>JBBPBO010000003.1:18335321-18975609 GCA_037974295.1 Cicer cuneatum
TTTTGTGTTTTCCTTTTCGAGTTTGTTAAGGTTCAAGTCAAAGGTTTCGTCTTGCGATCGTGTCTTGTCGTGCTTTTCTTATGTGTATTTTGATCCATCATCTTTTTTGGTTTTTTTCGTTTTTTTTAATGAGTCGATCGATCGACGTGGTCAAGAACCAATGCATCGTGTTGTTTTGGGTCGAATGATTTTTTTTTTTTCTGGAAAATTCTGGGTAGTGTTTGGTTGGTCGAAAAATGAAGGGAAAAAAAAGCTACTTCTGCCGACCTTATTTATAAATCTAAATTTTAAACTCAATAAATCAATTTTTTTTTATCAACTTCTATTTATAAATAAAGTTTGAAGAATTATGGAGCATTGACATATACAAAGTTACATTCAATTATTTTATTTTTTTAAACTATGAATTGTATAAACGTGTTAATATTGTATATGATGTTTGTGTTACTGATAACAAAAGTTGGATGGCTCAATTTTGGAGAAAAAAAAAGTGAGAAATGAAGAAGACACCGAAAAGTGAAAGAGAGAGAGAGAGAGAGAAAGAAGGGGCATATTTGGATATTTTGGGTATAAAATTAAAAATATATGAGTAAGGGGTAGTAGAAGTTAGGGGGTGACAATTTAATGCTGTAACATACCCTATTGGTTTTTGGGGTATTGGACGGTAGGGTAGGGAGGGGCCTGTTTGGTGCTTTGTTTTTCGTTTGTAACGCATTAATTGCCAGAAAACAGAGGGTGAAGTGTGGAAGAAAGAAGAGGTGGGTTTAGAGAGAGAAAAAGAGAGTTATAGTTGACCATAATGAAGGTTATAATTACAACTCATCCATTATCTCTTATACTACTCTCTCTTCGCTTCCTTTATTAATTAATTAATTAATTAATTTTTTTTATATATATTCCTTTATTTTCTTTTTCTTCTTCCTTAACCATTGAAGAAGCAAACATTACCAACTTGAAAAGATATTCTTGCTTTCTCTTCTCTAACCTTTTGAACTTAGGTAATTCTCACCAGTTATTATTTATTATTCATTTTAGTTTTCTATGTATATCAATGAATTTCTCTTTCCCTTTTTGATGTGTACTAATTTGTTTTATTTTTATTTTTCTACTTTCACTTTTTTATTTTTTGCATAAACTTTAATTTCTTTGTGAAGTAGAATTTTTTTTCAGACATAGTCAATTTTCAAGGTGAGGTAGTGTGAGTTTTTATTTTTCATTTTTGCTGATTAAAATAATATTAAATTTTGATTTTCAATTTTTTTGTATTTCTTTGGGATCCGAGATAGATATCTCTATTCATTTTTTGACTATGTTCCCTAATTTCCTTCATAGGGATTGAGGTGTAAGTTGCAACAAACCAACCCCGGTTGGTTGTGTTTTCACTTTACTTTTTCTGGATTTCTAAACATGTTTATTCTGATGAGTCAGATCTATTCAGTGCTAAAAGACAAATAATTGGTAGGGATTTTGTAGCTTTTGTTTGATTTTAAAATTTGGGTTTGTAATTTTGTAGTTGAAAACTTTTCGAAAAGTTGCTGATTTTTTAAACTTTTCTTTCTTGTCCTTTTACACGCTGTGCTCTGTCCTTGGATTCTACTTGGAAGAATTCTTTTTTAATTTAATAAAATTTATATATTTATTTATTTTAAAATAAAAAAAAAAAAAAGGTAACTGGTACTCCCTTCTTCTTTTTTGTTTATTTTCATAGCCTCTTAGAGGGTACTGTTATGTATAACTACATTATAATTCAGATTATAACAATGGATAACACATAATTTTATGTGTGAATCGCAAAGGTACCACACTAGTTCTTAAACAAAACAAACTTGATTGGAATGTGTCGATGTTTTGTGGATTTATGTTTGAAGCTTAAGATAGAATATGGTCCTTATTTTCACTGATTCTAGTACAACTTTAAACATTGTGCTAAACTTTCTATATGGTACTTTCTTATGTTCTTTGTTTTACTTTATAATTGGGATCTTTTCAATAACATTTAGCAGCTAAAGTTTCCTTGCCTATAAGCAAATTAGGAATAATCACAAAGGTTTCTTAGTTTATTAAAAGGGTCCTAATGAATAATTACAATACAGTGGATTGATTATTTTGTTTCTTTTTCTTTTTATTTTCTTACTTGTTTTTCTTCTGTTTACTGTTTTAAATTTGGTTATCTTTGGTAGCATTGAAAGAGAATCATGATGTTGGTACTTCACTTTCAATACTATTTTAACACATTTCCATTATTGGTTTTTTTTCTTCATTAAGTGTAGTTATTATGGTTAGTTACCTGCTAATTTAGTTATTCTTGTTTTCTGATTTACAGGTTCCTGCTGAACATTTTCTGATCAGATTAGTCTCTTTGATTTAAAATAATTCAAGTAGTATTGTTTGTTGCGGTTCAGAAAATTCACCAATGTATTCAATTGTAAGTACTACATGAAACTAGGTAAAATCTGTTTATTTATGATATTTGCAATTTGTTTTTTGAATGTCTTTAGATTCAGAAGCCATTGAATTTTCTCTTTGGTTTAATAAATAAGAATTGGGTTAGCATGGCCTCCTATATGTGTCTTTTTAAATTTGTTGGACCATGATTCATAGCTTTTGTCAAGGGTAGATTGTTTTCCGACTCATATCACAAATATGAAACTCTTGAAGATTGTAGTAAATTTAGCTGATGAATTAGTTGTTGTAACTTCATTGAATGCCGTAATGTTACTACTTTTTAACATAGATTCTTCCTATGATATGATATACTGAAATCCATAATGTTTTCAATGGTGTGTGTTGTGCTTATTATTTGAAATTTAAGTCTTACTAGTTACTAATTCATTTTTCATTTATCTGAAAATGAATGTGCAGAGAGTGAATTAGGTTTCTTCCATTCAAAAATGGGCGTTGAGTTGGAATCTTTCGAGTTCAACGATAGTGATCAAAACTCCGCCGGCTACAAATCACGGAACCAAAAAGCAAAGGAACACGAGAACAAAGGCTCGAAGAATGTAAAGTCAGTGGATTGTATGGCTGAACCAAAACTAGAATTTTATAACAGCAAGATCGATTTGAAAAACGATCGTGAAGCTCATGTGATCGGCTTAGTTGAGCCAAAATCTCCTTCTTCCAAGGATAAAAGAGGCTTAGATCCATCGCCTTATGACATTGACTCGGTAGCTTGCATGACTATGCCAAAACTTGAATTTTATGACAGCATGGTTGATTTGAAAAGTGATTATGAATCAAAGGTAATGAACTCAATTGGTCCTGTATCTCATTCTTCCAATGATATAGGATCATTTATGAAGTTTGCAAATGATAAACAATTGGTTAGAAAGTCCTTCGATTCACCAATCTCCGATTCTCTGCAAGCTGATACATTTCAGAATTCGGTGGACGTCTTTGTGGACCAAACTGTTACGAAATGTGAACCGGAACAGGTAGTTAGTTACAATGAGAATAGTTATCATGTTGTGAAGGATATCTGTGTTGATAAAGGAGTCCTTACAAAGCATAAGTTCGTGTTTGAAGAAACCAATGACGAAAAGGCTTACAATTTCTTCCCTTCGGAAAGTTTTGATGATAACCAAAAGCAGAATGACGACGCAGGTATCAAGGAATTAAATCGACCAACAACTGAGGAGCCTGACCATGTGATGCTCAAAGACGAGGATGAGATTGAAGATCTTATTAATAATGTCACCAAAGCAATGGATTTACATGATGACGCGCAGGATTATGTACCTACTGATGACAAGGATGAACAGGTAATCAACATATAAACAATTTATCTAAATATTTTGTTTCGAAACATATGTCCAATCAATGTTGTTAAATAACGGCTATTGCAGTGCTATAGCGTAATGTAATTTGAACAAACTGTTGTTGTTCTGCAATACGCTATTTAGAACAAAATATTGTCAAATAGCGGATATAGCGGCGCAATAGCACTGATATGTAGCAGAATTTGAACTGACCTCTATTTTCTATGATCTGCAATTGACAACACTTTGTCCAATTCTCTTTTGAAATAACTGATTGATTGCTTTGATATGATTATTTAAAATTCATTGGTTTTTGCTTGTGTTGTACTTTGTTTCCAACTATGAAAACTAAATACTTGTTTATGATGGAGTTACTAGTCAAGCACGATTACCAACGATTTCAATGCTTAACATATCTATTTTATTTTCAATTTACCAGCTACTAAGTTAAGTTTCTAAATTTTCATGTCTTCCTTTGAAATTTGTTATCATATGTGTTTATGCATTGATTGCAGCTCTCCCGGGAACCTGATTTTCTCTCACAATCCAAAGATTCGAATCATATGGTTGAGGAAGCATTATTGGCAACTCCTGCTTTGGGATTAGCCATTGATGAAACGAACAGTGACGGCACTAGAAGTTTGACTTATCATTTTGGCTCTTCAGCTCCTGCAGATTGTGTTAAAAAGGAATTTCACCAACTTGAAGGCTGCAACTGCGACGAAACTCAACTACCTTTTATGATTGTACAAGGTTCATCTAATGATTTTGCTGAAATTCATCAATCTGAAACAACTCAGATTCGTTGCGGCTTAGGCGAATCGAGTTTCTCTGCTGCAGGCACTGTATCTGGTCGTATAAGTTACTCAGGGTCCATACCTTATTCTGGAAGTATCTCTATTCGTTCTGACAGCAGCACAACCAGCACGCGATCCTTTGCTTTTCCAATGTAAATTTCTCGATATTTTTTGCCTCTACACATTTTCTTTTGGCCTTGTTGTTAGTGACTAATATGACTTGATTTCCATCTTGCGCTTGCAGACTGCAATCTGAATGGAATAGCAGCCCCGTCAGAATGGAAAAACCTGAAAGGAGTCGTTACCGGAAGCACCGCAATTGGAGGAATGGTCTTCTTTGCTGTAAATTTTAAAATAGGTTTAAAATTAAAGTTTATATATACCATTTAAATTTTACTTGCATAGTTGTTCTCATTGTGCAGTAAGTTTAGAGTGCCTACTGCACAGTTAGTACTCGGTGGTGATTTAGCTATACATGGTTTTATTGATTTTTTTGTTTTTTTTTAAGTTTCAATAGTGAACAATTGGTGGTGGATATAAATTTTGCATCATTTTTTATGTATTACTGAAATCTCCTAAATTAGAAGCTAGGTAGTTTAATTATTAAAGCCTCTTGATTTGATTTTAAAGTATTTAATTTAGAATGTTGCTTTTATCAATAGGGAAGGAGGGTTAGTATCCATAAAGTTACCTGTAGTTAGGTGCATTTATTGGAAAAAATCAGGTAAAATAGAATAAGTAACTTTTTCTACAAATAATCAAAGAACACAAAAAAGCTTTAACTGGAGTTTTTAAAGCCACATTTGAAGGTTGTGTTTGGTAAGAAGTCAATTCAGGGTTTTAATGAAGGCAAAGGCAAGCCATGTATTGATTAACAACTTTGATGGTGTTAATTCCATCTATAAATTAGCAATAAATAAAGACAGTGCTATCTGATCCAAACTTGATGAACATGTAAAGGAACTTAATTTTAGTATCAAATTATATATAATTATGTAGTCAATGTCTTTTCAAAATCTTTCTGTTACCTTTATTTAAAAAAAAAAAAAAAAGCTTTCTGTTACCTTGAAATTTTTGAGATGGAGATCAGAATTTTTCTGATGGGTTGCTGGGATTTGTTGTTGACGTATTGGCATGTTATTCAATTCCTATTTTAGCCTTACTCCCTTCCTTTAGAATCTAGTGGCTTTGTATGGCCTTTGGATTCCTTCCTTGAAGATTCCATTGATCTCTTTTATCAAAGAAAGTGAATATTCCATTTCATTTCTGAGGTTTAAACTCTGATATGGTTTGGAAATTTAATCTGGTTTGGAAATTTAACCACTAAATTATCAATTTTAAAATGCTGTTTGAAATTATTTATTGAGTTCGTTAATTTGTTTTTTTAATTTTTTTAAAAGGACGAAGGTTCTGAAAACCACCGAACACACTTATGGAGTACTGTACTCGTACTAGTACTTGATATCGGTATTGTCGATGTATTTATGCAACATAGATTTAGTTATGCTTTTTTATTTATTTATGTTTTTATGTGATTCTAAGTCTAATGTTTTGTTTAGTTTGTAGGTGTTGTTTGATTTTTCATGTTATTGTAGTCTTTGTTTGTTTTAGATTGACAGAATAATTAGTTTCAACCTATTATTTATATAGTCATTAACTATACTGTCAATGCTACCCAATGTTGGATCCATTCATATACTAACAAGGATTGCCCCGACAACTTATTTTATTTTTTTCATTAATAACGTATTTATTTTTTAGTTAATACACTTTTATATATTTTATTTTGATAACAAAAAATATATGTTGCTCTCACCCTTTCTCTAATTTATTCATTCTATCTTTTATGTTTTTACGTTAGAGAAACATATATTTTTATGTAAAAATATTATAAATTATTACCCACTTTATTATAATATTTTTTATATTATAAATTATTACTTTTTTAATTTTTAGAACGAAATAAATTTATGTTTTTGTTAATTAAGAACAGTTTGGGTCATTATTCAATATTTTTCTTTTGTAGAAAATATTATAGTTATTGGCTTCTTACTAAACAATATTTTTATATCATCCACTAATGCTACATATCAAAGACAATGACATATCAGTCACTTTGATTTTGTTACATTTGAAAATAGTTTCTTGTTTTATGCTATTAATCTAGTTACTGTGAATGTGTTTGTATATTCATTCTTTTTAATTTTAATGCCATTGAATTGATATTTTTAATATATTCTATCAATTTAAATGAATAGATATATTTTGTAAGTAAAAAAAATAACTTGGTACAACTTTCATGTGCTTTGGTCTTAGAATCTTCTATTATCTATAAGACTTAGACTTCCAACACAAATACATTATTACGCGTAATTAAAAAAAATTAACACTTTTATCAATTCTAGGGGTTAATGAGTTAGTTAAAATGTTAGGCACTAATTAAGAGACAAAGGTTAAGCACTAATCAATCAGTGATAATATGGTCATTCAATAATTAATTAGTTAAAAGAGAAATATGAATTTAATTATCATCGTGTCTTTTAAAAAAAAATTATAAAAGTGTAGAAATTCATAATATATTAATTATAATTTATTGTACAAATAATATACGAACAAAATAAATGTCACTAATTAATTAACTATATATATATATATAGCATTTAAGAGATAAACGTTTATTTGATTATTTTTGTCTCTTGGTCTCTTGAATATCGATATAAAATATAAGGTACAATTATAGAAAAATACTATTAGTTAAAACATAAACTATACAGTGGTATTTACCATTTCTTCTTAAAAGAAAAAAAAAACGAAACATTAACTATAAATTAATAATTAAATAAAAAGATATAAAATTAGTTTGATAACTAAATTGAAAGAGTTACGAAGTCGAGTAATAAGAAGTCTTGATTAATTATTTAAAAAAGTCATTATTTCACTCTTGTAATTTAGTTACTATACAAATCATACACGATAAATGTATATTATGGTCAAATATTTTTCATATATATATATAACTCAACATCCAGCACAAATATATTATCACCCTCGGATAAAATTTAACACTTCTTCAATTTCAAGTGTTATTTGGTCTCTTACTATTATCAATTAATTTTAGTTACATTATTCTTCAACTTTTACAATTGCAATAACTTTATCTTTCACGTTTCAACTTTTTCCTTTTTCAATCTATAAAACTCCACATGCAGCACAAATACATTATTAAATTCAATTACAAATTTTGAACTTCATCAATTTTAAGACTTCTTTTTCTTTTACTATTTTCAATTAATTTTACTTACATTCTCTCTTATTTTTCAATTCTTACAATTTCTAATACTTTATTTCTTCTTTTTCAACTTTTTCCTTTTTTAAAAAGTACTATTAATATACTCTCAACAACTCTTTAAATTTATATTCTTACATCAATCTAAAATATTTATTTGTTTTCAAACATATAAGATGAATGTGAGCACATATTTATATGTATTTTGATTATTAGTGTATATTTTAAATTTTTTCTTCAAAAAAATAAGAATGCTTTTGTCATTGATAGGTTAGTTCCAAGATGATATTTCATTAATCAATTATTTATGAGATAATGTGTATTCGATTATTAATGTATCAATTATATTTTATAACAATTTAATATAAAAATCATACATGAGACAATTGTTATGCCATAATTCATTTGTAAAAATATGGTCATTTACAAATCAATTAGTTAGATGAGAAATGTGAATCTGACTATTATTGTGTCTCTTGAATACATTTTTAGATAAAAACTGTAAAAATTTATAATATACTAATTATAATTATTGTACAAATAATATACGAGAAAAATATTTGCTACTAATTAATTAATTAAAAGATATATATATATATATATATATATAAAAGGAGCATTTAAGAGAGAAACATGTTTTTGATTATTTGTATAAATTATAATGTAGAATTTTTTAAAAATAATATTAATTAAATAAGAGAGATAAGATTAACTTGACGGTTGAGATGAATGGATTATGGATTTATGAAAGAGTTATGAACTCGGGGGATTCATGAAAGAGTCATTAAACAATTAATTAACAAAAGTCAATAATTCTCTGATTGTAATTTACTATATAAATTATGGTGCTAACTTTAGAAGATAATTCAACTTTTATCGTAGAAATTTTAAGGTCAAATGTAATAGTAAATGTGAGTTAATTCAGAAATAAGCATATAAGTAATATCCAATAATACAAGGAGCGTATGTGTATGTAACTGGTAAGAAAAGTAAATTTAGAATTGTAAAAAAAAGTAAGTTTAGATCAGAAAGATATTTATTTTATTTTATTGAAACAATAGATATAGCTATTTAGGTATTGTATGTTTAAAATCAAACATTAACACCAATAGATCCTAGCTCTAACTGGAGGAATTAAGGTTTGAATTTATGTTGGAAAAGATATCTACATTCAGAATCTGACATACATAATTAAAACTTGTGAATTTTACATGTGAAAAAAAAAATAAACAACCAAAATATTAAAGTCCAATAAAAACATTAGATGAGGCTATATAGTAGTTGCATAAAAGGATATGTCAAAAAAATATGCTGCCTATAAGGAATGCTCATTGATAAATCATTTTATCAAAAAGAAGTAGATCAATGTTGAGAGTTTACACGGAAACAATACAATTTTGTAAATTGTAATAGAGTTTTGTCGCCCGCTAGCTAGGATATGCATTTTTAGTATAACAATACGACATAGTGTTCCAAAGTTTTGTTGGTGCTATGTATATGATTAGCCCCCATTAATTTTTTTTTTTTGAGATAACATTCTTGAATTTAATACAATTGATATGCAAGGAGAGAGTGAACTCGCTACTCACGCATTGAAGACTTAACAAATCCTATGATCTTTTGATTCAGCTAAAGCAAGGCTTATTCCGCCTCCACTATGGACTTGGCTATTAGAGTTTGCTTCTTTTTGAATTAGAGTAATATGTCACAAGAAATAGGAGGTTTAAATTGTGACTTTTAAAAATTTAAATTAAAAGCAAACATTTTAAGTTGTCACTTTGATAAGAATGTTAGTTTAAAGTAAAGAAAATATTCTTTATCAGAAATGTGTAATGAAAAATGTAAATGACAATTATATCGTGTGATTAATGTACAAAAGTAAAAGATTAAAGTAAAGAGAATCACACACAAATTTAGCTTAGTTCATCCTTAACCTTGGGCTACATCCATTTCTTGCATCTTATGAGATTTTCCAATATCTTGCTGAAGAGAACGTTCTTTTAACATACTTTTACAATCTTTTCTTTAGACCACAACTTGATTTAATACATCATGTATTATTGAAGTCTCAACAGACTTACAAACTCAATCTAAACACATTTAATACAACCTTACTCTCAATAATCACAAAGGAAAGACTTTGAGATATTTTTACAAGTATATGAATAAGTGTATGGATTCTTTGCTTATGAAAACTCAAAGACAAATTTGAGAAGCAAAAGAAATGTATCAACACACTCAAAAATATGGAATTTGATGTGTAGATCAAAAACTGAGATGTGTATGA
Organism: Cicer cuneatum; assembly: GCA_037974295.1. Classification (NCBI taxonomy): domain Eukaryota; kingdom Viridiplantae; phylum Streptophyta; class Magnoliopsida; order Fabales; family Fabaceae; genus Cicer; species Cicer cuneatum. The sequence goes on from JBBPBO010000003.1 coordinate 18,345,450, forward strand.
TAAAAAAGGAGAGTCTTGTGATTAACTTGAGAATACAAACAAGTGATTGATGATTTGTAGCTTAGAATGTTGCTCTTCAACATTCATTTCTATTTATAGACGAAGAGGAGCTTTAGTTTGCTATGGAGAAAAAAGTTGTTGGACACGAGAATCTAAAAAGAAATCTCTTTGATGAGTTGTCTTCATGTTTTAGTGTAATTGAAACAGTACGTTCTGTTTTAAAATAGAAAATTCTTTTGCTTTTTGTGACCAAAAGGTAGTTTCAAAATCTGAGCATGGACACACTACAAGTTGCTTTTCTAATGCAACATGTGGAAGGAAAAAAGTAGCATGTACTTGGTTTTTGTCTTTTTGTGCTTGCAAGGGATAGAACAAATAGAATATTATTTCCAAACATGTGAGCCATCATATGTATGTCAAAGTGTGAGTTGGATTGATCGTACTGGTCTAAATGAATTATGAAAAGAATGTTGTGATGCAAACATGAAGACAGGCTCCAAACATTTATACTACGGGAAAGGCAGGCTGATGCAACCTAAATTGAAGTTGTGATGCCAATGCGGAGAATTCAAAATTAATAATATTAAAGCTGCCATTGCGATTACAACAATTTAAAATCATGGTAACAATTACTTAATAATTGCTAAGTGGCCATAATATAGACATGCATAATGTGTAAGAAATTCTAAATTATCTAGAACAAAAATAGATCGAAATAGCGGAAACAAAAAATTGATTGAAACACATACTTTCGTTCATTGCTAATTCTTTGACGATGCTAAGGTTCTTATAAACCTTTGATTACATAGATTTTCTGAGGCTTACGAAACAAAAACATGTGCACTACGCCTTTTATACATTATGTCTATCACATAAAATTACGAATGTGCAAACTGCCACAAAGTGGACAATTACGAAATTAGTGGATTAGAATTAATGTAAAGATCTTTTTTTGCATAATGGACATTTACATCACAATGTACATTTATTGGGTAATTACACTTGTAAATAAATAGAAAAAAACTATAAAAAAAGCGTTGGTGGTTGTATGCTTTGCATAATGAGAACATATCTAGACATGTAAAGGAGTAGAAAATGTCTTTGGCATAAATGATTATATAGGAAAATATGGCTGATACAATTACAATTGCAGTTGTGATATCATTGTGGAGATATAAGTATATGATCAACTTATATTCCTAGCATTGTCCCACTTATTCCTTCACCTCCCATAGTTTTTCAATAATTTCTTGATTAGATGGTTGGCCAGATTAATTCCTCCAAATTGTTTATAAATATATACTTTAATTAATTAGGCTATGTCTAGAAATTTAGGAGACGAGGGATTTAGGAAAAAGAATGGAGGAAATGGAAGGAATTGGTTTTTGAGAGTTTATTTTTTTCGCAATAGATAATTTTCTAATTCTAAAGAACTTAAAAAATTGTATTAGATGAAAATTTTAGAGAGTTTAGATAATTTCTTTAAATCACTTTCATGGTCTTATAATATTATAAAAGTTAAAAATATATTAATCATAAGTATTATCTTGACAACAATATGAAAGATTTATCACTAATTCCCCCTCCTCCAAAGTCCTACAAAATCCTTTTCCCAAATAGACTTTTAGAGTTTGCAAAACTTTTTTACATCAATAGTCAATCAATAGTCAAGATTATTTCTTGAGATTTTGGAAACCCTATATTAATTATCAACTTTGTGCCATATTTTTTTATAAGTTATATATATATATATATATATATATATATATATATATATATATATATATATTTTGATTATACATAATCGATGTGTAAAAAGCTAGTCACTAATTGTTTTAAAAGAACTTTTCAATGAAATAAGATATTGTGAAATGCATTAATATTAAAAACTTCATACCAATCTAAAATTACAATATAATTATAACAAAATTAGTTATACATGTATCTATCAATCCAAATATGTTTTAGTATCATTTGACATTAGGGACATATTCTCCTTATTAATCTTTTACATTATCTAATGCAAAATCATTATTAATTTATTCAAAGATTATTCAAAAAGCATTTCAATTGAAATCAAAGTACAACTATTTAATCTACTTTGAAACATTTTAGATTGCAATTTTATTTTATAAACTAATTATATATATTAAAATAAAAAAAGTGACAAACATTTGTGGGTGCAAACAAAAAAACCCAATGAAACAAAAAAGGAAAACTAAATAAAAGGGTAATCATTGAGAGTGATTTATAGGAGCACCCTTTAAACCACTGTTGTAGGTGTTACCATCTTTCTTTTCTTTTTTTTTCTGGTTGAATCTTCGATTTCTTCCTTTGAGCCTTGGACAAATCAGGTGTGAGTTTACCAACACCATCTGCAGAGTGAGAAGCTTGAAAGCTCTCAAGGATTGTAACCTCATCCTAACATCACCCTAAAATTGATGAAGAATACAAATATTTTGAGTTAGAATTTGCAACATAAGACGATTTACTTGTCCCTTCGTAGGTTTAGGATCATATTTTGGGTTCTTTTCAATGCCATAGCTTAAGGGGATGGTTATAGATCAACTCCTATTTTCTCTTGTCCACCTTAGCATTATCACAAGTGGCTTATAGTTGAATATCACACATGGTGATGAGCGATGCACGACGACCATCGGTGAACTAGTGAAACTTGAACCTTGAGAAACTAGAACACGAGATAAAACAATAAAACATTTTAAGAGAATTTAATATCTTAAAACTAGACATCACTTTTTTTAAAAATGTCATAAAAGAAATGTTTTCATCCTTTTACAACGTTTTTTTAAGTTTTTTACAACGTTTTTTTGAAAAAGTGCAGTAAAACTAGTTGATAATACAACCGCGCTATATATATGTACCTATTACAGCGTTTTTTGAGTTGTAAATCTAGTTTAAGAGAAGCACGCTATATATATGTACCTATTACAACGCTTTTTTGAAAAAGCGCTGTAAAAGTAGTCTAAGAGAAGTGCGCTATATAGTTATACCTATTACAATACTTTTTTATTTTCAATAGCGCTGTTGTATCTTTTAATAGCACTAGATACTACAAAGCTTAAAAGCGTTGTAAAAAGTTTAAAAAAATACTTTAAAAGACTATTTTTGGCGTAGTGTGTGGGATAAACATATCCACTAATAGTAACGAACATATCTTCGGCCTTAATGGAGGATGGATGACATTTGACTTTTCTATTTCTTTAGGATTTCTATTTTTAAAGTAAGTGAAATTTGGGTTTGAACTTCAGAATACTATAAGACAATGTCATATAGTTTTTGTTCAAAATTATTTCAATATGATGACTTAATTATTTGTTGGCTATCTAAGCCAAAAAAATGGGTCATTAAGAATAAAATTTTTAATACATATAATTTATATGTAGTAAACCATCACTCTCCAACATTACTCATATAAATCCTTGGGACAATACGTATTTAAATATAGAGATTAAATCGCAAATTCAATAGTAATATTAATCAAATTCATAGTTAGTTGTTAAATATAAAGACTTAATTAATAGTAAATGGTTAAATATACACATTTACCATAAGAATTTTTTCAAAATTTTCATAATCACGAATACCTTTTTTGAGAGTACCCTACAAAACAGGAATTAACACGATGGTTTACTCATAAATATATACTAAGTAAAAAAAAAGTAGACATCATATATTCTAAGGAAAATAAGATGTTTATATTATAAGAATAGAGGACAGTTATCCAACACACTTGAGTCGACGATTTTTAGACATTGCTATAGCTATCAATAATTTGTATATGTTGCCTAAACTTAAAACAAAGAAAACAATTTTCAAATTTAATCATACTGTATAGATAATATTTTTTTGACGGTATCAATATACTATAAATATTATTATTTATCTATGTGAAAAGAAGATATTTGATAAGTGTTGCCAATACACTTAAGGCAACATTTTTTATATATATAATTTAACAAAGATAACCCAAACAAAATTAAATCAAATGAACATAACATGTGGATAATAAAATTGACTTGATTTGTAGTTTAAAACATGTGCTCATTACAAATGGTTTTATTAGTCTTTATAAATAATTATCAAATTCATGACAAGGAAATAAACAAATTTGTGACAAAATTTAAAATATCGGTCTTCAACCTGCTATCTCAATCCTTTGGTGCTTCTATATCTTGTGTCAATTTTTATAAAATGAAGAATTTACAGCCGATCAAATTGCATCGATCAAAAACATTCGTTCGTTCAATTGATAATATACAAAATTACAAAAACTTATCAGATCAAAACATCTGCACATTAATAAAATCCCTACAAAAAAATTTAACTCAAAAATATGTCGTACACAAATCAAATGAACTCAAATCAACAAACAACAAATAAACAATCTCGATTTAAATCATCTTATTAATTTTACTTATAAATTAACATGTAGCATAGATAAACTTAACACAGCAAGATCTGTGAAAACAACTATACAGATCAAACGTAGAATCAATTTTTATAAAAACAGAACTACAAGCAATATAAAAAGAATTACCTATAGCAAGCAACTAGTCTTCTTATTAGATGCACCCTAATGGCGGCAAGTAGCTGGAACAAAATATCAATTAACAATTTATACATAAGAGAATGAATAATTATAATTTGTAAATATTAAATGTTACTATATATTCCTCTTCGCTTTTTTTATTTCCCTCGTAACAATTACACATTTTCTTTAAAAAAAAAATATTTTTCGTATTTGTTTTATAGGGGTTCTTTTCTTTTCATTTTTTTGATATAATTTATATGGGTTCTTTTCATTACTTAATAATTACTATATAATTTCGTCCGTAAAAAAAATAATTACTATATAATTGTAATTATATCAATGTTTTTCTTTTCTTCTTTTTGTAATTGTGATGAACGCCAAATAATATTATTAATTTTTGTTTCATTTACTTTTTTTAATAATCTGGCTCATAAAATAATTTTAAACTTCTATTGTTATTAAATTAAATAGATTTTTATAAAACTCGTTGATATGTTTGAGTCCTTCCTAGTTCCTAGTGCACTACAATCTAAACTCTCATTCAAATGTTAAATTATTATCAATTGATTATACGTTTTCATTATCAAAACAACAAACAAAATCAATCAACCAAATGCAAAAATAGTTACCGCTACTTACCTCAAACCATTGTTATAGTTTTGTGAATATATGCTTTTGGTTCTTTTAAGCTCTTACTCTCTCCGATGTAGTTAGTGTATATTTTGAATGGAGGATGAAAGCAAGCTTAGGAACCAAAGACTATTTATAGGTTTGATTCTACAAGAATTAAAAGCCACTATAATTAACTCATATAATGACTATCGAAGACCATTAAATTTAAGATCATTCACCTATCAAGTTCCATAAGCTATGAACCCCTAAATAGTTAATCAATTTTAATATTAAATTGATATATGATTATTCTTCCATTTGATCATTAGGATCCAACTATTAGTCTAAATAAATAATTAAATAACTTCCTTAAGAAACAAGCATGTCATTTATATAGCGATACTTCGTCTGAAACCAATATTATCTACATATTAAAATTTATTTAGTTTCTCAAGTATATACATAATGTAGTAACAAAACTTTAATGAATAAACCATATGTTTATTTTTGGTCCAAATGAAATATATTTTCTCAAAACTAACATGAGCATGAATATGAGAAAACATTACAATATACAAGTTTTATTAATAAATTTTATGTATCCAGTAATAAAGAGGAGTTAAGCATATTCTCTCTACATGATCCTTGAGTTTCAATGGTGGCATGCTCAATTAATCAAATGATCCAAGATCATCAAATCAGTGTTAATATGTTCAATGACCACTATTTCATCTTTAACTCTTTCTCTAATGACCATGTACTTGATGTCGATGTGTTTACTTCGACATCTACTTTTGTTGTTCTTGTCCAAAAAGAGAGCAGCTGAATTATCACATCAAATTTTCAAAGATTTAGAAATAGAATCTACGATTCTAAAGTCCTAAAATGAAACTCTTAAATCATACGTACACCATAAGAGGTAGCTAATAATAGGAGATAACTCAACCTCCATAGTATGAGTAGCAACAAGGTTTGCTTAACGCTTCTCACAAAAATAACTCCACCCACCATCATAAAAATGTATCTTGATGTTAATTTGCAAGAATCAACATAACCAGCAAAGTCACAATCTGAATAGCCGATCACATCTAGATTTTCGATTTTCCTATACATAAGCATGTAATCTTTGGTTTCCTTGAAGGTATCTCAACACTTGCTTTGCAGCTTTTCAATGGTCAATACCTGGATTACTCCAATACTTCCTAAGATTCCAACAACAAATGCAATGTCGGGCCTCGTGCATACCCGAGTATACATAAGGCTTCAACAACAGAAGCATAAGGAATACTTTTCATTTGTTCCTGCTCAAAGACATTTTGAGAGCATTGATTCAAATCACCTTTCACAATGAGAACAACACTTGGTGAACAATCTTTCATTCAAAATCTCTCTAGAACCATATTGATATAGGCTTCCTTTGATAAACCTAAAATGCATGGAGGTCTATCTCTATAGATCTTAATGCCAATGATGTAAGATGCCTCACCCATATATTTCTCGCATGTGATACACCATTGCCAAATCTCTCCTGACGACATATTTATTTCGCCGGGAGAAAATTCAAATTTTCGGAATTAATTGAAGATATATGCATCCTTGGTATGACACATGAATCACACTAGACGAAGGCGTGTTGAACTATGTTGATTTTAAGTGATTTATCACATCATAATAAGGGTTCTGACTTTCGGAGGTTTTGGAAGATGGATTCTTATATCTAAGGGCACGAAATTGGAGCTTTCAACCTAGGACACTTGGTTAGAGCACATGATTTGATTTTTGGAGTATTGAATGAGTTTATTGAATTGTTTTTCTTATCTCTATGCTTAATGCTATTTATCGGTTGATCAACTTTTAATTAATTTACGATTTATATTTTGAAACAAAAGTGAATTTTATGAATGTTTGAGATAAGAAATTCATGACTTTGTACTCTAGGGATAGATAGAGACAATTGAAACCATTTGAGACTTAATTTGTACATGCAATTGACCAATTATTGACCAATAACATAATTCTTGATCATTCATGCTTAATTCTAATCTTAAATTCACTAAGAAATTGTGTATTATTTTTGGATTAAAAGTTATCTCACCGAAGAATTAAGACTAAAATATTAGAAAGAATTTGGTAACAATTCAGTTGAAAAATTTAATAATCATAATCAAATCAACAATTCAAGAATTGAAATTTAATGAAACTCGTTTTTGACTCGTTTATTATTATCAACTTTTCGGTTAACACTTTAATCACGATTTTGTAATTTACAATACAAACTATTATCTTTTGTTCGACTAAACTAAAAAAATTAGAATTTAATATTAACGCAATCATCGTATTCGATATTTGATATTTACTATAATTATTACGCAAAACGGAGGATTCAATAAATTTATTGAATTTGTTATAGATTTAACATGATAGACAAAATAGTATTTTAATGTTGAATATCAACATTATAGAGATTTGGCATTTTAGAAGTTGGGAGTACACAAATTTGGACAAAAAGCTTACCTTTCTTGAAATACTGCGAGTCCTCATGTTTCATGAAACATGTTGCATGTGCTTGGTATTGTAAACCACAAGTCTTTCTTGGGGATCATTTCATGGTAGATATTTACAGTATCTTGAAATGTGACAAGGAAGCAAGACGTGCTAAGTTTATAAAAAAAAAATCTAATTTAATTTTCTTTTTCCATTACCTTTAGTATCATATGAACCCTTTTATATATTTTCTTGGCTTGCATGAATGTCGGTATTCTTGAGAGGTTCGAGGTCTTTGAATTGATGTACGACAATATAATTAATCCGTACATTTCATCTGTTATGTTATGAAATGTGATTATCAGAAAGTTAACTTACTATAGCCTGCTAGCTGGAAAGTTCCATTCCCACACTTCTTTCTGTTTTTGGGAAAGAAAAGATTGAGTCAAAGATGGAATATTATATGGATATAGCTTAAAGATAATTAGAATTTCTGCATTATATACATTAGAATTATTTTCAATTTTACTTGGTTTGAATTTGTCAAATGTTTCGATCGTTGATATTATATTTTGGTAATTGAATGTCTGACTTGACAAAAAGAAGAAGAAAGAAAAAATAAATATATGATACATTTAACAAACAAAAATAAAAAAATAACATAAATGATTAAAGTGTCTAATTTTCATAATATAAAAAATTAAAATAAGACCAAATAACTTGAAGTACCAAATAGAAATCTAAAAATAAATTAAAAGATTAAAATAAAATGAAAAAATTTATATAAAATTAAAATAAAATCTAAAAATAATTTAAAGAATTAAAAAAATATTATTTAACTTGTATAATTTTTTTATAAACAAATATTAATGGTTAGTTAATTAGTTAGGGGAGGGGGCGGTATCGAAACTTATTCAACTTCTCAACTCATATAATTAAACTACATCTTCAAGATGGTTGTTGCTATTGGCACTTAGTGAAAAAAGTTAAATACTCACTCTCTCTCTCTTTTAACAAGCTGAACTCACAATTTCTTAGTCGATGTTGTTCTTATTTTCTTTTTCGAACCAAATATTTTTCCTCAAAAGTTGTAAAGTGAGAGATGTTACTCTTTTTTATAAAATTTGGAGTCCTACTCTTTATAATAATATCTTACTTACGTTTTTCTCAATATATAGATATATTCTCTTACGCTGAATACTATTATTGAACTTGGTGCGTCGATATAAATAATGAATAGTTTGATGGATAAACTTTAATAGTATATTAAATTTTTATATTGAATATAACTTATCCATAATTACAAAAAATCACTTCTAACTATAAAAAAATCACTTCTAATTAAAATTAATTATACAAAATAGATTTTTTTCACTACAAAACCAAACAATATAAAGGTAAATTTGATTACATGCATGGTTGAAAAAGTGATGGACTCGGACAAGATTATTTCTACTATATATGAGTTAATTTAATATGTCCTGATATATTTGATTTTTAAATTAATGGATAAATGAGTTTTTTTATCATTTATATAATTATAATAACTAATGCCAAAATTATAATAAAATAAAATTAATTTTTCTCAATTTTTATTACTTATATTAATGAATATTGATCACTTTTTAGAATAAAATGTAAAATTTTAGTATAATACATATAGACAATAAATTAATATTTTTTTATAAATAATTTTTTTAAAATACAAAAATTGACATATAACTCTTTAATTTATGAAAATAATTTTTAATTTGTTAATTTATAAAATTAAATATATCAAAATATTAAATTTGTGGATGTGGCGTAACAATTCTTTTTGGATTAACATCTTTCAAACAGAAAGTGATAAAACTAAGGGCCCTACATAGATTAGGTGAAAAACCAACCCAACTTGTGTGAAGTCTACTAAAAAGTGAATGAATATTTAAGATTTTTTGTACTTACTTTGGAACTCTACATTTTGTGCTTTGAGTTTACCCTCTATTATATCTCTCTCATGCGTGTGTCAGTGTGAATTTTCCTTCCTTGGTGAGTATATAAATTAAACTCACCTGCTTAAGAAAGTATCTCATATTGCATCCTCTCAACAAAATAAATGGAGCTTATAAAAATCATCACTCTTCTAAGCCTTTTCTTCTCTGCTCTCAAACCAACTTTTTCTTCTTTAAATATTCAATCACAATCACATCCTTCACTTCAACATCAAGGTAAACACCTCATTTATTTATTTAACTTTCTAATCAATTTCATGTTTTTATAAAAATTTATTTTGTTCGTTGAAAAATGAATGATATGATAACACAGGTGTAGTAAATGCACACGAGCAGCTTTTTCTACCAATACTGCATAGAAAGCTAAGGTTCACTAAAAAGGTAATACTAGTACATAAATCTGAAGAAGCTTCTTTAGTCATAATTAATTCTTTCATCATCTTATGATATTACTTATTTCTGACTATAATATTATGTTCCTATATAATAAGTAGGTTAAAAAATCTGATGAAGCTAGAGATCTTGTATCACACAAGTTACAAGATTCCCTTCCTTCAGGTAATGATCAAATCAAACTATATATATGAGTTATTATATTAATTAATATGTACTAGTTACTAGAAATAGTGACCATTGCATTGAATACAAAATATTTTAATTGTTTATGATTGTGAAGCTAGTTTGTGTTCATGTCATTTTTCATATCACAAAAACGTAACAAGTATTAGGTGTCCTATATATAACCTAAGCATCAGGCTCTGTTCTATTTACCTTTCCTTATTCGTGAACTAAATCAGCAAGCTAGGTTTTAACAAGCAAGTGCAAGGGGTGAACAAAAGTTTTTTTTCTTCTATATGACAAAGAAACATAAAGCTCCATTTAAAGGAGATATATTTTTGTGATATGAAAATAATAAGTGTTAGAACGAGCTTTATGTTTTTCTTACTCTAGTTTGGAAGTGTTATTATTTTGGACTTAATTAGTTAAAGTTTCCTTCTTGCTATTTGGATTTATGGCCATTGTGGGGTCATATTTCCTCTATTAGGAAGCAGTTGAGATACTCTATTCAATGTTCACTTCTATTTTGAAGGTGACTTTTTTCTCTAATATGTTTTCAAAAACTCTTGATTTTTATCTGAATTGACAAATTTATTTGAAAATATAGGGAGACTTAAAAAAATTGTCAATGTGAAAAGAGACATAGTTGACATTGTGCTCAGGCCCAATGGAGTATGCAACATAGTGGACTAGTTTATGTTTGTGAGTGGGGGCTTTGTTTTATATTTTTAATGAAAAAAAGTTTAGATGATTTCAATTTTAAAGACTCACGGAGGTCAAAGTAAATATTAAAGTTCAAAAAGTGCTAATAAAAGTATGACGAAATAGCATCCGTGGTCCCTTAACTTAATTTCAATTAACGTTATAATTTTTTTTTTTTTCGATTTGGTCCTTTATTTTAATTTTAAGTGACAATTTGATCTTTTATGTTTTAAAATGTCAACAATATTATCCTTTTTTTTTTACAATAAATTAAAAAATTCATCAAAATTTTCAACCAAAGCCCATAAAATTAATTATATTTTTTAATATAATACAAATTTTATCAAATTCGTAACTCAAATCTTCAAATAAACTCATATTTTCATTTTTTATTTGATGTTGTTAGAGATGGAATTTTAAAAATCAAATAAAGAATTAAAATATGAGTTTATTTGTATATTTGAGTTACGAATTTGATGAAATTGGTATTATATTAAATAATATAATTAATTTTATGGGTTTTGGTTGAAAATTTTGATGAATTTTTTGAATTTTTGTAAAAACAAAGGATAATATTGTTAACATTTTAAAATATAAAAGATTAAATTGTCACTTAAAATTAAAATAAAGGACCAAATCGGAAAAAAAAAAGATAAAAGACTAAAACGTTAACTGAAATTAAATTAAGGGACCACGAGTACTATTTAGCCATAATTTCTTTTCAACTTTTATATTCAAACACCTCTAAGTGTTATACATCTATTTAATATCTCATTTTCTATTACATCACCGGTATATAATTTATCACATCATAATTCCTATTTCTACCTCTCTCAAGATGTCAAATGGATGTTGGGTGTATGTAAAAAATGTTCCCTTTCTTTTATTGTTGAGTCTAGAGGCCCATTTAAAATTTTAGTTTGTTTAATTTAAGTTTAATTGTAGTTTTAGTCCATCTACTTTTACTAATTTGCTCTGTTCCTATTAAGTAGAACTTCTTAATTTTCATTAGACACATGAACTAAAATAATCTCTCGAAAACACTCTTCAAAACAAAGTCTTCGTTGAATGGATATGGATACTATCTCAACACATTAGGAAGTTAGTTAATTTATAACATTAATTTGTTCATGGGTTAGAGACTTAGAGTACTCCTTAATTATATTTATTTATTAATTGAATTATTTCGGCTATGAAAAAAAGTGACACAATGCTATTTTTTTAAGTAAATTCAAAAAGGTCCGGTATGTCCATATGTTATATTAATCTAAAAGACTTACTCTAAAAAAATACAATATTCATTTATCTAACATGTTTACGAAATTGTGCAATATTTACAGGGAAACAAAATCAGAAAAAGCAAAACCTGAAGCTTGGCAACAAGGGAACAAGACAAGAGTGGATGGAGGAGGAAGACCCTTCACAATATTTTACTATGGTTTATAATCGTGTCAAAAGACGGCGTCCCATACACAACAAGAAATTGCCGGTTGGTCCATAAACATAACCTAGGTTGTCATTACCAATGTTTGTAATTAGGAATTTGAAATAGGAAAATAGTTTTTACTTTTTAGTATGAAATTAAATCTTTTTTATTTAAGATGTATGAATGACTTCGGGAACTTACATTAACGGCTTAATTAAATACTTATTAAGCTAAACAGTTGTATATAATATATTTCTATATCAAACAAAAAGTAGTTACTTAAAGAATATTTTATATAATATTTAAGGTATTTTCATAAGTTATATTATAAATAGTATTTTTTATTTTTTATTGTAAATTGTTTTTATCATTAACTGGGTAGAATTCGATGAATTGAGCTGAGTTGAACTTTGGTTCAGTTCGACTCGATAAGAATTGGTTAACTCGAAATTCAACTCGCAACAAGTCCCATAGTAGGCTTCTCATGAGTAGGATGTGCAGATGTTGTCGCAGCCTCCAACAATAGGTACAATTAAATACAACATTGACACAACACTATTCACATATATGAGTTGCATACACTATTCACATATATGAGTTGCATCAAAGTGGATTTTTATTTACGTGACGAATGGTAAGAGTGTTGGCTATTCAATACGAGTGGCGCCCATGGATGATGACTATGCCAGATGCGGAAGCTTGCGGACTGTTCCAAGCAATAAAGTGGATAACATCTTATGGGTTAACACATGTTGTTTTTGAGATGGACTGCAAGCATATAATGGATGATGTGCTCAAATGTAAAATCAAATTCCACATAATATGGTTCTATCATTAGCAAGTGTTGAGTTTTACTTCATTTGTACAACAATTATCAAATTGTTTTTGTTAGGCAATCAGCAAATGGCAATGCTCTTGCTTTGCTCAGAGCATCTATCTCCTCGCAATTACTTTAATTACATATCTGATTGTATTATGTTTATTACTTTAAATGAAATGTCATGAGCTTACTTGAGGAAAAAAACAACTTTGAGCAATAATATAACGCTTAAAACAATTTTATTTACCTTCATGGTATAAATAAGAATTATATTCATTGTTTCTAACTTTTAAATGACACAAGTATTACATCAAAATAATATTTATAACTCAAAATATTATCACGAGAAGTAGTTGATTTGAGCAACAAATTCAATATTTCATCTTAGACACTAGTGCAATTTAATGTTATTACATCTGTGATTTTAGATTGGTTGTGATATACCAAATGTAATAAATAGGCGGTAGCAAATTTGTTATTATTTATTTGATTTGTTAGATCTGTTATATTAAACCGTTCTAACAAGTATTGTTTTAAAAAAAATGAATGATTTGTTAGATCGGTTATATTAAACCGTTCTAACAAACATCTTAAAAAAAATAGTATGATTTGTTAGATCTGTTATATTAAACCGATCTAACAAGCATATTAAAAAAAATTTAATGATTTGTTAGATCTGTTTTATTAAACCGATCTAACAAGCATATTAAAAAAAATCTAATGATTTATTAGATCGATTTTATTAAACCGATCTAACAAGCATATTAAAAAATCTAAAATCCAAAAAGCCGCATCCAAAGTTCAATTGAATCAGAACAAGGTCAGCTACCAATAATGAGTGGTTTCAATGGAGGAATATCCCTTGCCAAAACCTTAAGAGGCAACTCCACCGCCGTTGCCATCTTCCTCCAACCTCCGCAAACAGCTCCCTACGGCGCCACCTGCTGGACTTCTTCTAATCTTGTTGATCGCTCTGGCCTATCAACCGTCCCTGTTGTTCGCAGCGACGATTTCAAACGCAACAGTGAGTCAAGCCAAGCCAAACAACACCGAACGAAAATCCAAAAAACAACGCATAAAATTTAGCTTCGCTTTCGCCTATCTTTATCGAATCTAATCGAATTCGATTTTGAGTATGGACCTTCAGAACACTGTGAAAGAAGCCCTAAATGCACTCTACCATCACCCTGATGATACCGTTCGCATGCAAGCCGATCGCTATCTTCAGGATTTTCAACGAACTTTGGATGTGTGGCAGGTTCTCTCTTCAACCCTGTGTTGTTGTACTACTCTCTCTCTCTCTATTTCTCTCTCATCCTTCCTTCCTTTACTCCATACATACATTCTCATTTCTCAACTATCTTTCATTTAATTTTGGTTATTGTAGTCGAGGTTTGCTTAAAACCTTCCAGCACAGCTTCCATTACCGATGTCCGTTCAGCCGTTGAGGGGTAATCTCTTTCCCTTCTTCCCTAAATTGTACTGTATAATTTAACTCCAATTTTATCAGGTATTAATTATAAAAATGGGAAATTACCTTATTGAATTTCTTTTATGTGTATTAGTTTCATGTGAGGGTAATTGGAGATTGAAACTGAACTAAGTTTTATCCTATTTGGTTTATCGATTGTTGTTGTCATTTGGGAGGTGTATTTATGACCATTCCACTGATTTTCAGGATGCTTGAAATGAGGAGTTTGAGCTATAATGGTAGACCCATTCTCGTGCCCCTTGATATACCCTTTCTTGCTGATAATGTGCAAAGAATTTGCATTTGTGATACAGGTATATATGTGTGTATATGTTATTCATTTTTTTTAATTTTCAATTGCCTGTATAGAGGTACGCTGTTAATTTGATTTCTATCATTATGGAGTGGCAAGATATTAAATTCGTTGATTTGATTTTAAAAGTATCATTTTTATTTTTACCAATCTAAAATTCCATTAAGACTATCTCATATGCGTCTTATTGAGTGCTCTAGCAATTTGCATGTCAAAATAGAAGATAGGTGTTAAAAATACAAGATTAATGAAAAAGCATTTCATAGACACACACAGATAGGGATCAGAGATAGATCAATTGCTGCTTCTTTGATTCCGATGGTGGTATTTTTTGTGTGTGTAGGTGAAGGGATGCAGAATGATGAGGTTCTTTTGTTCTGGCAGGTCAAGCCTATTGTACATGTCTTTCAGGTGATACTACTTAGGGCTGCTGACTTGATTTCATTGACTATGTATATGTCAAAGTCTCAGTTTTCCTAGCTTGTCATATCCTTGCTTGACCAATATATTCAATGAATAAATGGTCATATGATTTGTCCTGTTGTGTTTTTAAATTCATCTAACTTAGTCAAATGATCTTTTGCATATTTCAGTAAAAGATTCATCTAAGTTGTTAACTATGATGAATCGGTGATTTGGATTCAGGGAGTAAAATCTGAGAACTCGAGTACCAAAATGCAGGGTAATCAATATGTAATGAATTCTGATGCAAATTGGATTTCAAGGACTCTTTTAGGGCTTATTTTTATTGTTTCTGATTGCGAACTCAGTAGTTCAATACAACAACACATATGTGAATTTTGAACATGCTTGTTCTACTGTATATAGGTTAATTAATTACTTTTTTGTTTTTGTTTTTAATTACTGCAGGTGGTTGATAATTTACTTCATGATCCAAGTAGTAACCTAGAAACTTTGATATTTTGTTCTCAAACCTTAAGAAGCAAGGTGACTTTAGGTATTATGGTTCTGCTGCTACTGCTACGTCTCTATCGTAGAAAGACCTCAAAATGAGAGGATCAGAAGAAAATAACTTCAAACCTAAAGAAGTTGTTCTCTTTCAGTACGAGGCATGTCCATTTTGCAACAAGGTTAAAGGTAAAAGTAATTTATTTAATTTTTGGGAATGATTTTTCCTTAACATGATTAAACGTTTGGATTTAATTGAAAAATGAACTAATGTGTTATTCATTTTGAAATTTGAACATTTCTGTTGCATGTTTGTTAATTTGATTAGATGGATATTGATTTGAATTTCCTAATTTTTTAGATTGATTTTTTTTCTCTCCGGCTTTTCTAGATTATTATGATATTTCGTATAGAGTGGTGGAAGTAAATCCGATGAACAAGAAGGAGATTAAATGGTCTGATTACAAGAAGGTGCCTATTGTTACTGTTGATGGTGAACAATTGGTTGAGTCTTCAGGTGATTATTATTCTTTTTCATTTCATTTCACTTTTCTCCTCACTGAATTTTAGGGCTCTTCTCTCTCTCTCTCTCTCTTATTTCAGTTGTGCAAATAGTGCTGGAAATGAAATCATGTTCCGAGTTATACATTGATAGAACTGCTTACACTGCAATGGTTGATGCTTTACTAACATGTGGCTCAGTTAAAGGTATGCTTTCATTTGATCCAGGTTTCTTTAGTTGGTTGAAGATAGTTTCAGGAATAATTGAAAAGATAAATGTTTATGGTAGTTGGAATGAGATACTCTTTCATATCTGGATGGGTGGAATAAGAATATAAGATATACCTAACAAGTGCAAATTATCAAAATTATACATATGGGATTAACGGGTTCTACTTGTCTCTTATATAGAAGGGTTGAATATTGATATACTACTGATTTTCATTTTATATTCTTCTAAGTAAAGTGAAGATTATGAATGTCAAACTGTTACTATAAATCCAACAATGATTTAGTTAGAAATGGAAAACAATGTAACTTTTGGCCATGCTTGCTGAAAGTTTGTGTCTCATAAGGACAAGTCAAACTTTCAGTTACATTGTCAGTTGAAACACATCAAGTGAAAATTGAAGTATGCATTGGGTGTGGCACAAAAAGAAATGTTCTAAATAAAAAAAGGAATGAAAATCTACTGTCATGAATTTCTATTCCTAGTTCATTTTGTATTGAAAGTTGAGTAGTTATTATCAATATTCTTCTAAAATAATTACTCTAATAGTGCTTTTGGTCAATCCTTTTGTTTCATTATCTAATCAATCAATCAATTTGTATTTTGTCTGTCACTTTTCTCAAGATTTGACATTGTCTTCTCCGTCATCAACCGCCACCACCGAAGTCGAAGACGGAGGACTTACTATCACCGTCGCTATGGCTAAAGAAGCCGCTATGCATTATCAATCTGGTAACTTCGATGAATGCCTTCAGGTTTTGCATCATCTTTTGGAGCAGAAACCGATTCAAAGGTAATGAAATTCATTTCACCTTTTTGCTTCGGATAATGATATTCAATTATGAAATAAGAAGGGATTTGAATTACTGGAATTGGAATAGTTTCAATTTCACGTGAGATTGTTACTTATGATTGTTTAATTTTCGTTGCAGGGAAATGAGGAAGAAGGTAGATGAACAAATCAGAACTCTCATTGCGAATAGTGTCAAATTAAGACATAGGTTAATGTTTGTTATTATTGGGGATAAGTCTCGTGATCAGGTATCATTTTTAGCGTAATGATTGTTTCTTTTAAGATAATTTTTTGGAACTCAATTCTGTGTGGAAGAAATTAAGAATGGTGCAATTTGAATGCTAATTTCAGACTATGTTGTGTGCAGATTATGAATCTTCATTACATGCTTAGCAAGGCTCAAATCAAATCCAGCCCAATTGTTTTATGGTGTTACAAGGACAAGCTTGAACTGAGCAGGTTCTTTATCTGGTGTATGTATTCAAATATCTTTGTTACGACACCCAGCCCTGAGAATTTGAAAACCTTGTTCAAATTTATCTGCAAAGGTCTTGATGTACTTGACTACAAGGTACAAGTTCTCTCGCTTGCCGATAGCTATCATTATTTATCTTTAATTAAGATGCATTTTAATCTTAAATATATGAAATAATCACTATTATTAAAATTACAAAAAAATCCCTAGATGGGTATTTTGTATGTCGGTATTTGATTAGTTAATTTGGTACTCAAATGTATTTTTTATTAGTTAGTTTAGTCCGTGATACTATTAATAGAAGATCCACTTGAGGATAATTTTATACGGTAAATACTCATCCCCAAAAACACTGACATGACATTTTATTGGAAGTGTAAAATGACCGTTTACTCATTCTAATTTGGTTACCGTACTTGTTTTTGAATCTGTTATAGGCGAAGACGATAGCACAGTTTGCAAGGATGACGGTGGAAGATTCTAGAAAACTTCTACCTCCAAAGTTCTATCCGTCATTTGGTGGTCTTCACTAAGAGGCAGAAGTCGAGTTCAACTTGTTAATTTGAATGTAAACTTTCATTTGCAGTACATTCAAGTTTAATTTTGATATGGATTCTGATATTAATTTTTTCATTAATGCAGTTAAATTGGCTAAATATGCAGTTAGAAAAGATGTGGCCGTTCCTTAATGAGGTACTTTACTTTGGTTTTTGGATTATCATCTTTGGGGATATATATTTTATTGGATGATGAGGCTATATGGATTATTGGCTTTTGAATAATGCAAAATTGCAATGTGAAAATGCATGTAGGCAGCGTCTGAATTGATAAAAAGCAATGTTGAACCAATTCTTGAACAGTATAGGCCAGTGATTTTGTCTTTTCTCACATTTTCTAAGTTGACGCTTGGCACTGTGGCTCCACAATTTACAGGTTCGATATATATTATATTCTTGTAAAATTTGAATATTGCCTTTTGGGTTATGACCAACAATGGGTGTGCATATGCTGCCTTATATATATTTTGTAGTTGCATGTAGTACTTGTGCTTGTTATTAGTTTATGTGAAAATTCAAAAACATGGATGATTTTGGCTCATGCTTATGCTTTTGGATTCTCTTGTTCCATGATACTCATAAGTCAGAACCAAGGTGAACTAGGTGAACTGAATGTTTCATTGTTTCATTGCTATGAAGAACCCCAGTGCTATCTTGTAGTGTGTGGAATTCTTGTATATACACTTGTTTTGATGTGTTCCTCTCTTGGAGTTGTGCTGATTGGAGCTTCATAATACGATTTTGTGTTGTTGATTGCAATTGGTATGCGGCAGTATAGAAGAAAGCATTGATGGGGTGACTAAATATGCCTTTAGAATTTTTAGATTATTTCTAAATGTGTTCCTACATGCAGGTCCTTAAGCTTACTTCCTGCTTCTAGATAGTTGGTAATCTAATTTGGGGATAGCTTGTATCATGGGTGAGGTGACTGTGTTGCACTCTAAGCCTCTGCACTTTGAATGCAATGACATGAAACATGTGACTGAAGAAGATGTTTTTCCACCAAAATCAACTCCAGAATGCTTGCCTAGAGAAAATTCAAGTCAATTTATAAAAACAAATCATTTGCAAGATAAAGGATATATGGAATATGGATGATTTCTTATAAATTCAAGTCAATCCAGAATGCGTTGTAATAAATATAGCTAACTTTTAAATGTAAAGTTTTGTATGAAGTTTTGTGTTTTATGGTTGAATGAGAAATTCTAGTTAATATAGTAAAATGTGAAACTCTATTTATGCATATGTGATGAATCAAAGTTATGAAGAAAAAAATTTAAACAGTTAATTATTTAAATCAGTTGGCTCATCAATATAATAAATCAATTTTGAATTTGATTTGTTAGATTGGTTCAAATTTAACCAATCTAATAAATCAATTTTGAATTTGATTTGTTAGATTGGTTCAAATTTAACCGATCTAATAAATCAATTTTGAATTTGACTTGTTAGATTGGTTCAAATTTAACCGATCTAATAAATCAATTTTAAATTTGAGTTATTAGATTGGTTCATTTTAACCAATTTAATAGTTAACATATTTATTACGACGCTTGATGTTAGATCGGACAAGTAACCGATCTAATATGTACATAGGAATCGATGTAACAAGCTTAAATTGCACTAGTGAGACTTGTTGACATTTTTTTAATATTTTAGAGAACAAATTTGGTTTTCCTTTAATAATAGAGTTGTTTGTTTTTTAGTAGCTTTCAAAGGATATAAAAGACGTCTTAAGATTTATTTTTCAAGTGATTTTAATTTCGTTTTAAAATGACATATATAATATATTCAACATCATCTTCAAACATTTTAATACTTATACCTAAATTAATTTTTTTGTACAACTCCCAAGTCAAAATTTTTTTCATACAAAAATAAAATTATATAAATTAACTATATAACATTGATAATATATATATACACACATCGAGTCGGTTCATGAATGAAACGACTCGAAATATATGTAGTTCAAGTTCAATTCGTTTATTTAGAGAGCTCAATTTTTAACTCAAGTTTCACTCATTTGGTTCAAGAACTATGTTCAACAAACTAATTATCAAATCGAGTCTCGAACTATTGTCGAGTTAGTTTAGTTCATTGTCAATCCTAGAGGAGAGAGTTGAAGATATCTAATTTGTGAGTTTCGTCGTAAGAACAATTTTGGTGAAATATTTTTGAAAAGGCATGAAAGCATTTTTTTTTCTTCTTAAATGCACTTATGATCTCTCTATTTTGTTCAAAATTAATTTTAGTGTCACTATTTCTAAAATTGGATTTTTGGTCCCCTATTTTACAACTTATGGGATTTTGTTGGTTCCCTCGATTTTTTATGATACCACATGTTCATTAATAACATGACAATGATGCAACACAATTGACTTAAATAAAACTGAATTTGTGTCATTAATTAATATTTATTTTATTATTTTTTATTCAACAAAACTTCACAAGCGCATTTTTTTTAGTAACCACATAAGCAAAAATTATGAAAAAAAAGAGTAAAACGTTAAACACGATTCAATCTTATCCAATTTAATTGACCTACATAATTGTTACATCATTAATGAGCAAAGACACACCATAAAAAATAGAAGAGAATCAACAAAATTCCACAAATTATAACTAAAAACCCGATTTTAAAAAATAGAAGAATTAAAAATTAATTTTAAATAAAATAATTGGACAAAAAGTTCATTTAAGTTTTTTTTTTTTATGGTTGTAGTGTTACGTGTGGATGTAATTGGACCTTTTGTTGCACTCAATTAAATTGGGCTCATCCAATAGTTGCAAGTAGAGTGGCCCACAATTACATGTTGACGAAAAATTGTTTTTTAATGAAAAAAAATTAGTGGAAAAGATGTTGTCTCGTCTAATGACAAAAAAATTATATATATATATATATATATATATATATATATATATATATATATATATATATATATATATATATATATATAATTTTAAAATATTTTAGTGTCAATCTAAATCTCTTAAAATTAAATTAATTTGTGGTAGCACGTATCATGATTTGGACTTTTTAGAGGTTGATATTCGATGGACCAATGTTTCAATTGTAATTTCAATAAATTAATTTTGATTACCAAAAGAATTAAACTTTCACATTAACCTCATTTTTATGAATATACACTATTTTATCTTCTACTCTTTTTCGTAACAACCTTTCTTGTACTAAAAATCTGGGGTGTGTCTGATGTCTCATTAGGGAGCAACCCTAAAAATTGTAAGAAAATGACTTAACATCCAACTAACACGTCCTTTTAATCAATATCTTAGTAAACTTTATTTGTATTTTGTAGTTAAATGGTGGTGCTTATATAATGGCCAACATTTCGTCAAACATGGTCTCTAAATTTCTGAATCTTGTTTATAAAATATGGGATCGAACCCAACATATAACATGACGTGCTTGATATGAAAATTATAGTAAGCAAATATTTTTAATATGAAAATTCAAGCATGCTATTGTAACTTTATAATTTAGTTGGATTTTTATGAAGTTATAATGTCATCCAATTCATTAGGTGGAACACACGGGATCCAAATACATTTTTTTAGAGTGTAATGTCAAAGTAGTGTAGCTTTTGTCAAACATATGTAGCTATTGTATAAATATAATAGGCAAAAAAAGTCTATCGAACTCTTTTATTTTATTTATCTGTAACAATTTATTCCTTTATTTTTTGTCTTCTTTATTTAAGTCTCTTATCTTTTAAAATGTGCAAAAGATTATCCTTTTTTCATTTTTCTTCTAAAATGCTGATGTGGCTTAAAAAACACCGAATTAGATAATAATAGAATTATTAAAAATTGGCTCCTCGCCTCCTGGATGGTTTTAAAGATTGGGTTGTTCGCTTATTAAAGTGCTACACGATCTTCTTTTAGTCTTTTTGCACATCTGTATTATCTTTTATTGGTCCCAAACTATTCACGCGTCTAGATAATAATTTTCCTTGTTGACTAATAAATCAATAAAATATTTTCTTTATGTTAAAAAAATCAAAAAATTAAATTTAAATTGTTCATTTATCGCTTTTCGATTTGTGATTAAGTCTGAATTATACGATGGAGTCTCTCTAATAATATTTTATTACGATTTTTCGACGTATACATAGAATTATTATTAATAATTTTTTTTAAATAATTTTTTTATTAAAAATATAAAACCCCCAAATTAAATATTTAGAGTTCTTTGAACCCAAAAAAAGAAACCACCGTCTTCATCATCTTGTCTTATTTATGGTATTATGAATTATGTGTTTTTAAAACAAATTGTTTTCATCCTTTGAATCTAGCTTGATTACTAGCTTGGTGTATTAGAAAAGTCGCTAATTTCAAATGATTGTCTCATGTAGATAGAGTTAGTTGATTGACAAATTAAATAATGCTAAATGATGATTAATCATTTAAATTGATAGAGTAATTGAATCACATTAAAGAAACATGGTTGCAACATGAAATGAGAGATAGGACTAGTTTAGTTTAGTATGTCCTGCTAAGCGAGATGTGTAAAAGTACAAATGTTTGTTTGTATGGTCTACAAGATGCCGAGAATGGGAGATGACACGTGGTGTCCTTTGATTGGACCAAGCTTGAAGTTATTAATTAGGGGTGTGTTAGAATAAGTTTGTTTAAAGAATGTATGACTTTTAATTCTTGTTTTAATGATAACAAATGTGAGAACAATTTATGCTTTAATGTATTTTTCTGAGATGTGCATATTCTATAACACAAACTCTAATAGTGATCATCTTAACATAAGACGCTTTTTCACTCCTTTGTTTTATAACCAAGTCAAAACTTGATCAACACGTCCCTCTGTAACTCATATCAACGCGCTTTAATGCCTATAATGATCCTCCTACATTTGTTAAATGCATTTAAAGACAAAATTGATCAACTAGTCATTGTTCTGTGTAAAGTCAAATCCTCTAAGCTTGAACTAAAGAAGAAGTCAATACTTCAATATTTTTTGTCTCTCAATTGACCCAAATCAAATCATCTATTATCCTCTAGTGGAAACTATCATTTGATTTAAGCATCCACAACAATGTGATCCTCTGATGCGTACATCCTTTGATTTTTCTATCTTAATGATCAAGATACACAAAATAATGAGAAGATTCAAGACATTGGACTAATTGTACGATTCTTACATTTCGTACAAGATTTGGGAAACAATTCCTACAATGTTCAAAAACCTAATTGCATTATATAAAGAAATACAACAATTCAAAAATACACAAAACCAGTGAAACTTCTTTGTAACAATTCCCTGCCTACAAAAAAGAGAAAAAGTTCTGAGATAATCTTAGTGTTTTTATTGAGTGTTTAAACTATAAATCCTCTTGTAAGACTTACCCATAAAAACCTCAACCTTTGATATTTGTTACATGTCCCAGTAGTAGCTGCAACCTGAAAAGTTTGACTGTACAAAGCTACAAGTTTGAGAAGATTAGAACATAGCCAAGAGACTAGTAGATATTCTATTGCTAAGAGATTAGAAGATTAGAACATAGCCAAGAGACTAGTATGTGTGTGTGTGCACAAGATTTCAGTATAACCCTAATGAGTCACATTTAACTTTTGTTAAGAGAATCTTTAGGTATTTAAAAGGTACTACTAATCTTGGTCTATTTTATAAGAAATCTCTTGAGTACAAGTTAACAAGTTATTGTGATACTCACTATGCTAGAGACAAGCTTGAGAGAAAAAGTACAAGTGGAAGTTGAACCTTTCTTTGTGAAAATTTGATCTCCAACTCAAGCAAAAGACAAAGAACAATTGCTCTATCCCCTGCGGAAGCAGAATAATATCATAAGCAAGTTGTTACACATACTGAAGTAGCAATGTCAATTTACAAGGAAGGGGGTTTGAATTGTAAATTTTCCTATTTAAAAATTCCCTGTTAAAACTTAAGAAAATAACTTAAGATTGATCTTGGTTGTGAAAACAGAAAACAGAAAACGTTCTTGGTTAGTTAAAAACAAAAATCAACTTGTCTATTTAACTTTAATAATCAAAAGACTTAAAGTAAATAGAGATGGGGAAGAGATATCACACAATAATATATCCTGGTTCATCCAACCCGGGCTACGTCCAATCCTCGCAATCGTGAGATTTTCCACTAAGTGTTCAAATGAAGAACCTTCCTAGTTTTACACCACCTAGTTCAGATCAACCTTGATCTGTTACAAACTATAATCCTTTCCACCCAGAAAGGAGTTCAATTAGGTTACCTATCAATCTTGAGAGGATTTTACACTTCACCTTTTAACCATAAAAGGATTTTCTAACAAACTACTCAAACTATAAACAACTCTTATAGTCTTGAGTTTACACCATAGTGATTTAGAGTGTTTAGCAAAATTTGATTAATCTCAACACTTGTTTGAGGTTTAGATTCTTTACAAAATATTTCAGTAAGCTAATAACAATAGATTCGTGAATGAATGATACTGATTTATCTTTATGAATATGAGACTTTCAAGTATGAATGTAAGTGATTGATGGTTTTTTCTTAGTACTTGAATATCTGATTTTTCTTTAAGCTTGGAGTTCCTTTTATAGGCTTTGAGGAGGTCTATGATAGCTAATATGACCGTTGGAGGTGTTCCCTTGGTCAAAGATCAAGTTGTAAAAAATCAGATTTCTAAACAAGACTGTTGACTGAAACTTTCTTCTTTTTGACTACAAGACTTTTTGATCTGATGCATTCTCTGTCGTTTGATTTGGAAAGTGTTTGAGGGTCTTTTTATCACGAGAATATATGTCTCAAAGTTATGCTGAAGTTTCAATTTCAAGAATGTTCTTGATTTATATTATAGAAGTTGGAGAATGTTCTTGAACATGGAGAATGATTGATCTTGAACGATTCTGTAATTTTGCCTTGAGTCATGCCTTTTCTCCTTTGATCTTTTGGAGTATTTCTTTTGCTAATATGAGAGCTGTACATTCCTTGTAAATGTACTGGAAATTATTCGAAATTTGCAGGATGTTTCATTGTATTAAAAGTTGACTTGAACTTTTTTGATGAAATGAAAAACGTGGAGAACGTTCTTGGTTTTCCAGAAATATGTCAAGAACGTTCTTGGTTTCTGGCAGTTCAGTTTTTTCTTTTTCCTTAAACTGATTTTGCTTGCTTTTTCTTAGTACCTATTTTAGATTAACACACTCAAAAGCACATGTTAAATAACACATTATTTAGAATCATAATTAGTGTCTTTAATTAATCTTTGTTTGTTTACATCAAAACAATTAATTGAGATTTTGTCTTAACACAAACAACTATTATAAATGAAACATCAGATAAAAAATTATAAAATGAATGAGAGTAACAATCATATCTTTTGTGATCATAATTCTGCAATTTGCTTAACCAAAAATGCTATTTTACACTCTAGAGCAAAATATATAGATATTAGATATCTTTTTATAAGAGATATGTACAGAAAGATATTTTAGACATTACATTTGTAGTAGTCATTGACCATCAACGGGTAGACACAAAACACCCTCTTGAAGATAGATTCAAATTTATAAAGATGAATTTAAATATTTAATTTATCAATGAATGGTAACTTAAATTTTGTATTATTTTGGCTTTGGGCAAATAAATTGTATTTTTCTTATAAAAAATGAGTTTATTCTATCTCTATTAAAATAAATGTTTTTTGGTTACATATATGTTTAGCCTCTGACAAATTGAAATTATTTCTGCCTCAAGTGAATGGAATGCTAAGTCATTTAATGCACTTTCAAATTTAAAAACTATAAGTGTTTAAAAACTCAGGATGAGCTTTGCATTGTTTGTATATTTACCTTAGCTTTATTTTAATTTTTTTTCTCACAAATATAAGTGTTTCTCATCATCAAAAATAGGGAGATTATCAGAACCAAATTGGTTTGAAGAACAATGATTCTTAATTCTTGTTTTTATGATAGAAAAATATATGTGAGAACATTTAATGTTTTAATGTACTTTTTTGATACGTATAGATTCTCTAACACAAGCTCTAATAGTGATCATCTGAATATAATATGCCTTTTCACTCCTCCGCTATATTACCAAGTCAAGACTTTGATCAACACGCCTCTCTATGACTTTGATTAACGTGCCTTCATGCCTTCTCTGATTTTTCTAGATATGTTAAATGCAATTAAAGACAAAAGTGATCCTCTGATCAGCACTCTGTGCAAAGTCAAATCCTCCAAGCCCTATATTAAAAAAAAGTCAACACTTCAACATTCTCTATCTCTTAGTTGACCCAAGTCAAATCATCTGTTATCCTTTAGTGAAAGCTTTCCTCTTATTTAAGCATCCACAACAGTGTGATCCTCTGATATATACATCCTCTGATGTTCTCGACTTAATGATCAAGATATACTGAGTCATCCTAAATTCAAGAAAGGACACATAATAAATGTTAACATTCAAGACATCTGACTAATTGTACAATCCTTACATTTCATATGAGATTTGCGCAACAATTCCTGCAACAATCAAAACCCCTATTTTCATTAAATTTATCTATTTAAAGAAGTGCGAATAGGGATTTAAAAATAGACAAAACCAGTGAAATTTATTAGTAACAATTCCTTGCATACAAAAAAGAGAAAAAGTTTTTGAGATAATCTTAGTGTTTTTACTGAGTGTTTGTACTACAAAATCCTCTTGTAAGAATTACCCAAAAATACTTCAACCTTTGATATTTGTAACTTGGCCTAGTAGTGGCTGCAACCTCAAAAGCTTGATTGTACAAAGCTAGAAGTTTGAGAAAATTAGAACTTAGTCAATAGACTAGTAGATGTTTTAGTGCTTGTGAAAATCAGTTTGATTTGGTGGATTAAATCATTCTAAGTGAAGGGACTGGAGATAGCTACCATGTTGTTGGTGTACTAGGATAAATCTGTTTTTTGATCTCTCTTCCTTATATCTTTACTTTTGTTAAATTTGTTTCAAGCTTCTAACTAGAACTTGTTTTCAAGAAAAAGTTTTTTAAATAAAAATACAATTCAAAACCTTTTCTTGTGTGTTTTCACCTTCTGGGTGAACTTCAACTATGTTCACCATAATTCTCAAAATCTTATTACTCTATATAAATTCATGGTTGCTAGAAATGTTTAGATTTTGATATATTTTAACTAAAGTACCTCTATCATACTCATTTGAGTTAGAAATCAAACCTAATCGTTGTGATGTCAATTTTCCGAAGCAACTAGGGTTTTGATGTAGAAGCTTGGAAGACATATTTCAATCATTATAATTATGTTGTTATGCCTAAAATCTTGTTATGAAGTGAACTACAACGTTTGTGGTATTGTGTAAACAACACTAGGGATTTGGTAGGAAAATTTTGGAAGTTGTTGGTAAGATCTAATGCATATCTAATAGTATTGTTATAGACTTTATTAGTTCCCTAGGATTATCCATAATTCAATTAAGTATTGTATTCATACTCCTAGCGAATTATAGTTTATTTCAATATAAGTCGTGTTATCATTAGTGTGACACTCGGAGCAACTTGGTCAAGGGTAACAATCTACAAAAATGTGAAGGTGTTAATTACGTAATGCTTTATACCTTTGAAAGGTGGGGGAAATTTTTTGTATTCACAGTGGCGATTAGCATAAAATAGTTTCAATATATATGAGTAGGGTGACTTAAGCCCTACTAGGGATAATTAGTTAGTGACAACTATGGCTTAATTGTGACTTTTAGGAGTAAAAATATTTGAATTATGAAATCAGCATCCCATTTATCAACAAGATGATCTGCTGATAACTATTGAGAGTTGTTTGATTATTACTTTTTTTATTTGTGCTATTTGTGACTACTTGCGTACATGTTATTTGTGATACTTAACTTTGTGATTGTTATTTGCTTAGTTAGAGAGGATGACGTCTTGATATGATATCATGGATGATTTCATTAGATTATGAGATGTGACATTGATAATGTTAGTGCCTAGGATCAAAGTGGTTGTGGTTTGATGAAATAAAAGATTTATACATTCTTACAAATGGCACACTTGGTTGATCACTTAATTGAACTTTACTACGTGTTATTCCATTTACATCGGTTGAGTGGAGTGATGCTAGGATTAGATCACTTGCATTGATTATTAGTGGGGAAATTGACATATAAGACTTAGGATCCATGTGAAGTCAAGTGGCCTCTTTTTTTGTTTGGATTTGGAGAGTGTTTGTGGCACTTTTTTAGAGATGGTTAGCATTAGATTATATAATGAAAGATGCATTTGAATATTTAAGTCATGATCTGAGAGATATGGATTTAGTTATATGAATATTTTTCATCCATCCCACTTTTTATACACGTACTTTCATCTTAGCCCCTATTCTTTTTTTTTCTTGCATACTATATATTGTATACTATAGAGGGGACATATCGCTGATTATATTCCAGCTCACATGTCGAGGGTGTTGGGGAGGGCCCAATGGTGTGACTTAGAGATTATTTTACCATGATGATGACAGTGGCCAGATGGAGATTGATGGAGAGCGCAACAAGGCCACATATACGGGGAGGGTCACATAAGTGTATAATGTGGAGAGAGAAACACAAGAGGGGGTTTGAACTGTGTTTTGTATCAAAAAATAAACTTAATTTAAAAACAAATTTTAAAGTGGTGATGTTAAAAGCAAGAATAAGTAAAACGATAAGTAAAGAGATAAGGAGAGTAACACAAGCCACTTTATCTTGGTTCACCACCAACGCAGTAGTTATGTCCAATCCTTTCACACTGAAGGATTTAATCCACTAATCGACAATAGTACCACACGTCCACTAAACAACTTTTAGTCAAACTGACTACCACACGTCCACTAAACAACTTTTAGTCAAACTGACTGTGTTCAAGTCTTCTCATTTATCATTTGTCTTCTCCAATCATCAGAGGATGCATAGTAAGGTATTTAAGGTTCATGACAAGGAAATTACACACTTAATTAAATTGATTAGTGCTATAAATTATTTCCACAAAAAGAATTTTTGTTATCATCAAAATAACCAAGAGCCATTTTTCTTCAAGGATATTTTTTAGAATGTTTAATGGTGAATTAATCTTAGAAGATTTGATACGAAACTTTATGATACATGCTAATTTTTTGCAATCAAGACAACAACCAAAAAACCTAAAAATCTTTATAAAAGAACGTGCAAATCTGATTGGAAATCATAAGCAACAACGTACCTCAATAAGCATTTTACAGTTGTGTATGCACATTTGCTCTTTACCTTTTATCTTGTCTAAGTGCTGAGAAATAGTTTTTTCTGAGATTACAACATTTTAAACACTTTTTTGTGAAGAGTTATTCACAAAATCCTTAAACCCTCTTTTGTAACCTTGCCGAGTAATGCTTGCATCCCCCAACATTTTGACTGTACTAAGCTAGAAGGTTGAGAAGACTTGAACACAACATGTTTGACTAGTAGGTATTTAGTGGAAGTGTAATTCAGTCGGTGAATTCGTGGATTAAATCCTTCAGGTTGAGGGGACTGGATGTAGCTACCGAGTTGGTGGTGAACCAGAATAAATTGGTTGCATTGCTATTTTTCTATTTATTTGCTTTGTTTTCATCTCTTTACTTTAGCCTTTTTAAAACATTTTTAAAATAAAACACAATTTAAACCCTTCCTTTCTTGTGTTTCTTGTTCTATACGACTCACAACATTCCTAAATGAAATCCTCATCGGTTTTAAAAGGACTATGACCCAGAAGGTGTCAAGCGTTGTTTAGAGGAGGTAAACAATATCTTTGAGTTTACCCGCTATAGAGATAATGGTTATGTGACCTTTTTGTTAATAGGAGACGTTGAGGCCTGGTTCAGAAGTAAGAGAAGACTATTGGAAGAAGAAGGAATAATTATAAATTAGGACCTATTCAAAGACATTTTTCTTAGAAAATATTTTCCTAGGTTCTCAAGGCAGGAGAATGAGAGGGAATTCAATAACCTTCGACAATGAACCATGTTTGCAAGAGAATAGACCAACATGCTCAACTCTTTATCTGGAATACTCAGTGATCTATCTGTTACATCCATGGGAATATCAGAACAAAGTAAGGTATGACAATAAAAAGCATTCATGTGTTTACAGCCCATTCCATTTGCCAACCGATGGGATACCGTCTCATGTTACATTTTCGGATTTGAATATCTTATCCAATTTTTTTTCACTCCTCTCCCAAATTTCAATCGTTCGTTTCTATGAACCCTAATTCACTTGTTTTTCTCTCTCCTGCTGTACTCGATTCTTCCTCTACACTCGTTTCTCCTAGATCTTCTTCTAAAGGTACTTGTTACTACAACTTTCTTTCATCCTTTTCATTTTCTTTTTTTAGTTCTAGATTTATTGGGAACTTGGTAGTTGTCACTATCTTGAGTTTAGGGGGTTGATAGGCCCGCAAGTGCATGTTATTATCACATAGTAAAAATTATCGTTCCCATAAGGACTTTGTTGTGAGTACCAATATCTTTTTACTATGATGATTAGTTAAAACGATAATTGTTGATAGTGATTTTTGATTAAAATTCCCAATTAAAAAAATCATGGGATTGTAATTTTTCAAAATGATGGATACAATAAAACTAATCTTGTAATTTTTCAAAATGGTGGATACAATAAAACTAATCTTCTCTCGAACACCAAATGTCCAAGAACAATTCCTTCTTTGACCATAAAGTGGCATTTTTCCATTTTAACACAAGATTAACCTATTCACACATTTCAAGTAGTTTTTTGAGATTGGCCAAACAATTAATGAAACTAGATCTATACACACAAAAAGTCATCCATGAATACTTCCATTATATCCTCAATAAAATCAGAAAAAAAAAGGTAGACATCATGCAACTTTAAAAAGGTAGCAAGGGCATTGCACAAACCAAAAGGCATTCTTTTATAAGCATAAGTGCCATAAGGACAACCAAACATAGTTTTCTCTTGGTCGTTAGGATGAATGGGAATTTGAAAGAAAAAAAACCAGAATAACTATCAAATAGCAAACATGTGAGTGATTTTCTAACCTTTCGAACATTTGGTCAATAAATGGAAAGGAAAGTAGTCTTTACGAGTTAATTTGTTTAGTTTTTTGTAATCAATATACATCCTCCACCTTGTAACTGTCCTAATTGCAATGGATTCATTTTTATCATTTTTAACAACAGTGATACCTCCCTTTTTTGGAACTCTTGAGTAGGACTGGCCCATTTGCTATTGGAGACATGGTAAATTATCCCAACATTTAGGAGTTTAAGTACCTCTTTTTCACCACTTATTTCAAGTTAGGATTTAACCTTTTTTGATGCTCAATAGAGGGTTTGCAATCCTCTTCATGTAGTATCCTATGGATGCAAATGAATGGATTAATTTCTTTTAAGTCCTCAGTAGTATACCCAATAGTTTTTAGATACATCTTGAGGACTCCAAGCAATTTCCCAATTTGTTCACCATTTAAATTAGCACTTACAATGACAGGAAATGTAGAATTTTGCCTAAGAAATTCATACCTAAAATTTGATGGAAAAGGCTTATGTTCTACTTGTGGAGCCTCTATTGGACGAGGTGCTAAATTTTCTGCTGTCAATGCTTCAAAATTTAAGTTTGGCGCAAAAGGAATTTCATCCAACAATTTAGCATATGCATCAGCCTCCTTTGCCAAATCTTCATGACATGTGCTTCTAATCAAGCACGCTTCCAGCCCTTCTTAAGAGAGCGTTCCTAATGGACACTTCTTAACACAATGATCAATTAAATCAACCATGCAACAAGAAGCTTCAAGAGAATGAATTTTCATATTGTTAGACAAATTAAATTCAATCTTTTCATTACCCACAATGAAGGCAAGCTTTCCATGTTTCACATCAATAAAAACTGATTTTGTATCAAGAAAAGGTCTCCTAATAAGAATTGGGACATGGGAATCCTCTTTCATTTCCAATACCACAACGTTAGTTAGTATAAACAATTGTTCTACTTTGATAGAAATATCCTATAATATTCCCACCGAATACTTGATAGATTGGTAAACTAGCTGTAAGGAAATGTTTGTGGGCTTTAACTCACCCACATCAAGCTTCTTACAAACTGATATAGGCATGGGGCTCACACTAGCCCCAAGATCATACAAAGCACTTTCAAAACTTATATCACCAATCACACAAGGAATATAAAAACTTTCAAGATCTTTAAGTTTGGGAGGCAATTTATTTTGAATTATGGCACTACATTCCTTAGTTATAGCAATTGTTTCATTGTCATCAAGTTTTCTTTTGTTTGACAAAATTTCTTTCAAGAACTTAGCATATGACGAATTTTGAGATAGTGCTTCAATGAACATAATGTTTATATATAACTTTTTTTTCAAAAGTTCCACAAACTTTATAAATTTCTCCTTAGTTTTAGCCTTGGTGAATCTTTGGGGAAAGTGTTTGGATGATTTGTATGGTGCTAGAGGCACATAAGGTTTTTCTTTTTCCTCTTATACCTTGTCACTTGATGGTTAGGCTATTTCACTCTCATCACAGCCACTCTCTTCCACATCTCTACCCTTAGGTTCTTTTAATTGTTTTCTATTTCATAAGGTGACAACATTCAATTGTTCATTGGGGTTAGGTCCAGGCTACCATAGGAACACACCGGAAGACCTACAGGATGAAGCAACTTGTTAAGCCAATTGGGTGATTTGTGTTTCCAAATTTTATTGTGCATGGACATGGAATCTACCTTAGATGCTAACTGCCTAAGTGCTTCATTCACTGATTGATTTTGATTATTAAATTCCTCATTTTGTTTGGTTTGAACTAGCACAAAATTTTCTAGCAAATTTTTAAGCTAGACTTTTGGGGGCTGTTGAAAGGCCTTGGTCCTTGGAAACTGGGTGGTCTAAACATTGGTTAGGGGATGGGATTAAGGGAAGGATTTTTGTAGGAAAAATTTGGATGATTCCTCGACCCTTGATTGTAAGTATTCGAAAAAGGATCCTCCTTTGAGGATTGTTAAGATAGTTAACTTGCTCATTACCCATCCCACCATCAGCAGACATTCCAACTTGGCATTCAACAACCATACGACCGACAATGCCACAAACTTTATAAGGTGAAACATTTGGTGCGACATCATTTACATTCAATTTTTCAAATTTTTGAAATAATGCATCTACCTTTGAAGCAATATGATATAATGCATCAACTTCATATCTACCGCCTTTTTTCTGACGAGATTAGTCACTTGACCATTAGTAGTAGTTATGCGCCATGTCTTCAATAAGAGCATAGGTGTCTTTTATGTTCCTGTTCATCGACACTCCTTCTACAACAACATTTGTTCTCATTCGTGTAGTGTATAAAAGTCCATCGTAGAATTTATGGATAATTTTCCATCTTTCCATCCCATGATGAGGGCACAATCTCAGCATCTCCTTGAAGCTCTCCCAAGATTCATAATGAAATTCTCCATCTTTTTGAGAAAAACATGTGATTTGATTTCTCAATTGTGCAATTTTGCTTAGTGGAAAATATTTAGCAAGGAATGCTTGCTTTAATAGATAATGTGTGGTAATGGATTCAGAGAGAAACAAATGTAGTCAAGATCTAGCTCTATCCCTTAATGAAAAAGGGAAAAGCCTTAGTCTAATGGCATCACAAGTCACTCCATTCATTTTCAAAGTTTTGCACTACTCTAAAAAGTAGACAAATGGAGGTTTGGATCATCCGTTGGAGTACCGGAAAGTTGGTTTTGTTGTACCATGGACAATGGCGAAGGTTTTAATTCCAAATCGTTTGCCTCTACCGCCGGGCGCCCAATACTTGAATGCGATTTCGTAGTATTGGGAGAGACATATTATTTCAAGGTTATATTTTCAACCATTGTTAAATTTTTTTTGTTCATAAATTTTTTGATGTATTCTTCTCCTATGGAAAAATCTTTCTATCTTGGGTATTGGTTCGACAAGATTCCCAAGACTTCGGATTCTTCGCATCCAAAGATAGAACAATCAGTATAAAAATCAATCAGTATAGAAAAAAAGAATTAATATCAAAATCAAAGTCCCTGACAACGACGCCAAAAACTAAATATGCCCACAAGTGCACAGTATTATCGTGTAGCTAAAACAATGATTGTTGATAATGATTTTTTATTAAAATTTGCAATTAAAGTAAATCATTGGGATTGTTGTTTTTCACAATGATGGATACAATAAAACTAATCTTCTCTAAGTCATGGGTGTTAAATCTTAAAAATCAGATAAACCATTATAGTTAATGCCTTCATTTAAATATCAAAAGTGTATTTTAAATTAATAAAAATCCATTTTCATGATTGATGTATTAGTAAACTCCATTAAGAGAAGCCATCTTTCATGTTCTCAAGAGAACCAAAATCTATTTTCGTGATTTGATTCTCTTGTCCATTTTTATGGGTCATATATCAAATTCAGTTTTCAGGACATCATTTGATATCCACTTATGAATATGATTCTTACTAAGATGGGATTAAAAGATCAATACTCATGACAAAAGGAAAGAAATAGAAATTGTTCAAAATCTATCATTGGAAATCCTACAATCCCAAGACAAGGAAGATCTACTCACACATGCTCATAATAGAATCAAAGTTTAACTATAAAAACATTGGAAATATAAAATAACAGACTAAAAGAATGTAATAAAATTAGAAAACTGAATATTATTAAAACTAAAAAACTTTTAAGAGAAGAAGAACAAAAACAAGAGTAACAAAACTATTTAAGAGTAGGAATGTCTGTGTCAAACGGTCGTAACGACCATTACGACCAGGCTGTAATTCTTGCTGGAACTTACTTTCGTTTCATCTTTTTGATCAAGATGGACTATAACCGCACCACTTGACTTCAGGGCTATTTGCACCAAGAATCTTCACTTATTCCTCCACTTCTCCTTGCAACCAAAACAAAACAAAAATGTAGTGAAATAGAACTAAAACTGGATTAAAAACATTATATTAACCTATCAAACAAAGCTATAAAACAGATAAATTCTAACTTATTATGGGTTGTGTTTGATTTCGTTGGAATATGTGATATATGAACTAAAAGTTGAGTTTGTGATTTTTGATTGATAGTTATAAGATTATTGTGGTTGTTTAACGTTGTAATTTGACTATATTTATGTTTATCCATTTGAAAATTTTGACCTTTATTCTATGACATTAAGTGTGCTTGACGAATATGTGATATGTTTGTAACTCGTATATTCTTGTAACAACTTCAATCTCTCCCATTTTCCTTATCATCTGTTACTGAGTCTATCCTTTGGATCCTAACTTAGATACATTTTATGAACTAATTGGAGCTTTTGCTGGTTAATTTTTCTTTTCAGATTTGTAGTTTAAACACTTTAATTTTCTTAGTTAAACACCTTGAGATTTTTAACTTGAAACGGTTGCATAATCTTCTATTTTCACATTCAACTAAAATAGCCGCGTCATGTTTTTAGAATAAGTAATTATTTATCTTGATATAATACACAACCTAAAGAGCATCTAAATTTATTTCAAACCTTATGTTAGCATCTAGTTTATGTAAGACTTGGTAAAAGAATGTTTATGCAAAACAAAAATTTATATTCTTGATAATATTCTTATTGCATGCGAATGTTTTTATTTGCTTAAGTTTTTTTTTTTAAGAGTTTGGGTGAATAGGAATGTAATGTTAAAAAGCTAAAATAAAAAATATGAAATGAAGGAAATTTGAATATTCATTATTGGACCGATTTCTCAAACTGGCTCATTAATCTGAAACAACATATTTGTTTGCTTCTCCTGCACCAATTGTTCCATATTTTGCAGCATAAATATCACCAATAAATGTAACTATTTATCTCATTAATAATAATAATAATAATAATAATAATAGATAATGTGTTATATTTATTCATTTTTTACAGAGTTATATGTATTTCTAAACTGGATTGTTAGTACTATAGTGGATAACGTTCAAAGAATCAAATAACTAAAGATTTAATAAGATTATTATAAAGGAAGAAGAAAATTTGGTGGTAGTAGGAGTAGTCATTAGAAGATGAACTAAAATGAATAAAATTTGTTAATTAAGACTCATCACAAAGCAAAATCATATTTTTACGTTAACCAAAATATAGAAACATTATGTAAGTCTCAACATACTTTTAAATAAATGTATGTGTCCTCATGTGTGTGACACATTTCACTTTAATCTGAGTATATAATTACAAACAACACAAGTGTTTTAACTGTGAGGAAAAGATCTTAAAATCAAAGAAGGGATCAATTTTTAAAAATGTTATACCAATGCAAAGGACCAATTTGAAACTTTTAACATAGTGGACCAAAAAAAAATCTAAAAAATAAAATGTTAGGGACCAAATATAAAGTCAAGTTTTAATAAAAAAATATATAAAATTAAGTTAAAATATTAATTATTACGTCACAAATTTTTATAGTGTTAAATCAAAACTTAACATAATAGATTAACTTAACCTATTAATTTAAGGAAGTAACCTAAAACACGTAGAGGACGAAAACGAAACCTAAATAAATATAAAGAGCCAAATATAAAATTAAGCATTTTTAAAAATATCCAACCAACCACAGCCCTTATCAGAGGCCAATGCAGCATGTTAGACCTAGTGGAGCAATGAGAAAGCTGCCACTGAAATGTTTTGGTTGTCGTGGACTGCATTTGAGTAGGGATTGTCTATGTAGAGGAAGTGGGACATGCTTTTGTTGTGGCCAAATAAGTCATTTCCTTAAAGATTGTCTACAGGTACAAAGTCAGACCAGAGGTTAATGGAAAGACTAACATGTTAAATAAGTGACTCTAAATATAAGAGAAGTGAATTGTGACCGTTGATAAATAAGTGTTTATTATATAAATCAATTAAATTAAAGCAAAATAACAAATTATGGTAATTCAAATAAATTAAATAAATCTGAAATAAAATAAATTGGCAAAAATAATAACCGAAATAAAAAATGTTAGAAAATAATATTATATGAGATGGTGTCAAACACTTTAAAAGAGGGTCGAATAGAGTCCTAAAGTTTTAAGAAATTTTTGAAACAGTAGTAGTTTGTAAAAGTGGATTGAGTAATGTTATGTATATTGGAAATTTCGTGTAGAAAATCATAGAGAAATTGCAATTATTCCTTTGATGTTTTGGACACTCCAAATAAGAATGTGTTGATTGATTAATTGACTAGTGATTCAATCAATCAACTAGCATGTAGAATTAATTCTCAAATCAAAGTGAATGCTACTTGTTGATAGAAAAACTTATGCAATTGAAGAGTACAATTTAAAGACTATTCATGATAATTGTACATTTTTTAAAATAGTTTTTATCAATGTGTTCAATGTCATGAATAGATTTACCAAAATAGAATTTTCCAAATATAAGTTTTTATATCAAAATAGAGAATGGATTTGATCGTCTTCCAACACCATTATTCAAAATCAATATCAATAAAAACAAATAAAAATTAAAGAGATCAAGGATAGGAAAAAATCACATTTATATTTATATTGGTACGTCTACTTGTAGTCGCAATGTAGAATACATCTAGTCGTCATTTAACGTGAATGAAAGTTTATTACTTTATTATAACCGTTGATAATTGTTTATAAGGCTTGTACATCAATCCCTCCTCCCCTAAATGCTCAAAAATCAGATTTCTTGAAAACCCTTCAAGACCAATTTGAACTTCTATCTTCAAAGATGAAGACACCCCTTTAAAACTTGTAAGATAGAAACACCATAGAGTAATTGTCAACTTTGTCTATGAAAAGAACCTTATCTTCAACCTTTACAAGGTGCAACCAATTACACCAAATTGCTCACCTATGGAACAATCACCCCAATAAAGGGTGTTATTTATATATCAAGAAACTCAATTGTACAAGAAAAAGAATAAGGAAAAGTTCTTAATCTTAAAGCAATTCTTGAATGAATTTTTGGTGAAGATTAAATGAAAGTGATCACTTTTGAATGAAAGAGAAAGACATTATTCAAAGAGACACGATTCAAAAAAACAAAGTGCAAAATAACGGCTTTGTAACTGTCAAAACTGAACTCGACAAATCTAATGAATCAATTCACCTGATGCATGAATTAATTTATAAGTTTTAAAAATTCAGGATTCCAAACTTGAATTGCATGAATTGATTCATGAATAATGTCAATCGACTTATCAATTTCCAGGTGATTTGATGAATCAATTTACACATTTGGTGATTTGATTTATCTTTCAAAAAACAACGTGTATTATTTTCAAGACCTATGTAAGTTGATCCGTATGCATGTTAGTCGACTCATGATGTAAAAAAACACTTTATAATGCATTGTATGACTTTCAAATATGTTTCTAACGTGCACCTAGCTAAAGGTATGCATGCTATAATGAAGTTGTGAAAATGGTTTTTTTGATTCAAGAACATTTGTGGATATTGAAAATTGAAAAAACAACAAAGGCACACAAAAATAACTACTTTGTAACTGTCAATAAACAGTTAAGAAGTGATTTTTTAGGTCATGTGAATTGATTCGTATGGGTTGTGAATCGATTTAAAAAACCTCTTGGAACTACGTGAGTTGATTCACAAGACTAGTGAGTTGATTCTCAAGGTCTAGAATATAAAAATTAGTTTAGGACTTTTGTTAATGAATTTACAAACCCGATTTGATTTACAAAGTAAAAATCAATAGGAATTGTTTTTAATATATATCAAAGTGTGCCAACATGATCCTATTATGCAACTACGTTTGTGCATGATAAATTATGATTTTCAAGTAAGTTTTTCTAATTCAAATGCATTTTCAAATGATAATCAACAAAGGTATACATTCACCATCTAACTTAGACAAACCTAGTTTTGACATCTATCAATATACTAAGTATATCATAGATAATCTTACACTTACAGAACTTTTAACGATGTTACCACATGAAACATAGCCACTATTTTGGTCCTAATTAGGATAACTTGTTTTTGTCCTCTGTCATGTGATTTAAATAGCCACTATCAAGATACCAATTGAAGTTCTTGGCTTTCAAGCACACCTATAACACAAAATCAAATTTTGGATTTTGGTACCCATCATTTGTGTCCTTGAGAGTTAGTTTTAGCGAATAACCCATTTGAAATCCATGATTTTATACCATCCAAAATCTTTCCTTGCATTATAAATAAGGATGTGTGGCCTTTTCTACAACATTAAAAAAAATTAACAAAAGAACTACTAGATGTGTTGTAGAAAAAATCAACTTTTTGAAAGAATTTTCAATGAATATTTAAATTTCAGCCAAAACCAACTTTGCCATAAGATCTCTTTTGATTTCCCAAAAGAATGATCAAATTGTCTCTTTCCATTATGAATTTTGCAACTGTATTATGTAGATTCAAAATTTTATTTTTCAGAGTATTACAATGACCACACTTGAAAACTTTTTCCTTTCTATTTTCTCAAGAGGTACAAGAAATATTTTCACTTACAAAATCTTACTTTTCCTTAAAAATTCCATCTTTTTGTTTAAAAATTCAAACTTTTAGTCAAGTAGAGAGATGATTTTCTTAAAAGAAACAATTGTAAGTCTAATTGTTTCACGATTTAGCTCTCCACAAGAAATAAGTTACTCATCGTAAGTTAAGTTAGATTATAGCTCAAGAGACTTTACCTTGCCTTCCTCATGATTTGTCATAGCATAGATTTTTCTCTTCATTTATTTTGACCTTGAGGACAATAGGGTTTAAAGTGACCTTTCTGCCACAACCTTAAACCCTCTTCATTCTCCTTGTGAGAGTTGGAGATTTTGTTTTTCATTGAGGCTATCACTATTATCCTAGTTAGTTAAAAAAGTCTATCTTTCTATTTCCATTTTGTTCACTTTCAATGGGTCTACTTAATTCAAGTTCATATTCCAACAATTTATCAAATAAATTTGTATAAGACATAAGATAAATATTTAGATTCAGATATAACAGTTACTTTTGGTTGCCAATTTTTATTTAAACATCTAAGAACATTATTAATTAAATCCTCATTGTTGAAGGACTTCCCAAAAGCTTTGAAATGATTAATTATATGGAATAATCGTTTTGCATATCTTCAATGCTTTCAAATCAAGTCATCCTAAATAAATTTTACTTAAAGGTTAATGTGTCCAATCGGTCCCTTTTGACCTAAATAGTACATTCATGGGTTAAATGAAGAGTGTCTCACGTTTCTTTAGGAGTCTTACCATTAGATACCTTATAAAACTTATCGTAACTTACAATAAAGGTAATGATGTTCTTAGATTTCCATTGTATTAAACCTTTTCTCCCTCTAAGTTCCAAGGAGATCATGGTTTGTCCACCACTAAATCAACGATAACATGATCGGGAAAAAATTGATAGTTTTACACATAATCCCAAATATCGAGGTTTACAATAATCATACCATTCACAGTTGAAAGATAGGGTCTGTTCATGGAATGTTCCTATGTCCCTTTATAAAAGATATATGCTAAATTTTGTTTTGTTATGTTTTACTATAAGCATTGTACAAGACTGCTATAATAGAATTGTACCTTATGCAATTCTAATTAGTTTTCTTTTTATTTAGACTGAGGTGACACATGTCACACTCCTATTGGTTAGAAGGAATCTTGCACTACAAGATGTATAATTGTATATTCAGTTATTCAGGCTATATATGCATTGAGTTACCCCCTTCGTAACTAATTGGTTCAATTAATAATATTCAAATTTACATCAATTTTTTTTCTCACCACCATGAACTCAAACATGATATCGAGAGCCTGAAATTCCTATTGCCGCCTCTACTGCACCGTCTTTCCCTCCTCATCCATCGCCTTCTCCACCTATTCCTCCTCCACCTGTAGTGCATGTGACGTTGCTAACCACTCTTCATACGAACATTTTGTTTACCTATAACAAGTTTAAAATCTCTGCGAACCTTGATGAAGACAATTTTATCATCCGACATGAACAAGTTGAACCTATCTCCACCACTTTCTCAACAGACTACCATTCCTCGTCATTTTCTCCCTGAAGCTGGCCGTGATGCTAATTGCGTTCTTGCGCATTTGGAATGGAAGACATAGGTTCAAATGCTTCAATTGTAGCTTCACACTCATATTCACCATCTCGTGCGAACGAAATCTTGTCAACTCTGATATGAACTTCGCAATGGCACACTTGATAATTAGGGGTGTGCGTAATATATGGTTAATTAAATCATATTGATAAATTCGACTATCACTAAAAAAATCAAACCAATTAAATGGTTCATGAACTGAACTACATATTTAAAACACATCAGTTAACAAAATTTAATTCAAAAATAGGTTAAATTAAGATTTTTTTTCTTAGAAAATTTTTGAAATTTGTTTTTCTTGAAAATAGTATCTAGAAAAAAATGAAACTTGTTCTTTCGAAAAATTTCAAAAAAAACAATTTAAATAATTTTTTCTCATAAAAATTGAGAAAAAAATTTGAAAAATATTTTTTTTCTTGAAAATTTTTTGAGAAATAATCGAACTTTTTTCTTGCAATTTTTTTATATCTTTCTTAAAAAAAAATTACAAAATTCTTTTCCTGAATTTTTTTATCAGGTAATTAGTTACATCTATTTTTCCCGAATAAAAACTTCTATAAAAAAATCAAAAATATTGTCAAAAGAATTTTAATATTCTTTTCCCAAATTTCATTTTTGGATCGTTTACTAAAGAACTGATTTTAACTAAAAAATTATTCAAACTATTTAAATTGGTTTATATTTATAAACCAATTCAAACTTGAACTGAAATTGCTTAAAAAATTAATCAGCTTTTAAGAAAGTGATTTTTAAGAACTGAACCAAATCATTAACATGGTTCAATTCAATTTAGTTTTTAGACCATTAACACCCCTACTAATAATCACACTATTATGGAATTCATTACTCATGTCAAATGAGTCGTCGACGTTCTTGTTGTTGTCGGTGATAATGTTTCATCACGAGAACATGTTGATGTCCTCCTTGAAGGTGTTCCACAAGAGTTTGATCTAGTGATTACGCTCATTTAAAGCCCAAGCCCTAATTCTTGCGCAAGAACTTCGAATTACGAAGTATCGCAAGAAAACTGTCATTGATTCATCTCCATTAATGTAACACATGCATCTGCTCCTAGTACCAAGGCTAAATACCACATCAAACTTTGCTAATTCCACACAATATAATCCTTTGGCTAATCTTTTTGAGAAACAAAATCCTAATATTCCTCCCTTTGATAATCGTGGTGGTTAATGCTTTGGTCATGGTCATGGTGATCGGTTTGGCCGCGGTTAGGCTTGTGGCTCTATTCAGTGCCACGTGTGTTACAATTTTGGCCACACTACTATGCAATGTTATAAAAGGTTTGATAATCATTATCAATCCTCCTATGCTACTCGTGCTTCTAGAACTCTATCTACACCATATGGACTTGCTATTGCTTATCCACCATCATCTGTTGTTCCACCTTGGTTGATTCCATCACAAGCCCCTGCTCCTCAAGCCATGCTTGATGGCTCTTCTGCACCTCCACTTCACTGGATTCTAGATTGTGGTGCCTTTTTCTATGTGATTGGCAATGGTCAAAACCTTAAGCAAACATTGTTCTTTGGTGGATCTGATCAAATCTTCATAGGCAACATCCAAAGTCTTCCAATTCACACTTTCGGTTCTTCTTTTATCTCTACCTTTAATCCTAAGCGTACTTTTACATTATCTAATTTTCTCCATGTTCCTCAAAATTACCAAGAACCTTATTAGTGTGAACTAGTTTGCTAGGATAATAATGTATATTTTGAGTTTCACCTTAATCTTTATCTTGTCAGTTCCCAGGGTTTACATGATGTCCTTCTCCATAGTACTCTTTCGGCCGCCTTATAAGGATTCAGTTGTTCTTGCTTCCTCAAGCCAAGCCAGCACTCTTGCTTTTAGTTCTAAGCCCAACTTCCTTTCCCTTGTATCTGTTGATGTACCCCAAGTACTTACCATCAATGGCATCTTAGGCCACCTTAATCATACTATGTTGCACATTTGTTTACAACTTTTGTAATATTCCTTTATCAAATAAAGAGACCATTTCTTTTGCTCTACTTGTTGTGCTGGAAAGACACATAGGTTACCATTTAATTTGTCTACAATTGAATATGATTCAACATTGCAACTTATCTTTAGTGACCTTTAGGTCTTGCCCCTATCACATATTCCATACACTTCACATAATATGTTAGTTTTGTTGATGCTGATTCCAAATTTACATGGATTTATCTTCTCAAATCCAAATTCGATACTCTCACTATTTTTAAACAATTCAAATCTATGGTCGAATTACAATTTAACACTAAAATCAAAGCCTTTCAAAGTGATATGGGATGAATTTAGGCATTTCACCAAAAAAATTACTAATCAAGGTATTATTCATCACTTGATTTTCCCTCATACTCATCATCAAAATGGGGTTGTGAAACCTAAACATAGACACATTGTTGACATAAGCTTTTCCCTTTTAAGTCAAACTTCCTTACCTTCACTATTGTTGTTCACCTTATTAATAGACTAAGCTCAACTTCTCTTAACTTTGTATCTTTATATAAGCAACATCTTGATTACCAGTTTCTAAAGATTTTTCATTGTGCATGCTTTTCTCTTTTGAGACTCTTCAATTATCGCAAATTTGATTTTAGGTATCTTGAATGTCTATTCATAGGATATTCCACTTCCCATAAAAGTTACAAGTGTCTCTCTACAAGCGGCAAGTTGTCCATCTCCAAAGATGTTCTCTTTAATGAATA
Organism: Cicer cuneatum; assembly: GCA_037974295.1. Taxonomy (NCBI): domain Eukaryota; kingdom Viridiplantae; phylum Streptophyta; class Magnoliopsida; order Fabales; family Fabaceae; genus Cicer; species Cicer cuneatum. Next base: position 18,389,726 of record JBBPBO010000003.1, read on the forward strand.
TAAATTTCCCTATTTTACCTTATTACCTTCCAACCATGTTACCTCATTTCAATCCCTACTTTTGTATCTGTTTCACCTATGCCCCTATTTGGCAGCTATATTGCACCAACTATCCCTCCTAGAAATCCCTATTTCCCTTCTCTGCCTTCTACTTTTTTCCCTTGCACATCCAACCTGTTCATCATCTTCAAGATTTTATATTGCTCTCTCACTCCCTGCTCACTCCTCTATACCTCTGAATAAAAAAATTTCCCTTTCTCTTACCACCACATCCAACACATCCCTATATGTTAGCTCATACAACCCTTCCAAATCTTCTAGTGGCTCCTCCCTTTCCCCCTCCGATCCTTTTCATGTTGTTCATCCTATGAAAACTTGTTCCAAACCTAGACGATCCATACATCTCACTCATACTAAACCTAGATGAGTGAAATTAGCATTACAAGACTCTCAATGGTACTCTACAACAAAAGATGAATTTGTAGCCCTTTGAAGAAACAAAACCTATTCCATGTCATCTTTATCGTGTTTCATATTATACTCTAGATGCTTCTTAGGTAATTAATTCTCATGACTAATGAAAAAAAGGATGTTCATATTTGATTTGTATAGAACCCTAATAATGTTTTGTTTAACTAATGTGTCATACATCCCACTTTTTGGTTTTTGATGTATCTTGTCCCCCAATATGTATCATTACTATCATGTGGTTCCTGTGAGGACCAGAAGGAATCAATTCTTTGTGTATTTATATACCCCTACGTTAGCTATTTTACATCATATTACTAGACTTAATTACTCAAGTTTCACTAATACGACGTCAAGGCGTCTATCTCATAAATACAATTCAGTTGTAGTTGTAAGGACAATAATATGTAAGGGTTCGAGTTCGAATATGAAATTCTCTACTTTTCCTCATTTACTGTGTGTTAGTCTAACCACTAAATTACTAAAAAAAATGTCAAGCTGTCTCAAAAATACTAAACTCAATGATACACAAAATTGGTTCAAATTCTTTTCAATGTTGCTACCCACACCCCTCAATTTTTTATAAAAATAAAATGCCTAAAATATCCTTGTCCATTTGTAATATTTTTAGCTCTTACGTGAATTCAATTCACGTACGCTTACGTGAATTCAATTCACGTACATTTCCATAAATTCAATTTTTGTGTACCTACGTGAACTCAATTTAAGTAAGCCTATTGAGATTAAGTATACGTGAACTAAATTCACGTACGTTAACGTGAATTGAGTTCACGTACGTTTACATGAATTGAACTCCCGTAGGTGTACGTGAATTGAATTCACGTAAGTGTATGTGAATTGAATTTACGTAAAAAAATTTACTTCATAAAAAGGTCTCAATTTTTTTTTTATAGTAAAAAAGGTCTCACATTCTAAGTTTCTTAAAACTAAAACCTATAAAATCTTATATAAATTTAACATTATCTCAACAAATATTACATCAATGGACATTATTATCAATTATCAATTATCCATTATCAATGGACATTATAAATAATCTAATATATAAATGTCAACTCAAAAATATGAATCAGATTATTCAAAATTACAAAAATAAAAAAGAGCTCAAATTTTTATTGAATAAAAAGAGTTAATATAGATTTTTTTTTATAGATGAATTGATAATTGATAATAATATCCATTGATTTAATATTTGTTGAGATAATGTTAAATTTATATAAGATTTAATAGATTTTAGTTTTAAGAATATTAGAATATAAGACCTTATTTATTAAATAAAAAAAATTTTAAGACATTTTTTTTAAGTAATTTTTTTTACGTATATTCAATTTACGTACGCCTACGTGAATTTAATTCACGTAAACGTACGTGAACTCATTTCACGTAAACGTACGTAAATTTAGTTTGCTTACGTAAATTGAAATCACGTAGTTACACATAATTTGAATTTACGTAATGTACGTGAATTGAGTTCACGTAAGTGTTTGAATTCAATTTATGTAAGAGTTAAAAATGTTATAAATAAGTAAGGACATTTTAGGTATTTTGTTTTTATAAAAAACATTGAGGGGTGTGGGTAGCAAAAATGGGGGTGTTGGTAGCAAAATTGAATTCTTTTTTTGTTTAAAAAAAATTTAATCATATTAAATATATAATTAAATAATCTTTCTTGTTCTAGTCGATGATGCTCGAATACATAATACAGATGAAAATGCAATATGATACATGAAATTTTTAAAATTTGAGATACGATACAGCTTGAATATATTAGCAAAAATTTTATTAAAAAAATTATATGTAAAATACTTATAAATAAATAAAGACGTATTAATGATTCTTCGTAAATATATAATTATAATGATCATAATTTTTATAATATATTTTAGTTCGTGTGTTAAGATATTAACAAAAATATTGTTAAAATAATTTAAGTAAATATTAATTTTATTCAATAGCTAAGAATTTAAAAATACTTTTAAATGTCTCATCTATAAAAAAAAAACATAGTTTTAAAGTCTCACATCAAGAAATAGTTTTTTCAATTCAAAAATAGAAATATTTTAAAATAAATCGTATACATCTCCATATATTTCAAAAACATTTTTTCGTCTTCTTTATCTTCATAATACATCTAATATATCTATCCGTATAATATCAATATTAAATATGATACATATACATTTCTATTTTTAAAGTATTATAGCTTCGTAAATTATATACACCTTAGTTATTAAAAAAAAAGAAAGAAATTGAAGATACGCACATGTTCCCTCCTACGTCTGCTATGATACGTTGTCGTATCCTCTTCAAACAATAGTCCCAATCTCTCACACATTGTCTCCTCCTTTCATCTTCAACCTCTCTCTCCCTTCTTTTTCAGTCACTCAGCTACCAATGGAGGACTTCTGGAAGAGAGCAAAGACATTCGCCGAAGAAGCAGCGAAAAAATCACAATCTCTAAGCAGTTCTTCCGCCACCGCAAGGATCGCCGATCTCGTTTCCGAAACCGCAAAGAAATCAAAAGAACTCGCCGCCGAGGCTTCCAAAAAAGCAGAAGAGATCAAAACCGCTGCTCTCCGTCAGGCTGATCAGATCAAGTCCTTCTCCGATACAATCTCCATTCCTCCTCAATTATCCGCAATTGCCGCCGCGGCATCCGCAACTGCCACTTCCACCGCACTCCCCTCCGTTCCACAGGAAGAGGAGCTCGAGAAATTTGGCGTCACTGACGATCTTAGATCCTTCGTTAAGGGCCTCACTTCCGCCACCTTCAAAAACTTTCCTGTCAATTCTGGTAATTTCCGATGTTTTTTGTCATTTTCAATTTTTCATTTCCTGCATTTTTATTTAATTGTTATCATAAATATCACTTTTTTGTTGTAATGAAGAGTCAAAATATAGTTATTTAATATTTAATAGATGTTTTGTTTTTTCAGATCTTTTTACCTTGTCAATTTTTCAAGTTTTTTTAATTTAATACCTTTTTTTTATTGAAATGATTTGTTTTACTTGTCGTGGTTGATTGAGTGTGTGATGTGGAATGCAGATGAATCTGAATCTGAGGCTTCTGATGTGCCCACTTCGGGCTCTAATGTTCGGAAGGATCTCAATGAGTTTCAGGAGAAGCATGCTACTCTTGTTTTAACTACTGTTAAGGTGAAGTCTGATTACATTTTTTACATTTTGGTATTATTTTGCATTTGTGTTATCATATGTATTATGTGATGTGATTATTTTATAATGCATTTCACTTCACATGATTAATTTAGTAATGTGAAGTCAAAATTTTATTGTGTTGAGTAGTGTTGTCAAATAGGGGTGTAACAAAATGGAACAAATTACTATTGTTTCACGATATATAATTTCGTACAAAGTGTTGTAAAATAGCTGCTATAGTAATGCTATAGCTTTGTAGTGTAACCAAATTTTAACAAACTTCAATTTCCCACAATATGTGATTAGTAACACTGGAGTTTAGTTCTTGATTTATAGGGTTGTTAATTTGTGTTGCCATAGTGTGACTGTCTTCATATCTTCAAGCCACTGCTAGCAGAGAAGGTGGAGTTTCAAACACTGCATTTTTTTTTTCAACGAAACAAAGAGAAGTTTCTATTTCCTCCAATTTGAGAGTAGCAGCGCTGCTTGTTAGTAGAAAATATTTCCCCATGATGGAAAATTTAGTAATCTGACAGGGACGACTGTGGGTTTTCATTCATGGTTTAAAATCAAATTGCAGGCGCCAGGCTCCATTCTTCTGAGAAAAAATGGAAGTTGAGGAACCCATTTTAATTTTCATGCCATGCCCTCTCCTTAGATGATACTTGGCATTCTGAGGGATTTTTCTCTATTGTTTTTGTTTCTCTCCATTTTCCATCTATTAAATCTCTTCAATACTATTATTAGTCTTTTATAATTTTCCTTCATTCCCTCTTCCCCTGTGTTGGATTTAGCTTGTCATCATCCAAGACTGATGCATTGGAAAGTTGAAAGTGGCAGTGGCATAATTGAGCTTGACAATTGTGAGTTCACGAGAATCCAGCCTTCAGCTTTGGTTCCCATCTCCGTGGTCATATGCAAATATATGACTAGAGTAGAAGCAGGGGAAGAATGAGTGAAAAAATAGTAACGTGGAGAGGGATATAGAACTGGTTTCGGGGGCATCAATACTCTCCAATTGGAGAAAGCAAAAGAATAGTTGAAGGGGGCGATAGGGGAGGGGGGGTGGTTTTTGGGGGGAAGTGAGAGGAGAGAAAAAATGAGTTATAAAAATTTAAATGACTTTAAAGCAATAAAAAATAGTAAAAGAGCCCCGGTCTATGGTGGACGACCTTATATGCTGGTCCACCCTAGTATTCACTCTATAATGCATACTTCACATATAACGATGCATGATCAAGAAATGTATGTATTTACCTGGTCTTTTGAGTGCTTATTTCCGCGTCCTTTTTTTCATTCTTTAATTTTTTATTGTTGTTGATGTTGTATTCTTGTTTGACAATCTATTATATATATATATATATATATATATATATATATAATATAATGCATGGTTTAAAACTTGAAAAAGAAATGTATGCATTTGTAAATGCAAGGTGCATCTATAAAATTGTTTTTCTACTTTAATTTTTATTTCTTTACAGGAAATTTCTAGGTTGAGATATGAACTATGCCCACGTGCTATGAAAGAAAGACACTTTTGGAAGATATATTTCACACTTGTCAACACTCATGTGGCTCCGTAAGTACCATATCATTTTAAGAGCTCATATAATATGTTAAATTTTCTAATGTAGGTAAAGAAAATGTGGTGGAATAACTTCTGCATTCTAATCCTATTCTGTTTTATCTTATGTTATTTTTGTATGTAAATGCACGTCATAATGTATTCTTGTCTAAACTAAGGATTCTAGATATAGGCCATTTGAATTAGTTTCTAGCTTATGTAAACTTCATTAAAATAAGTTCATGGTTCTACACTTGCACAAACCTCCTTATAAACTCAACAATGTTTATGGACAAGTTAAATGAGAGAGCTTTTGAAATAATGAGGTTTAGAAGTTAATTTCAACTTACGAGTTGTATAAAAAACTCAAAGGTATTGTTGGATACTTAGATTTTTTTAATACTTCTTTTCCACAAGCAGTTCTTCAGAAATTTATTCAAAATGGGTTTTATATCATTTTTTGATAATTACAATTTGGTCTTAATAGGCCAAGTTGATGACTCTGGCTTATGTCTAGATTTGCTGACTCTGTAATTTAGAAGACACTAGGAATTTTTTTAGGAAGAAAACAAGAATTTCTGGTATCAAATCTGATTACACAAGTATTTGACAAAGACCCTAATTTAGAGAGACTACGTGCTAACTAAATAAGACTTCTTCCTGTGATGCAATTAAATTAATCAGTTGCTCCTTATAGTTTTATTGAATTTCTAATCAAGTCCCTTTAGTTGACAACCATTTAATTAAATCTTTATAGATTTAAAATTTTGTATTTATATTCTCCCACACTAACGATGCTAATTTATCTGGTAGTATTCGTGACATGGCATTGGCTTCTCCTAGGACCCAACTTTCTCCATTGTTCATGATTCTGCAAATGCAGAATCACAACACCTGCCCCCACCTTTCTTCCTTTCTATCATTCAAAATATATGCAATGGTGGCACAACCACATCCATAACCCTGTTGAGACTGGGAAATTAGGTGGAACGATCAGGGTGGGGGCTCTTCAGAGTTCCGGTTGCAACTGTCTGGTGGTGGCCTTTGCTGGATGTGATGGTGATGAAGGTTATCTCATGGAGCGAAGTCTCACATGGTGATGGGTTTGCAGTGTTCCACGACACTGTTTATGATGGTAGCTGGGAAAATTTGCAGTGATTGATATTGCTGGTTGTGCATAGTCATTATCGGTAGTACGTGGTGTGTTTAGTGTTGACGATGAAAGGGGAGGGAGACTTGCTGCAATTTTCTTAGTTGTAGAAAGGTGAAGAATGTTGGTAAAGATACAGGTTCTGTTTGTCTCTGTTTTTTCACGCTTCTGGAGAGTTGGTACATAAAGGTTGTGAGAAAATTCACGTCTTTGGAGAGTTGGTAAAGATGCAGGTTGTGTTACCATGTTTAGATACAAATTTTCACTGTTTAAACACTAGTTGCAGCATGAAAATTTGTGTAGCCACCTTAGACAATTTAACAGTGTTAATATGCAATAATCTAGTTCCGAAAATTTAAATCTATAAGGATATAATTAAACCATTTTAAACAATGAAGACTTAAAAAAAATTCATTGAAACTATAGGGACCAACAGATTAACTTAACCTGAATTTAATAGAGGTTATAAATAGTCGTAAATAAGGTAAAAGTGTGAGCAAGATAAGTTGATTGTATTATTATAAGGCTTTAATCCCAGATGAAACATTTTCATGAAGTAGTTGGCAATTGGGATGTAAATAATTTGAGCTACCTATATAATCAATAATGTTGTAGCATTTTTAACATAGCCTCATTCAATATTTATGATATCACTCACAAGCAGGTATGAAAAGCAATATATGGAGGAGCTCAGAGCAGCAGCAACGCAGAGTGAGGATTCTAAGGTAGAACAAACTGCTGGAGGAAGTGGAAAGGCCGAAGTAACAGGGAAGAATGTGAAGAGTATATCTTCTAATTCATCAGCTACTGAGCAAGACTTGGATACATTTCTTCTTGGAGATCTTGAAGACAGTGATGAAGCTCCAGGTATATTATTCAAAAGTTTGTTTAGATATAAATACAGAAATATGCAGCTTACCATGGCATTTTGAATTTTGTATTCAGGATCGGTTAACTGAAATTATAGACATTATGTGAGCATGCATGAATGCATACCATATTTAAGATTCCAGAGAATTAACTTGATTTTGAAATCTTTGGTCAGACATTGTCTTTTATAGTTATAACTAAGATTTGTCTGTCATGATCTGCAAATGCTATGATGTTATCATCGTTATTCTACCTTTATTGATTATCTTTTATATCTTACAGATGATGGTGATGGCAGCTTTGATGATGATTTTGACAAGATTGGCAATTCTGTAAGTGCTTTTTATCTGGATCCACTTTGGTTTGGGTTTTTGGTTTCACTTTGTCTATCATTCTGTAGTTGCCTTAATATTGTTAGGGAGAAGGCAAATAGGATGTTCCCTATGAAAATGATTTTGTTATTAGTAAATAGAATCCTAATTGATCTTAGATTTTGGGTTTAAAGTTTATAAGATAAGGTTGCCTAAGCTTTATAGCATTACACCTCTCTAATGGCTAAGGCTTTTGGGTTTGGTGCGTGGATAATACATCTCATATAGACTCTTAACACTATTTTAAGGTTTTGGGTTTAATTAAACCCCATAAAATCAGTTTGTATGGTGAGAACTGTTTAAGTTTTATAAGCTCTATTCGCTATATCTCTAAGCACCAGGAGAATTGGGTTTTTCCCAATAACTAAGATAACATTATAGAGGAAAAATAAAATAAAGAACTATGGAGCAAGTCCACTCGCAGAAGAGAGGCAGAAAATTCAGTATTGTCAGACAGAATGTAATATTGATTGAGATGGGTTTTTTTTTTTTCTGTGTATATATGGTCTTCCTCAGCATTTTATAGTAAACTTTATCTGCTGGCAGCTTTTTTTGGGTAAGACAATTTTGATTTATCATGTTAAGGGAACTTTCAGGATGTTGAAGATGAGAAGCATGCAAAGAAAACATCTGCTACAACAGTTTAGGATACGGAATTACCTTTTGTTTAAGACAGTTGAAATTGAAGTTTGCTGCTTGCAACTAGCAGAGATATCCGCCAGAGATGAATGGTTGTAGCAGTCTCAAATGGTGGCTGTGGCACTCTGTAGATTTGGTGAATTGGTGGAGAAAGCTTATGTAATTTGTTATTGTTTATTTGTTGACCGTATTACTCTATATAGTGGCGGATTAACTCATTAGATAAGAATTTGTTGATGAACCCAGGCTTGCCTTGTACAGTTACATATTTGTTGATGTTACTAAATTCTTATATGAAGTTTTATTCAGCGAAGAACACTAGCATAATGATTCATGTACTTGTTAGGCTAAGGTTAAAAGGGGTTGTTCAATTTGAGAACATTTTTAGGACTCTCCAATGTTTTGTTGTCACATTATCGCGATTGTTTCAAGGTTAACACTGAGTTTGCTTGAAAAGATTAGGAGTTGTTGACAATGATTAAGTATAGTAACGCATTAGATTAAATGACAATAAGCAAAGAAAAGATGAGTGATAGAAATAGATGCATATGACAATTTGTTCTAGTTCACTTGTCAATATAATGGCTTTGTTTAGTCCCTTCTACACTTAGAAAGATTTCAATAGAGTATGCTTATTTTTTAATTGCTTATGTCGAAATTTCAAATATTAATGGTATTTATATCCTATCCAAAACAATAAAATAATACCGTTACTGACATCCTTGTTTGTCTTGAAAATTTTATCACATTCTAGTGGGGAGTATAGGTAAGCGGTGCAGTTGTATGAATTCACATTGTCGTTTGGTATTTCCGAATTCTTTTTTGTGTCATTGGCAAATGATATACAATATTCATTACACTCGTACCAAAGTTGAATCGAGAGTATGTACTCATTAGAATGAATGTTGAGGACTAGAGTTTAAAGCAGATGGAGCGACAACAAATTGAGCAGATACAATAACTTGACACATTGAGGATGCTTTGCGTTTCACTAAACTTCAATCTTCTAATCAGACGATATAATTGAGAGTAGCTTATTGATTGTTCTGAAAGATTTTGATAATCAAATAGTTTGTTGCTAGAACTAAGTTGATTTTAAGAGTAAGTACCCATGATTCATAAGTGATTAATATGTTTTTTAAGTGCACAAGTATAGCTCTTTGAGTAAATTCCTAAGATTCTCTAATTGTATCTTTTGGTGAATACTTATTTGTGTTCAACCATAAGACGATCCTCTAGTAATCTTTCTCCATGCTATAAATAGTATCCTGCATAATTGAAGAAACAACTTTATACAATAATGAAAAATAACTCTCAAAACAAGTCAAAATCTCTCTTTAGCACTGTTTTCTTCAAGCACTAAATAACTTCACAACAAATTTCAAAAGTGCAAAACTTCAGAGTCATTGAACAAGCTGAAATTTCGTATTAATTTTATTAGGTGAGTTTGAAATTCATTTTAACTTAGAGCAATTTGAAATCCATGTCGTTTTGTAGTGCGAGTGTACTATTGAAGGATGTAGAAAATACAAGAAAAATGATTTGAATTGTGTTGATCGTTTTAAACTGAGTTATTTATCAAAATTTTATCTACATTTTATAAATAACTTGTTTATAGGGTTGACGATAAGACATAAAGAACTAATGCATGAAAGTAAAAAGATAAGGGAAAAGAAAAACACACAATGATTTTATATTAGTTCACAATAACTGTTGCTACATCTAGTCTTCTCCTATTTCAAAAAGATTTTCCTTAATACAATCAATGAATTAATCCAAAATTCTAAAAAAAAACCTAAAATCACAAAATTCTAAAATTAATATTCATTATCTTGCAGAACTTCTTCACTATTCGAGGCTGGAAATCAATCTAGAAGGGTCACCAACAAACAGTGGAGGGTTACGGTAAAGAGGGACAACATGCGAATGATGGTTTCCTTGCTTAGACAAGGTTGCACATTAACTTTGGAGGTTGCAGGTAGTCACGCGATGATGGCACTTGGTAGGCTACTGCTGTCAGAGTAGTAGTTTGGAGGGAGATTAGAGAAATTAAGTTTAGGATTTAGGATTTATAGTTAAGGGTATCGGTGAAAATTTTAAAAGTTTAGGGTGTGGCGGTACACACCATACTGGATCTGCCCCTATGTGCAAGACCTTACCTATACAAGATGTCAAACTACTTTGTCAAACAATGAATTTCATTAATTCAAAAATTAAAATTTTTTATTGAGTAGATCAACTCTACTGATTTTTATAAAATTTTAAAACTATTTGATACTTTATTAAATAATTTCAAATGAACATATAATAAAACTTTTAAAAATTATAAGTAAATATCGATAACTAGATTATATAGCTACGAATTTTGGATTTATATAAAATTTTGTGCGTTTGATCATTAATATATTATATCAATAATCAACAGTTGAATTAATGAAATTCATCGTTTATATTAAATTATTAAACTAAATAATTTATCTCAGACTTACTTCTCGAGTCAACAATTTCCCACCATATATGTTTATATGGTTATAAATTAAAAATATTATAAGATGCAAATCCATTGACTCCAAGAGTAACTCTTGTTCGATTTACTCTAGTTAATAACTCTTGTAAACACAAAAGTTTATCAATCTAACCGTCAAATAATTAATTATTATTGAGTAGATAAAATATGTAATTTTTTATAAAATTTTATTAGTATTTGATGCTTTATCAAGTAAGTACAATTCAAAGAAATTGTTACTCCTAGCTCTTCTTCATCTATCCATTGGAGATGGATGATTTAAGGCTATTTTTCGTTTGAAATTACCCTTTCAACTTGTTTTTTTTTTCTTTCCATATTAATTAAATAAGTATTTTCACATATATTTAAATTTTACGTCTTTGTGCGGTATTCATTTGGTTTAGATTTACAAATTAACTACGATCCAACGTAGATACATAGTCAATCAATGACTTTAGTGTCGTCAACGTTACAACTCTGGAGGAATGTGTATCTTAGACATTTTGATTTGTCATATTTATAGATTTTATCACTATGATAGACATTTGTCATTTTATGCTATTGACCTGGATGCTGTGAGTTTGTTCGCATATTCAACATATTCGGTTCTAGTGATTTTGAATTGTATTGTTCTCGATTGATGTAATTTCTATCAATCGAGAAAAATTCAATGTATGATAAAATAGAAATAAAATATTGACTATAAGATCTTATAATTACACATATTCAATTTTTGTAATCTTTGATATGCATGATCAATAAAATAATACAAAAAAACATATAATTGAATAAATTTAATGTCTACAAAAATTTATTTAGTGGAGTAACTCAAAAAGTTATATATCGTATTCTATACTAATGTATTTTCCCGGTGTTGCCCGAGGTTAGACACATATATCACTCGTGCTATGTATAATATTTATAAAAAACTACATATTTTATTACTATAATTTTATATCGATTAAATATTACATAGAATAAAAGTGTGTATAGATCCGGTTGTAAAAAATGCATATATCTATATTAATAAATACAAATGACTAATATCAAAGCTTACAATTTATTAAATTATCTTTTAATATCTTCATAAAATATAAAATAAATAAATGTCAATTGTATTAATGAAAATAGAAATTAATAGCGCACACACACAAACTTAACCCATAAAAAGGAGCAAAACAAAAAATAAAATATTAAATGTCAAGTAGACTCCTATAGTGGGTTTTATAGACAACCGTGTTCTTAGATTTTTTCTTTTTGAACTTAGAGACTACTTCAGTAAAACCATTTTTCTCGCTTCAAAATTAATTCAAAATACCATGTCATGCGCAATATTCTCACCGGAATAATGTTCTGCAAGTGATTGAAGACCTTGAACAATTTCATCTTCTGACAGTCGCTCCAAGAGTCTACAATATACATTTTAGGAAACACAATTTCCTGACTATCCTCTCTCTCCAAGTTTCCTTAGTATTATTCACTATATTGTTAGTTGATTCAAACAAACAACCTATGAATACATTGTGAATGACATTAGAAATCTCTCTATTAATAGTAGTTAAACCAATATTGTCAGCCATAACTTCGGCTTTTTGCAAGAGATCAACACTAACTAGCTTGCTATCAACAAGAGTTTTTAGCTGGCTTGATTCATCAAATCCCAAAAGTAGGTTGTTATCCACACACATTATTGATTCCATGGAGGGTAACTGATAACTCTTCATCATATACATATTTTTCATTGTTTTTAGTCTTATTTATCTTTAATCATTAGTTAATTTAAGAATTTATTTGATATATTTTGATGATTTTAGTTCTTGGATTTAATAAAATGTCTATGTTCTTATTTCCTTGATTAAGTAGAGACTTTTTTTTGTAGTTTTGTGTTGTTTCTTTGTTTTAGTGCAGTGCTGAATTTTGGTGAGAAATCAACATGACATATTGGAATATTTCAGCCATATTTGGAGTTGTAGATGTAAATGAAAGCTAAGATCCATGGCTACCACTTTCATAAAGACACTGGAACCAAATTCGAACTCAAAAGAGAAGAAAAATACAGCAAATGTCAAACAACAGATGTTGTGCGCCTGAAGCGCAAATTCTCGCGCCTGGGGCGCATTTCTACATCCCTGATTCTGTCCAAGCGCGCCTGGAGCGCTAATGTTGTGCCTGAGGCGCGTGATGCATTGTAGAATGCATAAAAACACATTTTTCTCACTTTCTTGGTATCTTTTTTGGCTATTGGAAGTTTGGAGACTTGTGTCCTAGCAGAGAAACTCAGAGACGACTGTTACTAACACCATTGGAGGAGTTTTATCAAGAATCATTCATGAATCTTTCTTGTAATTCATCTCTAATCTCTACCTTTTGTATCTCTATCATGAGTAACTAGACCTTATTTGTTAGGGACAAGTGAAACATGATGAAACCCTTATTTATCTAATTTGATTTTTAGTTATATGAATGAGTTTATTGTATTATTTTTCTCATCTTTGTACTTAATGCTTTATATTTCTTGATCAACTTTAAACTGTTTTACGATTGTTATTTTGAAATGATAGTGGACTTTACAAATGCTTGAGATGAGAAATTCATAATATTGTAGTCTAGGGATAGATGCAGGTCATGAAACCAATTGAATTATTTGCAGAGACAATAGTTTAATAAGAGAATTCTTGTACTGTAAAGCTTAATTATTTTAAATCCACTAAGGAATTAGGGGTTACTTTGGAATTAATGGTTCTGTCACTAAGACATTAGGGCAAGAATAATAAAGACAATTCGGTAATAGTTCAATAAAGGAATTTAGTAACTAGGATCAAATTAGAAACCAAGGTTGGATTCGAAGTGAAACTCATCCCTGACATTTTTCTTTTTATAAAAGTTCAATTCTATTACTCTTGTTAGTTTCAAATATTATTTCAATCAATTCGGAAACTTTTTGTTCAATTTTAGTAATTAAACACAATTTGATAGTAAAACACAATCCTTGAGTTCGACACTCGGTACTACCGTTTTGATTATTACTTGCAACGACTCAGTACACTTGTTGAAACACTATCAAGTTTTTAGCGTCATTGTTGAGGATTTCCATATCACTATTAAGTTATAATTTATTTACTTAGTTCGAATTTTTTGCTTAAAGTTTTCATTATTAACGATTTGTCTAACCTTCTATGCCAGGCCATACCACAGTTAAACTTCTTTTTGATCTAGAAATTGAAAAAATTGCGAAAGTAAATCGAAAGGCGGTTTCGAGAAAGGAGGCAAAGGGAAAGACAATTAGTAGTGGAAGAAGAGGATCTGGGGGGGGGGGGTTTCTTCATATTTGTGAAGATGGCTTATCCACCCCCACCCGAACGTACTCTCGATGAGTATGGGAATTGAGATAGAAATCGTGTTTGGTTGGCCATCCATAACCAACCGATTACAGTTAATAAGTTTGAAATAAGTCCTACTGGAATATACAGGTTGTGACTTTTGTGGGGGAGAGTAAGTTTGTCAAGTCTTCTCCTAGTAGATTGGCTACTTTTAAGAAGTGTGCAGAAGCTGTGAATGTATGTTCTAAAGCAATGGTAACACTTGATGTACAAACTAGGTGGAACTCCACCTTTTTTATGTTGGATATTGCTGAACAATATGAACATGCATTTTATTGTTTAGAACACGTTGATGTGGCATTTGTGTCTAATGGTAGTGAGATAGGAGGATGTTTATTTTTGTTTATTCTTTTAATCGTTTGGTGTGCTAATGAGATTGTGTATTGTATTTAAAATTTTAGAGTTTTCTAAATTAGTTTCAACTGATGTTGAGGTGACTACTGTTGAACTTAACACCATCACTACTACATCTTAAGGTACTTGTTATTGCTTTGTTTCATGCATATTTTACTTATTTATGATTTCTCCTTCTTTATCTCTTCACTTTTATTATTGATATTTATTTTGGCAGATTTCCAATTCTTCCCTTCCATAATTTGAGAAACTTGTTAAGTGCTTGAACTTGAAGTTGACATTTCTTAGAATTGATGAATTTTCATATTTTATTGATTTCCTGTTGTTGAATTTATTTATGTATTTGAGGATTGTTGGATTTATTTTTTTGTGTGAGAGGTTGTTGGCTTTTTTAAAGAATAGAATGATGTGATTGAAATTTTATAGTTTTTGAGACATTCAAGTATTAAATATATTTTCATTTAATATATTTTTCCGTAAAATAAAAAACATGTTATTATTCATGTATAACCCGTCAACCCAACCCAACCCGTTCTTGATTGGGTCGGGTCGGGTTAAATGAAAAGAATACGAATTTAGAACTTAACCCAACCCAAAGATAATCGATCGGGTTGGGTATCGGGTTTTGTCAAAACCCACCCAACCCGACCCACGTACACCCCTACATATATGCCACCTTGACAATAGTTGAGGCATCAAGCTAATGACTTTAAAGAAGCGCTTCGTGGGAGGCAACCTATAGGTAGATGTAACTTTTATTTTTGCAATCTTATTTTGTTATTTGAATTTGTTTTCTTTAATTGTGTAAACGTGCACTATGATGAAGAATTTTTAACTAACTTGAAGTTGATCTTAAGCTATCTGTTTGGGATTTTGAAATTTAAATTCTATTTCTTTGCCCATGTCATTGCTCAATTCGACGAGTTTCACTATTACATGCACTGTTGATTACTCTTTGGTTGTAGAAGTCTTACTTGCCATTTAAAAAAAAAAAATCTTGTTGTGAAATGTTTGGCATAATTTTGATAGTTCAATCTTGTTGTGAAATGTTTGGCATAATTTTGACTTGCATCACTTGTGATTTATGCATATACTGAGGCAGTCTTCTCAAATAGTCTAACAATCCTAGACTTTTGAGGAAAACAACATCTTGACTTCTCAAGTCAAGTCTTCTCCTACCAATCTGACAACCCCAGACTGTAGAAGGAATTACAACGCCTTGAATCTAATTGCTAAGTAATTTGCTACCCCTTCTGACTCCCTCAGATTGTAGAGTTTACTTCAACAACTTAGATCTAACACAAGGGAAAGAAAAACACGAGTGCTTGCTTCTGGAAAGCTGAAACTCACAATTAACCTCACTGAAAACTCGAGTGTTTGCTTCTGGAAGTGTATGACTCTTTTGTATTTTCGAAGCTGAGTCTTCTGTCTTGAGCCTCCTTTTATAGATGAATAATTAGGGTTTCTTCCATGCTTATGTTCGAGCTGTATCTTGCCAGATTCTCTTGAAAAAATAACTTGGCCAATCGGGTTTCACTTAAATAAAAATCATATCTTTTTAGCTCCAGATTTGCATTCAAAAATAACTTTGGCCAATCCTGTTCTTGATTAATTCTGGACCAAATATTTCTTCCCGCCAATAACTTCTGAATTCCCACAAGACTTCAATTTATTTTTGTATCAAATCCTCTTAAAACTTTGATCAAGTCTTATTCGAAGTTAATCAAGTCTCCACTGATTTTTACCATGATTAAATCTGGACCGTTTGATCTTCTGATCTCGTCCACATCTGAACCATACAATCTGATCTATTGTGATCCTCTGATCTCGCTCAACAGTGGACCACATGTTCTGATCTTCTAATCTCGGCCAATCACCGGACCATATGATATGATCTTCTGATCTCGGCAAATACTGGGCCATATGGTCTGATCTTCTGATCTCGGCCAATACTGGGCTATGATGGTTAAATATGGACCATTGATCTGAACATTTTCCCTCTGATCTGGTCCAATTCTGGACTGAGTCTAGATTGAACTGAAATTAAATCTGGACTTTCATTTCTTTTGGTCTGGACTGAATTTTATAATCACTATCAAGCTATCTTCTGATCAGAATAAAGCTTGGACCAAGTCTGACTTGTGATTCCTTCTGGTCTGGACTAAGTCTCCCTTTGACAGGCTTCCTTCTGGTCTGGTCCAGGTCTCCTTCTGGACTCTGCTTCCTTCTGATCTGGGCCAGAAAAGATATCCTCTGATGATGTTTTGACATCCTCTGATATCCTCTAGAGGTGTATCCTCTGGTGCCTTCTGAATACGTCCTCTGGTATCTTCTGGAGGTGCATCCTCTGGTCTGATTTTATCCTCTGGTTACTCATCTTCTGCCTCTGGTGACGTTATCTTCTGGTGGCATTTAATATATTAATTCTAAGTAAAAATAAGATTACATGGAGTGCTTTTGTAAACATCAAAATCCTAAGTACTTAGAACCAACTTGGTTCAAACAATCTCCCCCTTTTTGATGATGACAAAACCTTAACTTATTTTGTTAGCTTACAACTCGAAGTACTTGAAATACTCCCCCTCAGACCAATCTCTCCCCTAAGTCTAATAATGACTTTTTCTTCTCCTTTTCAACTCCTTCTTAAATCACTCTTTTTTTTCTTCTCTTCTCTTCTCCTTTTGAACTCCTTCTTTATTATCTCTTTCTTTTCTCTCTTCACATTGCCTCTCCTTTTCAACTCCTTCTCTTTTCACTCTTTCTTTTTCTCTCTTTATTTCTCTCTCTCTTTGTTTCCTCTCATTTTCAACTTCTTCTCTTTTCATCTCCTTCTTTTTCACTCCTCCTTTCTTTTTATCTCTCATTTTCTACTTATTTCTCTTTTTTCTCTCTCTCCCCCTTTTTGTCATCAACCAAAAAAAGGTCCTACTATTTTTTGTTTTTCTCTTTACAAAGTACAGAAAGTAAAAACAAGAAAATAAAAGACATAAAGGAAAATTACAAGAAAATTAAAAACTCCTAAGATGACTACTTGAGCTAGTTAGATATGGAGATAATGTTGAGATGCTTCTTGATG
This sequence comes from Cicer cuneatum, assembly GCA_037974295.1. NCBI lineage: Eukaryota > Viridiplantae > Streptophyta > Magnoliopsida > Fabales > Fabaceae > Cicer > Cicer cuneatum. The sequence goes on from JBBPBO010000003.1 coordinate 18,407,284, forward strand.
AAATCGAACCTATCTTCAGGTAATGCTTTGGTGAAGATATCAGCCCATTGATGATCAGTGTCCACAAACTGGATGCTTAAAGTCCCTTTTTGAACATGGTCCCTAATGAAATGGTGTTTTATTTCAATGTGTTTGGCTCTAGAGTGTAAGATAGGGTTCTTGGTTAGGTTTATGGCTGAAGTGTTATCATTGAACAAAGGGATATTGGTTTCAAAGATGTTGTAATCTTCAAGTTGATGTTTCATCCAGATTAACTGTGAGCTGCATCCTGCTGCTGATAAATACTCAGCTTCAGCTGTTGACATGGCAATGGTGCTTTGTCTTTTGCTTGACTAAGAGATCAAATTATCACCTAAGAATGTGCAGTTGCCACTTGTACTTTTCCTTTCCAACTTGTCTCCAGCATAATTAGAATCACAAAAACCTCTTAGTTTGTAGGTGGGGGTTTTCTTGTATAACAAGGTAAGGTTGGTGGTTCCTTTAAGGTATCTCAAGATTCTTTTGACAGCAGTTAAATGGGATTCCCTATGGTCAGCTTGAAAACGGGCACAAACACAAACACTAAACAAAATGTCAGATCTAGAAACAGTTAGGTAAAAAGGGATCCAATCATACCTTTGTACGTTTTCTGGTCTACCTTTTGGCTGGTTTCGTCTTTCTCAAGTGAGCAGGTTGGATGCATCGGGGTGGCCATAGGCTTACAGTCACTCATCTTGAACTTTTTGAGAAGTTCTTTAGTGTATTTAGATTGGTGAATGAGTATACCTGATTTACCTTGGTGAATCTGAATTCCCAAGAAGAACTTAAGTTCTCCCATCATGCTCATTTGGAACTCTTTCTGCATTAGGTCAGAAAACTCTTTGCACAAAGTGCCATTAGTGGATCCAAAGATGATATCGTCAACATAAACTTGAATAATCAAAATATCATTTTTAATGGATTTCCTAAATAGAGTATTATCAATCTGGCCTCTATCAAATTCATTCTTAAGTAGAAAGTTACTAAGTCTGTAATACCATGCCCTTGGTGCTTGTTTTAAACCGTATAAAGATTTTTTAAGTTTTAAAACATGGTTTGGAAAAACAAAATTTTCAAATCCACGGGGCTGTTTGACATAGACTTCCTCACTTATATAGCCATTTAAGAATGCACTTTTAACATCCATTTGATACATAATTATATCATGATTAGCAACAAATGATAAAAGAATTCTAATTGCTTATAACCTGGCCACCGATGCAAAAGTCTCAGTGTAATCAATACCTTCCTGTTGACTGTATCCTTGAGCTACAAGTCTGGCTTTGATCCTTACCACTTCACCTTTTTCATTGAGTTTATTCCTAAACACCCACTTGGTTCCAATAATGTTTTTGTTTGGTCTGGATACCAGATCCCAAACATAATTCCTTTGAAATTCATTCAGCTCTTCTTGCATTGCAAGTATCCAACCTTCTAAAGGTGCAAACACGAGAAGGGGGGTTGAATTGTGTTTGACTTAACTTGAATACTTTTCCTGTTTTAATTCTTTCAAAACAAAACTCACAGATTTAGCACAGATTTAGCACAGATGTATAATTAAAACAGAGTTAGCAACGGATAAAAATAAAAATAAAACTCACAGATTTTATACTGGTTCACCGTTAACGAGGCTACGTCCAGTCCCTTCGCCTTGAAGGATTTTGCTAATTCAAACCTTGAATTACAACCGTGCTACTGACCCTCCAAGTCAGTCTTCTCAAATAGTCTAACAATCCTAGACTTCTTTGAGGAAAAACAACTCCTGTCTTCAGCCAATCTGACACCCCAGATTGTAGAAGAATTCACGACACTATGAATCTAATTGCTAAGTACCTTGCTACCTCCTACTGACTCCCTCAGTTTGTAGACTCTACTTCAACAACTTAGATTTGACACATTGGAAAGAAAATAACACGAGTACTTGCTTCTTGAAAGCTGAAACTCACAATTGACTTATATGAAAATTTGGGAGCGTTTGCTTTGGAAGTGTATGACTCTTTTGTGATTTTCTCGATGCTTGAGTATTCTGCCTTGAGCCTCCTTTTATAGATGCAGATTTGGGCCTCTTCCAATGCTTAAATTCGAGCTGAATCTTGCTGGATTCTCTGTAAAAATAACTTGACCAATTGGGCTTCATATAAATAAAAAACATATCTTCAGATTTCCTTTCAAAATAACTGGCCAATTAAATCTGTTGGTTGTTCCCGCCAATGCTTCTGAATTCCACAACACCTCACTTTATTTTTGTAATAAATCTTTTTAATACTTTGATCAAAATAAATTGAAATCTCCATCGTTGATTAATTCTGGACCATCAGATTTTCCTGTGCTAGTCCACATCTGAACCAGACTAATTGCTATGCTGTGATCCTATGAATTCGGCCATCCCTGGACCACACTCCCTGACCCTTTGATCTTCTGATTTCGGCCAGCCTGGATGCGCGCCTGATATGCTGAAATCTTCTGGACTCGGCCATTTATGGACTTGCACATTCTGTTCCTCTGATTTCGGCCAACACTGGGCCATGGTCTGATTTTCTGATCTAGACCATCACTTTGATTTTGGACCAGGTCTGGATTTATTCTGAAATTCATTTCTTCTAGTCTGGACTTAGTTCCATGCCCTGAATCATGCTATCTTATGGTTTGGGCCAAATCTGGATTGATCCTCTTGTTCTGGACTCATAAACATACCTTCTGGTCAAGTCTGGAACAAGTAATTTTTCACTGCCAGGCCATCTTCTGGTCAGAATAACTTCTTGAATAAAATTGATATTTGATTCCTGTTTGTCTGGAACAACTCTCCTTCTGGCAGGCTTTCCAATGGTATGATCCATGTTTCATTCTGATTTTTATTCCTTCTGATCTGGGCCATCAAAGATATCTTCTGGTCATGTTTTGACATTCCTGGAGTATCTTCTGGTCATTCCAGAATTCATTTTTCTGGAATCCTTTGATCACTGCTTCTGATTCCTTCAGTTTCTGGGGCATTTAACTTAATAATTCAAAGTACAAAATAAGTTTACATAGAGTACATTTGTAAGCATCAAAATCCTAAGTACTTAGAACCAACTTTGTTCCAACACCTTCCTCAGCTAAAGCTTCATCAACATTTCTTGGTTCAATTGTTGAGAGTAAACCAAACATACTGGTTTCTCTACTTGATGATCTGGTCTTCAATGGTTCTGCTGCACTGCCGACAATGAGAGTTTATGGATGTGAAGTGTAACACCCCGAGTTTAAAACACAACGCGAGTGTATTTTTTTTTCAATAAATAATTAAAATGAGTTTTCCAAAATTAATGTCAAGGGAATTAAAATAAAATTTTCATCAGTTCATTTCAAAAGAGAACACCCGGCCTGTGACCACTAAACAGTATTAGAGTGCGGAAAATACAGCGGAAAAGTCATGCATTAATTCCCAAAATAAATTACATTTCCCAAAACTCAAGACCCTATACAAAAGTCTAGTCTGATCATGCACTAAGCTACAGTAGCACGGTCTCCACCGTATCCTCTATAAGTCTCGTCTTCAGCCAACCATCCGTCCTTCTGCGTTGTCCACGAATACTCCGTACGTAAAGATCAGGGGAAACTAACGACGTTTCTGTCGTTAGTGTATCCGTCGGTAGTACGGGTAACATCTGAGGGCAAAGCCCAATTTCCACAATATAATAGCAAGGGTCACCGACCGAAATTAACAAATAATCACATAGCATATATCTCACAGCAACAAATATATATCCATGGTATAACATATGACAATGAGGAAATAATGATGCTCATTTGAATTTTCATGACATATAAGCTTTTTCAAACAGCAACCGTTTCATATGGAAATATGTAGTAAGTACAGTCAACACTTCAATAAACACAATAATTAATCAGAAATTCAGATTCTGTCAAGTACTCACACACATCGATTTCCAAACATCATCATATAAACCAATCGTGACCCACCGGTCAATCCCTCGATGCAATATGTATATGCTCATGTATACAATTTCTTGGAATCACCAAGGTGCAGTCGCTCAACAGACCAGCACAATATGTTTAACTTTTACGGCCCTCAAGACCAAGGTGCAATCGCTCAACAGATCAGCACTTAGTGCAGTCGCTCAACGGACCAGCACTCGTGCAGTCGCTCAACAGACCAACACGTTTGACATATACCAATGTACAATCGCTCAACAGATCAGTACCTAGTGCAGTCGCTCAACAGACCAGCACTCGTGCAATCGCTCAACAGATCAGCACGTGGTTGCGCATTTCAGGGTACAGACGCTCAACAGTCCAGTACTAGTGCAGTCGCTCAACAGACCAGCACCTATATACCAAGGTACAATCGCTCAACAGATCAGTACCTAGTGCAGTCGCTCAACAGACTAGCACTCTTGCAATCGCTTAACAGATCAGCATGTGGTTGCGCATTTCAGGGTACAGACGCTCAACAGTCCAGTACCAGTGCAGTCGCTCAACAGACCAGCACCTATATACCAAGGTACAATCGCTCAACAGATCAGTACCTAGTGCAGTCGCTCAATAGACCAGCACTCGTGCAATCGCTCAATAGACCAGCACGTTATACACATACTAGGGTACAATCGCTCACAGACCAGCACAATTTCACGAATGGAATGGACCGTCTAATACACGCGGAACCATCCTGTAGCCCAGATAGAATAGACCGTGTAATACACGCGGAACTACTCTAAACCCGTATAGAACAGACCGTCTAATACACGCGGAACTATTCTATAACCATCATGGTCGCTACGATTACATGTATTAGCCTCTCACAGGCCAAATACACAGAAGTTAAATCCTCGCACGGATAGAATGGACCGTCTAATACACGCGGAACCACTCCGTAGCCTGAGTAGAATAGACCGTCTAATACATGCGGAACTACTCTGACCCCGGATAGAACAGACCGTCTAATACACGCGGAACTATTCTATAACCCACGGTTACTACTTAACTTCGCGGCCCATCACGGTCACTGCATCAACTCTGTGGCCCATCGCGGTCACCACCTGACTATGCAATGCATGAATATGCAGTGTTTTCTCTTCACTGAAAATAGTATGCAAAATCAGAAAAATTCATGCCATCCCATCATATTTCAAAACATCTCAACATAATCAATATCATCATCCACATCAATGATTAAACAATCAAGCAATCATTAACAATTCACATTATCTCAAAAATTCCATACTTAATCATCTCAAGTCTTTCCATTGTTCCCCAAACTCTTAAAATTCACAAAACAGTGTTTAAAACTGAGATTTTTGAAAAATTACGAATCTGTATTCGAATACAGCTTCTCTGTATTCGAATACAGAAGCCAAAAACAGTGCAGAATTACACTCTGTATTCGAATACAGCCCTCTAGTATTCGAATACAGAGGCAGTCTCAGTGCACAAATCAACATTTTTCACTACATCATTAAAGTCTCAAAAACTTCATCACCACCTCTTCAAAATATCACCAAAAGATCCATTTTAATTCACCACAAACATTCCCAATATTCCCCAACACTTAGGGTTTATAATACACTGTTGAAAAACTTGAAATTTCTAAAAACTCGAATCTGTATTCGAATACAGATCCCTTGTATTCGAATACAGAAGCTGAAACTGTAATTTCAACATTCTGTATTCCAATACAGCATGCCTGTAGTCGAATACAGAAGCCAAAAACAGAACCAGAATGATCAGCATCAGAACATCAGGAACCGAACCAGAATCAGAATCATCAACACCAGAACATCAGAAACATAACCAGAATGATTAACATCAGAAACAGAACCAGAATCAGAATCATCAACACCAGAACATCCAAAAACAGAACCAGAATGATCAGCATCAGAACATCAGGAACCGAACCAAAATCAGAATCATCAACACCAGAACATCAGAAACAGAACCAGAATGATTAACATCAGAACATCAGAACATCAGGAACAGAACCATAATCAGAATCATCAACACCAGAACATCAGAAAAACAGAACCAGAATCAGAACGATTAACACCAGAATCATCAGAAGCAAAACAGAATGATTCGCACCAGAATCATCAGAAGCAAAATAGAATGATTCACACCAGAATCATCAGAAGCAAAACAGAATGATTCACACCAGAATCATCAGAAGCAAAACAGAATGATTCACACCAGAATCATCAAAAGCAAAATAGAATGATTAACACCAAAATCATCAGAAGCAAAACAGAATGATTCACAGCAGAATCATCAGAAGCAAAACAGAATGATTCACACCAGAATCATCAGAAGCAAAACAGAATGATTAACACCAGAATCAACAGAAGCAAAACAGAATGATTCACACCAGAATCATCAGAAGCAAAACAGAATGATTAACACCAGAATCATCAGAAGCAAAACAGAATGATTCACACCAGAATCATCAGAAGCAAAACAGAATGATTCACACCAGAATCATCAGAAGCAAAACAGAATGATTCACACCAGAATCATCAGAAGCAAAACAGAATGATTAACACCAGAATCAACAGAAGCAAAACAGAATGATTAACACCAGAATCATCAGAAGCAAAACAGAACGATTAACACCAGAATCATCAGAAGCAAAATAGAACGATTAGCACCAGAATCATCAGAAGCAAAATAGAATGATTCACACCAGAATCATCAGAAGCAAAACAGAATGATTAACACCAGAATCATCAGAAGCAAAATAGAATGATTCACACCAGAATCATCAAAAGCAAAACAGAATGATTCACACCAGAATCATCAGAAGCAAAACAGAATGATTCACACCAGAATCATCAGAAGCAAAATAGAATGATTCACACCAGAATCATCAGAAGCAAAACAGAATGATTAACACCAGAATCAACAGAAGCAAAACAGAATGATTCACACCAGAATTATCAGAAGCAAAACAGAATGATTCACACCAGAATCATCAGAAGCAAAACAGAATGATTCACACCAGAATTATCATAAGCAAAACAGAATGATTCACACTAGAATCATCAGAAGCAAAACAGAATGATTCACACCAGAATCATCAGAAGCAAAACAGAATGACTCACACCAGAATCATCAGAAGTAGAAACAGAATGATTAACATCAGAATCATCAGAAGCAGAAATAGAATGATTAACATCAGAATCATCAGAAGCAGAAACAGGATGATTAACATCAGAATCATCAGAAGCAGAAACAGGATGATTAACATCAGAATCATCATAAGCAGAAATATTATGATTAACATCAGAATCATCAGAAGCAGAAACAGGATGATTAACATCAGAATCATCAGAAGCAAAAACAGGATGATTTACATCAGAATCATCATAAGCAAAAATCCTCCCTCTATATTCGACTACAGGGGCTCATAGTCGAATACAAGTTTGAAAACTTAAGTAAAACAGAAGCTTGACAGGTTGTATTCGAATACACACATGTTGTATTCGAATACACCTTCGAAAACCAGTGAAATTTTCCTGAGACTTCAACACATTTCAAACTGTTTCTTTTGAAAAATCAGCACAACTCCAAAACAGTTTTATCACTCTTTTAAACCACGAAACTCAGACTTTGACATCAAACCAGATTTTCCAGAAGAAAACAATTTCATCAGTTTTAAACCTTTTTTATTTTGAAATCATCAGCAACACCAGATTTTCAAACCATTAGAACATCATGCAAGCATTTCAGTTTTCTCAAACATCAGAATAACATGCAAAGCATTTCAGCTTTCTCAAACATCAGAACAACATGCAAGCATTTCAGCTTTCTCAAACATAAGAACAACATGCAAGCATTTCAGCTTTCTCAAACATCAGAACAACATGCAAGCATTTCAGTCAAACAGCAAGCATCACATAGCAGCAAAATAACCACAAAATGCATTTTTGCAATATTCGAAACAATTTTATGAATATGCTTTTTACTCCTCTTCAAAATAACATGCAATGCATTTTTCAGCTTTCCTCATAAACAAAACAGTATTGGAATAATCACCCAAAACAGCATGTTGTAGATTTTTAAAACCTCCACAGAACGCATTTTCTTTCATCTTTCAAAATGTCATGTAAAACAGTTTCTTTTTCAAAACAGAAACTCAAATATAATCACACCTCAAACATACATTTACAGTCCTAAAATGCAACTAGAAAGTGGAAGGTGCCCTTACCCTTGTTGCGTTTTCTGCTACTGCTCATGTGTATGCGTCAAAAACGGCGAAACTCCCGCCTGCGTTTACTGCTACGAAACTAGGTTCTTTAGCTCCGTAATGATGTGGGGAATAACTCTTGTACTGAGGGTTTGGTGTGTCGGTGCTTGGATTTCCAAGTAATGGCACTTTTGAGGAACTCCCTCTTTTCACTTTGAAATCGTGAACTGGTAAGCAGAACAGAATGAGAGAGAAGGGTACTATTACATGCAGTACTATTACACGCAGTATAGAGGAGAGAAAGGTTTCCGTCTTTGCTCTGTCCTTTGTAGTCCATATATAGGCACCTCCATGTGCCACCTCATCACAATTAATGTTAAAATATTGCTGGATCCTCCAGCACTTAAACGTTTTGCAATTAGCCGCTAATCCTTAATTAATTGTCCGATTAATTTAATTACTCATAATTAAATTAATTTATTCTTCATCCAATAATTTTAATTCATCTTCCAAAATAAATATTTATATATATATATATATATTCACTCAAAACATACATATATTTAATATTTTACAAATATCCCCAAAATACCTTTAATATTAATTCCAAAATTAATATTAAATTTAAGGGTCTTACATGAAGACTTGTACTTCCATCCATTCTTTCCCTCTGACTTGTCTTCAGAGTCAACATGTTCTTCTTCCTTGCTTTCATCTTTATCTTTCTCAGGTTCTGCTGCTGGTCCAGCTTCTGGTTCCTATGCCTCTGGTTCACCAGCAATTTCCTCATCTTGCTTTGACTTTTCAGAGTCAAGCTGTTTATCATCAAACTTAATGTGGATTGATTCTTCCACGGTGTTAGTTTCTTTGTTAAACACTCTATAAGCTTTTGATCTCTGAGAGTAGCCAATAAAGGTACACTTTTGAGATCTAGAATCAAACTTAGCTAGATTATCTTTAGTGTTCAACATAAAACAGATGCAGCCAAATTGCTTAAAGTAGGAAATATTAGGTTTCTTACCTTTCCACAGTTCATAGGGAGTTTTATTTAAGATGACCTGATGTAGACTCTATTCTGAATGAAGCAAGTTGTGTTGACAGCTTCTGCCCAAAGGTAGGTGGCAACCTTCATATCATTCAGCATGGTTCTGGCCATCTCCTGCAATGATCTATTCTTCCTTTCTACTACTCCATTATGTTGAGGTGTTCTAGGGGATGAGAAGTTGTGAAAGATGCCATTCTCATCACAGAATTCTTCAAAATACCTGTTCTCAAATTCACCTCCATGATGGTTATGATCTTAATACCCTGTTCATTCATAGCTTGCTTACAAAAAGAAATAAACACTTTGTGAGATTCATCTTTGTTCTTTAAAATTTTTACCCAAGTCCACCTTGAGTAATCATCAACAATCACAAAACCATATTTCTTACCATTGATAGAAGCTGTTTGAACAGGACCAAACAGATCTAGGTGAAGCAGTTCAAGTGGTTGAGAAGTAGAAACACAGTTTTTAGTTTTGAAAGAAATTTTAGTTTGTTTACCTCTTTGACATGTTTCACACAGAATCTCAGTTTTGGTACTTACCTTGGGGAGCCCTCTTATCAATTGGAGTTTGCTCAATTCAGATATAAGCCTAGGGTTTGCATGCCCTAACCTTTTGTGCCAAATCAGATTCTGCTCATTTATAGATAATAGCCATTTAACCTGTTGCTTAGCAAGACTAAACAGATCAATTTTATAAACATTATCCTTCCTAATGCCAGTAAATAAAACACACCCATCAAGTTGACTAACAGCTTTGCAAGTTTTCTGATTAAAGATAACATCATATTTGCAATCACTTAATTGACTTATGCTCAAAAGATTATGTTTCAGCCCTTTAACTAACAGAACATTTTTAATAGAAAGGGTAGAAGAAGTGTTACCAACTGTTCCTGTACCAATAATCTGACTTTTCTGGTTTCCTCCAAAGGAAACTTTGCCTCCATTTTTCATAGTCAGATTCAGAAACATGGATTTGTCTCCTATCATGTGTTTGGAGCATCCACTTTCAAGATACCAAGCTTTATGTTGCTGATCAGACCTTGTTCTTTCTCTGTCAGAATCAGAGTCAGAGTCAGACTCAGACTCAGCTTCTGTTTGAGCCATCAAAGCCAGTTCTGCTTCTGGCCTGTTTCAGCAGTTTCCTTGATTCTGCCTTGGTTGATAAACCATGTTCCTCTGATGATTCTGGAACATGTTTTGGTTTTGGTAACTTTGGTGAATCTGGTGATTCTGATAACCTTGATGATTCTGGTGATTCTAGTTGATTTGAATGAATCTGGTGATTCTGGTGGTTCTGATGAATCTGGTGATTCTGATGATCCTGATAATTCCTGTAGTTATACTGATTCTGATAATTAGAGTAATTCTGATGATCATACCTGAACCTTTGATATTGATACCTGTTCTGGTTCTGGTTCTGGTTCTAGTACTGATTCTGATTCTTGTTCCAGTGTTGGTTCTGGTTCCAGTTCATGTGCTTCTGACACTGGTTCTAGTTCTGGTTCCAGTTCCTGTTCTGATTCTGGTTCCAATTTTGATTATGGTTCTAGTTCTAATTCTGATTCAGGTTGAGTTGACCAGACCTTCTTCCATCAGACTCAGATTGCCTCTGTCTGGTTGTAGCAGGAACATAAACCTTCTTCTGCTTGTGCATTGCCAACATCCATCGTCCATGCACCATTGTTGGTGTCTCCTTCTAGTTGCTCAGAATATCTGCAACATAGACAATTTGATATTTTGGTACCCAGAACTGATTGGGTCCAGGTTTGTTAGTTCTAACAGCTCTCTGATCTTGTTCAGATTTTACCATTGGACAAGATAATTCAGAGTGAGCTTTCTTAGCACAAACAATGTATAAAACATCAGAATGAACAGTTTTAGTTTCAGCAATAGTTTCTATAAAACCAAGACTTCTCTTTCCAATGTTACTGTTTCCATAAATCATAGATGCATATTTACTTCTTTCCATTCCATTAGAAATAAAGTTTTGAAAAAATTGCTCATGCATATCAGATTCACAAACAGTTTTGGAAGTGGAACAAATATTACTTTTGAGAGTTTGGTTTTTAGATTTGAGTCTTGCAACTTCAGTTTTAAAATCCTTGTTTTCAGTTGCATACTCAGAATTTTGATTCTTTAAAACTTGGACTTCTTTGGTTAGATTTTTCTTATCTTCCCTAAGAGTTTTCAGTTTTAAAGACATCTTATTGTTTGCATTTAAAAAATCTTTTAAAGCATCAATTAATTCAGATTTAGTGAGATCAGAAAATACCTTATTGTCTTCATCTTCTGAATCTGTTCCAGAGCCTGAGCTGTATCTAGAACTTGAGTTGGTATGAGCCATCAGAGTCAGAATTGCTTCCTCTGATGTGCTTCCAGACATTCCTGAATGACTGCTTTGATCATTCTTCCTTCTGCCTGCTTTCCTTCCTGAAACCGTGCCTTTATGAAGTCCAGAGGCAGACCTGATGTGTGCCATCATTGTTGTTTCTGCCTCTTCTTCATCAGACGATTCTTCTTCTGATTCCGATGCATCCAAGGCTGCCATCAGACCTTTCTTTTTGAATCTGGAACTCTTCTTGTGCTCTTTGCCTTTTTCCAGATTTGGACATTCTGACTTGATATGTCCAGGTTCATTGCATCCATAATAGAGGATGCTCTTCTTGTCAGATTCTTCCTTTCCTTTGATGTTATGTTTCTTCTTGGAGTCTCTCCTCTTCATGTTTTCCCAGATCTTAACCATCTATTTGGTTAAGTAAGCCATATCATCACAGTCATATCGTTATCCTCTGATTCTAAATTAAATTTTGATAAAGATAATGTATGTGAAGCATGTGCAAAAGGAAAACAAGTCAAAAGTAGTTTTCACTCAAAAGATTTCATATCTACAAACAAAAGTCAAGGAGGAATGAAATATGGTTTTGTTATTGTTGATGATTTTTCACGATACACTTGGGTTTTGTTTTTAAAACAAAAAGATGATGCATTTGATGCCTTAAAAATCTTTTGTAAAACGGTACAAAATTAAAAAGATTCCAACATCATTATTGTTTGATCATGGAGGAGAATTCATAAATACCTATTTCAAAACCTTCCTTGATGAACTTGACATTTCTCATAATCTATCTTGTGCAAGAACTCCTCAACAAAATGGAGTTGTTGAACGAAAAAATAGAACCTATCAACACTTCAATCAAAACCAAATCATGTTTTCAAACTTACCAAAGCTCTATATAGATTAAAACAAGCATCAAGAGCCTGGTATGAAAGATTAAGTTCTTTTTTAATCAAAAATGGATTTTCTAGAGGAAAAATTGACACTATACTATTCAAGAAAACTGATAAAAATGATTTACTTATTGTTCAAGTGAATGCTAACGATATTATCTTCGGATCAACTAATGAGAAAATGTGTGATGCTTTTTCAAAACTCATGCAAAGTGAATTTGAGATGAGTATGATGGGAGAATTGAGGTATTTTCTTGGCTTGCAAACTAAGCAACATAAAGATGGCATCTTTATATGTCAAGAAAAATATATAAAATATCTTTTATCAAAATATAAAATGAACGAAGCCAAAATCATAACTACTCCCATGCATCCATCTTCTTCATTAGACAAAGATGAAAATGGAAAATATATTTCTGAAAAAGAATACAGGGGAATAATAGGCTCTTTGCTTTATTTAACTGGCAGTAGACCTCATATTGTGTTTGCAGTAGGATTATGTGTTAGATTTCAATCCGCACCAAAAGAATCTCACTTGTCTGCTGTAAAAATAACTTTTCAATATCTCGTTGGTACTACTGATCTTGACCTTTTGTAGCTTACTGCGATGCTAATTATGCTGGACACAAAATTGAACGAAAAAACACAAATGGTGCATGTCAGTTTCTTGGAGAAGCATTAATAAGTTGGTCATGCAGAAAGCAAAATACAATTGCTTTATCAACAACTGGAGTTAAATATGTCTCAGTGGCAAATTGTTGTTCTCAAGTCATCTGGATAAAAAATCAACTTGAAGACTTCTATGTAAGTTATTCAAATATTCTAATTTACTATGTAAGTGCTATAAATCTTTCAAAAAATCCTATCCAATATTCTAGATCCAAACACATTGAGATAAAACATCATTTCATTTGTGATCAAGTTAATAAAAAGGAAGTTGAATTAATCTTTGTAGATACTCAAAAACAATTTGCTGATATTTTTACCAAACCTCTAGTAGAGGAAAGTTTTAATTTCATCAAAGAAAAATTGAAAATTATCAAAAATCCAGTTAGGTTGCATTAAAAAAAAATTTTTGGAAACAAAGAACTTTCTTGGTTTGTTTCAATCATTCTTCGTTTTTTCATCAATCTTCGTTTTTCTTCACAAAATCAAAAAAAGTGCTTTTGCATGGCATTAATTACAAGTGTCTGTTTGTCTGCAAAAAGTAATTGTGACACTGTCATTCTCGCCCTTATCTTCCTCTTTTCCAACACCAATATGTCACTTCATCTTCCCTCCAAAAGTCAAATTTTCTGCAACTCCTCCACTTCTTCATACAAAAACTATTTTTTTGCAATTCCTCCACATCTTCCCCAAAACCCATTATGTCTCTCTGAAATCTCACTCATCACTCAAATGACTCGAACAAAAGTATCTGCTCGAAAAAACCCTTACCCTAACACACCCTCGTCGTCGTCATCTCCACCATCTTCGCCATTCCTCACTCGATCACCATCACCACCGCCTAGACCCATTCCTCCAGAAGAATCATCAGAAAACACATTCTCGGACTATTTGTCCTCATCCCCAGATTCAAGCCCTAATCATATCACCCTAAATCCTTTGTCAACTGTATTTCCCCCTCTCTACAAATGCCCATCTCCAACTCTCCGTAAAGTACCACCACATTTAAGAAAACCATCTTCCAAACCTACTGCCGCCCAAAGAAGATCCATGCGCATCTTGGCTGGAATAGGGACATCCAAAGCAAAACACACCAACCCAGCTGTATACATAACCTCTGACAGTGAGGATTCTGAGCCCGATATTCCTACTAAACCATCTCTTCCAACCGAACCTTTAAAGGTGACTCTTCAAACTGAACCCTGTTAATCATCTCTTCCAGCAGAACCCTCCCAATCGACTCCCACTAATCAGAAAAACAAATCCATCAACGAAATCTTTTCATCTTCAAAACCCTCATTGTCTTCTCCAAAAACAACTACTTCAAAACCACCAACCCTAAAAATAAAAACCACTCTAACCCTATCTCAATACCTGGCCAAAAATAAACTGAAAAATCCACAGAAAAAATAAAAAATTGCTTTTCCTCAAACCAAAACACAAGAACGTTCTCCACCAAAGACCGGTTTTCCAGAAGGTTCTCCATCCAAATCTACCTCACCAGAATGTTCTCCACAGGACACTGTCCCTCCAGAATGTTCTTCCCCCACCACTAAATCCAATTCGACCCCATCTGGTCCAAAACTCTGTATTCCACCCCTCATTCCCACCAAACTTCAAAAGTTGTACATAGAGAAATGGATTGAAAAACCCATTGGTATTGGTAGGGTGTTTATGCTTGAAAATCTAAAACTTGAAGGCACCTCAATAAAACACCACACTGATGCCTTATGATGGAATCCATTCCTTCAAATTTCTAAGTGGCTTTATCCTGATGTGGTGCGGGCATTTTACTGCAAAGCCTAAACTTTTGCTGATAAATCCCTTCTTGTGTCCAATATAAAAGGCATTGAGATAAAACTAACTCCTGATATCTTTGCCTCTATTCTCAATTTCCCTACTAGTGGACCTGCTGTTTTGGGAAAGAACTGGTACTCAATTCTAAACCTTAACAAGAAGCACGTCCTCTCTGATTTATTTCAGCCTGGCTCAAAGAACTACTTCTCCACATCCCTCAAGCCCTTCTCCAAAGTATTCAATAGCATCAGTCAACATTACATTCTACCTCATTGTTGGAGTCACGAATACTCTCCGACAATGATGCACTAATCATCTACCACCTCTTCCATTGCAAAAGAATTAATCTTCCTACATCATTCAGAACATGATCGCTGCCACCAATAAGGATTACAAGAGAAACATTGTCCCTTATGGCATGGTTCTCACCTAAATATTTAGGTATTTCAATATTCCTTTGTCATCGTTCCAAAAAATTACTTGTCCTTAAACCAAAACATAAGAACGTTCTGATATCTTTGCCTCTATTCTTAATTTCCCTACTAATGGACCTGCTGTTTTTTGAAAGAACTGGTACTCAGTTCTGAACCGTAACAAAAAGTAAGTCCTCTCTGATTTATTTTAACCTGGCTCAAAGAACTACCTCTCCACATCCCTCAAGCCCTTCTCCAAAGTATTCAATAGCATCAGTCAGCATTGCATTCTACCTCATTGTGGGACTCACGAATACATCTCCGACAATGATGCGCTAATCATCTACCACCTCCTCTATTGGAAAAGAATTAATCTTCCATACATCATCATTCAAAACAGATCGCTGCCACCAATAAGGATTACAAGAGAAACATTGTCCCTTATGGCATGGTTCTCACCAAAATCTTTAGGTATTTCAATATTCCTTTATCATCTGAATCCTCTACCATCAAGATATCCAAGTTTCTTCCAAAAATATTTCCCACATGAAAAAGGATTCCTATGCTCGGAACATTGCAAAATCTATATTGCCCCCACCACCAACAAACGCAAATGTTCGGCCAGACAACATGTTGCTTCCTCTGCTGCTCCAGAAGATACTCCAACAAATCCAAACATCACTGCTGCTCAAGAACCTTCTCCACTTTGTACAACTACCACTACTGCCCCTCAAGAACGTTCTTCACCTCCAACAAACATTCTACCTTCTCCCTCCATTCCACATAGCCTACCCCCATCATTTAACCACACACCCATTGAGGTTTCAACCTTCCACCACCACCACTATAATCCACCTCTTCAGAGTGACATGTGCTCTCAACTCCCCTTCCATCACACTTCAAACATGTCACCTGCCATCGTCTCTCCTAAAAAAAACTAGCTCTTCCATTTTTGGAATAAGTTAGTTTTTGGTTTTTCCCAACACTCCTGGTCCATCTGTAAATATTAACAAATCACCATCAGATCCCCTTCCTACCATTGCCACTTCTTTTGCTACCTTATACTCCTTCTGCACTACCACTACTCCCACTCAAAGCACTCTCCCATCTACCTCTAAAAACTGTTCCCAACGCCCATCCAAACATCCAAAAGTGGAGAAGGACTCAACCAACAAAGCAATCATGGCTGCTCTCCAAACCATCATGGCACGACAAAGTATCAGGATAAAGAGTTTGCCCTTCTACGGGATTGGATGGAAACTCAAATTGCTTCCAAGCTCAGGATTGATCCTCTTCCACTAAATCTACCACCTTCCTTCCAAGCTAGTACGGATCCATCTCTATCATCATCTGAGGGATCCTCTCCTTCTTTGTCCAACTAGGAATTCTATGTCATGTTTTCCTTTTTGCTTTGACAAAGGGGGAGAATTACTTTAGATTTTATGTATTCAAATATGTATTCATAAGTCCTTTTGTAAATTGCACTTCTGCAATTTTTTTGTTTTTTGAACCATGTGTATGACTATCTCTCATTTTTATGCATTAATGAAATTATATGTTGGTTCCAAATTTGTAGCACATTATGAGGGGAGCTTTTAAGCTCTCTATGATTAAAATTAGAATCAAAATTAAAATCTAAATTAACATGTTTGTCATCATCAAAAAGGGAGAGATTGTTAAGACAAAATCTCAAATTAGTGTTTTGATGTAAACAAACAAAAGTTAATTAAGACTTATAATTATGATTATAAATGATATGTTGATTTAACATGTGTTTTTGAGTATAATAATCAAATATAGGTATTAAGCATTACAAGCAAAATCACTTTAAAGAGAAGGCAAAAATATACACACAGAACGAAGAACGTTCTTGACATAAGTATGGAAAACGAAGAACATTCTCCACATTCCTAAAACAACAAGAATGATGATATCCTTTGTTAAGGAAAAGAAAGCTTCTAGAATTTTCAAATACATTTCTAGTATTCCACAAGGAATATATAGGGTTCATCTCAGCAAAAGAATCACTTTAAAAGGCAAAGGGTAAAAGCTATGGCTCATGATGAATCAAGCAAGATTAATCTCCAAGTACAAGAAAGATCATTCTCCAAATTTAAGCAAGAATCAAAGAACGATCTTGAAGTGTATACTTCAGCCTATCTCCGAGATATACGTACACGTGATAAAAGGACCATGAATCACTGTCAAAGATGGCTGACAAAGAAGTTTACATATCAACATTCTTCAAAAGCAGAAAAGAAAGAATGTTTAGTCAAGAACATTCTTGGTTCAAATCTAATCTTATCCACAAATTGACTAACACATGACAGCTGGACCCTTTCCAACGGCCAAATG
Organism: Cicer cuneatum; assembly: GCA_037974295.1. NCBI lineage: Eukaryota > Viridiplantae > Streptophyta > Magnoliopsida > Fabales > Fabaceae > Cicer > Cicer cuneatum. The sequence goes on from JBBPBO010000003.1 coordinate 18,424,981, forward strand.
AGCTGTCATAAGCCTCCTTGAAGCATATAAAAGGAACTCCAAGCTCAAGGAAAATTCAAAGCTTCAAGTGAAGAGAAATGCATCATTTACTTACAATCATACACTCTAAAGTCTCTCATTTACATACAAGAATCAGTTATGTCTTCTCACTCAAATCATAGAATCATCTTTACTTAATTCTTTATGTTAAGAATCTAAACTCAAACAAGTGTTGAGCTTACTCATATTCTGCGAAAACTCCATAAATCATCATCGTGTAAACTCAAGTATATAGTATTGAATATAGATTGAGTAGTTTGTAGAAAATCCTTTTATGGTTAAAAGGTAAAGTGTAAAAATCCTCTCTAAAAGTGAAAAATCTCACAACTGTGAGGACTCGACATAACCCGGTTTAGGTGAACCAGAATATTTCCCTATGTGATATCTCTTTCCTTATCTCCATTTATTTCCAGTCTTTTGATTATCAAACTAAATAAATAAGTTAAATTGCATGTTTTTCACCAACCAAGAATGTTCTCCGTTTTCTATTTTCATAACCAAGAAAATTCTCCGTTTTTTGTTTTCATTATATATTAATTTCAGTTAGTGACCCTTTACTTGTGGTGGATTGGACTGAACGCCCCAAATTATTAAGATTCATTTATGTACAGTTTGGGATGATATCGAAGGTGTAGCAGAGTCATGGCTTTAATTGTTAGTTCAATGCGGGCAACTGGATGTAGCTAGTGGGTTAGTGGTACCCAGCTACCTTCGATTAAGAGTGTATGATCAGCTTATGGGTAGTCGGGTTATCAAGGTTGATAACCCTTGTTTGTTTTATAATTTAACTTAATGTAATTTACATTTAAAATAAAAATGTTTGATTTTGGAATTTTTTCCTTACATTGGAAACACATTGTTAATTAATTCTTTTTAGAGGATTTTTTAGAAATGCTTGATATAAAAAAAGTATAGTATAAATCAGGGTATTACTCCAAGAAACAAACTCAACATTGCGCCGTTATTTGTTTGTTGTTGTTAGGATTAAAATCAATAATTTAGTCAAATAGTTAATTAATAAACTAATCAATAATATGTATATAAAGTAAGATTTTTTATTGTCACATGTTGCTCCTATGATATTTCTCACATTTTTATTTATTTATAAGAAGCGACTTTTTTAGGCTTAAGTACACTTTTATTACCTCCAATTTATCCCATAAATTTACTTATAAAAGTTTCCAAAGATAAACAAATTACTATTATACAAACTTAAATTAACTTTGCAAAATCAAAATCTCCAAAAAATGAAAGATAGAATAAGAATCAGTTGAAATAAAAATGATGATATTGATGAATTAAAAGAGATAATTGAGTTAGAGAGAAAAGAAAACCTAAAGAATAGATAACGATAAATCGTGGAGAAATGAGACCAAGTTGTTAACGAAGAAAGGATTAGTAGTTGGTATGAATTTGGAGGAGAAGAATCCGACAAGGGAGGTCAATGCAGTTTTTGCTTCTTATTTTTTTTTTTATAAGCAAAAATAGTTCAACCATGTTCCTCCTTCCATTCTTCATTCCCATTGTTCTTGCATTATGCACTTTTTCCTCCGAGTTAGAAATACTTGTCAAGCACCTCATTATTTTTTTATAAAAATATTCTAATATCCGCTTTAACCATTACGAACTAGACAAGTATTTTTAATTTTCTACGTCGGCGTTGACTTTTTAAAATCAGGCAAAGGGACTAAGTAATCAAAAAAGGGGAAAACTATAGGAGACAAAATTGCTTATTTGAAACCAAGGGGTCTAACAAATAAAAAAAACTAGAGACTAAAAGTGACATTAAACCTTTTTTTTAATATAAGAAATTTAAAAAATTCTAAAATAACTTTTGTTATATATATATATATATATATGGATGAGGATCAGTTTGAAGGTGCAAATACGAGAAGGGGAGTTGAATTGTATTTGCCAAAGTTGAAAACTTTGATTTGATGAAGGCTAGTTGGTTTTTATTAATTACTTGGATAAGAAGCAATTGAATTCAAAGGCAGCAAATAATGAAAGCATAAATATTTGGACAGATAGATTTATCCTAATTCACCACTAACTTGGCTACATTCAATCCCATCATTTAGAAGGCTTTCATCCACTAATTCAAATACCTTGAATTACAAAACACTTGACCATCCAAGCCAGTCTTCCCAAACATCCTGACAACCCCAGAATTTTGAGGAACAAACCACCTTGACCCTACAAGTTAAGTCTTCTCCTAACAACTTGACAATCTCATATTGAAGAAGGAACTAAACCACTATCGGGTTGGATACATAAGATTGGAACTTGAGTAGTTGCTTCTAACAAAGCTGATAATAATAATAACTCTCACACTTTAAGAAAAGAACACTCAGGAAATATTTCTAACTTGAACAAGTGTTTCTCTCTTTGAACTCCAAGACGAATTTGAAATTTTGAGCTTATGAGTTCTTCTACTCTTTTCTGGTTTTTGATGATTTTCTTCTTCAGCCTTAAGTATCTATTTATAGTTAAAATTTGGGCTTCAATTTAGTCCTTGTTTAATTATGAATTGTATCTTGTTTAGATTGAGTTTGTAAATTCTTCTGATTGATTCTGTTCATATTTTGTTGTAGATAAATTTTGATCAAATCTTCTTCAAATCTTGATCAAATGTTTTTCAAATCTTAATTAAATCTTCTTCAAATCTTGATCAAATCTTCTTCAAATCATAATTTAATCTTCTTCAAATCTTGATCAAATCTTAATTAAATCTTCTTCAAATCTTGACCATATTTTCTTTTCAACTTAGTCAAAGATTTTCTTCAATTATAAATTTGAATCAAATCTTATTTTAGATTTTCATCAATTATAATTTTGAATCAAATCTTTTTTTATATTTTCTTCAATTATAAATTTGAATCAAATCTTATTTTATATTTTCATCAATTATAATTTTGAATCAAATCTTTTATAGATTTTCTTCAATTATAAATTTGAATCAAATCTTATTTTAGATTTTCTTCAAAAACATGAATCTTCTTTCATACTCTTTGAAGTCAAATATATTGTTCTAATAAAATACTTTTGTTAACATCAAAACTCTAAATGTAAAACCAACTTGGTTCCAACATAGTTGACTTCGGGAGTAACTCTGTGATGAGTTACTCCGCTTAATAACTCAATATAAACGATGAGATTCACTAATCCAATTGTTGATTATTGACTTAATATATTAATGATCAAGCACACAACTGATTTACTCAATAAGAACTTTTGATTTGACAGTTGGATTAGTGAAATTGATCGTTTATATTGAGTTATTCAGCAAATTAATTCATCACAGAGTTACTCATGTGAATTACTCCTAAAGTCAACGAATCCTCACACTATATATATATATATATATATATATATATATATATATATATATATATATAAGGGATCAAATAACACTGATTAAAAAATTATAGCATATAGATCATCTATATAAATATTTACATAAATTTATAACCGATTGATACATTATGGAGGTGCATCAAGATTAATGCCCTATAATAAAAGTTTTTAAAACATTAATTTTGACGTATCTCTTTATCATATTAAATTGTTTTAAATTTATTAATTTTTTTTATGGATGGCAATAAAAATAGAGAAAAAGAAAAGTGAGATTCAGAGATTAAAATCCAATGAAGTATTTTCGTGGATTTGAGAGATCTACTAAAGTAATCATAGTCTGAAAATGATCTTCCATGATATATAAAATTTGAGAATTGCAGATGAATCAAGAGTTAAATATTTTGAATACATAGTAATTTTATATAAATATTTTTTTTTCCAACAACCTAATGTTATTAAATTTGGTATTTTGTTTATAATTATAGATTCTGTAATTGATTTATTTATTGTTTTGTTATGTGGATTTGCCAACGTTAGATGATGTTTTGTAATTGTTTAAATATGTATTCTTTGAATGATTGTAGTTATTTTGGATTATAATTAAATGTTATATTTTAAATGTAATTTTATGAAGATTTTTTCTAATTAAAACTGAATTTATTTTTATTGTTGTTGTATGTGGTTGAGATTAGCTAATGTTCAATATGAGTGAATCTTGTATCCCAAAATTATTTAATAAAATGAGATATTTCCTCCACATAAGGATGAGTCTTGTACTCCAAATTTATTTGTCCGGATGAGTCATATGCTCCATATTTATAATTATAGAAAATGATCTATATGATATATTCTATTGATTCGAAAATAACTAAAAATCAAATAGAAGGATACATATCAAATTTAAAAATAAAGTTGTGTTTTTCAATTTTGAAAAATAAAATAATTAAATTCTATTGAAGATTGTGTAAAATAAAATTATAAGTGAATAATTAATTATAAAAAATTAGATATAGATAGTTTGTTGATAAAATTTTGCTTTGACAAAAAAAAAAACTGTTTTATAAATAAAGAAAAAAAAAAGGCAAAAATGGAGTTTGTTAAGAAAATTTTGTGTCAATAAAGTGTGTATATGTATGTATGTGTGCGTGCGTGCGCGTGTATATGTATATACACACTATTGATTATTATTAACTCTAATGGTTAGATCTAGTGGTAAAAATATAAGTATTGGATTCGACATATTTCTCTAAAGTCTTCCCTACTTTGGACTAAAAGACCATCTTTCACCCTAAATTTCTATCAACAAAAAAAGTTATTATAATTATTATTATTATTATTATTATTAATTGGTATAAAATTACTTTTATTGGCATCAACGAGTTATAAGGTATTCCTTATCTTGAATTAGAACACAAACTCTTCATCTTAAATTTAATTAAAAAAATAGTCATTTTTTTTGTAAAACAAAAGTCTTAGAAGAAGTTAGTAAAATGATGAAATTAAAGGTTAATATTATAACTATGATGATTGATCATGCATGTGCACATAATATCTACTATTGATTTGTTCTCGAAAGATAACCAAAAGAATTCCAGAAAGGGTAGAGGGTCGATGGGAGAAAATGACGGCTCTTGTTCCCAAAAGATCACCAAAAGAATTGGAAGAACACAACAAGTTATTGATGTATGACATAGCACGCATTGATGCAGATTATTTTGAGTTGCCAACATACTCACATCACCACATTTTGGAAGGTGGTGCCTTAGCCAACGAGAACAAAGCTTCACCACATGAAAATAACAAAAAGAAAGTGACACATTGAATTGAAGAGGAACACAGGTATATGTGGAACGAAAAACACAAGATATGAGGGTTTCAATTGTGTTTTCTGATTAAAAAACTTCTTCGCGTGGCTATACTAAAGTAAAGAAAATAGTCCATGTGAAAGAAGACAGAGCAGAGAGACACAAAGATTTGTCTTGGTTCACTACCAACATGGTAGCTACGTCCAATCCCTTCAACTAGAAGGATTTAATCCACTACTTCACCAAAGAATTAGACTTACACTTGAACATCTACTAGTCACATTGACTATGTTCAATCTTCTCAACCTTTTAGCTTAGTACAATCAAGTTGTTGAGGAAGGCAACTACTACTGGGCTAGGTTACAAAAAAAAGATTTTGGGTTTTTCTAAATTAGCTCTCGCAGAGAGTGTTTACAAATTTATTACTTCAGAAATTCTCTTAGCACTAATGTGAAACATAATGATATTGAGCAAGAGTACATATGTGCTTATCGATGATGTATCTTGATTGAGGGAAACACGTCTTCTATAGAGAACGATTAGGGTTTCTGGTTGATGTCCAGATTGTAAGAAATTGGCATAATGAAGGTGCAAACACGAGAATTGAGGTTAAATTATGTTTGACAAAGTTGATAACTTTTTGATAATTTGATGAAAGGTTGGTTGGTATTTATGAATTACTTAGATAAGAAGCATTCGGGTTCAGAGGCAGCAAACAATGAAAGCATAAATAATTGGACACATAGATTTATCCTAGTTCACCACTAACTTGGCTACATCTAGTTCCCTCATTCAGAAGACTTTAATCCACTAATTCAAATACCTTGAATTACAAAGCACCTGACCCTCCAAGCAAATCTTCCCAAACAGCCTGACAACCCCAGACTTTTGAGGAACTAACCACCTTGACCTACAAGCCAAGTCTTCTCGTAACAACCTAACAACCCCATATTGAAGAAGGAACTAAACCACTATCAGATTGCATACAAAAGATTGGAACTTTAAGTATTTGCTTCTAACAAAGCTGATAATAATAATAATAATAATAACTCTCACACTCTAAGAAAAAACACTTAGAAAATATTTCTAACTTGAACAAGTGTTTCTCTTTTTGAACTCTAAGATGGATTCAAAATTTTGAGCTTATGAGTTCTTCAACTCTTTTCTGATTTTCAATTATCTTCTTCTTCTTCAGCATTGAGTATATTTATAGATAAAATTAGGGCTTCAATTTAGTCCTTGATTAATTATGAATTGTATCTTCATTCCTAGCTTGGTGAACAATGATCTTATTCAAAAATAGTTCTGAACAAAATGCTTTTTGATAATATGTTCTTTAGCCAACTCTTTATTTCTAAATCCAATTTGAGCAGTTCTTTTAGATTGATTATGTTTGTATTTTGTTCAGATTGAGTTTGTAAATTATTAATATTGAGTTTGTAAATTCTTCAGATCAATTATGTTCGTATTTTGTTCAGATTGAGTTTGTAAATTCATTAGATTGATATTGTTCATATTTTGTTGTAGAAAAATCTTGATCAAATCTTTTTCAAATCTTGACCATATCTTCTTTTCAAAATGGTCAAAGATTTTCTTTAATTATAAATCTCAATCAAATCTTATTTTAGATTTTCTTCAATTATAAATTTGAATCAAATCTTATTTTAGATTTTCTTCAATTATAAATTTGAATCAAATCTTATTTTTAGATTTTCTTCAATTATAAATCTGAATCAAATCTTATTTTTAGATTTTCATCAAAAACACGAATCTTCTTTCATACTATTTGAAGTCAAATATATTGTTCTCATAAAATACTTTTGTTATCATCAAAACTCAAAGTATAAAATCAACTTGGTTCGAATATATAATTCATGAATTTCGTATCGTATCTTTGTGGAATTAATTTGCCATAGAAACTTTCGAAAATTGATCTTGTAATGATTCAGTGTATTTTGTTTAAAACAATTGGGAAGAAGAGGATATGATGGTCATAGTATGTCTTAATATCTTCAAACAAGTAGCAGATTCAAGATATTTATTAGACGATATGCAATTGTTTTGTCTTCTTTAGAGTGTTGACTTTTTATGAGTGTTGACTTTCTAGAGGATACATAATAACTCAAAGTCAGACGATCAGACGCTTAATATGATTATCTGAGGTAGAGGAAGTTACTTGCTTGTCATGCTTATCAGAGGTAGACGAACTAAACACATGTTAAACTCATAAGAGGTAGACGATACAAAACACATGTTGAATTCATCAGAGGCAGATGATACATACCACATTTGCATTTATCAAAGGTAATTGGATTACAAAGTTGCTCACGTGTCAGACTTAGAGAAACGGAGCGAGGTCGTGTTGCATCTTTATTTTCGTCTAGTTATCACAAGATACACATGAACCTATTAAAAAAACACTTGATTTATAACCTGCACACTTAATAAAAATGTCAGTGCATTAAATTGTTTCCACAAAACCATTTTGTAATCATCAAATCAAGTGAGAGGTATATTTCTTCAAACCAACTTGGTTCCGACAATCTCCCCCTTTTTGATGATTACAAGCATTTATCTTTGTGAACAATGTTTTAAGATAAAGTAAACAAGGGAATAATATAATAATATGTTACAGAAAAGCTCCCCCTTAGAATATGCATTTTCAATTCATAAGATGAAATATATTCTAACAGAGTATCAATGTACATTAATAATAGAAGTTCAAGAAAAAAATTCATTTCTTACGATTTCTAAAAAATTTAATTGCTTAAGATTTCTCAAAAATTACACATTCTCCCTCTTTTGTCATTAGACAAAAAGAGAGGAAAGAAAAGATATAGAGAAACAAAAACAAACAGAAAAATAAATAAAACAACTAAGTAGTGAGAGGCAATCTTTTCCCTAAACGCCTCAATCTTAAGTATCAAACGATCAAAATCTTCATTCTTATCAAACTAAGAGGGCTCTAACACGGGGCCAGAGGGAAATGCAAAAGTAGAAGCTACATACCCTAAAGCAGCGGCAAGAGGAACATCCACACTCAATCTGTGGGATGAACACACAAAATTGAAATGGTGCGACTGGAGCAACCACTGAAGGTTCCAGAAGGATATCACCAAAAGGAGTTGGGGCGTCCTTGGATGAGCCTGATGAAGCAGCTGTTAGGATCTTTACATACCAATTGCTTTTGGCTTTCTGAAGTTGTACCATCCATAAGTAGATGATTTCAATTGTTTGTTTGAAGGTTGTAGAGTTATGGGAAGCCAGGTGCAGTCCATGATCCATATTATCCTGAATCCAATTTGTGACAAAGGAGATGACTTTGTTCCAATGGGTTGAAACATCATTAGGATCCAGGCTTTGAGCATTTTGATTCCGGGTGTAAGAGATTTTGGTAGTAAGAGAGTTAAGGAAGGTCTGGAGGTAAGGGAAGCCAGATGGAATGGATTGTGTGGAGGGGATGATTGCTAGAGAGATGGGGGAGGTAGAGGGGAAGGGAGGGAGGGAAAATTTAGAGGAGTTTTCTTCTGATGTATCAGAGACTAGGTTGACAAGAGCTGGTGCAATAGGCACAACTTCGAGGGGAAAGGGATGGGAAGAAGGCGATAAGGCAGGGTCAAGTACTGTAGTGGAAGATGGAGAAATTAGTGGTAAATGAGTGGAAAAGGTATGTGTTTGAACGGAGGTACGAGGCATGTGAAGGAAGGGATGGGTTTTGTATCTAAGTGAAGTAAAGTGCTCAGCTAGGGCAGCTTCAAACATATCATCTAAGGTATCAGAATCATAAATAGGGGGTGATGGGTGCAGGTTAGAGGAAGGGAAATCAATGATGGTTGGTTAGGGAGAAAGAAATGGAACAATTGGTTCAGGGTCTAGAACGACTTCCTTGTTGTCTTCTACAAATATGGGAGCAATAGAGTCATCAACCTCTGAAAGAACAACCAAAAATCCACTTGTTTGACCCATTGTTCTTCTGGCATCACCATAGGGTCGAATACAGTGCTTAGGGGACACCAATCACATCTTGATAAGGTTGGAGATATTGAAAGTAGGAGCAGAAGATGATACTAAGTGTTCCTCTTGAACAAAGCCTCCAACTTTCTGCAGAGCCTGAATGAGGGAAGTAGGCATGAGTATAGTAATTATCAGTTTTGGTAGGGGATTGTCTTGATTTTGCCTATTCTGGAGTTAATGATATAGAACCACAAGTGCTCCAAGATGATGTGGGGAAGGTTCCTCTTGATTCTTCGAGAGATGTTCCACATTAGACCTCTATGGTTTTTGCTAACATGGTCCACCAATCCACTCTTAGGCACCACACACCCAATAAGGATTTTGAAGAGAATGCGATACTTAGGTTTAAGATGAACATACTTGAAATTAACTTGGGATCTTCGAAGAGTTCCTTGTTTCTAAAGGTTCCAACCTTTGATTTATACCAATTTTCAAGCATCATGCCTTCGTCTGGGCATCTTGCGATGGCAATAAGGGATTGTTGAGTGATCTTCCTGGGGAGACCCATCACAGTGCTTGAAACCTCATTGTCGATGTTTGCATCAGCAAACCTCCAAAATTGTTTTAGCAGGATGTCTAAAGCAAGATCGACTTTCAATTCGTGAAGAATCTCAAGCTAATCCAAGTTGCATTGAAGCATTGGAACATAGGAGACATTGACATTTGAAAGGATTGAAGAAGTGTTTGACGCTATTATAGCATGAGAGATTTAGGCACAGCAAGAAGTTAAACGGTTTGCAAAGAGCGAAAGTGTGGGAGTTCTGTCTAGGAGGGTTTTTAATTTATCAACACATGTTTTTATTAATTTAATTATTATTTATAATTGAAATAGTTTTATATAATGGGTTTTAGGATTTTAAAGATAAAAATCTCTAAATTTTTTAAGACCTTAAAAACCGTATACAATTATTATGAGTGATACAATCAATTTGTGGTGAAATTTGGAGAATTTAGTGACTAAAACCATTTATGGAAAATATTATCGATTCAAAAGTCGAATAAAAGTTATATTAAAAACATAATTTTGAAATTTTAAATTCTTAAATTATTTTTTGTACATCCTTGTTATTTTCTTTCTCATTATTTTCACAGTTTTTAAGTGAATACTCAAGAAAAATAACATCATATTGCAACTCACAAAGATTAAGATTAACAAATTTATGTTATATTAAAATTTAATTATTCTAAGTGTCTCTAACCTATTTAAGAATTTTTAAATAGGTCTCTATTAATTATAATCAAATTCCTAAATTAATATATTTTTCATAATTAGATTTTTCAATTATATTGTCTCTAGTCAATTATTAGTCAAACTTTAATGAATGATCTAATCACAATAATTATATTAGTTAATAGATCTAATTATATTGACTAACTATTGACTTAGTTAAAAAAATATATTAATTTACAAATTTAATTAAAAATAAATTAATATAAAGATCTATTTAAAAATTCTCAAACAATTCAAAATCAATAACATAGTTCAACCTTATATTAATTAGTTAAAACTCTAATTTGTTTTATTTTTTTCTAACTCAAAATTTTGACATGACCCTGATTTAATTATCGTATTTTAAAACCATTAGTTATACAAAAGAAAGAAATGAAATAAAACATGTAATTAAAAATTGATATACATGAACCCAAAAAAATGTAATTGTACCAATAAACAGTTGGCAAACTTTTTTCACAATGCCAAAAATTAAACAAAGAATAAACCACCCTTTTGGTTGTTAGATGTGAGATAATATTTAATGTATCATAGTTATAAAATTACATCTAAATATATTATTTATTAATTATTTTAGTTTTTAAATATGTCTTTAGTTAGTAAATTTAATTTTTAAATATTTGTTTTGTTTTGTTTTTCATACTCTAATTTTCAAAAAAATCAGATTTTAATAATCTAAATTTTGATTAAAAGATAAATAAAATTTTATAAAAAATTATTTCAGTCAAAACAATTTTATCTATAAAATTAACAAGAAAAGAAATATTAAAATATATTTATAATTTCTATACATTTTAAAATAAATAGTGACATCGTGTCACAAGTTCAAAACTAAGTTAAATTATTGTTATGATTTTTAGGGAAAAAAGAAAAGAAAATAACTTAAAAAAGAAATAGAGCAAAGGAAAAAGAAAGGGTTTATTGCCAAATGAAGAAGGCTCACGAGACAAGCATGAGTTCAACCGCATGCCAACTTACCTTCTCTCTCCGGTGGTAGTGACTCATGTCCTTTGCCGGAGACACTCACTTCCATTTCAACGCCGGCGAAGATCGAAACCCAATTCACCCTTTTTTTCATCTGGGTTGTTCCCTTTTCACTCAAAGTTTTCATCTTTTTGGGATTCAGAATTGTTGAGTGATACCCTTTGCGTACGACAATGAAAGCAGGGAAGGTGAACCATGAAGAAGATGAGTACGATGAGGAAGACTTCAATTCCTTGAAGAAACAAGGTTCCTCCTCTGCCCCTAACACCAACAACAGAGGTACCCTTTTCATTTTCTAAAAACAAAACATGTTCATACCCTTTTCTTATGTTATTGTTAGATCCATTTTCTATTGAATACTTTTTTTATTTTGTTGATTTTGGAAAAGTTATTGAATTTTGTTGAATTGAATTTTGTTGGGTGACCTTACTTTAGAATTTGAAATGTTGTTTTGGATTGATTTTTTGGTTTGTTTTTTGTTGTGAAATCAGATGGAAAAGCTACTGATAAGGCTAGTGTAATAAGATCGAAACATTCTGTAACCGAGCAGCGAAGAAGAAGCAAGATAAATGAGAGGTATGAGCAACACATATTGATAGATTTGTTGCAGTTTTAAATTGCTAGGAATTTTTACAGTTAATTGTCTCAGTTTGTTTTTAGCTTTAACAATCAGTTCTGCGTAATTAGTTGTGAGGATTTTGAGAGTTTGGTTTGAGTTTTGTGAGGATTTTGTAAATAAAGGAACACGTTGTGAGAGTGTCACAAGTATGGCAGTCAATTTCTTTTACAGCTCTTGTATTATTTTCTCTATTGCCGATCAAAATCTGAATTATTATACGACGTACATTAGAAGTTTATAATCAATTTTTGAGATCCAATTTATTGTTCTTTTCAATATTGTTTTGAGAACTTACCACGAAGACCTAGTGGGAAGGGTTTCTGTTGTTGTTTATTAGATCTTTTGAGAGCTTTAAATTTTAGTGCTTTAAGTTTTTATACTTGTTGATTCGTGACCTTTTCCTTCAGATTCCAAATATTGAGGGATCTCATACCTCAATGTGATCAAAAGAGGGACACGGCTTCATTCTTATTAGAGGTACTTTGTGTAATGTCAGAAATAGTTACCTTTTTCATATGTTTTGTATCAGTTGAGAATAAATCTCAGAACCTGTTGATTTATCATGTTTCTCTGCAGGTGATTGAGTATGTTCAGTATTTACAGGAGAAGGTACAAAAATATGAAGGCTCATATCAAGGATGGAATCAAGAGCTGTCGAAGTTGATGCCATGGGTAAGTTAGATCAACCATAGTTTTAGAGTCTTGTGCTTTTGATTTACGCAAATCCGTAATTGTATAGTATATTAGTATTTGTTAGCCAAATCCAAAGCACTTGTTAAGCATGCAAAAATGACAGTGTTATCAATGGCACATGGTGGACCATGGCGGAGAGCAAAAAATCTTCCATTTTTAGGCGTCATATAAAACACCATGGCGATTGTCGAAAAATCCGACACCGCAATCTGCTATGGCGGCGCCATGGCCAATATTTGACAGCTCTTAAAATGATGACATAAAGTTTGGCTAACTCATTGTGTGCTCAGATACGGGACTACCTAGATTGATTGATAAAAAGTAATGGTGAAAATCAATAGAATAAGAAGTATAGAGTGAAATAGAAAATCAACACTATCTGCCTAAATTGCATTCTGGATTTCAATTTTCACAGATATTATTTTCCAAATTGGTGACAATTATTTGATTTATTATGCTTTTGTAGTGATTTTTGTTAGAATATTAAAAAATATGTTTAACGATTGGTTTATAATCTTAAAGTATCTCTTAGTATTGAATTTGCCTTCATCTTGCAATTGGTCAAACTTATCAACTTGAGTAGTTAACTAATTGTATAGAGTAACATGTATGTTAATCGAACCAGTTTACCGGTTAGAATTTTTTTTGCTATAAAATTCTTATCCACCGGCACTGTAATGTTACAGAGAAATAGCCATTGGCGTGTCCAAAACATTGTTGGTCAACCTCCAGCTGTTAAGAATGGTTCAGGCCCAGTATCACCATTTCCCGGAAAGTTTGACGAAAGCAACATTAGTATCTCTCCAACTATGCTTAGCGGCACTCAGTGTATGATAGAACCTGAACAGAGTCGGGATATTGTCAGCAAGACAGCAGAGAGGCAACCCGATTTAGCAAGCAAAGGAATTCCTCTTCCTAGGGCTATGCATGCAAACATGTCCGTTCCTGTCAGAAGCGATGGTGTACTTGCCCATCCTCTTCAGGGAACTGTTTCCGATGCACAATCAACTGAACGTCCCACGACTAGCGAACAAATGAACCATCAGGATGAACTTACAGTTGAAGGAGGGACAATTAGCATCTCAAGCGTATACTCCCAAGGGTGAGTAATTACATAGAAATTCACTTTTTTTTTTTTTATTTCCCTGAAAATATCTATGATTGTATGCCTTGTCTGATATCGATGTTTTCTAGACTATTAATTTCTCGTTTCTAAAAATATTTCCCTTTGTTATGGTTTTAAGACTCTAACCATGTGGAGTTATTTCTTTTGATTTTTGAATTTGTCAAATTTTCAATCTGCTAATTATTGTTTGAGCTATATGTAATGTTTTTAAGTTGGTCAGGTTATGAGAAATCAATTGCATTAGCATTTTCCTAAATTGATGGAAATTGCTGCCATGATGTTGCTTTTTGTATGAGAAATACCATTTTTACCCTTTTGACATGGTTGTTAAAATCCCGAATTATGACTCTAGGTATCAAAATCTAGTTAACTGGAATCATTTGTGTAAACCTCGGGTTGACTTGAAAGTTTGATGAGGTCGATTGAACAAGTATACACTTCATAGTTATTTTTTCCCTAGACATACATTAGATGAAAATGGTTCCATGTTTTTTAAAAACCAAAGTGCAATTACCGAATAATAAGGCTTTGTAGTGAATGAAATATTAACCTCACAAATGTAGTACTTGACTCCATATATGGATCAAACATCGTAACATCAACTGATCTGCAAAATCAGTGAATAATGATGTATTGAGTTTCAACCCCATAGGTCCCAGCATTAATGACGTCACAAACTAGAGAACTTGAACAAACTAGATTTCCACCCGCGCTTTGTGCGAGTGTCTTGAGATTTATTTTCAAAAAATTAGTAAGCATTAGAAATTATATGATATATATAAGTTATAAGTCTCTTTTAGAATTAATCATTTAAATAAATTATAAACAGATGAATCGTTTGAGAGTCTATTTTAATATATTATAATAGATGCTTCATTGCAAGTTCGTAATGGATCCAATAGGCCAATGAGGTGAATGAACTTAACTTTGATGAGCTGAAACCTAATTGTATCGAGTTGAAATCAACTCCAATGAGAATTTTGAACCTCGTGATTTGTCAATTGATTTTGAACTACTTATGCTTTGGTGTGCCTATCTCATGGCCTGTGAATTTGTCCATTAATTTTCAACTGTGAGTTTGTGCTTCAATTTTCAGTTGTGATGCTACATTTATTTTGGTCTGGTATGAACCTTGTGATTTGTCAATCTTGCTATGCTCTTTCTGTTAGCTGAGTTGTGGCCCTATCTTGAAATTTGTCCATCAATTTTGAATTATGCTGCTATTTGTATTCTGGTCTTTACTAAATTTGAAAACCTTGTCTCTAACTGCTTTTGAAAATGTCATACATTGATAGTTATCTGCAAATGCATGGCTATCAGGATAATCTTGTAGCTTTTGTTGAAATCACTGTCCTTTATAATAAGATGTATAAGATAATTTCTACAACAGGTTGTTGAACAATCTAACTCAGGCGCTACAGAGTGCTGGGTTAGATCTGTCACAGGCTAACATTTCAGTTCAAATTGATCTTGGGAAGCGAGCAAACAAAGCACCAAGCGGCACAACCTCTTCCCCCAAGGTATACTTGATGGCTTTTCATCTTCATTAATATTTGTACCTTTTAACTCGCAAGAAGTCTAAAAAGAAGAGTTTGATACACTATTAGTATACATAGATATGCCGTATAAAATAATACAATTCTTTGTCCTTGACTTCCTTTTACAAAACATGGAAAACATTTTTTCCTTGAATTTAAGGGATTGATTTGACATATATTAGTGTCGAAGTCTGCTTCTCATTAACTAGATATTCATTCGTAAGCATAATTGAATTTATTGAAAGTAAAAATTAGGTTTGAAGCTGTTACCAAACAAAAATTAGGAATAATAATCAAGGCTGACTGTGTATAGGTTACTTTAGGCAGAAATACATTTTATGTATGAGAATGATAAATAACTACTCGGTGTGTGAGTACTAAAATTGAAAAGATCTAATTTTTGGGTTAATCCAATCCTTCTGTTTACAAAATTAAGCAAATAATATGGCCTTTTTATTAAGTCTATATGAAATTAAGGTTACGGCTTAAAATGTAACATTTATTTGTCAGGTTAATAAATTAATGATCCATTTTCCTATCAGAACTAATTGTTTTGTTTATTTATTTTTATATATACTGCAGAATCATGATAATCCTGTTTGTAGCAATCAAGCAATTGCACATTTTAGAGATGGTATCATTAGAGAAGACTCAGATCAAGCTCTAAAAAGAATGAAAACATACAAGTGATGATTCATGAGCCTACATTGGCCCCTATCTATATTTCTTAGTTTGTTTTCTAGTTCATCACATCCCTTAATCCCTTGTGGTTATTGTACATCCTTCTCCATTGTTTGAGTTTAATTCCTCTCATGAAGGTAAGGTTATTGGTCATTTTAAGGCTGCAAAGACCTTAACTACATAATTATTTGTGGAGTTGATTAGGTTTCTGCTTTAGTACTTGCATGTATCTTTACTAATTATTATTATTATTATTATTATTATTATTATTATTATTATTATTTGTATTATTATTATTATTATTATTATTATATTTACTATTATTATTATTTATTTATTTATTTATTTTTTATTGAGCTTTTGGGTTGCAATATTTTGTAAATACTTGGTTATTAGGTTGCGTGTATCTGAGACAAACTTTGAAGAGTTTTTATGATATTTTTCCTTTTCAGAATTATTATTTTTTGCTTTTATCTAACAGATTCCCACCCTATTTAAAATATGTATTATCTTTTTTTGTTTTTAAATATGTATTATAGGATTTTTTTCTCATATATTTTCAAAAAAAATTAAAATATCTTATTTTGAAAATTAATATATTAAAATGTCTTACTGTTGGACCACAATGAAGTCGCAAGACGGAAATATCAGTTAGAGAAACTTTTTTTGCCTTGTTCACGAGGTCGCATATAGGATGTGATTTTGTACATGTGTCTTTATTATTTTTACAAAGGTAAAATATATTATAATAATAGATAAATATAATAAAAAAAAACTAAATTATATTAATATAATCTTAAATGTGAGATTGGGACATTGAGGTGGATATAGTTAATTAAAAGTTTATGTATTTTTTATTATTTAATAGTAGAATTTTATTAATATAGTATAATATAATTTTTATTATTTTTTATATTTTATTTATTATTTAATATATTTTACTTTTATTAAAAAAAAGACGCAGGTACAAGGTTGCGTTGTATCCTTGCGACATCATGAGGTTGGTACAGTTTTTTCAATTGATCATATCTCCGCTCTGCTACCGCTTATAAGTTCAAAAAAAAAAAAACATTTTAATATATTAGTTTTAAGATAATTTATTTTAAATTATTTTTTTTAAAAAATATATGTGAAAATATTCCGTATGTATAAGCTACTAAACTTTGTCGGAGGTTTATTTATTTTACGTTTCTAATATTGATTTCGGCTTTTTGCCATGTGGATTTCTGTATCGTCCTTTAAATAAGTTTGTGGTAAGTTCTTATCTGTATTTTCTTTTCTCTTCAGTAGTAAAAATTAATCAATTTTACAAATAAGTAGAGGATTAAACTTAAGAAGTTTTTAGTAGAAAATGAATTTAAATATATGATATTTTGTCAGGAGTAAATATCTTTAATTTAAAACATTTGGTTTATTAAAAGAAACAAGCAAAAATGCAAATTTTTTTTTCGTATAAAATGTTATTTCTCTGTTGCTTATATTCCGGCAAGCACAAGATTTATGACTAGTTTGATATTAAATTATAAACCTTGCAATAGTGCCTACGTTATGCTTGAAATTTCCACATTGGGTTAAGATCGTGAGTTGGCCCATTGTACGCATGTGGAAAAAGTTATGGTCTAATTGGTTTTCATTTTATACTTATTTTCAAAATTTTATACAAAAATATGAAAACTATTTCCACATAGAATTAAAGCGGTGTCCATAGCATGAAGGCAAATGTAAATTCTTATATAAACCTTCAGTGAGCATAAATGTTTTCAAATGTAAATTCTATATAAACATTCAGTGAGCATAAATGTTTTCTCTATTGAGTTATTATTTTCTCACCTTAATTTTTTTTTTTGATAAAAACAATTGAATCAAAATGGTGTAAAAAAAAAAAAGAAAAAGAAAAGTGGAGTAAGTGTGATAACTAGAGTCAACGATACCCACTCGTTCACAAATATTGTTTTACTTTTATGTTTATTTATAAAAAATAATCGATTATAAAAAATAAATGGACCTTAAGCATAAAATTTTAGCTTTAAAAAAAATGGACCTTTATCTTTGTGTAACCTAAAAGGAGAAAATGGGCCTTTAAGCCTAATTCTACTGTCTACTTTAACCTAGAGTATTGCATAAACAAACAAATGGTCAATAATAATCTCCATGTCCATTTTGTTGAAAGGGACAAAGGCATAAAGCTGTGTCTGGCTGGAAGTAAATGTGGGAACTCTGCATGCACTTTTCAGACTTCTATCTATCTATCTACTATAAATCTAATAAATCTAGCCACTATTCTCTCTAATTTTAACATTGGTGTAAAAAATGGATATCAAAGTCATTAAACATACTTTTAGTCAAGTCAAACTGCAAAGTTGCAGAAGCATTCAAAAAAAAAAAAGGCTGGAAATGTTGCAGAAATAAATAATTCAAGTTTGCAAAAGTTGCAATAATATATAGTGTTGTACTTGGTTTGCATTACTAGCTAGAAGTAGTATATGGTGCATTTTGTATAGTACACGGAAAACTATTTCTCATTTATACGTCAGAGAAATATTTGTAACTAAGACAAACTAAACACATAAAATACAAACGATGCGCGGCTTTAATATTATTTAGAGCAAATGCACATCAATCTTAAATAGAAATTAACAATTATTTGAATCTAAAATATCATAAGCTATAAAAGTACCATTTTTTTTTTCGAATTCAAAAGTACCATGTTATAGTTTTTAAAATTGGAAACAATATATCTAAGTAGAAAAGACATGGTAAAATGTGCGGTCAAATTTTACTTACCTTCCGACTAAACTTTAAATTAATACAACACATTCCTCTTGAAACTAGAGGAATAAAATAAAAAGAAAAATATACTTAAGCTAATTACTAAAAGCATTGAAAGTAACTATAATTGAAGCATTAGAAATACGATAAATATAAAAAAAAGATAGGATAAATATTTGTCAATCATATATAAAAAATACAAGACAAGATTTTGTCATTAATAAATATAAAAATACACGAGATAAATATTTATGTATAATGCATAAAAAACGTAAGACAAATATTTATCAGTGATATATATAAAAAATCTCGAGACAAGTATTTTTCACTGATACATGAAAAAACATGAAATAAATATTTATCATTAATTCATAATTAAAAATGAAAAATAAATATTTATAACTGATGCAGACAAAAAATAGGACAAATATTTGTCAATGATAAATATAAAAAATTAAGGACAAATATTTGTCACTGTTATATAAAATTATCCAAGACAAATATTTATAATTAATCAATATTGAAAAACACATAATAAATATTTATAACTAATGCATAAAAAACATACAAGACAAATTTTATAACTAAGGCATAAAAAGTTACAAGACAAATATTTGTTATTGATAAATATTTAAGAAATGTGGGATACATATTTATTCCTGATGTGTAAAAAAAACACGGGACAAATTTTTATCAATGATAACTATAAAAAATCATGAAACAAATATTTGTCATTGATGCATAAAAGACTACGGGACAAATATTCATCACCAATCAATATTAAAATACATAACAAATCTCGTCATTGATAAATATTAAAAAAAAAGACAAATATTTACACTAATACATATAAAAACACAACAAATATTAGTCGTTGATCAATATAAAAAAAATGCAGGATAAATATTTATAGATAATGAATAAAAAAATACATAACAAATATTTAGCACTGATACATAATAAAAAAATATAGAATAATATTTGTCGCCAATATATATTAAAAAAACACACAAATAATCTTTCATTAATTAATAATATAAAAAATACTGGACAGATATTTGTTACAAATATAAAAAAAATAAAAAACACGTTTATCATTTATACATAAAATGAAATTTTTATTTGAAATTTGAACGAAACAAGTATAAAATACCCGTGACGTGTGACTTGTGCAATAGCGCGGTTTCTTGCTAGTTGGTCATGAAAGCTTTAATTTCTGGCATCAAAATAAATTAATTCTCATAAAAGAACAATCAAGTTGGTTTACATCCTCCAAGATCTGCACCCCGCCTAGGAAGTTTTCCTCCTGATAAATAGGAAGTCACTGCACAATAACAAGTTCAAAACTTCAAATCATGCAAATTGCATAATGTCTTAGGAGGATGAGTTTCTAACATATCCAATTAGCTTTCTCTTGTCACATAAAATATAATAAGAATCTAAGAAACACATATACCGGACACGACATTGACATCACATTGACACTGATAATAATTTAAAAAATAAAAATAATTGAATGTAATTTACATGCGTTGGAGTTGTGACGATGTCGGACACTCTTTCGATTAGAAGTGTCGGTGCAAGAAGATAAAAAGCAATAAAGAGAAACACAATTATATCATGTGAAAACATTTACCTTCAAAGAATGACAATGAAAAATCAAAATAACATCCTTTTTTTTTCTTTGACAAGTCTTCCACTAATTAAAAAATAGCCTTGCTGCAGCTGGCCTAATAAATTAACTTATTCGTTTAACATTCCGAATGCTTTCATGAAGAAAGCATATTCATAAGCTGTTTCGTCGCACTGAGCATAGCGACCACCTTCACCAAAATGCCCACCTATCATACTTGTTTTCATAATAACAGCATGAGAACAATGTGAGCAGGTACTATCTCGTACTTTTGCTACCCACTTAGCACCTTCCCAAACTCCAACCCTGAGAATGAATGTCAATAGCTAATATCAACCTCTTTGAAGTGACTAAGAGTAGATATAAATGCATATAACTAAAGAGGTAAAGAGTGTATATAAATATTGTGTGCAAGTGTGGGTGCGTCTGTCTGTGCGTATAAATGCATAAAGATTATTGGGAAAGTGAGATTGCCTTGAATCATTAACTGCTGCTGTAACCATAACTGAAGGAAAGCAACAACTTTGAGGAATGTTATCATAAGGAGATAAACTAAAAATTGAATCGAAGTTTGACTGAGTTTGAGGATTTCCAAATTCTTCATAATCCAGGATTGTGAGGGGCAGACTGGGATCCAACAGTGTGTTGCATACATCAAGAAATGGTACCTGATATATATAGTCATCCAAGTATCACAAGATATAAAATTAGAATAAGAAACTATGGATAAAGTATGAAAAATATTGATTGAATTTATTATCCTTCTAAATCAAGATGAGTGAATGTATTTACCCAGTTAATTACAACATTTATAAAAAGAAATTGATAAGGGAAAGGGCATCAACAGAAATCTGAAGAGCCATACGATGGAAACCAGGCTCTCTTCGTAAAATATGCTTGCAGGGAGTCGTGGTTCTTCAATGATCATTAATACATTATACAATAGTTATTCATTGTAGAATCTTCATATATTAAAGTAATTTTTGTTGAAACTCTACAGTTCTTCCTTTCTACTAACCATACACTGCATAACAATCTAATATGTCATATCTTCTTTTAAGTTTAAAAGTGACAATTGATTATTTAAAATTTTGACAAAACAATGCATCAAATTAGTTTCAGCCCAGCAGTAGACAAAAAGGTTTAATTAAAGAACTTAAATTTGAAATGTTCAAAATCTTTTCTCTCACCATATCTGATTAACATCCCTTCAAATTTACAATGGCAATCATATAAAACTTACCTTTAATATGGCAGCACGAAAGAGTTGTGGATACATATTCATAGCTGCACCAACAAGAAAGCAGCCTGCACTCGATCCAATAGCACCAAGTTGGTCTCTGTGGACATAACCCTCATTAACCAGGTAGTTTCCACAAGATACAAAGTCAGATATTGAATTGTGTTTGTTTAGTCCACACCCCCATTTATGCCATGAAGGACCTCCACCACCACCACCTCTGGTACAATATAGATTACCAGATAATTAATAATATGGATATGTAAGTTAGAAATATATCATAATAAAACTTTCTCAACCCTACACAAAGGTGCTGGAGGCTTCAATGAAATCAACCTAGATGCTGTGAGGGCAGATTGCAATTAAGGCAGAATTTCCAACACACCTCTTCACATTCAGGCACATTGGACCTAAAGCATGGATGATGCAGGAAGCCCAATAACAAATCTAGAATAGGCTCTTATTCCATGTAGAATTGAGAAATGGTTTTTTTAATATTATTTCAAAAACCCAATGAGAGTACAATCTCTAAACTGTTTAAATAGACTTTGCTAACAATTAAAAATGTACGGTCATATTTAGAACAAAAACTAAAAGAGTTGTACGGTTAAATGTCAAGCAACTAACCTTACATCAGCAAATGCCACTACCCAACCACGGTCTAATAAACTCAGGCGATCTGAACACCAGCTCTTATCAAGATCTTCTCCATATGCTCCATAGCCTACTAAAAGTCCTGGGCATAGACCTTTCTTCCAGATTTCCCTAGAGTACACAATGGTTAGTGGAACTTTTATACCGTCGTGGGAAACAACTTCCTCTCTCCGACAACAGTATACTTCTGAAAAGTCCTTCCATGTCCGTGTGTTGGAATCCGAGGCACACGTTTTCTTATCACTACATGCCTCTTGAATTTTATTACTAATTAGATCAAAAGGTGAGATGCACGACTGACCAACAGAATCACAATTCACTTCCTCTTGATGCACAATGGAATGTGTCTGTATTGACATGTCATAGTCAACAATAACATCTGGCATCTGTCCAATCACTCGCAAAGAAAACAAGATTAAGTTAAAGCAACTCAATATAATACATACATCAACAAATATTACTTCAATGAAATTACAAGTCACAACACCATCAAATGCACTAAAGTATACTTTTTGTGACCTATAATGAATGTAAAGAAGTGGAGTCGTACTTGATAGAGCCCCATTTGAGCCCTTATCAAGATATTACAAATGATAAAATACTAGACTGATTTTGGCATCCTTTTTTAAGACTATTAATAACAAAGGAAAGAGATTCCAATTTCTAGGATCTTAATCAAAGATTCTTCTGATTAAAATCAAACATACTATAAATGAACCAGAATCAATAATAAACTAATTAAAGGGAACAGCAAAAAATAGTTAAGGAAACAAAATAAATTTGACTATGTTATTCCCTTCTTAGATATTTCGCCCAAAAAGGGATCTTCTAAATAACCCTTTTTCGGTTTTGAGCTTATCTTCAAGCTCAAGCTCTAGATAAACTTATTGAAAGTGGGCAACCCATTACCAAGTAGCATTTTCTTGAGGATATTTTCCAAATACACTGACAGCTCACCTTTCCTGCTCTTATTTTACTCCAAAGAATAGCTTGATGAGTCTGTAAGGCTTTGGTGTTGCGTTACTACAACTTCTGGTTGGGATCCTTTATACTTTGAGGAGAGAAGAATGGAACATACCATGTACCGCAGATGCCACACTAGTACTCATAGAAAAGAACGTAACAGACCATGTATTACTGCCCAGGGTACCCAATGTCGTGGATGAGAACTAGTGTGGCATCTATGGTACATTACATCTCAATGATTTATTATATAAAGTGAATGAAGTTGGCTTTTAATAAGTATGGGTAGTGAAATATGACCAAACTACTAAATTTAGCAATCATAATACATCATTACAATGTTAAAATAATATGCTTTTTTATGTTTGAACCTCATTATTAAATGTAAGTGACAACACCTGGATCACGTTATGATGTACCATACAAACTACATAAATAGAAATATAGCATATAAATTACACTAAAAATACCAACGGTAAGGGAAAAAATTACAAATCAAATGGGAAAATATAAATCATAAATTTTTCACAAATATAAAATTTAGAAAATTCAAAATGTTAAAGAAAGATGATGCTGTTCTCAGAAAATGTTGAAGGAAAAAACAAATTAAAAATAGTTCAGCATTATATTAGCATTTGGTAGTATTGCATTGAGAAATTAACTTATTATATTATTCAAATTTTCATATTAATAGGTATTGAATTTTTCTAAATTGGAGCAAATTTTGCTTAAATATAGGTATTGAATTTTTTTTTCAGAAACCCAAAAATTAAATATTAATAGAACTGTTAATCATAATATTAGGATTTCCATATTCACATTTAATGATCAGATGAGTAAAGCAAATCATCACTGAATCTACAAATTTGTATAGCATAGATGATTGAAGTTATCATACCACAGGTGATGAAAGCACCACGCGGTAAACCACATTCAGGAAGTCATGATTGGAACCAGGAACAGCACTGCATGTATTTGATGGCATAGGAAAGTACCATGGTTTCAGGTCTTGAATATATACTTGATTCTGCAAAGCAACTCAAGATAAGATTGCAATATGTTAGACGTTTAAGTTTTAAATTCACAAATAGTTTATTTATATTCCATCTTAGAGGAGCTTTGTCATAAAACTAATAACATTCCAGAGAAGGAATACAATTAGAAGCCACAGGAAAAACGATATGCCCAATAGAAAATGACTAAATAGTTTGCAATATTTACAAATAGACCACAAACTATATAATATATCTATCACTTTGGATTTGAACATTCATATTCACATAATTTTAATGTCTCTTTTGGAAATGGGGGAAAAAGACACAGAAATCTATAATTGACACAATGATTATGCAGTAGTTTATCTGTCATTGCTGTTCCTAGTGCTATAGAATACAATTTTATACATAATAACGAGACAACATGTAACATGGCAGCAACGTATGTTTATTTTCATCTACTTTCTAATAGGGAGTCTAAAGATTATCTTCATTTTAAGGCTTCCCAACATGATTCTTCAGTTATTGCAGCTCATATTAGTAATTTTATCATTTGCCTCTCCCACTCTGTAGGATCCTAGATTTTAGATTTTAGTGTTTCTGATCACTCGGCTGGTCATCCAACAATTTAGCATGTTTTGCTACGAGACTAACCGTTCTATATTCTTTGTATTCTCTTAATAAAATAAACTTCTTTATCTTGTGGTGTATGTAGATGATACTGTCATTACAAGTGATGACCAAGAAAACATTGAAGCAAACGCCTTTTCAAAACATTTCCAAGCTGAAGACCTGGGTTGGTGCGATACACTTTTTGGGATCGAGGAGGCTCAATCACATACATGTTTCACTATTTTTCAAAGGACATATGCATAAGATGTTTTGGAAGAGACTGAGATGCTTGATTGTAAACCTTTTGATACTCTTATTGACTGATAGATCTGTGCCAGATCTGGTGCATTCGGGTATATGAGAATGGATATATAAAAGTAATACTTGTATGATTATCACAATACTCTAAGAATAACTTCATGCAGAGTTGGATACAAGAACAACTGAAAATACAAACTGCTGCTAGTACAGAAACTAACACAATCTCAAGAAATTAGAGAGCCTAGTCTCTCCTAGCCTATCCAAAAATAACACAACCAAATGGGGTGTCTTTCCCATCCTTATTCTAATTAAAAAACACACAGATACAATAACTGCCTGCGCTTAATATACACATTATTAATAGGAGCTCTACTAACACAGACCTAAATGTGAAGTTTCAACCTAATCGGGGGAGCACTATCCTAACTCTGGTAGATATAGAAGATCAATGGGAGAGTAAAACTATCATGCCATGAATAGACAAAACAAGATATTGTTTTCAATTATTTACATCATAATATACACAAAAGGATCCCCTGTAAAGTTGGTTATCAAAAGTCATACTAATACAATCGGATAAACATATACATATTGGGATGGTGATGCTAGTGATCAGGTTATTGTGTGCTTATAGAAGGACACCTAATCTAATAGAAGGGGAAGAAACATACTGTTGTAAAGATCAAGCACATTAGCACAGTATTGTGCTATGGCTTTTGGCTAATACAACTTGTGAACTGTTGTGGCTAAAATATTTGCTCCAAGAGTTGTGGTTTTGTGATACAGGTACAGTAAAACTTTGTTTTGATAACCAATCATTCTTCAAATGGTATTTTTCATAAAATACTGAACACATTAGAGAAACGATCCTCTCAGATACTTTCAAAAGATTTCTTTTGTGGAATCCAAGAATCAGCTAGTATAAAACGAAATTAACTAACCTGAAACTAAGTCCTCCAGTTGTCACATATATAAATTAAGCTAAAAAATGTATATCAGGTTGCATCAGTTTCATTGTGATTGTGATTGATGTCTAATAATATACCTTGAATTCAATTGGGAAAGGTAAGTTCAAGGAACATAACAAAGGAAGACCTTTCTTATTGAGGAAAAGAACCAGATGTCCATTAAGGATGTCCATATCACATAGGTTTGTATCTTTATCAGGAAGGATGATATTCTAAATGAAAAAGAGAACACCAAATAGGAGTTAGAGACACGGAAGCGAAAGCATTTACAGGCATACACAGTTAAAAGAGAATTCAAATGAGAGATAGAGATAAAGATATATGAAGTTCATCAAACAGAACCTGCACTTTAGGTGACTCTATATCTTCAACTCGGCAACTAACAAGGTAATACTCTTCACCAGACCATTGACCATCAGGCAAAGGAGCATTAGTAAGGATATAAAACAAACCAGAGTGATGTTCTAAAAAATACTGTACTCCAGAAGTACGTTTACATAGTCTTTGTAAACCATCCATCGGATTGGCGGAATCTAAAACATAAACCTGTGATAAGCATCAAGATAAACATGTCACTAGAAAAGAAAATTGTCATTGTAAATTCATAAAAGAAGACATATAAGTTCCTTCCTCAGATGAAGTCCTTGAGTTTGAATTCACAGTTATGAACTTGCCATCCTTTGTGCTTGTTATGTCAACACAATAACTGGAATCACTTTCCATAAATATCAGGAGATCATTTACAAGATCGTATCCAAGTTTTCTGCAGAGAACCCTGCCATAATATCATACAAAAGTTAGGATACTATCTTAATGAATTTCTCAATCTTTTCCCTTCTCATACCCTAAAAAACCGAAAATCAAAATCCGGTTACAAAATTTTGCCTGTAAGGTCGCTGGTTTTCATCCGATTGAGTATAAAAAAGAGAAGTTGCATCTCGAGCCCAAACCAAGCTAACAACACCATCCACTTCTACTTTTGGGTCAAGTAATCCACTTCTAAGGTCTTTAACCTGAAGTACAAACTGTTCACCACCAGAAGTATCAACTGTGTACGCAAGGTAGTTATGATCAGGTGAAACTCGACATGTTCCCACATTGACATACCCTGTAGGGTTGTTTATATTGTCATATATCACCAATAGCGAAGTAATAAAATAACAAAAAAAGAAAAATAGCAGAATTTAACATATAAACAATTTGAGTATAAATCATCCCATGAAGTCTAGCTAAAGGTCAAAACTGTGAACTTATCAAATTCAGAGTAACAAGATTAGGGATTAAACATGCCGTACTTGCATTCAGCTTTAGATTATCAAATTTTTGGATCACTGACAAATTGAAAATACATCCATCTTCGGTATATACTTTCTATTTAATGGAAACTAACCATATTTCTCTGCGAGTTCATTCCAGTCAAGCAAAACCTCGTCTCTTTTTGATCCTGCCATTCCATGGCGAAGCAAAAATGAATTCAACCCACCACTTCTCTCTGTTTCCAACTTCCTACACAGCACAGGATATTCCTTCCCCTCTGGAATGTATTGATAATACAACCTGACCAACAGAGCAAAATCAATCAATTAACATCAAAATAAACCATTGTGCAGAAAAACAATTTTCTAATTCAATTTACATTACTGTCAGACATGCAGCATTTATACTGTGTTTATTGTGTGTATTTTATCGCATTTGTTTCAATCAAAACCAACGAACATTGTGCAAATTTTCAACTATTTCCTTGATTAGTTTTTTGTTTTTAATTTGTAACGGATGGTAAATGTAAAAGAGAAAATAGAAGATGCACCATCAGTGTAAAACTATTTTACACTGACATCCAATGAGTATCTTGTATTCCGCCAAATCACAAAGATATTTGAAATTGGTTGTATGACATGGCAGCATAGTGTTTTCTTATTGGTGAAGGTGTCAAACTATTTTGCACTGTTATTGCATGCCCATCAAACTCAATGTAAAATTGAATGAATAAATGGCCAACCAAAATTTTCTATTGCATTGTCGGTGTAAAACTATTTTACAATGACAATGCAACATTTTTCCACATAAGCTTATTTTGTAACCACATTTTAAAAATAGAGGTAAAACACTACTCTTATTGGTTGTTAGTGTAAAACTAAGTGCATATCTCTTTTTTCTCGCAAATATATTGAGGTTTAATTATTTTCTTTCAATGTAACTTTTTTGTCTTAATCCTCCAGTTTCAAGGAAAGGGACCAAAGCCGAGTAATTCGAAGTTCACTAGGGAGGCAACTAATGTCCGGAAAAAGATTGTTTCAACCGTGTTCAAACTAGGTAATTGTGATCGATTCAAAGATCATTAACCATTAAGTCTAAATATTATTTATTATTCCTTCAGTTTAATTTGAATGTAAAGAGTTAAGATTAAAAAAACAAAAAACAGAAGAGAGAATGGAGTAACCAAACTAACCAGGGTCCCCAACGCTCAGGAGGGGTGCAAATAGACGGAGGTAATCGTGTTTTCATCTCAGAGGACAATTGAGAGCGGAGTTTGAGGGTATCAGCCATGAAGGAATCGGCATAACTATTTTCTCGGTTGAGATGTTCCAACAGATGAGGATCCTCGGTGTTGGACATCCAGTGATATGGGTCCTGCCATGTCCTGCCGTGAACCGACACTGTGAAAGGGACCTTCTTTGGGGACGGCGGAGCTTGCGGCGGAAATGTGGGGGAAAGGCGGCGGCAGCAATGGGTAGAGAAGAAGTAAGAGGTGGTGAGTGTGAGTTTGGCAGCATGGGAATGAGGAAGATGAAGGAGAGTGCGGTATGCCATGGAAAACATTCTCGAATTCAAACACACTAGTCATTGTCATATCACCGTTGCTACCTGCACCCCCGTTTTTGCTTCCCACACCCCCTAAGTCTTTTTAAAAACCAAAAACTCTTAAATACCCTTCAGTCTTCTACCTCATTAAAACGTTGCGATTCTGGGTTTTTTAAAACAGTACGTGAACTGAATGACATGTTCACGTACTGAACTGAATTCACGTAAGGTTCATTATGACAAGTAACTCCAAAATTTATTCCAATTAATTCTAATTAATTTCAATTCCAATTAATGCGGTAACTCTACTGATTTGGTACAAGGTAAACTTGAGTTCACCTACGCACAAATTGGGCAACAAATTTAACTTACGTGAACTGAGTTCATGTAAGCACAAATTGGGCAAAAAAAATTAACTTACGTGAACTCAGTTCACGTACCCTTGCTTCATATGAGTTCAGGTAAACTCGTTTACGCAAATTCAGTTGTTCACATTTTTAGATTTGAAAAAAGAAACTCAACCAAAATCAAAACTTTGAACGTAACTTCTTCTTTGAACACTTTAACAACAATGACAATATGAGATTAATGGGTTGTAAGGTTTGAGTAAATGTTGTGAGTTTTGAATGATAATGAGTTATAGTGGGTGAGTTATAGATGATTTTTGGGTTTAAAATGTGGAAGAAGGTGAAAAAGGGGATGAAGAAGGAAAAAGAAAGTGGTCTAATGAGGTAGAAGACTGAAGGGTATTTTGGAATTTTTAGTTTTTAAGAAGACTTAGGGGCGTGGGAAGAAAAACGGGGGTGCAGGTAGCAAAAGTGTTGTCATATTAGGGGGAATTTAGTGCCATTTTGTGGAGCATTACTTTCTCCCTTTCAAAATCAAAGTCAATTTAACAACAAAATATTTGTTTTAACTTAATATTATTTTCGATTTTTAAGCTATTTTTAGTTTTACCTTTAATTATTACTATGAACACTACTTTTAAAGTAAAAATAATTAATGAAAATCAATCAATAATTAATGAATATAATTTTGTAAAATAACTACTTTTTATATAATAATTATTATATTTTTTATTATGTGTACGAAAATTTTAAACGAGATTTACTTAAAATAGATGGAGTATTAAAAAAGTTATATTCAAATTTTAAAATTTATAGATTTTTAAAATACATAAGTTTTTTGTGTTTGTCAAACGTTAATGACAATCACTTTTTTTTAATTAATTATAAAAAAAAGACTAAATAACACCTGTGATTCCTTAACTTAATTTCAGTTAACGTTTTAGTCATTTATTTTAATTTTAAGTGACAATTTGATCTTTTATGTTTTAAAATGTTAACAATATTATCCTTTTTTCTACAAAAATTCAAAAAATTCGTCAGAATTTTCAATCAAAACCCATAAAATTAATTATATTATTTAATATAATACAAATTTTATCAAATTCGTAACTCAAATCTTCGAATAAACTCACATTTTCATTCTTTATTTGAAGATTTGAGTTTCAAATTTGATGAAATTTGTATTATATTGAAGAATATATTTAATTTTATGGGTTTTGGTTGAAAATTTTGATAAATTTTTTGGATTTTTGTAAAAAAAAGGATAACATTGTTAACATTTTAAAACATAAAAGATCAAATTGTCACTTAAAATTAAAATAAAGGACCAAATTGAAAGAAAAAAAAAGATAAAAGACTAAAACTTTAACTGAAATTAAGTTAAGGTACCACGGATGCTATTTAGCCTATAAAAAATGATTTTTTTTGTGTTACTAAAAATAATTTTGAATTTGAAGCAATTTTTAGATAATTTTTCATATGTTGATTTTTTTTAAAACTGTAATAAACATATGAAAACTCTTAAAAAAATGAAAACTCCTAAATATGATAAAAAAATTTAAAAGAAGTAATATGTTTTAAAAAATTGTAACAAATGGACTCTTAATGTTTTTTTTTCCAGTTTTTCATTTTAGATGTTAACTTAATTTAGGCCGAGAAGTGTTCTAAGAGCAGATATTGAAGAATCAACAGTAAAATTTTATATTGAAAGTGATAGATCTAATTTTTAAAATCTTTAAAATTAGTTTTCAAAAATGTGTTTCAACTAACACTACAAAAAAACATGTTTAGTAACGGTCAAAATTGCAGCTAAACCATCTTTTGACTGTGGTAAATAAAATTAGTCGCGCTGACCCCGATCGTGGTGTAGCCAGCCGTCGCCTCAAGGATTAATAGTGTGGCTGTTTCATATGTTTTTTCGTTGAACATTGAGTATAATAATGCTTTTAATGAAGGTTGGCAAGAAATGGGGTGAAGTGTAATTCTTAGTGTAATATTTAGTATGCTCGTATAAAATCCCAAGGGACACACGGTTTTTTTTGTTGCCAGTTTTGCTTAAAAAAAGTAGTCAATTCAGGGACACAATTTGCAATACAGAACATCTAATTACGCTGTCTCGATGCATCAATGGAATATAAGCTCGACAAACGTTAGGGCCGTTTGAAATACGAGGGACCATAACAAACATGGATTCAAAATATTAACAATATACATCACAAATTATAAACCCACCACAATAGATTGTGTAAACGCAGGCTGGGCCAAACTAAGTTTTTATACATGGTGTACGATTTTTATTCTTGTTGAGTAAGTTTATTTATTTATACATGATATAGTTAACGGTTTGGACCCACAGTCACATACACATACGTCTTCAAATGAAGATAGATTCTCTAGAGCAGCTTATTTGGTCCTGAATGGAGCTGAAGTTTCTGGCTTGGAACAACTTGAAGAACACCTGGTTGCTCTGCAAGTTAAACATCCAGCATCAATTATAAAAATAGGAACCACATTTACCAAAGTGAGAAAAGCCAAATCATGCATGCACACACCAAAAAATAAAATGTGTAGGTAGTATAGATGGATAGATAGAGGACATATCTGCAGATAACAATTCCTATGAGAACAATAAATCTAAACTATAAAATCATACGTGGCGTTTAATAGTTTTCAAGAAAACAAGAAAATATTAATGTGACGATAATCTTATGATAGAGCCAAACAAGGATTTATATTTACAACAGTACGATAAGGTGTTTGAACAAAACACTGTGATTAGTGATAACACTGTCCACTGGCCTGCAATTTTGAAGACTCTGAAACAACAAAGAAACATGGAAAGAATGTACAGATACTACCTAAAACATTGGCTGAAACAACCGAAAAATCAACAACTGACTAATGATACACAAATGCCCTTCACAAATTGCACATCCCGGTTGGCAAAAAATCCACTACCGCAATGCACCATGGCGCTGCCATTTGATAACACTGACACCAAAAAAGCCAGAATTCACCCACACACGAAGTTCTTGCAGGAGTCGTCGTATTCAAAATCGGATTGCAACGCAAAAACTCCCCAGATATTGGGCAGGATGAATCTGTAGAGTGTAAAGTCCATTTTGGAGCAAACAGATTCACACAGCTCGGCAAGTGGGAAGGTGTCTCATGAGTTTGTAAACTCATAAGAATCAAGAAATGAGGTTAACAATATGGTTCAGGAGTCACAAATTTCTATTAGATGATATGAAACCCTTTTCATAAGAAATCAGTAAATAAAAAAAACATTCAGACAAAGTTTCCCAACATATGAACACAACTAATTATATGAGATAAATATATCATATGAATACAAAGGTATCAAACCAATATGACATTGATATTATAAGCTTGCTTGATCAAGGAAGAAAAAGAAATGGTAAACCCTCAATTTAATCTTTCAAGTATCACTCTTAGTCCCTAAAGAATATAGAAATAATTAAAAAGCCCCTAAAATATATGATAATCCAAAGGAAGAGTCTTCTTTCCCAAAGGTTGAAATCCTTTCAGACTAGATCATTCATAAGAGATATGCATACAATTTATGCATCTATGTCTAATGAATGTTGAACCAATGACTATTCTTTTCAGGAAGTTATGGTTCGTAATATCCGCTCAAATGCTAGAGGCGCAGGAAGAGGTGCCACTGAAGCAACTCAAGTAGGAGGAGCGTGTGGGGACGATTTAATAGGACAATGGGAGCATTCCCATAAGAGGGGAAGCACCTCTCTGTCCAAACAATCACAAGAAAATGCATAACTCCTACTAATCGTCCCCCCATTCACCAAGCTTCCAGGCACTCTCTGCCAGATCAACATATTAACTAACTTTCATTCTTTCGGCCCTTATGCTTCCTATGTGTGTAAACTGTCCACACTTTGAACATTCTCATCTGAATGCAGTGTTCTATCAGAGTTATTTTCTAATATCTTTTTTATTCTCATGGAACAAGTTTCCATGAAGGGCTGTTTTGAGAAGGCCCTTATATTTTTAATGAGATTAGGAAGATTAATTGTATTAAACTAAATTTCTTAATAAGTTTGAAGTAAATTATTTTTGTTTATAATATAAACCGAAGGGGGGACTAAGTAGGCGAGACAGCGATACTTGGGGACTAAATTGAGGGCTTATCATAAACAAAACAAAATATAAATAAGATAGCACGCAGATCTGAATTAAGCCTGTTTTGTGTTTAAAAAACTTACAAACAAAATGCTGCGCAGAGAGCATTTAGCTAAAAAACTCATTTAGCAAAACCGTAGATACATGTAAGTTGCTCTTTTATCTTTGTTTAGAGGAGTTGAGTTTGGTTAAATCATTGCTGTTAATGGAAGTAAACTAAAGGATACTTGTATTAGTATAATGAACTCCACAAATGAAGTCACACAACACAATAGTGCTCTAACTATCCAAGACCCAAGCCAAAAGAATTTAATAAAACACAAACACAAATACACAACATCAACTATAAAATCTTATCACAATGATTAGACTACAAAGTACAAACTACTGCGAATCAAAACCCAAAAAATAAAATATGGAACAAAAATATCAATAATAATAATAATAATAATAATAATAATAATAATAATAATCTTGGTTAGGTGAAAATATAAGCTAGGACCGACACCTTGGATTAAAGAAGACAACTTCAGTTGTACCATATTTGATTTAAAAACTGGTAAGGATACTGGACAAAACAAGGGACTGGAAAAAAACAGAAATTATTGTTCGTCACTAAACCATGGGACAACTTATTGTCCCAAGTACAAACACATCTAAAATACTTAATTATTATCATGTCTGTGTCTAAATGCCAGTGTAAGTGTCGTGTCCGGTGTTACTGTTAAGTTGATTTCAAAAACAAAAAAATAATAATCCAAAAAGGGGTAAAACAAAAATAACAGAAACAAAACAATTACCACATGGAATTCAAAAAACGAAACAAAAATACTTACTTGAAATTTGAGCAACCTGGTCAGGAGTAAGCTTAGCAGAGAAACCACTAGCAGCCGACTTGTAACTATACAACAAAGCCTCCTTCGCAGCCTCCTCACTGCAATAATAATTAACAATTGCACTAATAAATCACATATAATTAATTATTTACTACTGCAATTATTATTAATTATGGAGAGAATTATGTCACATGACGTACCTGCCGAGAACCGCGGTGAGGGTTCGGATGTGGTAAGTCTCAGGCTCCTCTTCATGTGGCTGCTCGGTGTAGATGATGTGAACCGCAGGAGCGGAAGAAGATGAAGAATCGGAATCGAGTGCTGAATCCGACATGGAGATGATGATCAGAGGAAACAGTGCCAAGATAAAGAGGAACGAGATTCGAGGTTGAATGGATTTCAACGAGGAGATGCTCATGTTATGGTTAGTTTTCGATTTTTCCTCTCTTATAAAGAAATAATAAAATAGATAAATAATGGCCTGCTCATAAATAATGGCACGCCTTCAATTATTTTTATTCGGTGCTTTAATTATATTCTATATTCATTAATTAATCTTTTGTTTTATACGATGGTTAAAAACTCGGCCAAATTATGTAATAATAGGTTTCTTGTATTAATTTTTTTTTAAATATCCATTAAATTCTATAAATGAAGTATATTTTTTATACAATTATTTAAATACATTTATAACTTTAAAAATATGGTAAGGTTTTATGTGGGAGTAGTTAATTCTCACATTGATTATATATATATATATATATGTAAAAATGGTAACTTGCATACCTTAAGGTTTTTGGTTGAGATGAAGCGTAAAAGATTCTTGTGGTTTTGAAGCATTTAAATTGTTGTTCCTCTCGCATTTGCTGACTCATCAACAAAAGATCTATGCACATAATCAATATCATGAACTTTCTTCATTTCCATAATAGCATGGATAATTAAGTCGCTTATGTAATTTAATATAACCTAAAAGTTAATAGTGTAAAATAAATATAAGTTAAAAATAGTGGTTAAATAAGCACAAACGTATTTTTTGCCATTAATAATAAAGTTAAATCGAGGGGTAAACAACTATTTTATGATAAGTCGTCATCATAGTGTTGTAACCAAGTTGGTTCTATATAAGAATTTTGATGTTAACAAAAGTATTTTATGTAAATAGTATTTTGACTTAGAAGAACAAATCAGAAGCTGTGCAAAATCAGAGAATGACACCACCAGAGGATACATCCAGAGGAAGCAACCAAAGGATAGAAATGTCACCAAAAAGGTTCGGCCAGAGGAAACATCCAGAGGGTACCAGATGATGCATCCTGAAGGCACCAGAGGATACACCTCCAAAGGATATTAGAGGATGTCATCAAAGGCAAAACATCAAAGGACAAATAACATCATCAAAGGATATCTTTCTTGGCCCAGATCAGAAGGAAGCAAAGTCCAGAAGGAGACTTGGTCCAGACCAGAAGGAAGCCTGTCAGAGGGGAGACTTGTTCCAGACCAGAAGGAAACATAAGTCAGACTTGGTCCAGACTCAATCCTGACCAGAAGATAGCTTGGTCGTGAATATAAGAATCAGTCCAGATTTAATCCATACTCGGTCCAGAGCAGAAGATAACTGGTCCAGAACAAATGACTTGGTCTAGACCAGAAGATAGCATGGTCCAGAACATAAAACTCAGTCCAGATCAGAAGAAATGATTGTCCAGATTTAATCTAGACTTGATCTAGATCAGAAGATAAATGTCCAGATTAAAAGATCAATGGTCCAGATTAAAATATCATAAGTCCAGATTTAATTCAGATTCAATCCAGACTCAGTCCAGACTTGGTCCAGATCAGAGGGAAAATGTTCAGATCAATGGTCCAGATTTAAGTATCATGGCCCAGTGTTGGCCGAGATCAGAAGATCAGATCATATGGCCCAATGTTGGCCGAGATCAAAAGATTAGATCATATGGTCCAGTGTTGGCCGAGATCATAAGATCAGATCATATGGTCCAATGTTGGCCGAGATCAAAGATCACTGAATTGGGGCAGATCAGATTACATAAGTCCAGAGTTGGTCGAGATCAGAAGATCATACGGTCCAGATTTTAATCATGATGAAAATCAGTGATGACTTGATTAAAATTCGAAAAAGACTTGATTAAATTTTGATAGAAATTTGATCAAAGTATTAAGGGGATTTGATTAAAAAATTCACTGAAGAGTTGAAGAAATTCGAATGCAATCTGAAGCTTAAAAAGATATGGTTTGAAATTAAAAGAAACAAGATTGGTCAACAGAATTTTCAAGTGCAATCTGAAGTTAAAAAGATACGGTTTTTATTTAAGTGAAACAGGATTGGCCAAGTTATTTTTGCAAGAGAATCTGGACAGATACAGCTCGAATTTGATCGTGGAAGAAACCCTAATTTTCATCTATAAAAGGAGGCTCAAGGCAGAAGACTTTGAATCGAAAATCAGTAAAAGAGTCATAAACTTCCAGAGGCAAACACTCGAGTTTTCAGTGAAGTTAATTGTGAGTATCAGCTTTCCAGAAGCAAGTACTCTTGTTTTTCGTTCCCTTGTGTCAAATCTATATTGTTGAAGTAGAGTCTACAATCTGAAGAGTCAGAAGAAGTAGCAGGTGACTTAGCAATTAGATTCAAGGTGTTGAAATCCCTTCTACAATCTGGGGTTGTCAGATTGGTAGGAGAAGACTTGACTTGTGAAGTCAAGATGCTGTGTTCCTCAAAAGTCTAGGATTGTTAGACTGTTTGGGAAGACTGACTTGAAGGGTCATTAGTGCTGTTGTAATTCAAAGGTTTTGAATTTGTGGAAAAATCCTTCAAGGTGAAGGGACTGGATGTAGCCTAGTTAATGGTAAACCAGAATAAATCTTTGTGTTGATTATTTTACTTTATCTGCTGCTAACTCTGCTTGTTTATATATCAGATTTTAAATAATCATCAAAAACAGAAAAAGAATTCAAGTAGTATAAACACAATTCAACCTCCTTTCTCGTGTTTGCACCTTCACATAGCCCATGAATCTATTGAAAAATAGAAAATGTAACCCCAAATATCTATTTTGTTAATAATATTATAGATTAAATTAACCAACAAAAAAGAATAAACTATCATTTACTATCTGAAAGTATAAAACGCTGTCATTTATGTCTTTGTCTCAACAAAAAATTCAAATTAGTTTTTGAATCATCAAAATATTCAATAAAAGATACAACTTATTATCATAAAAGTCCTTGAAAGATACAATTTACTGTTAAAATAGTTCATGATCGCTATAATGTCAGAGACTAAACTGACTGACATTTTAATGATTTGATGATTAATTTGGGTTTTTTTACTGAGTTGGTGACTAAAATGACAGTGTCCTATACTTTCAAGGATTAAAATAGTGGTTTACCCAACAAAAAACATATTTGATGACTAAACTAACAAACTAAATATAAATTTGAGGACCAAGTTGACTAAAAGAAGACATATTTAAGTACTACTCTAAAATGAAATATAAGGAAAATGGTATATAAAAAATTGATATATCTAATCTTAATTTTTAACCAAATACATCAATTTTTTAGATGTCATTTTTGGTTATGTTTCATTTCGGAGGGAGTAGTTTTTTTTTTGTTTGTAACTTTAATAGATTAATGACTATTATGAGAGTAATTCACACATTCAAGAATTAAAATGGTTGTTTATCCTTAAATTAAAGGTGGAGCCCCTATTATTTTGCATTCTAACCACCCCTGGAATTTTTTGGCATGTTATGCCCAACACATCCAAAGCCTGAAACTACTTTTATAATTCTATTACACACTTCTCTCTTAACCTAATGTGGAAGATTTTTCCCTCACATGTGCAGATAAATGGCTAGATTGAAAATACAATTCCACGGAGAAATAACAATTTGAAGAAAATTATATATCAGACGCTACAATTTTAACATGGAAAACTTCATTTAAAGTGAGAGAATAAAAACCACATGGCCTAATCTACTAAAACCTTCCACTATAATAATTAACGGATACACCAGAGTATTCCATACTCACATTCTTTATGAAGCATATCATCTTCGACACAGACAAAGTCTTTGTCATCATATTTAAACCATTCTCACCAGTATGAATCTTTTCAATTGAAAATGACTTCATCTTTAGTGCATGTCGAATCCAATGCTATTGCACCTCAATGTGTTTCGATTTTGTATGAAAAGTCAGATTTTTGCTAAGATGGATCGCACTATAACTGTCGTTGAATAATATAAACTTCTCTTGCTTGAGGCCTAAGTCTTGTAGGGATTTCTACAACCATAAAATTTCTCTAGAAGCTTCAGTAGTTGCAATGTATTCAACCTTAACAGTAGATCAAGCAACACACTTTTGTAACCTTGATTGCCGAGACAAAGTCCCCATGCAAAAGTTATCATATAACCAGAAGTGGATTTTTTTGAATCCAAATCACCTGTCATATTTGCATAGTGTAGCCATCTAACACGAGTTAACCACCTCCAAAACATAAACACACATTGGAAGTGCCTCTAAGGTATCTAAGAAACACTTCATTGTTTGGCAATGATCTTTACCAGGATTAGAGAGACACATGTTAACAACTTCAACCGCATGAGCAATATACAACCTAATGCATACCATAACATATATAAAACTATGAACTGCAGATGTGTAACACCCCAATTTTTTTAAAAGCACAAATGTATTTTTTTTCTTCTTTTTTTAAACAATTCGATAAAATAATGTATCGTAACACAAAACAACAAGGATCATAGATTAATACATCATAAATGCAGGCAAGTAAAAATAGTTTTGAAACACTAATCCAAACTATACAACTAGAAAATACACCGGAGCTATGAGACCTATTAGAACATCGCTCATAGCCTTAGGATATTCTCGGCAGACACTTAAGAAAAAGTGTTGCTCCAAGAATGCTATGCTATCCCCCTATGGTCGCATAAAAAAAATGAAACATGGACCCACAAAAAAAATTCAATTGTCAAGGTATGTCATAAATACAGTCATCGCAAAGCCAAATAAGTACAACCACCAAAAGAGAGGCACTAAGGCCCTATACAACAAAAACCTTAATCTGACTATCCACTAACAACTATAGTAAGAAGGGTGACCTCCACACACCACACAAGTCCCCTCTAATGCAATATCTCTCCTCAAAGTAACATCTTCCTCTTGATCAGCCATAGAGGGATCAGTTTCCTCAAAGGTCAAATCCACCCACGAGATAGGTGGCTTCAATGGAACTAGAATCTTGAAACAACTTTCTACCTCAAAGACAGTCGGTAGAGGAACATTCACCGGAAAAGGAAGCTTTGACTCGGCTCGGGGTGACACCAACTGTGACACCCTAAACCCCAAAACAACATATATAATAATTTATACTAGATTTTTAATTTTAATTCGCAGCGGATAAAGAAAATATGTTTTCATGAAAATAAGAATTTTTCTAACTAATTTATGATATCACGTTCCTCTAAATGCACACGTAAAAATTTAACTTTATTCCTTAATTAAAACAATGCAATCTCAATGAACTTGACTTAACTATAATTTCTTGATTTAATTCCAAAAACTTACTAGTACTTATAAGGTTTTCATACAAAAGCTCTTTTCTAATTAAGCAAGTGAAAGTGAAATATAAATTACAACTCTTAATTCCCGGTATCACCTTCAGAGCGGAGTTTCTCCCAAATTTGAACTTCAAGACTCATTAACCTGTAATAACTGCGATTTCGCAAACGCAGGGCCAAACCAGTCAAACACAAACAACGAAGGAGGTGAGTTTTGAAATCATGTTTATAGTATAATATAAGTAAGAAGAACACGCAATCAATTATAATAAACCGTATCATTATACAAACATTCTTCAAGAAAAGAAACATCACATTATAAAGTCAAAATCACTAACGAGAAACTAATATATTTCACTATAACATCAAATCATCTAAAAGAAGTTATTATCGCACACGGTACATATTAACCACAACAAAACAATCACAATAAGATGCAATGCTATGCATGAGCTTAGACTCTACTTCACAATGTGGTACCATTCTAACTCTGAAGTATTTGGTTAGGAGACTTGATACTATGCCACCATCCCGGTGGGCGGACAATTCAAATTGGCCCTGTTCTCATAGATCCGCTCAACTCAACCCGAGACACATATACGTGACAGTCGAGGTAAACGTGTGTTGCGTGGTAGCTCCCGACATTTGGAGTGCTACCTCCAAGTCACCTAGGAATTCCCCACCCGAATACCTCTAAGGTCTAACAATCTTGCCTTAAGGCTCAATAGTAGACCACCACGATCAGGCTCAATTCAGTTGTACTTCCCCGGAATCACTAGGCTTGTCAGGCCCTACCTATATGATGACAAAATAATCTTCACTTCAAAAATTCTCAATATTTATTTTCTCCCCTCGTTGGCCTATGATACTCCATTAAGACCATCATCTCAAACACAAATTAAAATCATCACTATTTCATCAATTATGAGGTTACTTCAGTATCTTCATCACAAATTTATAACATCACTATTATTAATCATACATCATCATCATCACATAAACTCATCACAATGTATCCATCTTTTATTATCATATCACAAAACTCCTCTAATCAAACATACATAAAATTAATTCGACATCCAATATCACAATAATATCAAATATCACACATTTAACGAAAATAAATCAAACATCACGATAATATCAAATACCACACATTTAACAAAATTAATTCAATCAACACTTTATAAATATTTTTATTCCAAATTTTAATCTCACAATTTCCATATTTCCACATTAATCAATTTATCACTCAAAGAGCTACTGCCGTACGTAGCGAGCCCCGGATGAATCGTTGGGAAATACGGTTTTCCCGTTCATCTCACAATATATTATACTCATGAATTTAAACGCTCTCTCACCCCTTACCTTAGTCAGACGTTTTCTGTAATAACATAAATCAATGGAAGTTTTCAACCGCAACCGTAGATCGCCACGTACAGCGAGCGAATCCAAATAAACGGCGAATTCACAAAATCTCTGAGACGTGACTGATAAATTATGCGGAGCATAAAAATCAATGTTAAATAATTAATAATAATTTTTGGAGCAAAAATAAAGTCAAAACGATGAGAAAAAACTGCAAAAAAAGTCTCACCGACTCGTCGGAGCGCCGGAAGGGTCCGACGTCAACTTCACTGAAAATGCAAATGAGTAGTGCTTCTTGAAGGTTTCGACGAGAGGAATCCAAGAACGATGTCAGTTTTTTGATACAACAAACGTTTTGATCGGAATTGGCCAAAAACAGCTCGCCCAAGAAAAATAACGCAGCTGTTTCTGATGAAACGGAACCACGATTAATAAAATTGATGCCAAAAATGGATTCAGTGGCCGATTTTGTGTGGGATAGAAGTTGGGATCGATTCAAATGGCAAGGAATTGATGGGATGAATTTGAGAGGAAGAGGATGTTATGCTTATTTTTTTTTTAATCTAGGCGGTTGCTTCCGTTCTTTTTTTTTTTTTCAATCATTTTTTTGTGTAGTTATTATGATTTAATTAGGTTTACTTTTGAATATGACCATAACCCATAAAACACATTTTAATTATTCCTTTCTTTTATTATTATTATTATTATTTTTTTAAATAAAATCAACAATTATCAAAACTAATTTTTATTAATATTGTTTTTAAAACACAATTTAATTCATAAAATATTATTACTATTTTAAAACTAATAGTATATAAAATAAAGTAATTAATCTTTTATAATGTATTAATAATCAAAACTCTCATATTCAAATTAATCTCTAAAATTATACTTATTTTTCCAAATACTCACATTAAATTACTATCATTGTTAAAAAAATATTTAAAATTATAAAATAAATAAATATAATATCAATACTTTATATTAATTAATGAATCAAAATAAATATATATAAAATCACAATGTCATAACAAGTATATAAAAATCAAGAAAATCAATTACAATATTACCACTATCTCAAGATAATTATTTATGAAATATATAACTTAAAATAGAAAATAGTTATAAATAATTAAAATATAACTACTTGCACACTTAACATCAGTCAAGCGTATTGTAAAATATCACATTAATTGTGTACGGGCATATACACATAAAATCGCTTAAAATCTTATTCTTTAAAATATTACACTAAAATACTATTTAGAAAAATATATAAAATAATAAAATATAATATTTGTTATTTATATTACTCATTTAGTCCAATATATATAAAAGTAGCACATCATTTAAAGCACCCATATAACAAAAACTAATCACGAAATTTCTTAACATGTATTCTAAAATAATTTTAACATCAAATTAATTATTTAAAATCATATTTCATTAATAGAATAGTTTATTATAAAATTTGGGGTGTTACACCAACCAAGGTATTGATGGTCTTTTAACGAAGCCCTGGTCCCCGACCAACCTAGACGGTCCTACAATGTCCTCTCCTATCAGCATTGGCCCCTTACCCTACTCATCAACCTTCGGTCCAAACATTGCTCTCCCTTCTCATACGGTGGGAGTCACCACACCCACGGTGGCCTCCGTCTCACATATAGTTGAGGCATCCTCTGTACCGCCCACACTCCACTCGCCCCGAGCACCAATCCTGAAGGTACAAGGTAGTCGATCCTCTTGTGTGTGAGTCTCACGTGGAATACTGCCCCAACCCTCCTACTAGTCATCACTACTCTCCCATTGTATGTAGCACTACTTCCAGCCTCTCAGTAGAATGAAGTCTGGATTTGTTAAGGGCAAAACCCAAATTCCACAATAATGTAAATGGTCACCAATCAAAATTAACAATTAACATTTAAAATTTAACAATTATGGCATGATAACAAACGATAAATAGATCATTCATATATATATATATATCATAACAAATATGACTCGTGTGACAAACACCCTAATGCAATGCTTATATGTTAGTGCACATGATTCCAAAATCCTCTTCGAGGGGCGTATATCATAAATGTACAACATCTCACAGACCAATACTATTTACTGAG
Source organism: Cicer cuneatum (assembly GCA_037974295.1). Classification (NCBI taxonomy): domain Eukaryota; kingdom Viridiplantae; phylum Streptophyta; class Magnoliopsida; order Fabales; family Fabaceae; genus Cicer; species Cicer cuneatum. The sequence continues at coordinate 18,468,406 of JBBPBO010000003.1, forward strand.
GTGCAGCCTCTCACATGCTAGTAGATTTACTATGTGCAGTCTCTCTATGACTAGCATGACTCAATAATCCTCGTAAGGATTAGGTTGACCATCAACACCTAGAACAACCCCGGGGCTCATCACGGTCACCACTAACTATGAAATGCATGAGCATACTCTGACTCTTTCACATCAATTATTATGTCAATGCAACTATTAAAAGACTCAACTTTTAATACTCAGCAAACCCTAATAATTTGTTAACACTTTTTCCACAGCATACTCAAGACATATCATCATCAATAAAACTCATAACATGTAATCAACACATATTATCAATCATGAATACATAATCACATCAACATTATCTAACACATACTCAAATATGAGTCACACATATAATGTCCCTATATGTGAACTAAAATTTTCATTATTGTAATAACTACAATTCTTTTGATAAAATTTCTAACTCCGGTTGACACTTGTTTAATTAAAAAAAACTCATTACATTTCTCAAATACATTTAACAGTCAATTTCTTTTCTCTATATTTTTTTTGACAAATTATTTGAAATATGTTTCCTTCAATTTAAAAAAATAAGCACATCATAAACAGAAACAATAACAATATTAACAATAGTAAACTCTCCACCTTCACTACTAACAAACGAAAAATTCAAAACATGCCCCTCTCCCTTTACATACACAAGGCCACACGGTTTTCATCCAACAAATCAAAAGATTTTATGTCGAAAATTTAAAACCCCACCAATACCAACAACACCGCAACACGGCTAAAAGGGAAAAGAGAGAGAAAATTTTGATCCTTTGAAATCTAACATCATTAACACCAGGTAAAGATATTTGAGTTAGAAAAGTTCAAATAGTTAACCCCTTCCACACTATCCATTTCAGCCCAAAAAGAGAGTAAGTGAAAGATGAATTTTCTTACCTTAACTAAGGATCAAAAGCACCACAAGAGCAAGCCGACCAACTTTGATTTACAACTTTTCTTGAGATTCAACCTAAATCTTTCAAAAATTTAAGATCTGTGTTTATGTTTCTCTACTACCAACAATTTGAAAAAGAAAAAAAAAGAGCAATAGGGAGAGGAAGGAAGTAAAAGAAGAAAGACGGAGGTGAGTGGTTTTTGCGAAGAAAGAGAAGGAAAATAACTTAATGAAATAGAGAGGGTAAGGTCACGGTTTTGGCAAGGCCAAGTGAGATATTTTCTCTTTCAAGTTCTCACTTTTTTTCTTCTTCCGTAAGCCATGTCTAAAAAATCTAAGTGTCTGGTTCCATTTCTAACTAGTATAGTTTGCTAAAAAAAAATCATCATTAACTTGACATAAAATTAATTAGGGTTCTAATTATGTCCCCCATTTACAAACTTAACTAAAAATATTTACTCTTGTTGCAAATCAAATGAAATATGAATTTATCAGTAAAATGTGACATCTTAAAATTTAGGCTAAATAGTACTCGTGGTTCCTTAACTTAATTTCCGTTAATTTTAGTCTTTTATCTTTTTTTTTCTCGGTTTGGTCATTTATTTTAATTTTAAGTGACAATTTGATCTTTTATGTTTTAAAATATTAACAATATTATCATTTTTTTTACAAAAATTCATCAAAGTTTTCAACAAAAACCCATAAAATTAATTATATTATTTCATATAATACAAATTTTATCAGATTCGTAATTCAAATCTTCAAATAAACTCATATTTTCATTCTTTATTTTACTTAAAATTAAAATAAAGGATCAAATCGGGAAAAAAAAAGATAAAGGACTAAAACGTTAACTGAAATTAAGTTAAGGGACCACCGGTGCTATTTAGCCTAAAATTTATGTTGATCATCAATTTTCTGTAATTTAATTAAACTATTCTCCGCTGAATAATTTTAACCGGGTTTCCAAAATATATTCTTCAAACATATTACTAACCCTAACCACCTCTAGAACATGGGTAAAAAAATTCTGTTTGTGACTACTACTTTTTTTACACACAAGACTGTTGGAAACAAGTTGGTTTTATACTTAGAGTTTTGATGATAATAAAAGTATTTTATGAGAATAATATATTTGACTTCAAAGAGTATGAAAGAAGATTCGTGTTTTAAAAAAAAATATAAAATAACATTTGATTTAGATTTATAAATTGAAGAAAATCTAAATAAGATTTGATTCAAAATTTATAATTGAAGAAAATCTAAAATATGATTTGATTCAGATTTATAATTGAAGAAAATCTAAAATAAGATTTGATTCAGATTTATAATTAAAGAAAATCTAAAATAAGATTTCATTCAAATTTATAATTGAAGACAATCTAAAATAAGATTTGATTCAAATTTATAATTGAAGAAAATCTTTGACCAAGTTGAAAAAAAGATATGGTCAAGATTTGAAGATTTGATCAAGATTTATCTACAAAAAAATATGAACAAAATCAATTTGACGAATTTACAAACTCAATCTGAACAAAATACGAACATAATCAATCTAAAGAATTTACAAACTCAATTTGAAGAAGATACAATTTAGAATTAAACAAGGACTAAATTGAAGTCCAAATTTTAACTATAAATAGATACTCGAGGCTGAAGAAGAAAAACATCAAAAATAAAAAAAAGTAGAAGAACTCATAAGTTCAAAATTTCAAATTCATCTTGGAGTTCTAAGAGAGAAACACTTGTTCAAGTTACAAATATTTTTTGAGTGTTCTTTTCTTAGAGTGTAGGAGTTATTATTATTATTATTATTATTATTATTATTATTATTATTATTATTATTATTATTATTATTATTATTATTATTATTATTTTCAGCTTTGTTAGAAGCAAACATTTAAAGTTCCAATCTTTTGTATCCAACTCAATAGTGGTTTAGTTCCTTCTTCAATCTGGGGTTGTCAGGTTGTTAGGATAAGACTTGGTTTGTAGGGTCAATGTGGTTAGTTCCTCAAAAGTCTAGGGTTGTCAGGCTATTTGGGAAGAGTGGCTTGGAGAGTCAGGTGTTTTTTATTGCAAGGTATTTGAATTAGTGGATGAAAGCCTTCTGAATGAGGGGACTAAATGTAGCCAAGTTAGTGGTGAACCAAGATAAATTTATGTGTCCAGTTATCTATGCATTGATTGTTGCTGCTTTTGAACCTGATTGTTTCTTATCTAAGTAATTCATAAAAACCAACCAGTGTTCATCAAATCAGCAAAATGTTATCAACTTTGGCAAACACAATTTAAACCCCCCTTCTCGTGTTTGCACCTTCAATTGACATCAGAGCTCGGTCTCAAGGCTGAGCACTTTACAATGTTTAAGGAAAGATCCAAGAGTTCAACATGTCTAGATTCAGTGAATTAGCAGATGAAGAAATTGAGGTATTTTCTGACTTTACTCGATCTGATTTAGTTATTGCTGTAAATGATTTTTTAACTAAGAATCACAAATTGTCTTTAAAATTGAAAACACTCAAGAAAGAAAATACAAATCTAACTGAAAAGGTTAATTTTTTAAAGAATCAAAGTGCCGAATTTAAAATAGAAAATGCAACCCTGAAAATTGATATTACTGAACTTAAAACAAAAAATGCAACTATGAAAACTGACATTACTGAACTTAAGATTGATAATGCAACTCTGAAAACTGATATTACTGAACTTAAAACAAAAAAATTCTAATATGAAAACTGATATTGCTGAACTTAAGGTTGAAAATCTAACTCTGAAAAGTAATTATAGTTCAACATCAATTGAAAATACCACATGTCACTCTAATAAGCATGAACAAGTATTTCAAGATTTTATTGATAATGGTATGGAAAGAAGCAAGTATGAATCTATGGTTTATGGTGTTAGTAGGAATGGTAAAGGAGAAATATGATTTCAAGAAAAAATAACTGAACCTAAGTTTGTTCCCTCTGATGATTTATGTACTATATGCTATAAGAAAGGCCACACTAAAATATCTTGTCCTATGCCAACCACATGGAAAGACAAGAAACCTTTAAGAACTAACAAACCAGGACCCAACCAAATTTGGTACCAAAGGATAAAATTGTTTATGTTGCAGATGTTCTAAGCAACCAAATTGAAACACCAATCATGGTGCCTGGTCAATGGATGCTTGCAATATATGAAGGGAAAAAAGTCTATGTTCCAATACCTACCAAACAGAAGCCAACTGACTCTGGTGGAAGAAGGACTGGTAAACACAATACCTATCAGAATTAGAACCATATGATGAACCAGAAATATTAGAAAAATCTGGAGTGTCAACAGAATCAAAACTGGCAGAGAAATCACACATATCTACGAAATCAAATTTGGCAGAGAAATCACACATATCAACTGAACTAGAACTATCAGAAGAATCAGAATTACCATCAGTTCCAAAATTACCAGAAGAACTAGGAGATCCACATAATCTGAACACTTTCGGAGAAATAGCATACAAGTTTGGCTTTCATAAACAAGTTGAAACCACAAGAAACAAAACTTATTTTTTTGGGTTTTATTGAATCCATTATTCAATTATCTGATTTATATTATGTTATATGATAAACAGCTTGACCTTTAAAAGTCAAAGCAAGTTGAGGATATTATGTTAGAAGCTATTCGTATCCTACTTTCTTTTGCTGTAAATAATAACATTACATTATTTCAAATGGATGTTAAAAGTGTTTTTCTAAATGGTTATATAAGTGAATAAGTCAATATTAAACAATCTCAGGTTTTGAAAGTTCTGAATTTCCAAATCATATTTTTAAAACATAGGAAATCTCTATATGGTCTAAAACAAGCACCTAGGGCAGGGTTTGATAGACTTAGTAACTTGCTTAAAAGTAACTTTGAAAGAGGACAAGTAGATAATACACATTTTGGACAATCAATATAAGATTACATTTTTATTATTCAAATTTATGTTGATGACATTATTTTTGGATCTACTAATGGCACTATTTGCCAAGAATTTTCTAAATTTCAAATGAGTATGATGGGAGAATTTAAGTTCTTCTTAGGGATACAAATTCAGAAAAGTTAAGAAGATATATACATTCATCAAACTAAATATAAAAAAGCTTCTCAAGAAGTTTAAGACGACTGATTGCAAACCTATGGTTACACTAATGCACCCTACTTGTTCACTTGAAAAAGATGATTCAGGCCAAAAAGTTGACCAAAAAACCTATAGAGGATTGATAGGATCCCTACTTTACGTTATAGCTTCCAGACCTAGCATCATGTTTAGTGTATGTGCAAGATTTCAAGCTTACCTTAGGGAATCACATTTAACTGTTGTTAAGAGAATCCTTAGATACCTAATAAAAGGCACTACTAAACGTTACCATGTTCTACAAGAAATCTCCTAAGTACAAATTGAGTGGATACTGTGATTCTGATTATGGTGGATATAAACTTGAGAGAAAGAGCACTAGTGGCAATTGCACCTTTCTAGGTGACAACTTAATATATTTGTCAAGTAAAAGACAAAACACCATTACAATGTGAACAACAGAGGCTGAGTACATTTCAACAGCTGTCTGCAGTTCTCAATTACTTTGGATGTAACATCAAAAAGAAGACTACAAAATCCTAAAAACCAACATTCACATCTATTGTGATAACACTTATGTCATTTGTCTAATAAAAAACCATATCCTACATTATAGAGCTAAACACATAGAGATCAAACACCACTTCATTAGGGACTTTGTTAAAAAAGGAGTACTAAACGTTTAGTTTGTACACACTGAATACCAATGGGCTGAGATATTCACCAAACCACTACATAAAGATAGGTTTGACTTCATCAAGAAAAACCTAAATCTTACCTTCATACCTGACTGATGTTGTGATAACTTCAAAGTAGTTTATCTTTACATTTTCTTGTAATATATTTATGATATTAAAAAAAAAAAGAGAAAAAAAAGAGATAAAAGAAGCAAGTTTAACTTTCAAGTCTTTTTGTCTAATGACAAAAAGGGGAGAAAATATATTTGATGAAGTGGAGAGAAAATGATACATAGACTTAAGGGGAGTCAAACAAATATAAAGAAAAATTGTTATAAAAAATACAAGTTTTGTCATCATAAAAAATAGAGAGATTGTTGAAGCTTAGTTGGTTTTATACTTAGAGCTTTGATGATAGTAAAAGTATTTTATGAGAACAATATATTTGACTTCAAAGAGTATGAAAGAAGATTCTTGTTTTTGAAGAAAATCTAAAATAAGATTTGATTCATATTTATAAATTGAAGAAAATCTAAAATAAGATTTGATTCAAATTTATAATTGATGAAAATCTAAAATATGATTTGATTCAGATTTATAGTTATTTTCCTTCTCTTTCTGCTCTTAGGCAACTTCACCAACTAAATGTGTGATTCTCATGCAAGGAATTCATCTATTCTTGCATGGCCTTCAACCACTTTTCCTTATCAACATTTTCAAAAGCTTATTGGTAGTACTCTTGCTCTCCACTATCAATGATAATCGCATATTCATGTGGAGGATATCTTTGGGAAGGTTGATGTTCTCTAGTTGATCTTCTCAATTCAAGCTCAGCTGGTGGCTCAGGTTGAACTTGCTTATAATGGTGAGGTACATGATCATCATCTACATGTATATCTCCCCCATCAACAAAAGTTTTAGAATGAGGCTTAGGCGCAACATCAAGGTAACTTCTAGAATTTTATTTATGTTTCTCAACTTTATCAAAGTCTTCAATTGTCTGGTCTACAACAAATATCACATATTGATTATTGATAATTTTCTTGTCAATCGGGTGCCACAATCTATAACCAAATTCTTCATCACCATAACCGACAAACATGCACTGTTTGGATTTACTATCAACGTTAAACCTCTCATCTCTTCAAATATGAGCAAAACATCTACAATTAAACGCTCTTAAATGACGATAAGAAACATCTTACCTTCTCTACACTCTATTTGGAACATCACTATCAATTGGAATAGAAGAAGAAAAAGTGATCAAATCCACTGCAGTTTTCATTGCTTCACCCCAAAAGGATTTCGATAATTTTGAATAAGAGAGCATACACTTGATTCTATCATTAATCATATGATTCATTCTCTCTGCAACACCATTATGTTGAGGCTTCTTCAGAGCTGTCTTCTCAAGCCTGGTTGCATGTTCTTTGCAATACTCTTCAAACAGACCTTTGTATTCACCACCATTATATAATTGAACATATTTTAATTTCCTTCCCATTTTTTCTTTCAACATGCACGAAAGTGCTTGAAAAGATTTCAAAGTACCTAGTCTTTATATTTCAAAGGAAAATCCTACACTATTCGAAAGTGGTCATCAATAAAAGTAACAAAATATGATGCACTACCAAGAGATTTACTATCCGTCATAAAAACATCTGTATGAACAAAATCAAGAATATTTTTCTCCTATGAGTAACATAATTATGAAAAGAAACACTATGTTGTTTTCTAGCAAAATAATGACTGCATGCTTTTAGAGGCGTACCTTTCACTAAAAGAAAACTTTTGTTTGCATGTATGGTGAGTCATTTCTCACTCAAGTGACCAAGGCGCATATGCCATGAATCAGTAGAGGAATCTTTGACCTCCTCCTCGCATAGCTTCACATGCATCTTGTAGAGAGAAGTGAAACTTTGCTCCTTTGCTACCTAAAGACCCTTTGGTGATTTTACATATACTACCACCACCAAAGTAAGTGTGATAAACCTCAATATCTAAGGCTTTTTCCGAAATCAAGTAAGTGCGACAAATATCAACAACATGTCTCACATTCTTCAATTGAAGCTTGCATTCAATACCTATATCTACCCAAACATCTCTCTTACCAAACTTTTACATACTTCTTCGTCTCCCATTTTTACAGTGCCAAAATCACCAATACTATAAGATGAGAAGAAATCACGCCTACAAGTAACAAGATATGAGGCACCTGAATCAACAGTCCAAGTTGAATCTAACATGCAAGGTTTATGGAATTATTATGATAAACAATGTAGACATCACTAACATTTGCAACTGTAACTATATCTTTATCATTTTTCTTCTTTTTATCTTTATCTCTTTCTCTTGATTGATATCTCTTGAGGAACCTGCAATTTCTTTTCATGTGACCTGATTTGCTATAATTGCTAATATCCCTTTTTTTCTTCTATTCATCAACTTTCTACGAATTTTTGAATTATCGCACCTATGAAAGTGTCTGGTTTGACTACTCCCCCGTGACTCTATAACTAGTGCTTCTGACTTTGAGGAATAACCAATCAAACCACACTCCATTCTTGAAGCTTGTTCATTCAATATGCTCTCTTTAATTGTTAACATTTTCAACTTTCCATCTTGAGCTGAATTTATCAAAGTCACAACAAGGACTTTTCAATTATCAAGCAAGGAACTCAATAATAACAACGCTTGCAATTCAACATCCAATTTAATATATGAAGTTGTCAACTGATTCACTGTACTCTGAAAAATACTCATATACTCAGTCATTGAATCCTCATATTTGTATTTCATATTCACCAACTTCTGCATCAAGAATGCTTTACTTTGCACATTTTTCGCTCATACAACTCTTTTAATTTCTCCCACATTTTATGAGCATATGTTTCAGTTTCAACATGTCGATATACACTTAGATCCTACTACTATTTGATCAAGACCACTACCTTTCAATCTATCTTCTTCCACTCTACATTAGATTTATCTTTGGGTTTAGAAGTGTCCCCCTTAATAGGATCATATAAATCTTTTTAGTATAACATGTCTTTCATGAGGGTATTCCAAAGTGTATAATGAGTAGAGTTGAGCTTAAACATATTGAAACCTTTGTTTTCCTCCTCCATTTAAATGCACAAATCAAACCAACCTAGGCTTTGATACCACTTTGTTGGAAAAAACTAGAGATGACAATCTCAATAATGTGACATATTTTTCCGTCATCTCTACAGATAAATGACGAAACAATAAACAAAATTCCACAAAGCAATAAAAAATGGCAGAAAATTAAATATCAAACACTCCATAATTTTCAACATGGAAAACTTCCCTCAAAGTGAGAGAATAAAAACCATGGGACATAGTCCAGTAAAACCTTCTCCTATAATAATTAATTGGTACACCAGAGTCTTCCTAGTAACAATAGGGATCATCAATCAAGATAATAGCTATCACCAAAAGGTGGAAACCAAACAACAATAAACAACACTCTATAAAAGTGGGTATTCCAAACTAACTTTAGATAAGATAAAACTGAGGGATGAAAAACAAAATAAAAAAGGGGTTTGAATTATGTTTTACCGTTTTTAAACATTTCTTTGATAAACTTGGTGATTGATAAACTTGGTAAAGTTGAGGGAAAGAAGTAAATCACACAGAGAATGATACTGTTTCATCACCAAACCCGTAGCTACGTCCAGTCCCTTCACCCAAAAGGATTTTCTCAAATAATTCAAACTGAGTTACAACACTTAACCTTAACCAGTAAAGTCTTCTCAACTATAGTTTGCACCTACAAACTATTGAGTAAAAACAGTCGCTACAGGGCTAGGTTACAAATGAATGATGTTGGGTTTTTCTAAAAAATCTCTTTCGAGAGTTTGTTAGATATTACTTTAAGATTGTTCTTTCTTAGCACTTAGATAAATTTTGAATGATTGTAGAATGTTGTACTGCTAGTTGTATTGCGTGTAATTGTGGTGCCTTCTCCTTATTTTTTAAGTAAGGAAATATGTCCTTTTATAGAGTTATTCATGGTAAGGTCCGTGTCCTTTAGGTAAGGCGTGTGTACTTTCTTTTAGAAATACAACCTGTATCTTCATGGGTTTAAACAATTGAACCATTGAAAGATAAATTTATTCGTGGTGGTTAGAATTGAATCCTAGAAATTACTCTTCGCAACTTGAACGGAAATAGAGTAAACAAAGTGGTATCAGATCAGAGGATATGATAATTAGAGCATTGTCTTACAGACCATTGGAGCATACAGATTCTGATGATTATCAGAGTATACGCATAGCTTGTCTTCTTAGAGGATTTAACTGTCTTTAGATAATTTACCCTCATAAGAACATTGACTTTTTCAGATTCATTGACTTTTTATGTGCCATTGAATTTTTCAGAGGCGTTGACTTTTTCAGAGATAGACGAAGTCAGACGCTTGCATGCAATCATTCGAGGCAAATGAAGTCAGATGCTTGCATTCTTTCATTAGAGGCTGATGAAGTCAGACACTTGCTTGCAGTCATTAAAGGTAGACGCCCTAGATTTTTACATCATTAAAGGCAACATATCAGAAGTGTGTAACGCCCTAGATTTTTGATCCAAAACGTTACTTAAAAAGAGGAAAAGACTAGAGGTCACTAGAGGAAGTAAAAAGGTCAAAGGAAACCAAATCAAATTAGTCAACGAAATGCACGCTCTGTTAAAGAATGCGCATCTGCCTCTAAAAGTTACAAAGATTGCCTCTAATGTTTGGGGTCTGAAGTCCAGGTTTGAAGATCGGGTTTGATAGTGTGTTTGTGCGTCTACCTCTGAAGACTTAGCATGCTTCTGGAAGCTCAGAGTATTTCTACATGCTTTGATGAAAAGCATTTCTGCATGATCTGATGAACTTTCTACATGCTTTGATGAATAATATTTCTACATACTCTAATGAACAATATTTCTACATGCTCTGATGAAAAATATTTCTACATGGTCTAATGAACAATATTTCTACATGCTCTGATGAAGAATATTTCTGCATGCCTTTGAAGTCTAAAGCCACTTTTCAAGCTTGCCTCTAAAGATTATGTTCTGATAACTCTGAAGACTTCCACACGCTCCAAAATGTTGTCTCTGAAGTTGCAACGACTCTAAAGATTACAACTCATTTCAAAGTGCTGCCTCTAATACGCAACATACTCTGAAGTTGCACTGACTCTGATAAAGCAGAAAAGGTGAAGTTGTTCATGCCACTAATTTAAGTCATACAGCTTTACATTTGCCTCTAACTCTGGTTATTCAAGCAACACAACATCTGACTCCAATAATAAAAGTCAATGATTCTAATGGAAGGTTAAAGACTTTGATGATTAAGCAAAATAATGAATTTGACTTAGCCGTATTCTTATCCAACAAATAGATTCATATTTGTTCCCACCCAAATCAAATCTGTTGGAACCAAGTTGGTTCTAAGTACTTAGGATTTTGATGCTTACAAATGTACTCTATGTAAACTTATTTTGTACTTTGAATTATTAAGTTAAATGCCCCAGAAACTGAAGGAATCAGAAGCAGTGATCAAAGGATTCCAGAAAAATGAATTCTGGAATGACCAGAAGATACTCCAGGAATGTCAAAACATGACCAGAAGATATCTTTGATGGCCTAGATCAGAAGGAATAAAAATCAGAATGAAACATGGATCATACCATTGGAAAGCCTGCCAGAAGGAGAGTTGTTCCAGATAAACAGGAATCAAATATCAATTTTATTCCAGAAGTTATTATGACTAGAAGATGGCCTGGCAGTGAAAAATTACTTGTTCCAGACTTGTTCTAGACTTGACCAGAAGGTATGTTTATGAGTCCAGAACAAGAGGATCAATCCAGATTTGGCCCAGACCATAAGATAGCATGATTCAGGGCATGGAACTAAGTCCAGACCAGAAGAAATGAATTCCATAATCAATCCAGATCTGGTCCAAAATCAAAGGTAAAATGTTCAGACTGAATTATTTTTTGTTCAAGTTAATTTCAGTTTGTTCCAGACCAAATTCCAGAATCTGTCCAGATCAGAGTAACGACTTCCAGATCAATGGTTCAGAAATAATTATTTGGTCCAGTGATGGTCCAGATCAGAAAATCAGACCATGGCCCAGTGTTGGCCGAAAACAGAGGAACAAGATGTGCAAGTCCAGAAATGGCCGAGTCCAGAAGATTTCAGCATATCAGGCGCGCATCCAGGCTGGCCGAAATTAGAAGATCAGAGGGTCAGGAAGTGTGGTCCAGGGAAGGCCGAAATCAGAGGATCACAGCATAACAATTAGTATGGTCCAGATGTGGACTAGCGCATGAATATCCAATGGTCCAGATTTAATCAGGAAATTTATATGGTGGCGAATTTAATTTATTTTGATCAAAGGATTAAAAAGATTTATTACAAAAATAAAGTGAGGTGTTGTGGAATTCAGGAGCTGTGGCGGGAAGGAACCAACAGATTTAATTGGCCAGTTATTTTGAAAGGAAATCTTAAGATATGTTTTTTATTTGTATGAAGCCCAATTGGTCAAGTTATTTTTACAGAGAATCCAGCAAGATTCAGCTCGAATTTAAGCATTGGAAGAGGCCCAAATCTGCATCTATAAAAGGAGGCTCAAGGCAGAATACTGAAGAATTGAAAATCACAAAAGAGTCATACACTTCCAAAAGCAAACACCCAAATTTTCATAGAAGTCAATTGTGAGTTTCAGCTTTCAAGAAGCAAGTACTCTTGTTATTTTCGTTCCACTGTGTCAAATCTAAGTTGTTGATGTAGAGTCTACAAGCTGAGGGAGTCGGTAGGGGTAGCAGGTTACTTGGCAATTAGATTCATAGTGTTGTGTGTTAAATATAAGTTGTTGAAGTAGAGTCTACAATCTGAGGGAGTCAGAAGGGGTAGCAAGTTACTTGGCAATTAGATTTATAGTGTTGTGATTTCTTCTACAATCTGGGATTGTCAGATTGGCTGAAGACAGGAGCTACATTCCTCAAAGAAGTCTAGGATTTGTTAGACTGTTTGAGAAGACTGACTTGGAGGGTCAGTAGCAAGGTTGTAATTCAAGGTTTGAATTAGTGAAATCCTTCAAGGTGAAGGGACTGGACGTAGCCTCGTTAACAGTGAACCAGTATAAAAACTGTGAGTTTTATTTTTACTTTTTATCCGCTGCTAACTCTGTTTTTAATTATACATCAAGTTTTGTTTTAAAAGTATAAAAACAGGAAAAGTATTCAAGTTAAGTCAAACACAATTCAACCCCCCCTTCTCGTGTTTGCACCTTCAAAATCAAGCGTATGAAGGAAAACTCAAATAAATCAATTTACAAACATAATCTAAACAAATATGCACAATATCCTCCTAGAAGAATTGCTCAAGATAAGATTAGGAAATAAGAAATTGCCTAAAGGTCATATTATTAAAACATATCTCTTATAATTATTTTTGAAGAAAATCATCGTTGACCAAGCTAGAATGGAGATTGTTGGAACCAAGTTGGTTCTTACACTTAAAGTTTCGATGTAAACAAATTTATTTTATGAAAATAACAAAATTGACTTCGAAGAAGAATGCAAAAAATAGAGGATAACGTCACCAGAGGATACCACCAGAGTATGACGTCATCAAAGGATGTCACCAGAGGATGACGTCGCCAGAAGATACCTCTAGAAGATACAACCAAAAGATACTTCCAGAAGATACAGCCAGAAGATGTCACTAGAGCATACCTCTAGAAAATACTAGAAGATATCACCAAAGGATACCTCCAGCGGATACCAGAAGAAACCTCCAGAGGATACCAGAAGATATCACCAGAGGATACTAGAAAATATCACAAGAGGATACCTCAAGAAGATATCACCAGAGGACATAACCAGAAGATATCACCAAAGGATCCCATTAGAAGCAAGAATCAGAGGATGTCATGAAAGGAAAAAAATAAGAGGATATTATCAGAAGCAAAAATTAGAGGATATCATTAGAAGCAAGAATCATATGATATCATCAGAGGATATCATTCATTGTCCAGATCAGAAGGAAACATGGTTCAGAAGAAGACATGGTCCAGATTAGAAGAAAACATGGTCCATAAGAAGACATGTTCCAGATCAGAAGTAAACATGATCTAGAAGAAGACATGGTCCAGATCAGAAGGAAACATGGTCCAGATCAAAAGGAAACATGGTCCAGATCAAAAGCAAACATGGTCCAGAAGAAGACATGGTCCAGACTTGGTTTAGATCAGAAGAACACACGGTCCATATTTAAAATGTGATTCAGATTCTTAGAAGACTTGATTCAAATTTGAAAGAGATCTGATCAAAGTTTTAAGAAGATTTGATTCAAAAATCAAAGAAGACCTGATGGAAAATTGAAGGAGATCTGATCAAAGGTTAAAGAAGATTTGGTTCGAAATTAAAAAGAAACAGAATCGGGCTGAAGAGTTTTCAAAAGAAATTTGAGCAAGATACAATTCAGAATTAAGCTTGGACAAAACCCATATCTCATCTATAAAAGGAGGCTTCAGGCCGTAGAAGAAATCATCGAAAAACACAAGAACTAAAGCATAAAGTTCAAAGTCATCCAAGAGTTCAAAAGAGAGAAAAACTTGTGTGAAAGAAAAATATTGTCTAAGTGTTTTTTCGAGTATGAGAGTCATCGTTATAATTAGCTTTCCAAAAGCAACTACTTTAGAGAATCATTGTTATAATAAGGTTTCTAGAAACAACTACTCAAGAGAATCATTGTAAGAGTCAACTTTCCAAAAGCAACTACTCAAGAGAATCATTGTTATAATCAGCTTTCTGGAAGCAACTACTCAAGAGATTCATTGTTATAATCAGCTTTCTAGAAGCAACTACTCAAAGTTCCAAACCCTTGTATTAAACCCGATTGTGGTGTAATTTCCTTCTTCAATTTGGGGTTGTCAGATTTGTAGGAGAAGACTTGGCTTGTAGAGTCAAGGTGTTGATTGTTCCTCAAAAGTCTGGGGTTGTCAGGCTGTTTGGGAAGACTGACTTGGAGGGTCAGGTGGTGTGTAATTCAAAGTGTTTGAATTAGTGGATTAAAGCCTTCTGAATGAAGGGACTGGATGTAGCCAAGTTAATGGTGACCAGGATAAATCTTTGTGTTCAAATACTTATGATGTTATTATATGTTGCTGAGTCTGATTGTTCTATCTTCAAGTAATTTACATCAACATTCATCAAAACATAAAAAAAAAATTCAATTTTGGCAAACACAATTCAACCCCCTTGTCGTTTTTGTACCTTCAATTGGTATCAGAGCTCGGTCTCGAGGCTGAGCACTTTATAGTGTTTGAGAAAAGATTCAAGGGTTCAACATGTCTGGATTCAGTGAAGAAGCTGTCGGAGGAAACATCAATAGACCACCTCTGTTTGATGGAGAACGATTTGAGTATTGGAAAGATAGGCTGAAAAGTTTTTTTGTTTCACGAGATCCTAAGCTTTGGGACTTGGTGGAAGAAGGTTATATTGCTCCTGAGGATACTGATGGTGTTGAAATTCCAAGAAAGGACATGAATGATGATCAAAAGAAGATGTACAAGATGCATCATAAATCCAGAACGTTCATGATAAATGCAATCACCTTTAAGGAATTTGACAAGTGCACCAACAAAGAGACAACAAAGAGTATCTATGATAGTCTGACTCTGACCTATGAAGCAAGCAAGCAAGTTCAAGAAGCAAAGGCCAACATCCTAGTCAAAAAGTTTGAGCTGTTCAAGATGGAAGAAGATAAAGACATTGAAAACCATGTTTTCCTGATTCCAGACTCTGGTCTCAAGATTAAAGGTGCTCAAGAAGAGTTACGCTACAACTGATCACATGAAGAAAATTCTTAGGAGCCTGCCAACCAAGTGGAGACCAAAGATCACTGCCATTCAGGATGCAAAGGATTTGAATACTCTAAAGTTGGAAGAATTAATCAGCTCCCTCAAATCACATGAAATTAAGCTTAAAGAAGATGAGCCCAAGAAGAAGAACACAACCCTAGCCTTGAAATCCATGTAGAAGAAGGTTCTAAAAGCAACAGCAGAATCAGAAGATAGTGATTCAGATGATCAGAAGAAAGATTCCAGATCGAAGATGAAGAATCTGATGGCTACATGGGATGATTCTGATGAATCTTCTGATGATGAAGAAGCAGAATTGGCTATGATGGCTCACACCAACTCTGCCTCTAGATCCAACACAAATTCTGACTTTGGAAGTGAATGAGAAGATAAAGAAGCAGAATTGGCTATGATGGCTCACACTAACACTGCCTTTGGATCCAACACAGACTCTGACTCTGGAAGTGAATCAGAAGATGAAGAAATAGAGGTATTTTCTGAATTCACCTGATCTGATTTAATTAATGCAATGAATGATATTTTAAATGTCAATAACAAATTATCTTTAAAACTGAAAACACTTAGGAAAGAAAATACAATTCTAACCAAAGAAGTCAATGTTTTAAAGAATCAAAGTGCAGAATGTAAAACAGAAAATGGAGCTGTTAAATTTGATATTGCAGAACTTAAGGCTGAAAACCTAACTCTAAAAAGTAATCTTTGTTCAACATCAAGTGAAAATACTATATGTAATTCTGATATGCATGAACAAATATTACAAGACTTTCTTGCTAATGGTATGGAAAGAAGCAAATATGCTTATATGATTTATGGAGTTAGTAACAATGGTAAAAGTGGTATAGGATTTGAAGAATCTATAACTGAAACTAAACCTATTTCCTATGATGTTTTGTGTGATGTTTGTGCTAAGAAAGGTCTCTCCAAATTGTCTTGTCCCTTGATAAAATCAAGGAAAGACAAGAAACCTTTTAAGACTAACAAACCAGGACCCCACCAAATTTGGGTACCAAAAGATAAAATTGTTTATGTTGCAGATGTTCTAAGAAACCAAATTGAAACACCAGTCATGGTGCCTGGTCAATAGATGCTTGCAATATATGAAGGGAAAAAGGTCTATGTTCCAACATCTACCAAACAAAAGCCAATTGACTCTGGTGGAAGAAGAACTGGTCAACACAATATCTATCAGAACCAGAACCATATGATGAACCAGAAATATCAATAAAATCAAACATATCAACAAAATCAAAACAGATAGAGAAATCACACATATCAACAAAACTAGAACTACCAGAAGAATCAGAATTACCATCAGTTCCAAAACTACCAGAGGAACCTGATATATCACCACAAAGAGAAGTGTCAGATTAACAATCAGAATCTGGAGACTTCTTTGAACACTCCAATCAAATTCATCAAGACTAGAAACCTGGATGGGAATTGAAATCCCTCCATCCGGACTCTCTAATCATAGAATATACAAATTCAGAATCTGAAAACCAGAAAAAAAGAAATAAGAGGGTTTTCAGAGTGAAACTGAATCTTTTTACATATAGGTTATATCTTTCTTTAAATATTATTATTGTTTTGATATTATGTTTACTGTGATAACAAGAAGCTTGATCTTAGAAATCAAAGCTAGATAAGTATTTTGTAGGTTCTAAAAAATTTAGAGGAACCAGGTGATCCACATAATTTGAACATTTCAGTAGAAACAACGTACTAGTAGTTTAAAAAATAAGCAGAAACTACCAGAAACAAAATTGATGTTTTGGCTGTATTGATTTCATTCTTAAATTATATGATTTTTATTATGTTGTATGACAAATAGCTTGACCTTAAAAAGTCAAAGCAAGATGATGATAGTGCAGGTTTACCAGAACCAAAGGAAGCTGATCCAGACAAACCAGAAGAACTTGAAAAAGTAGAGGATGCAAGCAAATCAAAAGAACACAACAAATCTTCAAAGGATGAATCTGAAGATAAGTCAGAAGAAAGATGTGGATGGAAGTACAAGTCATGTCATCTTGAAACTCTAATCATTGGAAGTGCAAATGATCCTTTAAGGACCAGATCATCACTTAAAGACACTAGTTTGTTTGGCTTACTCTAATCTATTGAGCCTACCTCTGTTGATGAAGCATTGGTAGAAGATGGATGGATTCTTGCAATGCAAGAAGTATTAAATGAATTTGAGAGGAATGGTGTTTGGGATCTAGTACCAAGACCAGAAAAAAAATTATTGGAACCAAGTGGGTTTTCAAAAACAAGCTAAATGAAAAAGGTGAAGTGGTCAGAAACAAGGCAAGACTTGTTGCACAAGGCTACAGTAAGCAAGAAGGCATTGACTACACTGAGACATTTGCTCCAGTGGCCAGATTAGAAGCTATTTGTATCCTAATTTCCTTTGCTGCTAATAATAACATTACATTATTTCAAATGGATGTTAAAAGCGCTTTTCTAAATGGTTATATAAGTGAAGAAGTCTATGTTAAACAACCCCCAAGTTTTGAAAGTTCTGGATTTCCAAATCATATTTTTAAACTTAAAAAATCTTTGTATGGTTTAAAACAAGCTCCTAGGACATGATATGATAGACTTAGTAACTTCTTGCTTAAAAATAACTTTGAAAGAGGACAAGTAGACAATACACTTTTTAGTAAATCAATAGAAGCTGATATTCTTATTATTTAAGTTTATGTTGATGACATTGTTTTTGGATCTACTAATGGCACTCTTTGCCAAGAATTTTCAGCAAAGTCAAAAAAGTATATACATTCATGAAACAAAATATACAAAAGAGCTTCTCAAGAAGTTTAAGATGAGTGATTGCTCACTTGAAAAGGATGATCCAGGCCAAAAAGTTGATCAAAAAACCTATAGAGGAATGATAGGATCTCTACTTTACCTTACTGCTTCTAGACCTGACATCATGTTTAGTGTATGTGTATGTGCAAGATTTCAATCTGACCCTAGGGAATCACATTTAACTGCTGTTAAGAGAATCCTTAGATACCTAAAAGGCACTATGATGAAAGTGTTTTACCAATCTACTTTCAAATCCTTTAGGATTCAATTATAGTATAGCAAAAGGGTTGTATCGTATCCACAGGGAATTGGAAATACAATGCCGTTCTTTAATGAATCACTCGAGAAATAAGTTTTCAAGTATTTGGATGATTGTTTTGGTAACTAGATTGAAATGTAAAATAAGAAATAATAAAAAAGGATTTAAAAACACTATGAGAAAACTGTTGGAATTGGATTCATCTATTAACTCTTCAGTATCCTATTGATTCAACATACAAATCATGTTCTATGCTTAATTTCATCACGTCAGTTCTTATCTATCTCATTAATCTCTTACATGAGAAGATTAACAATTCCCTAATCTAATTACCGATCTCTCGCATAATTAAAAAGGATAACTGTAACGAGTTCATATGTAAATTGACAAACAGACTTAATTCTATTTCTAGCAATCAAGCTTGTTAGATGAGATAATCTAAATCCGAATTAAACATGTAGTTCTCACTCACATACCGAATCTAAATTCATGCCTTAGGTGATCAAGCTAAAACATGTATGAAGAATAAGATTAAATCATTGAAATCATAGCATAGAAACAGATATCTGTATATAGAAATCAAATTAGATACATCCAAGTAAAAGAGTTAAATCCAATCCCAACAAAAAAAAAATAGCAATCCATAGCCATGGATGCTTTCAAGCTCAAAGCTAAGATCTAAGAAGAAAAGACGGCTCTGTGATGTCTCGGGAACAATTCCAGCTCTTCAGTTGATCCCCAATCAAGCAACCAGTTCTTTTCTCTGTCTTCTCTCTTGATTTCTCTTTTTTAACTCAGTAACCGCCTTTTTTGAAGTATGTTTGTGTGTTTTTAAAGGAAATGAGTTGATGGTCTCACTTAAGCCAGGCCAATCTGGCTTAAGCCAACAGGTTTCTTCATGCTTAGGAAAGGTTGCCCGCTTAAGCTAGAAAATATTTGGCTTAAGCCAATTGGGTTCTTCAAAATCCATGTCTCTGCCTCATTTTCGCTTAAGCGATCCTTCTGGTTTTGCTTTCAGCATCCTTCTGGCTTAAGCCAAGTTCTTCAACTTTGACTTTTTGCTTTTCCTTTGCTTGGACCACTTTGATATTTCTCCTACAATTAAACACAAAGTAATTAATACTTATAATTAACATATTTACCAAAATATTTATATAGAAACTAACTACTTGCTAAAATAACCTATTGAGGGATAATTTAACATATATCTTAAACATTTCAAATGTATAAGTGCCCAAAAGATCATGGAAAATTAGATAAATTTGGCACTTATCAACTTCCCCCAACTTAAGACTTTGTTTGCCCTCAAACAAAAGGTACCGATCAAAAAATATATATATACAAATTTCATTCAACAAGTTGGATCCATGAATAATCAAAATCAAAAAATATTTCCACTTTGCATGATCACAAGCTCTACTCATAAAACTCCCCAACAGAATATGTGATACACAAGTAATGGTCATAACAATGATATGAATGCAAATTCCATGAATCCATTAGGCAAATCACATTATCCATGTTTTCAACCAAAGGAAATTTCAATGATTCACACAAGTTCTTTTAGAACCAAATCAAGGTAAGTGTTTCACTCATGTTCAGCCATTGAATCACAACAAATCAAATTGGTTACCTGTCTCAACAATTATCAAGATTGCATAGTTAATCAAGGATCACTAAGGGCTTTTCAGGGTTGTAATGTGGCCAAGTTTCAAAGAATATTGGTTTTTCTGGATATCAAAGTACTTTCAAACTAAGAGAGCAATTATAATGAGATTTACAATAAAACCATGCATTCATGCTTACTTCACTTTTCCTTTTACCAATCCCTTTTTGGCACCCTTCTTTACACATTTGGATTTATATAACTCTTTTTCTTATCATTCTCATAATTTTCTCAATCTTTCTCTTTATCTTTATCTTTTTGTTTTTTTTTTATTATTATTATTATTATTTTGAAGAACAAGATTATGTACTAAAGATTGAGAAAATCTGAACAATTTTGCTTTCTTAGCAAAAAGAACACGAACAGCTTCCACTTCCCGAACTTTGCATAAATGCATACAATCCCATTATAAATGCTCTTTTAACTTTGAAAGTAAGGGATAAACATTGTTTTTCTTTAGGGTTTGGGATTAAACAAAAGAACAAAAATACTTTTCATTTCAGGCTCAAAATGGGTAGACAATGGATATTCCTATACAAGGGTAGGCTATTTGGTCAAGTAGCTATATACTCTAATGAACAAAAATTGCCTTGATCCTTTCCTATCATTTCCGTGCAAACAAAATAATCAGAGACTCAAACAAATCCAACTGTGCAAAAAAGAATGGCGAATCTCTCACACTTACATTGTTTAAGGTCACACTCCCTCACCAAGTTCAGATACAAATTTCCTAATTTCAAACATTTCAAGGTTATGCCAATGAATTTTATGTGAAAAATACAATTATACATGTCATGGCATCATGAGTGCAACCACAAAATCCATCAAGGAGATATATTTCTAACTTTTAAATTTCAAAATAATCATGCAAAACTTTTGACTTTTCATGAATCATACTTATGAAAATGAACCAATCATCATGCAATTAAGTACCAGGCAAACATGGTATTATCAACGAAAAAAATACTAATTAACCAAACTAAACAATGAAACAAATTATTGAAATAAAGTGCTAGAAGTGAAAATAAAATGGCAGAAATTAAAATGAACTCCTTTTTGTGAGGTGGTGTGTGATAGCTCATCAATCCTCATCCTCTTGGTCTATTTGATCCACCATGTGCTGCTCTGTTCCGTCTTTCTCGGCCTGATCAACTCCATCTGCTCCTGCTTCTGTGGTAGTACCAGTAGCTGCTCTCTGACTGCCTTCTCCCTCCTAAAAAATTGGCATGTCCCCAGGCCAAGCACAATGTGATTGAAATTCATTATAGGATAGCCATCTATATGGTGGAGGACCCTCATGAACCGAAACAACGTATGATTGCTGATAAATAGAATCACTGGCCCTGTAATTAGCAGCTTCTTGTCTGAAAATATGCTCCTGCCTGTTGTAAAGCTGCTCCTATCTGGCATACATAAATTCATGTATGGAAAACATCTCTGTTATCTGCCTCTGCATCCGCTCTTGGAGTAACAACATTTGCTGCATAGGATCTATCGGTTGTTGTGGAGATGGTGGTGGTAATGCGGCAGGTTGTGCTCCTCCTATTTCCTCAGTTGGGTTTATGCAATGTTGTCTGGTAAGGGCATCATTGATCGCACGTCTTTCAACAATCAACAAGTCTAATTCACATTCATTCCAAAGACAAATTCACTCTATTTACACAAGTGGATACCTCAAAATTTGTTTCTCACATTTTCAATGACCTTCAAGGCATCATAACAACTATCCACCGTATAAGAAACTTGTGTGAATCTTAAAATCAACAAAAGATGGACTATTTCGACAAGATTCCGACTTTTACCCACAAAATTCACTTCAAATGCAATTTTTACATATTTTCACATCCTAACACTTCAAATTTTGCATTTCTCCCATTTCTTACATTCTAATCACTCAAACTTTCCATTTACATCATAAGAAATTTGTGGAAAGCTTAAAAACACATATTCAAGCATAATCTCTCATGATTACATTCCACACACATGAAAAACACAACTTAAGATCTGCCTATACAAAATCACAACAACATCACATAATTCACAATAAAACTTAACTAAACAATTGAAATTAGCATTTAAACATAATCAAACTAAAAAGCAAGTTACATTAACTCAAAAACCAGGGTTGACTCCCAGCAAGCGCTTCTTTAACGTCATTAGCTTGACGCCTTTGTATTTTCACAGATCATTCAAGTAGAGCATAGTGGTGATCAATTTAATATCACCACATAAGTATGGCTTTAATCTCTGACCATTCACCACCCATGTCTCTTTGGACTCATTATCTTCCAATTCAATTGCTCCATAGGGTTTTACCTATTTGATTACAAATGGACCTGACCATTTTGATTTTAGCTTTCCCGGAAACAACCTCAACCTGGAATTGAACAAAAGTACTTGTTGGCATGGCTTGAAGTTTCTTTTTACAAGCTTGCTGTCATGATACTTTTTCACTTTCTCCTTATAAAACTTTGAAGATTCATAAGCTTGATAACTCAATTCCTCTAATTGATGTAGTTGTTTCTTTCTTTCAACTCCTGCAACATTTAGATCAAAATTAAGAAATTTCATGGCCCCAAAGGCTTTGTGCTCCAATTCTACCGGTAAATGGCATGCTTTGCCATAAACCAATTGAAATGGAGTTAAGCCTATTGGTGACTTATAAGCAGTTCTATAAGCCCATAAGGCATCATCCAACTTTTGTGACCAATCCTTCCTTGAACTTGAAACTATTTTCTCCAGGATCTTTTTAATTTCTCTGTTAGAAACTTCAGCTTATCCATTTGTTTGTGGATGGTAAGGTGAGGCTACTTTGTGCTTTACACCATAATGTTGCATCGCCTTGGCCAACTGTGAATTGCGAAAGTGTGACCTTTCATCACTGATAGTTACCCTTGGTGGTCCAAAACGAGTGAATATGTTTTTCTTTAAGAACTTCACTACCGTTTTGCCATCTGCTTTAGGAGTTGCTATTGCTTCCACCCACCGTGAAACATACTCCACAGCCACCAAGATGTATTCATTGGAGAATGAAGATGGAAATGGGCCAATGAAGTCCATGCCCCAACAATCAAATACCTCCACTTCCAAGATGTTTTGTAGAGGCATTTCATTTCTTTTGCTTATTCCACCTAAACTTTGGCATGCATCACACTTTTGCGCATGGAAATGTGCATCTTTGAATAGGGAGGGCCAGTAAAAACCAGATTGAAGAACCTTCACAGCAGTTCTGTCACCATTGAAATGCCCTCCATAAGGTGAGTTGTGGCAATGCCACAATATACTCCTAGCCACATAAGAAGCTACACATCTCCGCAACAATCCATCAGCTCTGATCTTGAATAGATAAGGATCATCCCACAAGAAATAGGTGGCATCCCTGAGAAATTTCTTTTTCTGATGATGATTGAAATCATTAGGGATTACACCTGCTGCTTTGTAATTGGCCATATCAGCAAACCATGGCCTTTCTTGTACAATAAACAACTTTTCATCTGGAAATTCATCTGTTATTTCTTTTTCCTTTGTGGTCACCTCATTATTCATCGGCCTGGATAAATGATCAGCCACTAAGTTTTCCTTGCCACTTTTATCTTTAATTTCAAGATCAAATTCCTACAACAACAAAATCCATCGAATCAGTTGTGGTTTGGAATCTGCTTTTGTTAAAAGGTACTTAATAGCTGCATGATCTGTAAAAATAACAACTTTAGATCCAATCAAGTAACTTCTAAATTTCTCTAAAGCATACACTATAGCAAGTAATTCTTTTTCAGTGGTAGCATAATTCATTTGAGTATCATTCAACACTTTACTAGTATAATGTATGGCATGAAACGTTTTATTCTTTCTTTGACCTAGCACTGCTCCTACAGCATAATCACTGGCATCACACATTAATTCAAAGTCAAGGTTCCAATTAGGTGCAATAATGATAGGAGCAGAAACTAAATTTTGTTTTCAATTGTTCAAAAGCTTTTAAACATGCATCATCAAAACGAAAAGGAGTATCCTTATTCAGAAGATTGCTCAATGGCTTGGCAATCTTAGAGAAATCCTTGGTGAAACGTCTATAAAAGCCAGCATGCCCGAGAAAGCTTCTAATCCCTTTGACATTTGTTGGAGTTGGTAGCTTTTGAATGACTTCCACCTTTGCTTTATCAACCTCCATACCCTTTGACGAGATTTTGTGGCCCAAGACAATTCCTTCAGTCACCATGAAGTTGCATTTCTCCCAATTCAAGATAAGGTTTGTTTCAACACACCATTTCAGTACAGTGTCTAAGTTCACCAAGCTTAAATCAAAAGAAGCCTAAAATACAGAGTAGTCATCCATGAAAAATTCTATGCATTTTTCCACCAAATCTGAGAAAATAGCTAGCATACATCTCTAGAAGGTTGCAGGAGCATTGCATAGTCCAAAAGGCATCTTCCTGTAAGCAAAAATAACAAAAGGGCATGTGAAAGCTGTTTTCTCCTGATCTTCTGGATTTACAGTGATTTGATTGTAATCGGAGTAACCATCCAGAAAACAATAGAAAGCTTGCTCAAATAATCTTTCCAGCATTTGATCCATAAAAGGCATTAGTAAGTGGTCATTCCTAGTGGCTTTATTCAGCTTCCCGGTAGTCAATACACATTCTCCAACCTGTGACAGTTCTGGTTGGAATTAATTCATTTTTTTCATTGACTACCACAATCATTCCTCCTTTCTTTGGTACCACTTGGATTGGACTCACCCAGGCACTATCTAAAATAGGGTAGATCATTCCGGCTTCAAGCATCTTCACCACTTCTTTTCTGAATTCTTCTTTCATGGTTGGATTCAATCTTCTTTGAGGCTGGGCTACATCTTTAAAATCATCCTGCATACAATATGAAGGACTAATACCTTTCAGATTAGCTAGTGTCTAGCCTATTGCTCCTTGATTTGTTTTGAGAACTTCAATCATCTTTTTCTCTTCTTGTGGTGATAAGGAACTAATAATAATCACTGGATTTTCAACTTCCCCTACAGAAACACATATTTTAAATGGGGAGGTAACAACTTCAATTCCAGTTTCTGATCAGTCTGCTTGTTGTCAGCTACATTTTCAATGCTTTCCAATGCTACCTGTTTTGGATGAATCTCTTTGAGGGAATCAAGATCCTGTAAACATTTTTCAATCTCTTGTTCTTCTTCCTAGTATGCATGTTTACCAAAACTCTGCCTAGAGAATCAAATGATTGTAACTGCTTATGTGCATCATAACACACCTCATCAATAACATCAATGGAGAAGCATTGTCCTTTGTCCTTTGGATATTGCAAAGCCTAAAAAACATTGAAATTTACTTCATCATCTTGCACCCTGACCTTCAGTTTTCCTGCATCCACATCAATCATTACTCTGGCTGTCTTCATGAAAGGTCTACCCAAAATCAGCGGGACCTCTACATTTTCTTCCATATCGAAGACCACAAATCAGCTGGAAACTTAAATTTATCTACTTTCACCAGCACATCTTCTACGACACCATGTGGATATTTAACTAACCTATCTGCCAACTATAATGACATTTTGGTAGGTCTAGCTTCCAAGTCACCAATTTTTCTGAATGTAGACAATGGCATTAAGTTGATGCTAGCTCCCAAATCCCAAAGTGCCTTCCCAAGTGTTAGATTCCCAATAGTAACAGGCAGTGTGAAGCTTCCAGGGTCCTTCGCCTTTTGAGGGATGTATTTCTGAATAATAGCACTGCAGCTAGCATCCAGCTCAATAGTCTCCTCCTCTATAAATCTTCTCTTCTTTGTCAATAATTCTTTCATGAATATTGCATAGGTAGGCATCTGCTCCAAGGCTTCTGCAAATGGAATATTGATCTGAAGCCTTTTGAATATATCCATGAATCTTGCAAATTGCCTTTCTTTGTCTTTTCTTGTAGGAACATGTGGATAAGGCAGGTTTTTCACAGGTGGGGCTTTTTGTGCGCTCTTCTCATGGTTTTTCACCTCACTCTCTTTTTCTTTATTTTTCTCTCCACTAGTACCTACTTGTTCTTTTCCTCTTGTTTTTCTTTTCTCCTCCTCACTTTGTTCTTGTTTATTTTCACTCTTATGTACATCCTCACTCTTATTTTTCATCACTTCTCTCTCATTTTCTTCTTTTTCGTTCTCACTTTCCTCCTCAACAACAATCACATTATTTTCACTCTAGTTCTCACCAATACATTCACCGATCACATTATTAGACTCAGTATTGCCCGTAAATGCTCCTTTGTGAGTGTCTTCTAACTATTTTGCTAATTAGCCCATCTGGATATCCAAATTCTTGATGGATGCATCAGTATTCTTTTGGTTAGCCATCGACATCTGCATAAATTGGGTCAATGTGTCCTCCAATTTTGAAGTCCGATCCTGTGGTGGTTGTTGATACTGTTGGTTCTGATATGGTGGTGGCCTATTAGAAGAAGGGCCGACATCCTGCCTCCAAGGTTGGTTGAAGTTTTGGTTGGTTCCCCTAGAGTAGTTGTTCTGATATTGACCTTGCCTTGGCTGATTGGACAAGTACTGAACTTCCTCCTCTTTGGGTTCACAATAACTTGTAGGATGATCACCTATACACACATCACATCTGTTTACCTACCTACTGGATGATGATTCCTGCATCTCCTTCCAATGTTTAGGAAGATTTGCCAATTGCTTTTTCATTTCCTCCATATGCCGTTGCAAAAGCTTGTTTTGTGCTAAAGTTGCATCAATCCCTGCAAGCTCTATCATGCCTCTTTTTGTTGGACCTCTATGGTGTTGGCTTGTTGATCATTGATGGCCATAGACTCAATTATATCAATGGCTTATGTTGAAGATTTAGCTATCAAAGATCCTCCAATTGTGGCATCTAGGATCAACTTGTGTTGCTGGAGTAAGCCATTTCTGAAAATATGGATTTGTGTCTTTACATCGAATCCATGGTTTGGACTTCCTCAACATTGATTTGTACCTCTCCCAGGTTTCACATAAAATTTCACCTGCAATCTGATAGAAAGTAGAAATAACAGTTTTAAAATCCATAAATTTTTATTGAGGAAAATACCTAGCCACGAATTTCTCCTCCTGTTGATTCCAATCAGATAGAATTTGTTGTGGTTGGTCGAGAAACCACTCCTTAGCTTTTCCAATGAGGGTCAAAGGGAAGAGCCTAAGAAATACAGCTTCTTCCTCAGTCCCTGTTACACCAGCAGTACCACAAAGTTCATCGAACTTTGTAAGATGTGTGTAGGGATCCTCATGATTCAAACCTGCGAAAGGATTGGCATACATCAGTTGTACCAATCCAGTCTTCATTTCAGGTGGCCTTTGATTTCCTGTAGGTTTGCCAATTCTGATTATATTCCTTGGTGTGAAATTGACAAAGCCTGCATCATTGCCACCATTGGTTGGTACTCCATTTCTTGGTTCTTCTGCAACCATTGTTGTATCTTGGTTTGTAGAAGAACTTGACATAAAATTTTCTTCTTGCTCCCTTCTCTGCTTAGCCAGTTGTTTTCTCTTCCTTGCTTTACTGTGATTTTCCCTAGCCGTTTTCTGTATTTCTGGGTCGAACAAAAGTTGATCACCTGGAATCCTACCTCGCATAAACAGAAAGATAACACAAATCTAGCCAAGAGGATTAGTTAACAAGATAATCAAAATGTAAATAAAATTATGTACTATATTTACGATTGCTCCTGATAACAACTAAAGCAATGCTTTTGTATTTAGACGCAATTCCCCGGCAACGACGCCATTTTGACGAAAGTGTTTTACCAATCTACTTTCAAATCCCTTAGGATTCAATTATAGTATAGCAAATAGGTTGTATCGTATCCACAGGGAATTGGAAATACAATGCCGTTCTTTAATGAATCACTCGAGAAATAAGTTTTCAAGTATTTGGATGATTGTTTTGGTAACCAGATTGAAATGTAAAATAATTAATAATAAAAAAGGATTTAGAAACACTATGAGAAAACTGTTGGAATTGGATTCATCTATTAACTCTTCAGTATCCTATTGATTCAACATACAAATCATGTTCTATGCTTAAATTCATCACATTAGTTCTTATCTATCTCATTAATCTTTTACATGAGAAGATTAACAATTCCCTAATCTAATTACCGATCCCTCGCATAATTAAAAAGGATAACCGTAACGAGTTTAGATGTAAATTGACAAACAGACTTAATTCTATTTCTAGCAATCAAGTTTGTTAGATGATATAATCTAAGTCCGACTTAAAGATGTAGTTCTCACTCACATATCAAATCTAAATTCATGCCTTAGGTGATTAAGCTTAAACATGTATGAAGAATAAGATTGAATCATTGAAATCATAGCATAGAAACAAATATCTGTATAAAAAATCAAATTAGATACATCCAAGTTAAAGAGTTACATCCAATCCCCAGAAAAGAAAATTAGCAATCCATAGCCATGGATGCTTTCATGCTCAAAGAGAAGATCTAAGAAAAAAGGACGACTCTGTGATGTCTCGGGAACAATTCCAGCTCTTCGGTTGATCCCCAATCAAGCAACCAGTTCTTTTCTCGGCCTTCTCTCTTGATTTCTCTTTTTTAACTCAGTAACCGCCTTTTTTGAAGTCTGTCTGTGCGTTTTTAAAGGAAATGAGTTGATGGTCTCGCTTAAGCCAGGCCAATCTGGCTTAAGCCAACAGGTTTCTTCATGCATAGGAAAGGTTGCCCGCTTAAGCTAGAAAATATATGGCTTAAGCCAACTGGGTTCTTCAAAATCCATGTCTCAGCATCATTTTCGCTTAAGCGGTCCTGATGGTTTTGCTTTCAGCATCCTTCTGGCTTAAGCTAACCTGTTTTGGCTTAAGCCAAGTTCTTCAACTTTGACTTTTTGCTTTTCCTTTGCTTGGACCACTTTGATATTTCTCCTACAATTAAACACAAAGTAATTAATACTTATAATTAACATATTTACCATAATATTTATATAGAAACTAACTACTTGCTAAAATAACCTATTGAGGGATAATTTAACATATATCTTAATCTTTTTAAACGTATAAGTGCCCAAAAGATCATGGAAAATTAGATAAATTTGGGACTTATCACACTACCAACCTTATCTTGTTCTACAAGAAAATTCCTCAATACAAACTTAATGGATACTGTGACTCTAACTTTGTTGGAGATAAAATTGGGAGAAAGAGCACAAGTCGAAATTGCACATTTTTAGGTGAAAACTTAATATCGTGGTCAAGTAAGAGACAAAGCACAATTGCCATGTCAACAGCAGAGGCTGAATACATTTCAGCAGCCGAATGCAGTTCTCAACTCATTTGGATGAAACATCAGTTGGAAGACTACAAAATCATGGAAACCAACATTCCCTTATATTGTGACAACACTTCGGCCATGAATCTAACCAAAAACCTGATACTTCATTCCAGAGCTAAACACATAGAGATCAATCATCACTTCATCAGAGACTTTGTTCAAAAAGGGGTACTCAATATTCAGTTTGTAGAAACTGACCACCAATGGGCTGACATATTCACCAAACCACTACCTGAAGATAGGTTTGACTTCATCAAGAAAAACCTAAACCTTACCTTCATCTCTGACAAATAGCTTAGTTAGTTTTTTGTTATATTTATTTTCTTGCAATATATTATTCATGTTATTCAAAAAAAAAAGATGAAGATCTCCTTCATTCCTTTTTGTTTGATGACAAAAGGGGGAAAATATGTATTTAATAAAGAGAAGATAAACTGGGGCATTAGACTTAGGGGGAGAAAAATATAAAGTGAAGGTTAGTCTTAGGGGGGCTCAAAGAAAGAATAATTGTTATAAAAATACATGTTTTGTCATCATCCAAAAGGGGGAGATTGCTGGAACCAATTTAGTTCTTACACTTAAAGTTTTGATGTTAACAAAATTATTTTATGAAAATATCATAATTGACTTCCAAGAAGAATGCAAAAATCAAAGGATGACATCCCCATAGGATACCACCAGAGGATGTCACTAGAGGATGACGTCACCAGAAGATACCTCCAGAAGATATAGCCAGAAGATGTCACTAGAGGATACCTCGAGAGGATACCAGAAGATATTACAGAGGATACCTCCAGAGGATACCATAAGATATCACCAGACGATACCTCCAGAGGATATCACCAGAGGATACCTCCAGAGGACATAACCAGAAGATATCACTAGAGGATCCCATCAAAAGCAAAAATTAGAGGATGTCATCAAAGGCAAAAATTAGAGGATATTGTCAGAGGCAAGAATCTGATGACATCATTCATGGTCCAGATCAAAATGAAACATGGTCCAGATCAGAAGCAAACATGGTCCAGATCAGAAGCAAACATGGTCCAGAAGAAGACATGGTCCATATTAGAAGGAAACATGGTCCAGATCAAAAGTAAATAGGGTCCAGAAAAAGACATGGTCTAGATCAGAAGGAATTATGGTCCAGAAGATAACATGGTTCAGACTTGGTCCAGATCAGAAGAACACACGGTCCAGATTTAAAACATGATTCAGGTTCGTAGAAGACTTGATTGAAATTCAAAGAAGAGTTGATTGAAATTTGAAAGAGATCTGATCAATGTTTTAAGAAGATTTGATTCAAAATTCAAAGAAGACGTGATGGAAAATTGAAGGAGATCTGATCAAAGGTTAAAGAAGATTTGGTTCAAAATTAAAAAGAAACAGCATCATGCTGAAGAGTTTTCAAAAGAAATCTGAGCAAGATACAATTCGGAATTAAGCTTGCACAAAGCCCATATCTCATCTATAAAAGGAGGCTTCAGGCCGTAGAAGAAATCATCGAAAAACACAAGAACTCAAGCATAAAGTTCAAAGTCATCCTAGAGTTCAAAAGAGAGAAACACTTGTGTGTAAGAGAAATATTGTCTAAGTGTTTTTTTGAGTATGAGAGTCATTGTTATAATCAGCTTTCCAGAAGCAACTACTTAAGAGAATCATCGTTATAATCAGCTTTCCAAAAGCAACTACTCAAAAGAATCATTGTAATAATCAGCTTTCCAACAACTACTCAAGAGAGTCATCGTTATAATCAGCTTTCCAGAAGCAGCTACTTAAGAGATTTATTGTTATAATCAGTTGTCCAGAAGCAACTACTCAAAGTACCAAACCCTTGTATTAAATCCGATAGTGGTGTAAGTTCTTTCTTCAATCTGGGGTTGTTAGATTGGTAGGAGAAGACTTGGCTTGTAGAGTCAATGTGTTGATTGTTCCTCAAAATTCTTGGGTTTTTAGGCTGTTTGGGAAGACTGACTTGGAGGGTCAGGTGCTGTGTAATTCAAAGCATTTGAATTAGTGGATTAAAGCCTTTCGAATAAAGGGATTGGATGTAGCTTAGTTAATGGTGAACCAAGATAAATCTTTGTGTCCAAATGCTTATGCTGTTATTATCTGCTGCTGAGTCTGATTGTTCTATCTCCAAGTAATTTACATCAACATTCATCAAAACAGCAAAAAGAATTCAATTTTGGCAAACACAATTCAACCCCATTCTCGTGTTTGCACCTTAAGAGATATGATTCATATTTAAAAGGGATTAAATTCAAACCCTAATTTCATCTATAAATAGTAAATCAAGGCTGAAGAAGAAGGCAAGCACAACAATATACATGAAACCTTACGAACTCAAACTTCTCTAGGTACTCAAAACTCAACTATATTATTTAGTGCTTCATTGTTGGTGTGACATTGTCATTGTAATAAATTTGCTTAGTAGAAACAAAGCCAAACCAATTTCAAACTCTTTATAACCTATCTCAATAGTGGCTTTAATGGGCCTCAAGCAATCTATGGATCTTAGGTTGTGTTACGAAAACTTAACTTGTAGGGTCAAGTGGATAATTTTCCTTTAACAATCTGGGGTTGTCAGATTGTGTGGAGAAGACTTGGCTTTTAGGGTCAAGGTGTTGTGTGCCTTCAACAATCTGGGGTTGTCAGATTATGGGGAAAAGACTTGGCTTATAGAGTCAAAGTGTTTGTGTTCCTAAAAAAGTCTAGGGTTGTCAGGCTGTTTTGAGAATATTGACTTTTAGATTAAATCCTTCTAAGTGAGGGGACTGGACGTAGCTATCAAGTTGGTGGTGAACCAAGATAAATTATTTATGTCACTTTATTCCTGCATTCCTTAGTTATGTTATTGCTTCTGCATTAAGTCATCAAAATTGAACAAGTTTTAATCAAATAATAAAAAAGAATCCAACTTAGACAAATACAATTCAACCCCTTCTTCTGTTTGCACCTTCAATTGTGTCCAATGATCTTACCTTTCTGATCACCTCCAAATCCAATGAATACTCCATTCTTAGGGCCAAGTCTTACTTTTCTCCCATCATATGTCGCAATCATCCATTGTCCAGGTACCATGACTGGTGTTTCAACTTAATTGCTAAGGATATCTACAAGATAAATTATTTCATTTTAGGTACCCAAATTTGGTTGGGTCCTGGTTTGTTAGCCTTGAAAGGTATCTTGTCTTTCCATGTTCTCAACATAGGACATGTTATTTGATTGTGACTTTTTTTTATGGTAATAAGCACAATCAATATCACGTTGAATAAATCTAGGTTTTTCTATTTTTTTTCCAAAGCCTATCATGCGTTTATTGTTTCTGCTAACACCATAGATCATAGAAGCTTGTTTACTTAACAGAGACTTTATTCTTTGAGGTTTCAGAAACCTTTTCTTTCAGAGTTAGGTTTTCTCTTTTTAGGTTTTTAAATTCTTTCTCAATAGAACTACATTTAATTGTTAAGATGACATAAGCTTTTCTAAGAGACTTACGTTTTGAAGAAACCTTATGATTTTTGTCTAGAAACCCGTTTAGCTTATTTATGAGTTCATTACAACATAAGTCAGAGAATACGTCAATTTCTTCATCAATAGCCTTAGAGTCAAAGCCAAAGTCAGCACCAGCCATTAGAGCCATGTTGGCATGCTCTTCATCTTCATGAAATGATTCATCAGAGCCATCCCAATGAGCCATAAGACCTTTCTTCTTAGTATTAAAGTCTTTCTTATGGGATTTTCCTTTCTCAAGTTTAGGACATTCTGATTTGAAATTACCTGGTTCCTTGTATTCATAGCAGATGAATTTTCTTTTGTGATATGCATTTGAGTGCTTCCACATGTGTTGAAGGATGTACCAAGTGACTTTTTCAAATAAAGTGACAAATTAAAAGGGAAAAGAATGAAATAAAGATGAATTAGGTTGAGAAGTTGAAGAAGGAAGGCGCCATAATCTAGAAGATTGATAAGCCAATGAGGAATCGCCACAATGATAAGGAATCCATTGATAAGATTCAAGCAAGTTCTAATCCATGAACTCAAAGAGGAGACACATCTCACTCATTATTCTCATGAGATAAATTCTAATTCATTTCCATCTTATCCAAAATGAGACTCTTAAAAGGTATTTAAAGAAGAATTTACCCTATTCCTAAAATGGGCCAAAAGATAATTCTCTAGATCCATATTGGCCTTACACGACTTAACTAATATTATCACAATTAAAAAATAAAATAAAATAAAAGCTATTCTAAAGTCTTGACTTGAAATATTATTATTTTTCCTCCTAATTAGCTCATTTTAGGTCCTCATCATTTTTTCTAGCTTTTCACTTCCTTCTCTGCTACTTTGGGATCTTCTTATATTTGTTTCGGGAAAAGATTTATTTCTATTGTTCCGCATGCACTGGATTTTTCTTGAGATAAAGGACAACTCTTCATCATTTGAGTCTTCACTCTGATCTTCACATTTACTTTCCTCTAAGTGTTTAGTTGCTTACAAAGTCTTAGAACTTATCTCTTTTCCTTGAGATTTGAAAGCTAGGGATTTAGACATTTTCTTGGGCTCATCTTCAACTAGTTTAATCTCGTGGTTTTCGAGTGAACTCATTAGCTCTTCTAGACACAGTTTTTTTAGATCCTTGGCTTATTGAATAGTTGTTACCTTTGGTCTCCAATTGTTGGGAAGACTTTTGAGGATCTTTTTGACATGATCAACGGTAGTGTAACTCTTTTGGAGAACTTTCATTCAAGAAATCAGAGTTTGGAATTTAGAAAACATTTTTCCAATGTCTTCATCTTCTTCCATCAGAAAGAGTTCACACTTTTTGAAGAGTAGATTAGCTTTGGCTTCTTGTACCTACTTGTTCCTTTCGTCGTAGTGGAGAACCAGAGCATCAAAGATACTCTTAGCTCTTTATTTGTTGCTACATTTTTCAAACTCATTGAAAGTGATAGCGTTCATCATGAAGGTTCTGGCTTTATGATGCTTTTTGTATTATTTCTTCTGATCAACATTGATATTCTTTCTCTATATTTCAGTACCAACAACTTCTTTAAGAGCTTTATAGCCATATTCGACTATGTCCCATAGTTCAGAATTGTGAGAGATGAAAAAACTTATGAGCTTTTCATTCTAGTATTTGAATCTCTCTCTATCAAATAGTGGAGGCATGTTAACATTTTTGTAAGTAACTTCTTCACCTCAGTTAGCCATAAGTGCTCAGCTATGAGACCGAGCTAATACCAATTATAAAACGAAAATAACACAAGAAAAAGGGTTTGAATGGTGTTTTTTAAAAAACCTTTTGTGCAACTATACTCAAAGTAAAGAAGATAAAGCACGAGTGTGAAAACTGAGCAGAGAGACGTGACAACTTATCCTGGTTCACCACCAACACTATATGGTCACTGAACAGACTTACACTTGAACACCTATTAGTCACACTAACTGAATAAGCTCTTGCAGATAGTGTTTACCATTTTTGCTTCAGAAAAAATTCTCTTAGCGTTAACAAGATGATAACAACATTACATATGTGATTATCGCATGTTGCTTGTATGCGGTGTATTGTTTTTTTTGTGTCATTCTTTATTGAGGGAGGCACGTTCTTTATAGTAGGGGTGGGCACAAAAACCAAAAACTGAACTAGTTTATAGAACTGAACCGAACCAAACTGTTTTAAAATTAAACTAATTCAAAAAAATTGAAAACCAAACTTTATTTTAAAATCAATTTTTTTTAACTGAACTGGTTTTAAAAAATACGGGTTGACTTTAACCATAATTTAGTTTTAAATTTTAATTCTAACAAAACTTCAAAACCAAAAATCCCTAAAATCAAAATCAATTTTTCTTATGTTCCAGAACCCTAAAATTAAAATGACCTGAAATGAAGCCATGGCCAATGGTCGTCGCTGCCCTATCCCAGAAATAGAAAAGCCATCTCTTCGTGCAACATTTCTCTTTTCGGTCTTCTTTCTTCGTGTGTCTGCACGCTTCGTCTCCCCTCGTTTTTCGTCTTTCCTCTCAGGTATTCATCCACCTCCTTTTTTGCTGTTTCACCATTTTGGTTCATCTGCATTATTTTGCTTGTCTGATACCGTTTTGAGACGAGTTCATGCTTTTACCATCCCAAACTTTTGAAAATGAAAAACTAGTTATGTGTTGAAAATTCGAGTTCTATGCATTTTATTCCAACCATGATTGGTACTCTGCTTTTGATTGTTTTGCTGTATTTTTTGAAATTTTGTGTAATTTGACCTTGTTCATCTGTATTCATTCTTGCTGAGTTTTTTTTCTCTGTATTTGTATTTATGCTTGCTTAATTTTATTTAGAAAACATATCATGTCTTGTGTGCTCTGACTTCTGGTTGATGTTTGAATTATTTGGGGCTATAATGAAAGTGATAAAAAAAATTGTAATTCTGTCTTCATGTGTTGAATAATTTGGAAAATGTCATAAATGGACATATTCTCTATCATTAGCTTTTTTGAAAATTATCCTTATGACCTTACTGGCTTCTTAGTAATTTGGAGGTTTTTAATAATTTTATATTAGTCATCTGCATTATATAATCTCTTTCAGTCACTTTGGTTTCAATTTGATATTAGTATTTTGGAGGTGTTAAACAATTTTAATTGGAATTTTTATTTTAATTATTGATTATTTTATTGCACATGTTAGTTACTTTGATACTTCTGTGCTGGTAAATCTAAGATTATAACATTAATTTGGTAAGTCTCTCCTATGTTGGTTTCAATTTTATTCTCATTTTGTTGTTGAAAATTGTTTAGGTCAGTTTATGTCATTGTTTTTGTTTTAATAAATGATTAGAAGTAGATTTTCCAATCATATTTATTTATACAGATGTCGTCAATAGGTGATTACATGGACTCTCCGTCAATGGAGAATGAAAAACATATTGCTACCACTTTGGTTTCCCCTCCTGGTGAAGCTGTATCATCTCCTCTTCCACCATCTAAGCGTAAAAATTAATCGCAAGCATGGAATCACTTTAGTGAAGTGCCTAACTCAGGTCAAAAGGCTAAATGTCATTATTGTGGAAACCTAATTAAATTCAAGGATGGGACAAGTGTTATGACTTTGCATGTTTTGTAAATCGTTTGAAAAAAATATTTTTTTATCTAGATTGTTTGAATTGAAATTTAAGTTAATAGCTTCATTATTTTAGAAGCATGAGTGAACGTGCAAACACGAGAAGGGGGGTTGAATTGTGTTTGCCAAAGTTGAATTCTTTTGCTGATTTGTTGAAAGTTGATATAAATTATTTGGGGAAGAAACAATCAGACTTAGCAGCAACGGATAATAACAACATAAGTATTTGAACACAAAGATTTATCCTGGTTCACCATTAACTTGGCTACATCTAGTCCCTTCATTCAGAAGGCTTTAATATACTAATTCAAATACTTTGACTTACACAGCACCTGACCCTCCAAGTCGGTCTTCTTAAACAGTCTGACAACCCCAGACTTTTGAGGAACAACAACACCTTGACCCTACAAGCCATGTCTTCTCCTACCAATCTGGCAACCCCAGATTGAAGAAGGAACTGACACCACCTTGACCCTACAAGCCAAGTATTCTCCTAACAATCTGACAACCCCAGATTAAAGAAGGAACTTACACCACTATCGGGTTTAATACAAGGGTTTGGAGCTTTGATTGGTTGCTTCTAGAAAGCTAATTATAACGATGACTCTCTTGTGTAGTTGCTTCTAGAAAGCTGATTATTACAATTACTCCTGAAGGTGCAAACACGAGAAGGCGGGGTTGAATTGTGTTTGTGTTACTTGAATTCTTTTTCTATTTTTGATGATTATTTAAAATCTGATATATAAGCAAACAGAATTAGCAGTGGATAAAGTAAAATAATCAACACAAAGATTTATCCTAGTTCACCATTAACTAGGATACATGTAGTCCCTTCACCTTGAAGGATTTTTCCACTAATTCAAAACCTTTGAATTACAACAGCACTCTGACCCTCCAAGTCAGTCTTCCCAAACAGTCTAACAATCCTAGACTTTTGAGGAACACAGCACCTTGACTTCACAAGTCAAGTCTTCTCCTACCAATCTGACAACCCTAGATTGCAAAAGGGATTTCAACACCTTGAATCTAATTGCTAAGTCAACTGCTACTTCTTCTGACTTTTCAGATTGTAGACTCTACTTCAACAATATAGATCTGACACAAGGGAACGAAAAACAAGAGTGCTTGCTTCTGGAAAGTTGATACTCACAATTAACCTCACTGAAAACTCAAGTGTTTGCCTCTGGAAGTTTATGACTCTTTTACTGATTTTCGTTGCTAAGTCTTATGCCTTGAGCCTCCTTTTATAGATGAAAATTAGGGTTTCTTCCATGATCAAATTCGAGCTGTATCTGTCCAGATTCTCTTGCAAAAATAACTTGGCTAATCCTGTTTCACTTAAATAAAAATCGTATCTTTTTAGCTTCAGATTGCATTTGAAAATTCTTTTGACCAATCTTGTTTCTTTTAATTTCAAACCATATATTTTTAAGCTTCAGATTGCATTCAAATTTCTTCAAGTCTTCAGTAATTTTTGAATCAAATCCCCTTAATACTTTGATCAAATTTCTATTAAAATTTAATCAAGTCTTTTCGAATTTTAATCAAGTTATCACTGATTTTCATCATGATTAAAATATGGACCATTTGATCTTCTGATCTCGACCAACTCTGAACTTATGTAATCTGATCTGCTCCAATTCAGTGATCCTCAGATCTCGGCCAACACTGGACCATATGATCTGATCTTCTAATCTCGGCCAACACTGGGCCATAACACTTAAATCTGGATCATTGATCTGAACATTTTCCCTCTGATCTAGACCAAGTTTGGACTGAGTATGGATTGAATCTGAATTAAATCTAGACTTATGATATTTTAATCTGGATCATTCATCTTTTAAACTGGACATTTATCTTCTGATCTGGATCAAGTCTGGATTAATTCTGGACAATCATTTCTTCTTATCTAGACTGAGTTTTATGTTCTGGACCATGCTATCTTTTGGTCTGGATCAAGTCTGGAACAAGTCATTTGTTCTGGACTAATTATCTTCTACTCAGGACCAAGTCTGGATTAAGTCTGGACTGATTCTTATATTCACGACCAAGCTATTGTTGGAACCAAGTTAATTCTAAGTACTTAGGATTTTGATGTTTACAAAAGCACTTCGTGTAATCTTATTTTGTACCTTGAATTATTACATAAAATGCCACCAGAAGATGAAGTTTCCAGAGGCAGAAGATGAAGACACCAGATAATGCATCTAGAAGATACCAGAGGATGGATCCTGAAATTACTAGAGGATATCTTTGCTGGCCCAGATCAGAAGGAAGCAAAGTCAGAAAGAGACCTGGACCAGACCAGAAGGAAGCCTGCCAGAGGGAGACTTGATCCAGACCAGAAGGAATCATTAGTCAGACTTAGAGCATAAGTTATTATGACCAGAAGATGGCCTGGCAGTGAAATGATAAAACAACCCAGACTTGATCCAGACTTAATCAGAGGATAAATTAATGGGTCCAGAACAAGAGATTCAATCCAGATTTGACCCAGACTAGAAGATAGCATGGTTTAGGGTATGAAACTAAGTCCAAACCAGAAGAAATGATGTCCATATTTGATCCAGACCTGATCCAAATCAGAAGGTAAAATGTCTAGACTGAAATATTATTTGTCTAGATTTAATTTCAGTTCAATCCAGACCCAATTCAGAATTGGTCCAGATCAGAGGGAAAAGGTTCAGATCAATGGTCAAGATTTAATTATATGGTCTCCTTCTAGTCTGGTCTAGGTCTCCTTCTGACTTTGCTTCCTTCTGATCTGGGCCAGCAAAGATATCCTCTGGTAATTTCAGGATGCATCCTCTGGTACATTCTAGATGCATTTTCTGGTGTCTTCTGGAGGTGTATCCTCTGGTCTGTTTTTATTCTCTGGTAACTCATCTTCTACCTCTGATAACTTCATCTTCTGGTGGCATTTGATGTAATAATTCAAGGTACAAAATAAGATTACATGGAGTGCTTTTGTAAACATCAAAATCCTAAGTACTTAGAACCAACTTGGTTCCAACAATCTCCCCATTTTTGATGATGAAAAAACCTTAACTTATTTTGCTAGCTTGTAACCCGAGTACTTGAATTACTCCCCCTCAGACCAATCTCTCCCCCTAAGTCTAATAATGACTTTTTCTTCTCCTTTTCAACTCCTTCTTAAATCACTCTTTCTTTTCTTCTCTTCTCCTCTCCTTTTCCACTCCTTCTCTTTTCATCTCTTTCTGATTTATTTTTCTCTCTCCCTGTTTCTTCTCCTTTTCAACTCCTTCTCTTTTCACTTTTTCTTTTTCTCTCTCCCTGTTTCCTATCCTTTTCAACTCCTTCTCTTTTCATCTCTTTCTTTTTCACTCCTTCTTTCTTTTTATCTCTTATTTTCCACTTATTTCTCCTTTTTTTCTCTCTCTCTCTGTCTCTCCCCCTTTTTGTCATCAGTCAAAAAGAGGTCATACTATTTTTGTATTTTTTGTATTTCTCTTTACAAATTACAGAAAGTAAAATAGAAAATAAAAGACATAAAATAAAATTACAAGAAATTTAAAAACTCCTAAGATGACTACTTGAGCTAGTCAGATATGGAGGTAATGCTGAGATGCTTCTTGATGAACTCGAACCTATCTTCAGGTAGTGCATTGGTGAAGATGTCAGCCCATTGATGATCAGTGTCCACAAACTGGATGCTTAAAGTCCCTTTTTGAACATGGTCCCAAATGAAATGGTGTTTTATTTCAATGTGTTTGGCTCTAGAGTGTAAGATAGGGTTCTTGGTTAGGTTTATGGCTGAAGTGTTATCACAGACAAAGGGATATTGGTTTCAAAGATGTTGTAATCTTCAAGTTGATGTTTCATCCAGAGTAACTGTGAGCTGCATCCTGCTACTGATATATACTCAGCTTCGGCTATTGACATAGCAATGGTGCTTTGTCTTTTACTTGACCAAGAGATAAAATTATCACCTAAGAAAGTGCAGTTGCCGCTTGTACTTTTCCTTTCCAGCTTGTCTCCAGCATAGTCTGAATCACAAAAACCTCTTAGTTTGTAGGTGGGGGTTTTCTTGTACAACAAAGTAAGGTTGGTAGTTCCTTTAAGGTATCTCAAAATTCGTTTGATAGCAGTTAAATGGGATTCCCTAGGGTCAGCTTGAAAACGGGCACAGACACAAACACTAAACAAGATATCAGGTCTAGAAGCAGTTAAATAAAGAAGGGATCCAATCATACCTCTGTATGTTTTCTGGTCTACCTTTTGGCTGGTTTCATCTTTCTCAAGTGAGCAGGTTGGGTGCATCGGGGTGGCCATAGGCTTACATTCACTCATTTTGAACTTTTTAAGAAATTCTTTAGTATATTTAGATTGGTGAATGAGTATACCTGATTTACCTTGGTTAGCAGCAAATGATAAAAGAATTCTAATTGCTTCTAACCTGGCCACTGGAGCAAATGTCTCAGTGTAATCAATACCTTCCTGTTGACTGTATCCTTCAACTACTAATCTGGCTTTGTTCCTTACCACTTCACCCTTTTCATTGAGTTTATTCTTGAACACCCACTTGGTTCCAATAATGTTTTTGTTTGGTCTCGATACCAGATCCCAAACATCATTCCTTTGGAATTCATTCAGCTCTTCTTGCATTGCAAGTATCCAACCTTCCTCTGCCAAAGCCTCATCAACATTGCTTGGTTCAATTGTTGAGAGTAAACCAAACAGACTGGTTTCTCTACTTGATGATCTGATGTTTAAAGGTTCTGCTGCACTGCCAATAATGAGAGATTCTGGATGTGAAGACTTGTACTTCCATCCATTCTTTCCCTCTGACTTGTCTTCAAAGTCAACATGTTCTTCTTCATCTTGATCTTTCTCAGATTTTGCTGCTGGTCCAGCTTCTGGTTTCTGTGCCTCTGATTCACCTGCAATTTTCTCATCTTGCTTTGACTTTTCAGAGTCAAGCTGTTTATCATCAAACTTAATGTGGATTGATTCTTCCACAATGTTAGTTTCTTTGTTAAACACTCTATAAACTTTTGATCTCTCAGAGTAACCGTTAAGATACACTTTTGAGATCTAGAATCAAACTTAGCTACGTTATCTTTAGTGTTCACCATAAAACAGATGCAGCCAAATTGCTTAAAGTAGGAAATATTGGGTTTCTTACCTTTCCACAGTTCATAGGGAGTTTTATTTAAGATGGACCTGATGTAGACTTTATTCTGAATGAAGCAGGTTGTGTTGACAACTTCTGCCCAAAGGTAGGTGGCTACCTTCATATCATTCAGCATGGTTCTGGCCATCTCCTACAATGATCTATTTTTCCTTTCTACCACTCCATTCTGTTGAGGTGTTCTGGGGGATGAGAAGTTGTGAGAGATCCCATTCTCATCACAGAATTCTTCAAAATACTTGTTCTCAAATTCACCTTCATGATCACTTCTGATGGTTATGATCTTAATACCCTGTTCATTCATAACTTTCTTACAAAAAGAAATAAACACTTTGTGAGATTCATCTTTGTTCTTTAAATTTTTTACCCAAGTCCACCTTGAGTAATCATCAACAATCACAAAACCATATTTCTTACCACTGAGGGAAGCTGTTTGAACAGGACCAAACAAATCTAAGTGAAGCAGTTCAAGGGGTTGAGAGGTAGAAACACATTTTTTAGTTTTAAAAGAGCTTTTAGTTTGTTTACCTCTTTGACATGCTTCACACATAATCTCAGTTTTGGAACTTACCTTGGGAAGCCCTCTTATCAA
This sequence comes from Cicer cuneatum, assembly GCA_037974295.1. Taxonomy (NCBI): domain Eukaryota; kingdom Viridiplantae; phylum Streptophyta; class Magnoliopsida; order Fabales; family Fabaceae; genus Cicer; species Cicer cuneatum. The sequence goes on from JBBPBO010000003.1 coordinate 18,510,938, forward strand.
CTGGAGTTTGCTCAACTCGGATATAAGTCTAGGGTTTGCATGCCCTAGCCTCTTGTGCCAAATCAGATTCTGCTCACTTACAGATAATAGGCATTTAACCTGTTGCTTAGCAAGAATAAACAGATCAATTTTATAAACATTATCCTTCCTAGTTCCAGTAAATAAAACAATCCCATCAAGTTGACTAACAGCTTTGCAAGTTTTTTGATTAAAGATACCATCATAATTGCAATCACTTAATTGACTTATGCTCAGAAGATTATGTTTTAGCCCTTTAACTAACAGAACATTTTTAATAGACAAGGAAGAAGAAGTGTTACCAACAGTTCATGTACCAATAATCTGACCTTTCTGGTTTCCTCCAAAGGAAACTTTGCCTCCATTCTTCATAGTCAGATTCAGAAACATGGATTTGTCTCCTATCATGTGTTTGGAGCATCCACTGTCAAGATACCAAGCTTTGTGTTGCTGATCAGACCTTGCTTCAGAGTCAGAGTCAGCTTCTGTTCGAGCCATCAGAGCCAGTTCTGCTTCTGGCCTGTTTGAGCATTTTCCTTGAATTTGCTTTGGTCGATAAACCATGTTCCTCTGATGGTTCTAGAACATGTTTTGGTTCTGGTAATTTTGGTGAATCCTGTGATTCTGGTAAACTTGATAAATCTGGTGATTCTGGTAATTCCCGTTCTGGTTCTGGTTCCAATACTGATTCTGGTTCTGGTTCCAGTATTGGTTCTGGTTCCAGTTCATGTTCTGGTTCCAATTTTGATTCTAGTTCCAGTTTTGGTTCTGATTCTGATTCTGATTCTGGTTGAGTTGACCAGACCTTCTTCCATCAGAATCAGATTTCCTCTGTCTTGTTGTAGCAGGAACATAAACTTTCTTCTGCTTGTGCATTGCGAACATCCATTGTCCAGGCACCATTGTTGGTGTCTTCTTCTGGTTGCTCAGAATATTTGCAACATAGACAATTTGATCTTTTGGTACCCAGAACTGATTGGGTCCAGGTTTGTTAGTTTTAACAGCTCTCTGATCTTGTTCAGATTTTACCATTGGACAAGATAGTTCAGAGTGACCTTTCTTAGCACAAACAATGCACAAAACATCAGAATGAACAACTTTAGTTTCAGCAATCGTTTCTGTAAAACCAAGACCTCTCTTTCTAGTGTTACTGTTTCCATAAATCATAGATGCATATTTAATTCTTTCCATTCCATTGAAAATAAAGTTTTGAAAAAATGGCTCATGCATATCAGATTCACAAACAGTTTTGGAAGTGGAACAAATATTACTTTTGAGAGTTTGGTTTTCAAATTTGAGTCTTGCAACTTCAGTTTTAAACTCCTTGTTTTCAGTTGCATACTCAGAATTTCGATTCTTTAAAACTTTGACTTCTTTGGTTAGATTTTTCTTATCATCCCTAAGAGTTTTCAGTTTTAAAGACATCTTATTGTTTGCATTTAAAAAGTTTATTAAAGCCTCAATTAATTCAGATATAGTGAGATCAGAAAATACCTCACTGTCTTCATCTTCTGATTCTATTCCAGAGCCTGAGCCGTATCTAGAGCTTGAATTGGTATGAGCCATCAGAGCCAGAATTGCTCCCTCTGTTGTTCTTCCAGACTTGCTTGAATGACTTGTTCGATCATTCTTCCTTCTTCCTGCTTTCCTTCTTGAAATCGTGCCTTTATGAAGTCCAGAGGCAGACCTGATGTGTGTCATCTTTGCTGTTTCTGCCTCTTCTTCATTAAACGATTCTTCCTTTGATTCTGATGCATCCCAGGCTGCCATCAGACCCTTCTTTCTGAATCTCGAACTCTTATTGTGTTGTTTGCCTTTTTCCAGATTTGGACATTCTGACTTGATATGTCCAGGTTCATTGCATCCATAACAAACGATACTCTTCTTGTCAGATTATTCCTTTCCTTTGTTGTTATGTTTCTTCTTGAAGCTTCTCCTCTTCCTGTTTTCCCAGATCTTAACCATTTGTTTGGTTAAGTAAGCCATATCATCACAGTCACTGTCGCTATCCTTTGATTCTGATGTTGCCCTTGCAACTTTCTTCTATTTCGACTTCAGGGCCAAATTCTTCTTCTTCTTTGGTTCATCTGCTTCTAGTTCTATTTCATGAGACCTGAGTGAGCTGATCAGATCTTCAAGTTTTAAGTTATTCAGATCTTTGGCTTGCTGAACTGCAGTAACCATTGGTCTCCACTTGGTTGGTAAGCTTCTTAGAATCTTCTTGACATGATCTGCTGTTGTGTAGCTTTTTTTCAAGACCTTCAGTCCAGATATCAGAGTCTGGAATCTATAGAACATTCCATCAACATTTTCATCATCTTCCATCTTGAACATCTCATACTGTTTGACCATTATGTTAGCCCTTGCTTCTTGAACCTGCTGACATCTCATACTGTTTGACCAGTAGGTCAGAACCAGACTGTCGAATATACTCTTTGTTGTTTCTTTATCTATGGATCTGTCAAATTCCTTGAATGTGATGGCACTGATCATGATGTTTCTGGACTTGTGATGCAGTTTGAATAATTTGCACTGGTCTGGTTTCATATCATCCATGTCCAGTTCTTTAGTTGGATCTCCTGGAACAGTAGGTGCAGTGTATTCTCCGACTAACATCTTCCATAATTCAGGATCTTGAGATATGAAGAAACTTCTCATTCTATCCTTCCAATACTCCAATCTTTCTCCATCAAATAGTGGTGGTCTGTTGATGTTGCCTCCCAAATCATATTTGGATTCTGCCATGTTGAACCCCTTGGACCTTTCCTCAAACATTATTAAGTGCGCAGCCTTGAGACCGAGCTCTGATGCCAATTGAAGGTGCAAACACGAGAAGGGGGGTTGAATTGTGTTTGACTAACTTGAATACTTTTTCTGTTTTTGCAGTTTTAAAACAAAACTTGATGTATGAATAAAACAAAGTTAGCAGTGGATATAAAGTAAAAATAAAAACACATAATTTTATACTGGTTCACCGTTAACGAGGCTACGTCCAGTCCCTTCACCTTGAAGGATTTCACTAATTCAAACCTTGAATTACAACAATACCATTGATCCTCCAAGTCAGTCTTCTCAAACAGTCTAACAATCCTAGACTTTTGAGGAATGCAGCACCTTGACTTCTTAAGTCAAGTCTTCTCATACCAATTTGACAACCCCATATTGTAGAAGGAATTACAACGCCTTGAATCTAATTGCCAAGTAATCTGCTATCCCTTCTGACTCCCTCGGATTGTAGACTCTACTTCAACAACTTAGATCTAACACAAGGGAAAGAAAATAACACGAGTGCTTGCTTCTGGAAAGCTGGAACTCACAATTAACCTCACTGAACACTTGAGTGTTTGCTTTTGGAAGTGTATGACTCTTTTGTGATTTTCGATACTTAGTCTTCAGTCTTGAGCCTCCTTTTATAGATGTGAATTAGGGTCTCTTCCATGCTGAAATTCGAGCTGTATCTTGCTGGATTCTCTTGCAAAAATAACTTGGCCAATCGGGTTTCATATAAATAAAAAACATATCTTTTTACCTCTAGATTTGCTTTCAAAAACAACTTTGACCAATCATGACTTTAATTAATTCTGAACCAAATCTTTCTTCCCGCCAATAGCTCCTGAACTCCCATACTTTGATTAAATCTCCACCGATTATCATCATGATTAATTCTGGACCGTATGATCTTCTGCGTTAGTCCACATCTGCATCATACTAAGTGTTCTGCTGTGATCCTCTGATTTCGGCCAACCCTGGACCACACTCCTAGATCTTCTGATCTCAGCCAACTTGGACTTGCAAACTGATTTGCTGTGATCCTCTGATCTCGGCCAATGCTTGACCACACATTCTTGATCTCGGCCAACACTGGGCCATATTCTTAAATCTTGACCATTGATCTGAACCTTTTCCCTCTGATCTGGACCAATTCTGAACTGGGTCTGAATTGAACTGAAATTAAATCTGGACAAATAATATTTGAGTCTGGACATTTTACCTTCTGATTTGGATCAGGTCTGAATCAAATCTGAACATCATTTCTTCTGGTCTGGGTCAAATCTGGATTGAATCTCTTGTTCTGGACCCATTAATTTATCCTCTGATTAAGTCTGGATCAAGTCTGGACTATTTATCATTTCACTGCCAGGCTATCTTTTGGTCAGAATAACTTCTGGTCTAAGTCTGACTTATGATTCCTATGGTCTGGATCAAGTCTCCCTCTGGCAGGCTTCCTTCTGGTCTGGTCCAGGTCTCCTTCTAACTTTGCTTCTTTCTGATCTGGGCCAGCAAAGATATCCTCTGGTAATTTCAGGATGCATCCTCTGGTACATTCTGGATGCATTTTCTGGTGTCTTCTGGATGGCTCCTCTGGTATGTTTTTATCCTCTGGTAATTTCAGGATGTATCCTCTGGTATGTTTTTTTCCTCTGGTATCTCATCTTTTGGTGGCATTTAATGTAATAATTCAAGGTACAAAATAAGATTACATGGAGTGCTTTTGTAAACATGAAAATCCTAAGTACTTAGAACCAGCTCGGTTCCAACAACCTGGACCCAATCAGTTCTGGGTACCAAAAGATCAAATTGTCTATGTTGCAGATATTCTGAGCAACCAGAAAGAGACACCAACAATGGTGCCTGGACAATGGATGTTGGCAATGCACAAGAAGAAGAAGGTTTATGTTCCAACATCTACCAAACAGAAGCCAAGTGACTCTGGTAGAAGAAGAACTGGTCAACACAATACCTATCAGAACCTGAACCAGAATCAGAATCATACGAGGAACAGGAAATATCAGATATCACATGAATCAGAATAAGAACTGGAACCAGTATCAGAGGTACAGGAACTGGAACCAGAACCAACGCTAGAACCAAAATCAGAACAGGAACTGGAACCAGAACCAGAACTAGAACCAGTATCAAAGGCACAGGTACTGGAACAGGAACCAACACTGGAACCAGAATCAGAATCAGTACTGGAACAAGAACCAGAATCATAACTACCAGAATCACCAGAACCATCAAGGTTATTAGAATCACCAGATTCACCAAAGTTACCAGAACCAAAACATGTTCCAGAATCACCAGAGGAATATGGTGTATCAGCCAAAGTAGAAAGAGAAGAATCAGAATCAGGAGAGTTCTTCAAACACTCCAGTGAAATTCATCAAGACCACAAACCTGGAAGCGAATTCAAATCCCTTATTCCAAACCATGTAATCACAGAACATACAGATTCAGAATCTAAAAATCAGAAGCAAGAGGATTTTCAGAGTAAAACTTAAACTATTGACATAGAGGTTACATCTTGCTGTAAATACTATTATTGTTTGAAATTTATGTTTACTGTGATAACAAGAAGCTTGATCTTAAAAAATCAAAGCTAGATAAGTATTTTGCAGGTTTTCAAACTGTCAGAGGAACCAGGTGATTCATACGAATTGAACACTTCAGCAGAAACATCATTCCAGTGGTTTCAAAAACAAGCAGAAATCACCATAAGCAGAATTAATGGTTTGGCTGTATTGAGTTCATTTTTAAATTATTTGATTTATATTATGTCATATGACAAACTGCTTGATTTGACAAATCAAAGCAAGATAAAGATAGTGCAGGTTCACTAGAACCAAAGGGAGCAGAAGCAAAAGCAGAAGAAACAGAAGTACCTGGAAAGGTAGAGGATACAAGCAAGTCAGCAACACATGACTAATCTTCAAAAGATAAATCTGATCAAGTCAGAAATAACCAAGATAAGTCAGAAGAGAAATCTCGATATTTACCAGAATCAGAAGCTGTTACAGATTTACCAGAACTAGAAGCTGATTTATCAGAATCAGAAGCTATTACAGATTTACTAGAACCAGAAGTTGATTTATCAGAATTAGAAGCTAATGCAGGCAAAAGAACTTGAAAAAGTAGAAGCTTCAAGCAAGAATACGACAAATCTTCAAATCTAAGGTAGAAGGTTGGATACTTGCAATACAAGAAGAGCTGAATGAATTTCAAGAATGATGTTTGGGATCTGGTATCAAGACCAAACAAAAACATTATTGGAACCAAGTGGGTGTTCAGAACTAAACTTAATGAAAAAGGTGAAGTGGTAAGGAACAAAGCCAGATTAGTAGCTCAAGGAAACAGTCAACAAGAAGGTATAGATTACACTGAGACTTTTGCTCTAGTGACCATGTTAAAAGCAATTAGAATTCTTTTATCATTTGCTACTAATCATGATATAATGCTGTATCAAATGCATGTTAAAAGTGCATTTTTAAATGGCTATATAAGTGAGGAAGTCTATGTCAAACAACCCCCTTGGATTTGAAAATTCTGATTTTCCAGACAATGTTTTTAAACTTAAGAAATCTTTATATGGTTTAAAACAAGCACCAAGGGCATGGTATGACAGACTTAGTAACTTTCTGCTTAAGAATGAATTTTATAGAGGCTAGATTGATAATACTCTATTTAGTAAATCTATTAAAAATGATATTTTAATTATTCAAGTTTATGTTGATGATATCATCTTTGGATCTACTAATGGCACTTTGTGCAAGGAGTTTTCTGACCTAATGCAGAAAGAGTTTCAAATGAGCATGATGGGAGAACTCAAGTTCTTCCTGGGAATTCAGATTCACCAAGGTAAATCAAGTATACTCATTTACCAATCTAAATATACTAAAGAACTTCTTAAAAATTTCAAAATGAGTGAATGTAAGCCTATGGCCACCCCCATGCACCCTAGCTGCTCATTTGAGAAAGATGAAACCAGCCAAAACGTAGACTAGAAAACATATAGAGGTATGATTGGATCCCTTCTTTATTTAACTGCTTCTAGACCTGACATTTTGTTTAGTGTTTGTGTCTGTGCCTGCTTTCAAGCTGACCCTAGGGAATCCCATTTAACTGTTGTCAAACGAATTCTGAGATACCTTAAAGGAACCACCAACCTTACCCTGTTATACAAGAAAACCCCCATCTACAAACTCAAAGGTTTTTGTGATTCCGACTATGCTGGAGACAAGCTGGAAAGGAAAAGTACAAGCGACAACTGCACTTTCTTAGGTGATAATTGAAGGTGCAAACACGAGAAGGGGAGGTTGAATTATGTTTGACTAACTTGAATACTTTTCCTGTTTTTACACTTTTAAAACAAAACTTGATGTATGAATAAAAACAGAGTTATGTTCAGTCCCTTCACCGTTAACGGTGAACCAATATAAAATTCTGTGTTTTTATTTTTACTTTATATCTGTTGCTAACTCTGTTTTATTCATACATCAAGTTTTGTTTTAAAACTGCAAAAACAGAAAAAGTATTCAAGTTAGTCAAACACAATTCAACCCCCCTTCTCGTGTTTGCACCTTCAGCTATCTTCTGGTCAGGATTGAGTCTGGACCAAGTCTAACTTATGTTTCCTGCTGGTCTGGAACATGTCTCCCTCTGACAGGATTCCTTCTGGTATGGAACAAGTCTCCTTCTGGACTCTGCTTCCTTCTGATCTGGGCCACGAAAGATATCCTCTGATGATGTTATTTGTCTTTTGATATTTTGCCTTTTGATGACATCCTCTGATATCCTCTGGAGGTGTATCCTCTGGTGCCTTCAGGATACATCCTCTGGTACCCTCTGGATGTTTTCTCTAGTCGAACCTTTCTGGTTACATTTCTATCCTCTAGTTGCTTCCTTTGGATGTATCCTCTGGTGGTGTCATCCTCTAATTTTGCACAGCTTCTGATTTGTTCTTCTAAATCAAAATACTATTTACATAAAATACTTTTGTTAACATCAAAATTCTAAGGAGATCTTCTGACCTTTTTTTTTTTCATCTTTTGACTTTTTTTTTTCTCAGAGTACAAAAAATAAATAATAGACAATAAATGACAAAAAATTTAAAAACTACTCATCTGAAAAGACTACTTGATCTAGTCAAATATGGAGATTATGTTGAGATGCTTCTTGATGAACTCAAATCGATCTTCAGGCAATGGTTTGGTGAAGATATCATCCCATTGATGATCTGTGTCTACAAACTAGATGCTTATTATTCCCTTTTGAACATGGTATCTGATAAAGTGATGCTTGATTTCAATGTGCTTGGCTCTAGAGTGTAGGATAGGGTTCTTGGTTAGGTTTATGGCTGAAGTATTGTCAAAGAACAAAGGGATGTTGGTTTCAAAGATGTTGTAGTTTTCCAACTGATGTTTCATCCAGAATAACTGAGAACTGCATCCTGCTGCTGATATGTATTCAACTTCTACTGTTGACATGGCCATGGTGCTTTGTCTCTTGCTTGACCAAGAAATCAGATTATCACCTAGAAACGTACAGTTGCCACTTGTGCTTTTTCTCTCTAATTCATCTCCAGCATAATTAGAATCATAGTATCCACTCAGTTTGTATGTGGGAGTTTTCTTGTAGAGCAAGGTAAGATGCGTAGTTCCTTTAAGGTGTCTAAGGATTCTTTTGACAGCAGTTAAGTGGGATTCCCTAGGGTCAATTTGAAAACGAGCACAAACACAAACACTAAACAAAATGTCAGGTCTAGAAGCAGTTAGGTAAAGAAGGGATCCAATCATACCTCTGTATGTTTTCTGGTCTACCTTTTGGCCGGATTTATCTTTTTCAAGTGAGCAGGTGGGGTGCATGGGGGTTGCCATAGGCTTACAATCACTCATCTTGAACTTTTTGAGAAGTTCTTTAGTGTACTTAGATTGGTAAATGAGTATACATGTTCTGCGTTGCTGAATTTGAATTCCTATGAAGAACTTAAGTTCTCCCATCATGCTGATCTGAAACTCTTGCTGCATCAAATCAGAAAACTCTTGGCAGAGGTGCCATTAGTGGATCCAAAGATAATATCATCAATATAAACTTGAATGATCAGAATATCATCTTTCATGGATTTTCTAAACAAAGTGTTATCTATTTGGCCTCTATCAAACTGATTTTTAAGTAAGAAATTGCTAAGTCTGTCATACCATGCCCTAGGTGCTTGTTTTAAACCATATAAAGATTTTTTAACTTTTAAAAATATGGTTTGGAAAATCAGAACTTTCAAAACCTAGGGGCTTTTTGACATAGACTTCCTCACTTATATAACCATTTAAGAAAACACTATTGACATCCATTTGATACAAAGTAATATCATGATTTGCAGCAAAAGAGAGTAGGATATGAATTGCTTCTAACCTGGCCACTGGAGCAAAAGTCTCAGTGTAATCAATGCCTTTTTGCTGATTGTATCCTTGTGCCACAAGCCTAGCTTTATTCCTAACGACATCACCTTTTTCATTGAGTTTGTTCCTGAACACCCACTTGGTTCCAATGATATTTTTGTGTGGTCTGGACACCAGATCCCAAACATCATTCCTTTCAAACTCATTCAGCTCTTCTTGCATTGCAAGAATCCATCCTTCTTCTGCCAGTGCTTCATCAACAGTAGTTGCTTCAATGGTAGAAAGTAAACCAAACATACTTGTTTCTTTAAGTGATGATCTGGTTTTCAATGGTTCAACTGCACTTCCAATAATCAGTGTTTCTGAATGTGAAGACTTGTACTTCCACCCATTCTTTCCTTCTGACTTGTCTTTAGGTTCAACATTGTCTTTGAATTTGCTTTCATCCTTTTCTTTCTCGGGTTCTATTATTTGATCTGCTCCTGCTTCCTGTGCTTTTGGTAAACCTGCAATTTCCTCATCTTGCTTTGACTTTTCAGAGTCAAGCTGTTTGTCATCAAACTTAATGTGTACGGACTCCTCCACAGTGTTAGTTTCTTTATTAAACACTATAAGCTTTTGATCTCTCAGAGTAACCAATGAAGGTACACTTTTGAGATCTGGAATCAAATTTTGCAAGATTATCTTTAGTGTTTAGCATATAACAAATGCAGCCAAACTGTTTGAAATAGGAAATATTAGCTTTCTTACCTTTCCACAGTTCATATGGAGTTTTGTTTAGAATAGACCTGATGTAAACTCTGTTCTGGATGTAGCATGCAGTGTTGACAGCTTTTGCCCATAGGTAGGTAGCAACATTCATGTCATTCAGCATGGTTCTGGCCATCTCCTGCAGTGACCTGTTCTTCTTCTGATACTTCACCGTTAGAGTCAGAGTCAGACTCAGTGCTGTAATTATATTTTGTACGAGCCTTCAGAGCCAGTTTTGTTTCTGGCTTGTTAAGACTGGTTGAACTGTTTCCTTTGATTCTGCTTCGGCTGATACACCATGTTTCTCTGGTGATTCTGGTAATTCAGCTTCTTTTAGTAATACTGAAGCTGATGTGTGTGATTCTGCTGTTTGTGGCTGAACCTCTGATTTTGATACTGATACTGGTTCTGGTTCTGATTCTAGTGTGAATTGTACTGTCCAGACCTTCTTTCATCAGACTTATTTTGCTTCTGTCTTGTGGAAACTGGAACATACACCTTTTTCTGTTTGTGCATTACCAGCATCCATTGATCAGGCACCATGATTGGTGTTTCCTTCTGGTTGCTCAGAATATCTGCAACATAAACAATTTTGTTCTTTGGTACCCAAAACTGGTTGGGTCCAGGTTTGTTAGACTTAACAGGTCTCTTGTCTTTCCCAAATTTTATCATAGGACAAGACAATTTAGAATGACCCTTTTTAGCATAAATAATACACAGAATATTAGAATGAGCAGTTTTAATTTCAACAACAGATTCCGTAAAATCTATTCCTCTCTTACCATTGTTACTGATTCCATAGATAGTGTGAATTGTACTTCAAAATAATTCAAACTAAATAAAAGAAATTTATTAAAAGAAATTTTCAAAATAAATAAAAGAAATTTTCAAAATTATTACTTCAAAAGAATTGAAATAAAATTTAAGATTTTAATAGTTTCGTCAATTAATACGTCGTAATTTAAATGACGAACGTAATTAAATAATTACCGCATAATTACAATTAAGTAATTATAATTTTTAAGAATTGATACTTCTAGTATAATCAAAGATAATATATCATAAAGGACGGTGTCATAACATTTCAAAAAAATATCAGAGTGCAGAAAAGATTACAATTATCCCAAAATAAATAATTACAGCCCTCAACACTAGGCCCTACACAAAAAGTCTAGTCTGATCATGCACTAAAGCTACTGCAGCACGGTTTCCACCGCATCCTCTGCAAGTCTCGTCTTCACCCAGTTGTCTGCCCCTCTACGTTGTCCATAAATACGTCGTGCGTGAAGATCAAGGAAAACTAACGACGTCTCCGTCGTTAGTGTAACCGTCGGTAGGAAGGGTTCGGGTATCATCTGAGGGCAAAGCCCAATTTCCACAATAATGGTAAAGGGTCACCGACCGAAATTAACAAATACCACATAGCATTTATATCAATAATAATAAGTATATTCATGGCATGTTATGTAACAATAATGATAAAGTAGTTAGAGTGTCAAGTCTTGTGTAAGTTGTGGTGTGACTAAAGTGATGAGGGTTTTGTAGGAAACAATGCCTCCAAGAAGAGATGACACTGCAAGAGCCAACGTCAGCCGGGAGGATAGGATGGCTGAAGCGATGAATAACATGGCTGCGTCTGTTGCTGCACAGACGGCTGCGAAGACTCAACGTGATCTGGAGAAAAGAGAAAGAGAGATTCGTGCTGCTGAATCAAGAGGGCTAGAGGATTTTCGTCGTCATAATCCTCCAAAGTTCAAGGGTGATGAGGGTCCAGAAAGAGCGGACCAATGGATTCAAGAGATGGAGAAAATCTTTGAAATGATTAATTGTCAAGCACGGTGAAGGTCAACTATGCTACATATCTGACTCTTCTTCTGGGATTTCAACACCTTGAATCTAATTGCTAAGTCACCTGCTACTTCTTCTGACTCTTCAGATTGTAGACTCTACTTCAACAATATAGATCTGACACAAGGGAACGATAAACAAGAGTACTTGCTTTTGGAAAGCTAATACTCACAAGTAACCTCATTGAAAAATCGAGTGTTTGCCTCTGGAAGTTTATGACTCTTTTACTGATTTTCGATCACAAGTCTTCCACCTTTAGCCTCCTTTTATAGATGAAAATTAGGGTTTCTTCCATGATCAAATTCGAGTTGTATCTGTCCAGATTCTCTTGCAAAAATAACTTGGCCAATCGGGTTTGAGCTTTATGCCTTATCCGAACCTTTTTGCTTCAGATTTGTTCTGAAAATAAATTTGGCCAATCCTGTTCTTGTTTAATTCTGGACCGTATCTTTCTTCCCTCTAATTGCTTTTAAATTCCCTCCAAGACTTCAATTTATTTTTGTATGAAATCCCCTTAATACTTTGATCAAATTTCTATCAAAATTTAATCAAGGCTTTTTCAAATTTTAATCAAGTCTTCACTGATTTTCATCATGATTAAAATCTGGACCGTATGATCCTCTGATCTCAACCAACTCTGGACTTATGTAATCTGATATGCCCCAATTCAGTGATCCTCTGATCTCGGCCAACACTAGACCGTATGATCCTCTGATCTGGATCAAGACTGGATTAAATCTGGATCAAGTCTGAACTAAGTGTGGATTAAATCTGGACAAAGTCTTATGTTCTGGACAATCAAATCTTTTGAACTGGACTGAGTTTTATGTTCTGGACCATGCTATCTTCTGGTCTGGACCACGTCTGGATTAAATCTGATATTCATGACCAAGCTATCTTCTGGTCAGGATAAAGTCTGGACCAAGTTTGACTTATGTTTCCTTCTAGTCTGGACCAAGTCTCCCTCTGACAAGCTTCCATCTGGTCTGGATCAGGTCTCCTTCTGGACTCTACTTCCTTCTGATCTGGACCAAGAAAGATATCCTCTAATAATGTTATTTGTCCTTTGATGTTTTGCCTTTGATGACATCCTCTGATATCTTCTGGAGGTGTATCCTCTTGTGTCATTCTTTGATTTTATCCTCTGGTGTCCTCATCTTCTGCTTCTGATTTTATCTTCTGGTGATGTCATCTTCTGCATCTGGTGACGTCATCTTGTGGCATTTTTCATTATTATTCTAAGTCAAGAATAAGATTACATAAAAGTACTTTTGTAAACATCAAAATTCAATATGAAAAAAATATGAACAATATCAACCTAAAGAATATACACACTCAATCTAAACAAAATCCGAATAGAATCAATCTAGAATAACTACTCTGATTGAATTCAGAAGTAAAGAATTGGCTAAAGAACGTATTATCAAAACATATCTTGTTTAGAATTATTTTTAAATTTGATCATTGTCGACCAAGCTAGGAATGAAGATACAACTCAGAATTAAACAAGGACTAAATTGAAGCCCAAATTTTATCTATAAATATATACTCAAGACTAAAGAAGAAGATGATCGAAAAACCATAAAAGAGTAAAAGAATTGAAGCTTAAAATTCCAAATTCATCTTAGAATTTGTACGAATGAGAAATATTTTCTAAGTGTTTTTCTTATAGTGTGACAATCATTGTTATAATCAGTTTGTTAGAAGCAACTACTCAAGTTTTAAACCTGTGTATTCAAACCTGATAGTGGTGTTAGTGTGCCTTCAACAATCTAGGGTTGTTAAATTGTATGGAGAAGACTTGGCTGGTAGAGTCATGGCGTGTGTGTTCCTCAAAAGTCTAGGGTTGTCAGGCTTTTTGAGAAGACTATCTTTGAGGGTCAGACACTTTGTTATTCAAGTTGTTGAATTAGTGGGTTAAATCCTTCTGAGTGAAAGGACTGAATGTAGCCAAGTTATTGGTGGACAATTTTAATCAAATAATGAAAAAGTTATCAACTTAGTCAAACACAATTCAACCCCCCTTATAGTGTTTGCACCTTTCATTTGAATATCAAAGCATGGATGAGCCCAATAAGAAGAAACCAACCATGTCTTTATAATCAAAGTAGAAGAAAGTTCTGAAGGCAACATAAGAATCAAAGGATGATGAATTAGAAGATCAAAATGGAGACTCAGAAGAAGAAGAACTGGCTTTCATATCTAGAAAAGTTTAAAAGATGTGGCACAATAGAAAGAAGAAACTTCCCCAAAGATATTCCATGAAGTCTAGTAAATATGATAAATCTAACAAGAAACATATAATCTATTATGGATGCAATGAACCTGGACATATTAAGTCATGATGTCCAAATCTAGAGAAAGGGAAACGTAAGAGGAATGATTAGAGACCCAAGAAGAAGAATTTGATGGCACATGGGATGATTCTGATGAAATCCTCTGATGATGAAGAGCAAATAGATTTGCCTCTGATGGCTCATTCCAACTCTGCCTCTGGATGCAACATATATTCTGACTCTTGAAGTGAATCAGTAGATGAAGAAATTGAGGTATTTTCTGACTTAATTCGATCTAATTTAATTACAGTTATAAATGACTTCTTGAACAAGAATCACAAATTGTCCTTCAAACTTTAAACACTTAGAAAAGAAAATGCAAACTTAATTGAAGAAATTAATGTTTTAAAGAATCAAAGTGCTGAAGTTAAAACAGAAAATGCAACTCTGAAAATGATATTGTTGAACTTAAGGCTGGAAATCTAACTCTGAAAAATAATCTAAGTTCAACTTAAATTGAAAATACATATGTAACTCTGATAACCATGAAGAAGTATTGCAAGATTTTCTTGCTAATGCAATGGAAAGAAGCAAGTATGCTTTTATGATTTATGGAGTTAGTAAAAATGGTAAAAGAAGTCTAGGATTTGAAGAAACTGTAGCTGAACCTAAACTTATTCCCTCTTATATCTTGTGTTCTATTTGCTCTAAGAAAGGTCACTCCAAGTTATCTTGTTTATGTTGCATATGTCCTTAACAATCAAGTTAAAACACCAATTATGGTACCAGGACAATGGACGCTTGTGACACATGACGATAGAAAAGTCTATGTTCCAAGACCTAACATTGAGCAAATGAGGCACAATGTCTTTTGAAGGAAAGCAAAAACGTCAAGTCATTTGTCAAGGTACAATTGGTAATGGTATTTCCCCTTCTATTAAAGATGTCTTATTTGTTAAAGGTCTTAAGCATAATTTATTAAGTATAAGTTAGTTATGTGATAATAATTATGATATTATATTTAATCAAAAAACATGCAAGACAATTAGTCAGAAGGATGGATCTGTACTCTTTATAGGTCAGAGGCAAAACAACATTTATAAGATAAATCTTTTTAGTTTAGAGAAACAAGAGGTTAAGTGTCTGATGTCAGTAAATGAAGAGAAACTAATTTGGCACAAAAGATTAGGTCATGCAAACCTTTGATTAATTTCAAAACTGAATAAACTTCAACTAGTCAAAGGTCTACCTAAGCTTAGATACAAAACTGAAATTATGTGTGAAGCTTGTCAAAAGGGACAACAAACAAAAAAACTCCTTTACCCCTAAGAAATCAGTCTCTACCTTAAAGCTCCATGAGCTCTTACATATAGATCTCTTTGGACCAGTGAAAACAACATCTCTAAGTGGAAAAAAATGTCTTTGCTATAGTAGATGATTACACTAAGCGGTCATGGGTAAAATTCTTAATAAGTAAGGACGAATCACATTTTGCAAAGAAGTAATGAATGAAAAGGGTTTTAAGAGTGTAACAATTAGAAGGGATCATGGAGGAGAATTTGAAAACAAGTTCTTTGAAAGTTTTTGTGATGAGAATGGATTTTCTCACAACTTCTTCTCTCCTAGAACACCATAACAAAATGGAGTTGTAGAAATAAAGAATACATCACTCCAAGAAATGGCCAAAACCATTTTAAATGAGATGAATGTTGCAAAACACTTTTGGGCTGAAGCAATTAACACTGCATGTTATATTTAAAATAGAGTCTTAATTAGATCTATTAAATAAAAGACCATATGAATTATTGAAAGGCAGATAACATTTCTTATTTTAAACAATTCAGTTGTACTTGTTATATGTTGAACAATAAAGATAACCTTGGTAAATTTGATTCTAGATCTCAAAAGTGTACCTTCATTGGATACTCTAAAAGATCTAAGGCTTATAAAATGTTTAATAAGGAAACTCAAATTATGGAAGAATCCATTCATGTTAAATTTGATGACAAACATCTTGACCTGGAAAAGTCATAGCAAGATGATGATTGTGTAGGTTTACTGAAACCAGAGGAAACAAATGCAAACAAACCATAAGAACCTGAAAAATCAGAGCATACAAGCAAATCAAAAGAAGATGAAAAATCTTCAGAGGATGAATTTGAGCAAGTCAAGATAAGTTAGAAGGAAGATCTGGATGGAAGTACAAGTCATTTCATCCTTAAACTCTACTCGTTGGAAGTGCAAGTGATCCTTTGAGGACTAGATCATCATTAATAGATATCACTTTGTTTGGCTTACTCTCATCAATTGAGCCTGCCTCTGTTGATGAAGCATTGGCATATAATGGATGGATTCTTGCAATGCAAGACAAGTTAAATGAACTTAAGAGGAATAATGTTTGGGATCTAGTACCTAGACCAAAGAAGAACATTATTGGAGCCAAGTGGATTTTCATAAATAAGCTAAATGAAAAGGGTGAAGTGTTAAGAAAAAAGGAAAGACTTGCGCACAAGGCTACAATCAACAATAGTGCATTGATTACACTGAGACATTTGCTCCACTAGCTTGGTTAGAAGCGATTTGTATCCTACTTTCTTTAGCTGCAAATAATAACATTACATTACTTCAAATGGATTTTAAAAGTGTTTTTCTTAATCGTTATATAGCTGAAGAATTCAATGTTAAACAACCCCAAGTTTTGAATGTTCTGAATTTCCAAATCAAGTTTTTAAGCTTAGGAAATCTCTGATGGTCTAAAACAAGCACTTAGGGTATAGTATGATAGACCTAGTAACTTTGAAATAGGACAAGTAGATAATACACTTTTAAGAAAATCAATAGGAGTTGACATTCTTATTATTCAAATTTATGTTGATGACATTATTTTTGGATCTACTATTGACACTCTTTGCCAAGAATTTTCTAAATTAATGCAGCTTGAATGTTAAATGAGTATGATGGGAGAACTTAAGTTCTTCTTATGCATACAAATTCAGAAAAGTTAAAAAGGTATATAAATTCATCAAACTATACAAAAGAGCTTCTCAAGAAGTTTAAGATGAGTGGTTGCAAATCTATGGCTACACCAATGCACCCTACATGTTCACTTGAAAAAGAAGAATCAAGCACAAAAGTTGACCAGAAAACCTATAGAGGAATGATAGGATCCCTACTTTATCTTACTGCTTCCAGATCTGACATCATGTTTAGTGTATGTGTATGTTCAAGATTTCATGTTGACCCTAGGGAATCACATTTAACTACTATTAAGAGAATCTTTAGGTACCTAAAAGGCACTACCAACATTACCTTGTTCTACAAGAAATTTTCTCTATACAAATAAATTGGGTATTTTGATTTTGATTATGCTAGAAATAAACTTGAGAGAAAAAACACAAGTTGAAACTACAAATTTCGAGGTGACAACTTAATCTCTTGGTCAAGTAAGAAACAAAACACAATTGCCATGTCAACAGTGGAGGTTGAGTACATTTCAGCAGCTGGTTTCAGTTCTCAATTGTTATGGATGAAACATCAACTGGAAGATTAGATTTCAGCAACTGGTTGTAGCTCTCAACTACTTTGGGTGAAATGTCAACTAGAAGACTACAAAATCCTAAAAACCAACATTCCCATTTATTGTGAGAACACTTCTGGGATTTGCATAACCATAAACCATGTACTTCATTCTAGAGCTAAAAACATAGAAATCAAACACCGGTTCATTAGGGACTTCGTTAAAAAAGGTGTGCTTAATATCCAGTTTGTAGACACTGAACATCAATCGGCTGACATATTCACCAAACCACTAGTTCAAGATAGGTTTGACTTCATCAAGAAAAGCCTAATCCTTTTTATTTTACCTAACTGATGTTGTGCCAATCTAAGAGTAGTTTAGTTTCATACTTAGGATAAATTTTAGGTTTGATGTTTATGTTATTTTCATTCTATTAAAAAAAAAGGACAAATTAAAAAAAAAACAGAGGCAAGTTTCACTTTCAAGTCTTCTTGTCTGATGAAAAAAGGAGGAGATGTTTGATAATGTGGGGAGAAAAAATATGTAGAAAAATACTTAGACTTAGGGGGAGCCTTAAGTAAAGGGAGTCAAAGTATTTAAAATAAAAGTTGTTATTAAAAATACAATTTTGTCATCATCAAAAAGGGGGAGATTGTTGGAACCAAGTTGGTTTTGTACTTAGAGTTTTAATGTTAACAAAAGTATTTTATGAGAACAATATATTTGACTTCACATGGTACGAAAAAAGATTCGTGTTTTTGAAGACAATTAAAAATAAGATTTGATTTGCATTTATAACTAAAGAAAATCATTGACCAATTTGAAAAGTAAATATGGTCAAGATTTGAAGAAAATAAAATTTGATTCAAATTTATAATTGAAGAAAACTTTTGACCAAGTTGAAAAGAAGATATGGTAATGATTTAAGGAAGATATGATCAACATCTTATCAACAATAAGATATGAATTATTTACAAGAGATATGATCAAGATTTATCTACAATAAGATATGAATTATTTACAAGAACATATGATCAAGAATTGTTTACAAGAACAAACACTCACAAGAAGATACATTTATTATTGGCAAATATATAATTCAAATTTTGACAAAGGACAAAATATTGAATTGGAAATAGTCATATTCCTACTTGTGAAAGTTCAAGAACCGGTCTAACAATATGCTCCCGCCTAGATCAAAGCAAGCAATACTAAGCAAGTTTCATTTGAAGAATTTGCGAAAGCAATCTTAACAAAATATGAACAATATCATTTTGAAGAATTTACAAACTCAATCTTAAGAAAATACAAACAATATCTATCTGAAGAATTTACAAACTCAATCTGAACAAAAAAGGAACAATTTCAATCTAAAGAATTTATAACCTTAGTCTCAACAAAATACAAACAAAATCAATCTAGAAGAACAACTCCAATTATATTTAGAAATAAAGACTTGGCTAAAGAACATATTATCAAAAAACATCTTGTTTAGAATTATTTTTGAATAAGATCATTGTTGATCAAGCTAAGAATGAAGATACAATTCAGAATTAAACAAGGAGTAATTTGAAGCCCAAATGTTATCTATATATAGATACTCAAGGCTCAAGAAGATGATCGAAAAATCAGAATAAAGTAGCAGAATTCAAGCTCAAAATTCCAAATTCATCTTAGAGTTCAAAGAGAGAAACACTTGTTCGAATGAGAAATATATTCTATGTGTTTTTCTTAGAGTGTGATAGTCATTGTTATAATCAGTTTGTTAGAAGCAACTACTCCAAGTTCCAATCCTATGTACTCAAACCCAAAGGTGGTGTTAGTGTGCCTTCAACAATCTAATGTTGTCAGTTTGTGTGGAGAAGATTAGGCTGGTAAAGTCAAGGTGTGTGTGTTCCTCAAAAGTCTTGGGTTGTCAGGCTATTTGAGAAGTCTGGCTTGGAGGGTCAGGCACTTTGTAATTCAAGTTGTTGAATTAGTGGATTAAATCCTTCTGAGTGTAAGGATTTGATGTAGCCAAGTTTGTGCTGAACCAAGATAAATTATTTGTGTCACTTTATTCCTGCACTCCTTCGTTTTATTATTCTTTCTACTCTAAGTAAATCATCAAGTCAAAACCAATTTAATCAAATAATGAAAAAGTTTTCAACTTAGTTAAACACAATTCAATCCCTCTTCTCGTGTTTTCACCTTCAGGAAGTTCAGAGTTAGACACTTGAAGTGATTGCTAGTGGCAGAATAATTCTTGTTACGCTTATTAGAGGTAGAGGCATAAGAATTCTTGTCACGCTTATCAGAGGCACATGTAGAATAATTCGCATATAAGTTCATCAAAGTCAAAAGACTTGCGACAATGCTTCGTGCTATGAGAGGCATTGCAATGCAATGTTGATTCATATATCAAAATTACCAAAGAGACAACAATATGTGTTGTATCTATGTTTTCATCTATTTATCAGAGGATACACTAAGAGTCCAATGACTGGGCATATAAATTCAAACTTGCGCACTTAAATTCAACATTAGAGCATCAAATTGTTCCCACAAACGGTTATCATCAAAAAAAGTGAGAAGCTTATTTCTTCAAATCAACTTGGTTCCAACATCTTGATCTTGATCTTCTTGAGAAGTTCTTTAGTGTACTTGATATGATGAATTAGCACACCGTTTTGATTTTTTTTATCTGAATCCCTAAGAAAAACATAAGTTTTCCCATCATACTCATTTTGAATTCCTAGTTCATCAACTTAGCAAAATCTTGACAAAGCTTGCTGTTAGTTGAACGAAAGATAATATGATCTACATAAATTTGAACTACGAGAAGGTCATTTTTAGATAATTTTCTAAATAGAGTAGTGTCAACTTGTTCTCTTTCAAAATCATTTTCAAGTAAAAAATTGTTTAGCCTATCGTATCGAGCTCTTGGTGCTTGTTTCAGACCATTCAAGGATTTTTTAAGTATTAAAACATGGTCTAGAAACTCAGCATTTTCAAAATCTTGTGGTTGTTTAACATACACTTCCTCGTTCATATAACCATTTAAAAATGCAATTTCCACATCCATTTGATATAAGATGTGTGCAACAAAAGATAATAAAATGCGAACTTCTTCTAACGTTGCCATGTGAGCAAACATCTCGGTGTAATATATACCTTCTTGCTGACTATAATCTTGAGCTACCAGTCGAGCTTTGTTCCTTATAACTTCTCCTTTCATGTTCTGGTTATTCTTGAATACCCACTTGGTTCCAATGGGCATCTTTTCCTCAAAAGTCTAGGTACATGATCCCAAACGTCATTCATCTTTAATTTTATAAGCTCATATAGCATTGTCAGAATTCATCCATCGTCCAATAGGGCTTCATCAACGGAGTTTGGTTCGATTTGAGAGAACAGACCAAACAAATATTTATTTTTTAGAGTAGATATGTTCTTTAGAGGATCACTTGTGTTTGCTATAATTAGAGAGTCTGGATGAGATGATCTATACTTCAATCCAGTTATGGATTCTAGAGAATCTTAAGTTGTTCTGACATTATCATTCTTATCCTCTGCAGTTTCGTTTGTTTCCTTCGATGTGTGAAGTTCCTCTAATTTTCCTGTTTCTTCTATTTTTCTGGGTTCATCTACTTTTGTTGGCTCCTCTGGAATGTTTGTTTCCTCTAGGTTTTGTGGACCTGCAGAATCATCATCTAGCTCTGAATTTTTATTGTCAGGTTGTTTTTCATCAAACTTAACATGAATTGATTCCATAACAATCACTGTTTCTTTATTGTATACCCTGTAGGATTTAGACGTTTCAGATTATCCCAAAAAGATGCATTTTTTAGATCGTGATCGAACTTGCCAATTTTCTATTTTGTGTTTAGAACACAGCATGTACAATCAAACTGATGAAAATAAGAAATGTTGGGTTCTATTCCTGTTTCCATAATTCATGGGGAGTCTTATTTAGAATAGGTCTGATAAAAACTCTGTTCTGAATATAACATGCATTATTCACTGCTTCTGCCCAGAAGTGCTTTGCAACATTCATCTCATTTATCATAGTGTGTGCCATTTCTTGAAGAGATCGATTTTTTCTTTCTACAACACATTTTGCTAAGGTGTTCTAGAAGAGGAAACATTGTGTAAACTTACATTTTCTTCACATAAGTTTTCAAAAAGATTGTTTTCAAATTCACCACCATAATCACTACGAATTGTTGTGATTGAAAGAAATTTTTCATTATGCATTTATTACAGAAGGCAGTGAAGACCTTATGTGACTCATCCTTGTGTCTAAGGAATTTAACCCGTCTCCATCTAGTATAATAGTCAACAATGACAAGTCCATACTTCTTACCACTAATAGAGGCAATTTTGACAAGACCAAAAAGATCTATATGTAATAGCTCAAGAGGCCTTGTTGTGGAAACAATGTTTTTAGATGAAAATGAGGTTTTAGTTTGTTTCCTTGTTTAGAAAGCCTCACAAAGAACCTCTGATTTGTATTTGAGATTGGGCAAGCTTCTAACAAGGTTGAGTTTGTTTAATTTTGATTTTAATCTCAATTTTCCATGTCCTAATATCTTGTGCCAAATAAAATGTTCCTCGTTCATACACACAAGATGTTTTACCTCTTGTTTTTCGGACTTAAAAAAATTTATTTGTAAAGATTGTTTTGCCTTAGACCAGTAAAAAGAATAGACCCATCAGTATGACCGATTGCCTTACATGATTTTTTATTAAAGAAAACATTATACCCATTGTCACTTAATTGACTTATGCTCAATAGGTTATGTTTTAGTCCATTTACAAACAAAACATTTTTAATAGAAGAAGAAGAGGAACCTTGACAAACTATACCATGACCAATTATTCTTCCCTTATGGTTTCCTCCAAATCCAACTGTTCCTCTGACCTTCAGATTAAGCTCTTTGAACAGAGACCATTCTCCCATCAAGTGTCGTGAGCAGCCACTATCCAGGTATCATGATTGGTGTTTTACTTTGTTGCTAAGGACATCTGCAAAAGGAATTATTTTATCATTAGGTACCCAAATTTTACTAGATCCTTGTTTGTTAGTTTTTAAAGGTTTTTTATTTTTCCATGTTTTTAGCATTGGACAAGATACTCTGATGTTTCCTTTCTTGGAACATACAACACAGACATCCTTAGGAGAAATAATATTTTATGTTGGTTCTTCAAACTCGATTCCTTTTTTTCGATTTATGATAACACCATAAATGATTGAAGCTTGCTTACTTCTCTCGATTCCATTTTCATGGAACTTTTGAAAAGCTAATTTGTATTTAACTGAGTTATAGATCTTATCCTCTTAGGGTTTTTAAATGTTTTCATTCAGAGTCATTTTCTCTCTCTTAAGTTTTTCAAAATCTTTTTCAAGAGAGTTATATTTTTTAGTCAAATCATTGAGTTTTTCTTAGAGTTTTCATTTTTGAAGACACATAATGATTGTTATTTAAAAACTCATTTAAAGTAGTTATAAGCTCATTTGAGATAGATCAGATAATACCTCGATTTCTTCATCATAGTCTAAATTGAAGTTAGACTGTATCTTAGCCATCAGAGCCATGTTTGCCAGCTTTTCATCATTAGAGGATTCATCATAATCATTCCATGTAATCAGACCTTTCTTCTTGGTCCTAGATTCTTTCTTTTGACTTCTTCTCTCAAGTTTTGGACATTCTGCCTTGAAGTGTCCGGGATCCTTGCACTCGAAGCATGTGAATTTTTTCTTGTCAATACCTTTTTCTTTGTTTTGGTACTTGTTGAAGTCTCTTTGGGGAAATGATCTATTCTTTTGCCATATGCATTGAATCTTGCTTGAGATGAAGGATAATTCCTCAGCCTCTGAATCTTCACTCCGATCCTCCGAATCATCATCCTCTGATTCTTTAGCTACTTGTAGAGCCTTTTTGTCTTTTATCTAAGAGCCAAAATCTTTTTCTTCCCCTTGGGCTCATCCTCTGCTAGTACAATCTCGTGAGATGGAAGGGAACTAATCAGTTCTTCTAGTGGAAGACTATTTAGATCCTTTGCTTATTGGATTGCAGTGATCTTGGGTCTCCATTTCCTTGGAACACTTTGGAGAATTTTCTTTACATGATCTGTAGTTGAATAACTTTTCTGAAGCACCCTCAAGCCTGAAATGAGAGTCTAAAATATGGAAAAAATCATCTCGATGACTTCATCTTCCTCCATTTGAAATAACTTGTACTTTCTGACCAAAAAATTAGCTTTGGCTTTTTGCACCTGTTTAATTCCTTCGTAGGTCAGAACCAGAGCATCAAATATGCTTTTGGCCATCTCTTTGCTACTACACTTATTGAATTCCTTAAATGTGATTGCATTCATGATAAAAGTTAAGGCTTTATGATGCATCTTGAATTGCTTCTTCTGATCAACATTCATGTTCTTTTTGGATACTTCAGTACCATCATCATTGGTAAGAGCAGTGTATCCATCTTCAACCAAATCCAAGAGTTCATAATCTTGAGAAAACAAATAGCTTCTATGTCTGTCTTTCCAGTACTCAAAATGTTCTCCATCAAATAGGGGGTATGTTGATGTTTGTTACAATAGCTTCATCACCAAGGTTAGACATAAAAGAATATTAGATCTTTACTCAAACATTGTAAGGTGCTTAGAACTTGAGACCGAGCTAAGATACCAATTGAAGGATGAAAAACACAAGAAAAACGGGGGTTTGAATTGCGCTTTATAGTTTTTAAAAATTTCTTTGATAAACTTGGTGATTGAAAAGCTTAGAATGGATAAATAGAGGAATGAAGTAAATCACACAGAGATTTATACTGGTTCACCACCAAACCGGTAGTTACCTCCAATCCCTTCACCTAAAACGATTTTCTCAAATAATTCAAACCGAATTATAACACTTAACCTCAACCAATTAAGTCTTCTCAACTTCCAGTTTGCACCTACAAACAGTTGAGGAAACAACAACTACTGGGCTAGGTTACAAATGAATGATGTTGGGTTTTTCTAAAAAACTCTCTCAAGAGTTTGTTTACAATGTATTACTTTCAGATTTTTCTTTCCCAACACTTAGATAAATTTGAATGATTGCAGAATGTTGTAGTGCTAGGTTTGTTGCGTGTAATTGTGGTGCCTTTTCCTTATTTCCTATGTAAGGAATCATGTCCTTTTATAGAGTTTTTCACGGTATGGTCTATGTTATTAAGGTAAGGCTTGTGTACTTTCTTTTAGAAATACAACCTGTGTTTTCATGGGTTTAAACAATTGAACCGCCAAAGATAAGTTTATCCATTAAGGTCATAACTGAATCCCAGAATTACTCCTCGTAACTTGAATGGAAATAGAGTGGTATCGGATCAGATGATAGAATAATTGAAGCATTGTCTTATCGACCATTGGAGCATGCAGATTCTAATGATTATCAAAGCATGCACATAACTTGTTTCCCAAAGGATTAACTGTCATTAGATAATTTACTCTTATAAGAACGTTGACTTCTTCAGAACCGTTGATTTTTCTGAGCCATTGACTTTTTCAGCGTCATTGACTTTTTCGGTGGCGTTGACTTTTTCATTTAGAACATTGACTGGGCGTCGACTTTCTTTAGAGGTAGACGAAGTCAGACGCTTTCTTGAAGTCATTAGAGGTAGACAAAGTCAAATGCTTGCTTGCTTTCATTAAAGGTAGACAAAGTTAGACACTTGCTTGCAGTCATCAGAGGCAGACAAAGTCATATGCTTGCTTGCTTTCATCAGAGGCAGATGCATGAAAATATTTATTTACACCATTAGAGGCAACATATCAGAGGCGCGTATCACCAGATTTAGAACTGAAGAGCATAGAAACGAAATCTTAGTGTTCCTTTGTATTATTCTAATAATCAGATGATATAGTATAATATCCTACACAAACACTTGATCTTGGAACTACATACTTAATTAAAACATTAATGCATTAATTGTTTCCACAAAATATCTTTTGTTATTATCAAAACAAGATTAGGAATTGTTCTTCAAACCTTCTTGGTTCAAACAAAAACTACTAATAATATATATCAAAAGAGCAAACTTAGTAATTAAATTAAAATACTAAAATTGAAGACAAAACTAAGCAAGTTTGCTTCACACCCAATTACCACCGAAACCAATTCTTTCTTCTTCCCTTTATCGTTACCGTTCTACGCTTCTTTTGTTTTCAATGTTGCACTCACTATTTCTTTCTTTATGCCTTACACTAAAGTGTTACGGCACTTGAGATTTTAATTTCCTTTCTCTCATTATTATGGCCAAGCCCAAAACCATGCTTTTAGCTTCTTCTTTTTTTTTTCATTAATAATAACAACAATTATAATAAAACTAGAGGATCCCTCGTAAGAGTGAATCCACCCAACAACAACGTGCTTCGCCACCACCGGTAATGTCAAAATTTGTTGAGGTAATGTCAAAATTTATTTTATTTTCTTTCTTAAGTTTATTACTATAATGAGGGTATACCAAAATTAGCTCAATTAGTTGTTAATCCTTTCCAATAATTTTAAAATTTCAAATTAGGTTATCAATTTAAAATTATGATTTTATATCAATACTAGGGTTTTGCACGGGATAAGTTTGGAAAGCATGTTTATACCCTAAAAACCTTAATTATTCGCTGACATAGGGGTTGTAATGCCGTAGGGTTATCCTTAATTTTATTTAAAAACATATTTGAACTCCTGACGAGAAATCAATAATTATGGTATAAGCAGGGTTATCGTCAAAATGACTCTTTGACTTGAATTGAAAAGCACAGTAGCCTTTAGCCACTTCGAGGCTAAATTTCAATACTTGTAAAGCTTCTTCGATCACTAACTAAGGCGAGCGATGGATTCCATACACGACAAGACAATTAGCATAAAATAGCACAATATATATGTGTAGGATAACCCAAGTCCTATTAGTGATAAGCACCTAAGGAAAGCTAATGACCGTTAGTAACTCACAAGGGATATTAATTAGGTTATGTCGCTTGTCATAGGATTGATTCAATGAAATATTATTAGATATAATGCTTAATTTTTGTGTGTGTGATGTTTGTCATAATTGTATGAATGTACTATGTGATAAGTTTATACTTTTGATTGTTAGGCTAAGTGAGATTGATTAATGTTGGCATGAGACAAATAATGGATGAATGCATTAAGATATGGTGAGGTTAAATAAGGAAGGATAATGGAATATATATATATCATCATCATCATCATCTTCTTTTTCTTCTTCTTCTTCTTCTTCTTGATATTGATTCTTTAATGGCTATGAAGTATCTGGGTTTCATAGTTGCATTTACATACTGATTACAGTGAAGAGAGTCAGAGTACGCTCATGGATTTCATAGTTCGTGGTGACCGCGATGGGCCACAGTGTCAGCGGTGACCGTGATAGGCCATTAAGTTAAGTAGTGACCGTGATGGGCTACGGGGTGGTTCCATGTGATAAGTCGGTCCATCTTATCCTTACGAGGATTTAACTAATGTGTAAAGCCTGTGAGAGGCTACATTCTAAGTAATTCGTGCTAGTCCGTGAGAGATTGCACCCATAAAGTTATGTAGTGACCGTGATGGGTATGGGGTCGTTCCATGTGATAAGTTGGTCCATCTTATCTTTACGAGGAGTTAACTAATGTGTAAAGCATGTGAGAGGCTACACTCTAAGTCAATCGTGCTAGTCCGTGAGAGACTGCACCATGGTAATTAGTACTAAGGCCTGTGATAGGTGGTACAATTATGATTTACGCCCTTCGAGGAGCGTTTTGGTTTTGTCCTGGAAATTCCAGAATCATGTGCACTGGCATATACGCATTGCATTAGGGTGTTTGACATGCGAGGCATGATTGTTATGATCCAATTTGTGAAAATGATATGTGCAAGTACCTTAAATCCTAAGTTCCTAATAAGTTGTTGTGATTGTTGATTGTACTTTGGGGCTTGCAACATGATCTGTATTCTAAATCTTTAATCTCATCGAAGACTTATTTTGTCAATAAATGGGTATACTTATTTTTTCAATGTTGTTATCTTGCTATAACTGCTATGTATGTATTGTTGTCCTTTGACATAATTGTTAACTGTTATTTTCGGTTGGTGACCCTTTACATTATTGTGAAAAATTGGGCTTTGCCCTCAGATGATACCCGAGTTTGTACCACTGACGGTTACCTTGACAACGGAAATGTCGTTAGACTTCCCTGATCGACATACGCCGACTGCTTGGGTATACGACCCCATCTCAAGAAGGGCTACTTATACGGGGAGGGTGGTGAAAACCAGTAGGAGTGTCGGGGCAGTGTCGCGTGTGGAATACACTCACGGGCGAATCGACTTTCCTGTACCTTCAGGATTGGTACTCAAGGTGAATGGGGTACATGCAGATGTAGAGGGTCCTGTAGTTGGAGGTGAGATGGAGGTCACCGTAGGTGTGGTGACTCCTACTGTATTAGATGGGGATGCGGTGCCTGAACCAGGAACGGGTGAGAAGGGCAAGGGGCCGATGCCAGTGGGGGTTGACAACTCAGGTCCGTCTAGGCTGGTAGAAGAATGTTTTGAGATTTCAGCGTCGCCGAAGCGACCTATATCGTGGGTGGATCTGACATCGGAAGAGATTGACCCTTCTATGGCTGATGAGGAGGAAGATGTCACTTCGAGGTGAGATACTGCCTCGGACGAGACTTGTGCAGAGTGTGGTGGTCACCCTTGTTACTGTAGTTGTTAGTGGATGATCGGATTAGCTTTTGTTGTATAGGGTCCTAGTGTTTTGGTGGTTCTACTTATTTTCTTTTGGGGATGACTGTATCTATGACGTTCTTGACTTTCGTCTTTTGTCGGTGGGTCCATGATCCAATTTTTTGACGTGAGCAAGGGGGATATAACATTCTTGGAGCAGCACTTTTGTGCAGGTATCTACCGAGAATACCCCATGGGTATGAGCGATGTCTGTTAGGTCTCATAGCCTGGTGTATTTTCTATTTGTATATTTTGAATATTAATTCCGAAAACTATTTTAGTTTATTTGTATTTATGGTGAAATTAATTATTTCTCTTGTCGTCTTATGACACGACGTATTATTTTATTAAGTGGTTTTGACAAAAAAAATACACTCGCGTTGTTAAAAATCGGGGTATTACATAGACTCCACGAAAAGTCAAGTGGTGTTTCACGAATATTTAGGGGACGTTGGTGGCATGTGGTCATGTGATGCCTGATTGTTATTTAGGTGGTATCCTTGACAACGATATTTTTTTTCCGAGTTAGCATATAATACAATATTGCATCAAAATAGTTAAGACTTGATATAAGATCTATACATGAGCTACCATTCACAGTATATGGGACATTTTTTGCACCTTCCATGAGGCTCATATGCATGATAACTTGGCCAATAGATGAGTAGGCAAGAATTGTTGGCTAGGTCAGATCCTAGGGAGTAACCGGTTGCAACTCATTCTACCAAGTCAAGAGTTTCATCATACCACCTTGCTACCCATTAGGGTTTGTCACCATGGAAACTCAACTAATATGGTATTTAGATAGTGTTTTGGTCAATACCGAGTCCTTTTTTAGGAAAATCCCTGTGTTTTTTCTTATACCAAAAATAATTATTATATATTATAGTTATGTATATTACTTTTTGTTTTCTTATGTGATTGTCTCAAATTTATCTACATAATTATAATGTAATCAGGGTTAGCCACTTAGTTTTCACCAATTGAACAACTAGGTGTCTCAATTAATGTTCATTCTAGTAGAAGTTTCATCCCAAAAAAATGTCTAAGAAAGGGTGATCCTATCTCTTTATCCTATGTGCTGATGTTCTATTTGGTATATAGTTAAGAACAAAGTTAGGAGTAATTTGATACATGGAATCCATATTGCAAGACAAGCTCCAATGGTCTTCCACCACCTATTTACGAATGATAGACTCTTGTTTACAAGTGTAACCTCTAGTGAAGCATAAGAAATCCTTAAAGTTCTATATGAATATTAGAAAGCTTCAAGGACTGGTCAATATGGACAAGTTAGAAGTATACTGTAGTCAAAATCAGCATGATGAAAATAATGAAATGATTTGTAACAAGATGGGTGTAAAGACTGTGGATACTCATTCCAAATAACTAGATCTCCCTGTGGTGTTTGGAAGGTCAAAGAAAGTAATATTCTCCTTTGTCATTAACCAAGTCTAGAAGAAATTGAATGGTTGGAAGATGATTTGTATGTTAATAGCGTTGATTGTTTTATTGCCATCAAACATTGTCCCTAATAAGACAATTTTAAATTTGGTTAACTTGACATTCAATGACTCATGCTGAGGAACACGAGTGACCTAGATGGGATTTGCCCTTTCCATATAAAGGGAGTAATATATCTGGGTTCCTTAATAGAGTATGACTGTTAAATGTATGGCAATGCCGAGATAAATCGATATGGGATATTGAATGTTGTAAAGTACTCAAGTATCAAGGAATTAGATGTTGAACTATACAAGGGTGACACATTCTATGCCTTGAATTCGATTTAGATGTGACGGGGGAAAAAGAGATTATATACGAGATGAATATCGTGGAAAGGTTATGTCACATACGTTAGAACAAATTAATGAAGGCTTAAAAATATAAATAAGACTTATTAATTCAGTAATGCAATCTTATGATGCACTGACATGAATTAAGTGAAATGCACAATATCATAAGCTATGGTGAGCTATGTTAGTATAAGGGTCTATAAATAAAACCCATATACATAATTGCATGTGAGCAATTAGAATATATTAAAATCCCTAGTCGTCGAAAACCATAATTACCCTAAGTACTTGAGATGGTACCAGTCTAAACTCAGGGATGATCACTAGGTTGCTGAAAAAACATCCTTGAGTACTTGAGAACAACTAATGAGTCGTTCTTAGTATATGGAGTTTAGGAAGAGCTTGATGTAATAGGTTACACCGATGCTAGCTTCGAAACAGATAAAGATGACTTTAGATTGCAGTCAAGTTATGTATTTTGCCTACATGGTGGCGTTGTAAGCTGCAAGAGTTCAAAACAGGTAACTCTAACTGATTCTACTATAGAGGTCGAGTATATTGTTGTTTCCAATGTAGCAAAGGAACTTGTTTGGATCAAGAAGTTCACTGTTGAACTTGGTATAATTACTAGCATTGTGGACCCCATTGATCTCTATTGTGATTACAATGGTGCCATCACACAAGCTAAGGAACCTAGATCTAACTGGCGATCCAACCACATACTTAGGCGCTATCATCTCATTAGAGAGAAAATCGATAGAGGAAATGCTAAAATATGCAAAGCACCAACACTTGACAATGTTGCCGACCCACTCAGAAAACCTCTTACTCAGTAGAAGCATGATGGTGATACTAGATTAATGGGTATTAGGTACATGCCTAATTGGCTCTAATGCTAGTGGGAGATTGTTGATGTAAGCCCTAGAGGCCAATGCTTTTCTTTTGAATCTAGAACTTGTATCATGTTGTTTATTTATAATATAAGACATTTCAATTATTATGTTTGTTTAATATAATAAAGTCCTTGAGTGAAACTTGTTCTAATAAGATATCGAATGGATAACTCAATTATGATATGCTATAGAAATTCACTCTCAAACATTTGTAGCCGAGTATATTATAGAGGGCAATAGTAATACAATTGAGACTATTATGTGTTATTGTTGATTGATAACCCTATTTCACAAGTTATTAATATGAGATATCAAGTCACAACGTAGGTATACATTAGGATAATGTATATTGGATTGACCCACCATGAGAATACTACATAGTGTGTTATGTAAGTGTCATAAGTTAGTCTCATAGTGATAGTGGTGTATGCCACCCTTAGACTTGAAACCACTATGATCCTTAGATGAAGAGTTGATTATTTTATTATAGTCAATTATTGCTTGTAACAGGACAATTATAATGTTGGTTACTTGACATTCAATGAGTCATGTTGAGGAACATGAGTGACCTCTATTAGATATAAGGTGCAAAAGGGAGATTATACACGAGATCATATCGCAGAAAGGTTATGTTGATCACAAGACATTCTCATTACTTGTACACTTGGTTATTGTGTTATTTGTTCATTGTGCATATCTGCCACTACGTCTCTAGGTGTTGCTGGAATGTTTTATTTTTACGACTGTGCGCATTTGATTTTTTGGTTTTTCGGATGGTTTTCCAACATGTTTCATCTCTAGCTACCATGGCCATTTCAAAAAATTTACGATTTTCCTATCTCAATCTATGGGATCATGGATTTTACATTATGTTGATTCTGATTATGTAGTTTGTAATCAATCATTTATCTCCAATTTATCACCTCTAGAAATACCTCACAACATACTCTTGCAAATGGTTTTAAGGCACATGTTATTGGTATTGGTAAAGATTCACCTTTTCCATCTCTTTCCTTGAATTATGTGTTATTTGTACCTAGTTTTCTTTTTAATTTGATCAAAATATATAAACTTACCCGCTATCATAATTGTTCCATAACATTTTGTTTACACTCTTTCTTTATACAAGACCGAAGTACAAGGATGATTATTGATATAGGATCTAAATCATAGGGTCTCTATTAGCTTCATCGACATCTATCCATTGTATGTGGTGTTTTTGCATCTCTAGATACCATTCATCTTCATTTGGGTTATCAAAGTTTGGATAAATTAAAAGTGGTAATTCCTCAACTCTCACATTTAAAGACATTGGATTGCAAGTCATGTTAGTTTGGCAAGCATTTTCTAGTGTCTTTTCCTAGTGGTGCCAAGAAAAGATCTAAGTATTCCTTTGATATTTAGCATTATGGTATTTGGAGTCCTAGTCATTTACCTTCTATTTTAGGATACCAGTACTATGTCACTTTCATTGATGATTACTTGCGATGTACTTGGATAAAATTATTTGGTATATTTTAGACTTTCATTCTAGTTGTCTACACACACCACAACAAAATAGTGTTGCTGAGCAGAAACATTGCCATCTAGTTGATACATATCCGACCTTATTGATCAATGATCACGCACCTTTAAAATTTTGGGGTGGTGTTGTTCTCACTATCTATTATCTGATCAACTGTATGCCATCCTCAGTTTTGGATAATGAGATTCTATATGCTCTCTTGTTTCCTAAGGACGTCGTCTATTCTTTCCCTCTTCGAGTGTTTGGCTCCATTTGTTTTGTACATGATCTTTCTCGCGATCGTGACAAATTGTTTGCACGAGCTGTTAAATGTATATTTTTGGGGTACTACATAGTTCAAAAAGGGTATCAGTGTTATTGTCCATCTACACATTGGTTTTATGTATATGCAGATGTTACTTTCTTTGAGGATACAACAAATGCATACTCCTCAAGTTTAACCTATTCCTCTATTTGTCCCTACTCAAAGACCTCCACAATCATAGAGTGGTCTTGATTTTTGTCGTTTTGGTATTAATTGTGAAAGTCGACATTTTAAAGTTCCAATGATAAGTCCTACAAATTTTGGTGATTTACGTGAAGATTCTACTGATTCTAGTTCTATTCAGACCATTTCTCCTGTTGCAGTCCCACCTGATCATTCTGTTTATTTACCCATCTCTCTTCATAAAGGTGAATGGTCTACTTCTAATCTGCATCCTATTTATAATTGATTGAGTTATAACCCCTTGTATCCATCCCACAATGCCTTTGTTTTTTCTATATCTGTTATCTCTATTCATAAGACCGTCAAGGAAGCATTGTCCCATCCAAGATGGTGACAAACAATGAATAATGAAATGATTGCATTAGTGTCTAGTGGTACATGGAAGCTTGTTCTACTTCGAATTGAGAAATCTATAGTTGGTTGTTGGTGGGTCTTTGCTATTAAAGTAGACCCTAATGGACAAGTGGATCATTTGAAAGTCTGTCTGTTAGGATATGATATAAATGCTTCGACTTGAGGGGGAGTGCTGAATATTTTCTATTTTTTATTGTTAATATAGTTTCCTTAATTATCTTTTCTTTCCTTTGTTGAAGATTCTCTCTTGTATATAAATTAGCACAATGTCATTGTGAAATACATGTTGATCATTCTATGTTAATCAACTGATGGTAGTTGCTTGAATGTTAAAGGAGAAAAAGAATGGAAATAAGCAATTTATTGAAGAAAAAATTATTTATGGATCTTTTCTTTTGTAAAATAGTCTTTTTTTAAGTATTATCAAAGATTATAATTGTTTATTTTTATTTATTGTTAGGGACCTAATTGTTTTTTTTAAGGTGGTTTAATTAGGAAGTAAGTTGTTTGAGATTATTTTTCTTGAGGATTATAAGTAGCTTTTTTTAGGGAGTAAAATGGGTATTTACTCACTTTTTTAATTTGATAATTACATTTTTGTAAAATTATTTCTAATTTTTTGTTTAAAACTTATTTTGTATACATTTTAAAATACAAAATCATTTATTAAATTATTCTAATTGATATCATGTAATATTTCTTTTTTATTTGTTAACAATGTCAATGAATTTCATATTTGTACAGACAATATTAATTTTATGTAAGATTTTTTTAGTTTTAATTTTTAAAATAGTAAAATATGAGATATTTTTGTTATGTAGTAAAACATTTTTGTTATACATATTTACCTTTTTAATAAACTATTACCTTATTAGGAAACCTTTAATAATGCGACAATAGTTAGCAATTTCCTTAAATCAAACACTCTTAGTATTATATTATGTGTCTTATTTTGTTATGCATATATCTTAAAAAGATAATTAGTTATGTTGATTTCAATAAAAATTAATATATTAAAGATTAAAATGTCTTTATGATAAATTATCTTCGGTTGCATCTACTCTCGTTAATACTCAATATCTTGCATTGACTTCTCAATTTGTTGCATTTTTTAATTGATAAAACAAGACAAGAGACACTAAGAAACTCAATGGAGGAAACAACAATCCTTACTGTCATTTTAAATTAAAATCTCTGGTGTAGGAAACACATAATTAACTACTACTAAAAACCTAGCTTCGAATTCACAAGCAACAATAAGATAAGTGCAAGAATTTTTTTTGTAGAGAACATGATTTTTAGATATCTTTGAGTCTAGGAGGTTCAAAAGACATTGATCTCTACGAGTGGAGATTTTAAGTAGATATTAGATGAATATCTAGCTCCGACAATTTAAAACCACATTTATATTTGTTTTAAAGATGACATTCTTAATACTCAAATTATGAACACAATTGATACTATACAATAGGGTTCACACTTCATCTTGCTTGAAGAGCATTGCAAGCCCTTATATTAAAAATAAAACTTCAAATAAAATACCATTTGAGCCTTATAGTAGTCCTCCACATGCTGACATACCAGCGATCCTATTATGTGTACCATCCACATTCACTTTCACAACATTTGAAGGAGGATACCAGCCAATGTACTAGTGTTAAACTATTATCCAAGAATGCAAGCAGCTTAGTGAGTTCATTCTCAATTAATATGAATTGATTAATAATTCTATTCCAAGGATTAAATTCGACATGAGTTTCGTGAGAAAAAACCGTTAGATTTCTATCATGTCAAAGAGCATCCACCTCCAAGGTAATATACCAGCAATTTGTAGACAAATAGTAGCATGGACAAAAGGTTCAATACATTGCCACTTCCAATTACTATTTGCAACATAAAAAGAGACTAGAAAATTCACTTGAACATTAGGAATTTGATGAGAACATAGAGGACTTTGAAATCTACTTATATTTTCAAAATCAAGTCTCATTTCCTGAGTTCATATTCCACGAAATATTGCTAGAAACATTTGGATAGATATTTGCAATGGCACGACAAACATTTGAAAAACTGCATCTCAACTCTATGTTAGGCACATATTGAATTCCACAGTTATACTTGGCTCTCATGACTTTGACCCACAACTTCTTAGGATTTTACACTACTTGCCAAACAAGATTTTCAATGTAAAACTTATTCAGAATCCTCATACTCAAGAACCTTAAACCACGAGCTTTGGAAACTGCATTTGTTGAAGCAAGTTGGAGAGTTAAAGGGATAGGGTACTTTAAACCTTCATCCAAGTTGATCACAGCCGAAATCCATTTATTCGAACTTCCAATCAGTGCATTTTATACTGTGAAGGTTCTAAGTGTACATCAGATGGAGGTGTGTGTGTGTTTGTGTTTTTTATGTGAGAGTGAGAGGGTTTATTGTTAATCTTTATATTAAAATGACGGGATCAGATTTATACAGCAAATAAAAATATCATGAAACTCTTTTGCCTTTCTCTGTTCTTCATTAGGAACAAGTCATCTTCATGGATGCATGAAGATGAAACAAAACACGGATTAATAAAAACACCAAGGCATCAAATGAACATATTGCTAAAAATTGGAGAGATTAATACAATGGAAATAAAAACAAATCCTCATAGACATGGTTACACACAAATGCATGTTTAGTGGAACTGTTCCTATCTTGATGCAACACATTCACAAGCTTTTGCAGCATGATTGGCAAGTCTAGTTTTGTCATACTTGAAAGGAAGACAACAAATGTGCTAATTGACTAGCTGCCTTTAGTTTTTGGTTGGACTAGTTTGTATGTTTTATTGTGGAAAATTCTTCGACTGATCTTGGTAGGATTATTTTTGACATTATTTTTGGGGCTTACATGCCTAGCAATGTCCGAGTAATTCCTTAGTTGTTTTTCTTGTTGGGCTTTTGCCCTCTATTGTACCTACATATGTTTTTTTTAGGAAAGAAATGGAAAGATAAAAAAAAAAAATTCACAAGTATTAGATTTATCGCTGACTCTTCTATTAAAAGAAACTGAATCAAATCATTAATAATGGAACCTAGCTACTACCGCCTATAGCTACACAAGGTGTCCCACCTTTCTCTCTCCCTTGAATCTCTCTATTTATTTATCGTGTCCCTTTATTTAATGGCTTCTTCTTTATTTATTTTTTTATCTCTTTTTGTTGAATTGATATTTGGATAGTTGGACTCCACTTGGCACTTATCGCTTTTTCTTTTCTTCAGTTGGGTATCAAATCAATTTGTGTTTTTATTTTGTTTTCACAAAAAATCAATTAAAGCTGGGTTTGGATGGAAAAATTTCATATCTGCTCGTATACCACATTTTCCATAGGAAGACGAAAATGGTGAATGAAGATTGTTGCATGCCTTGGGGTTCACGACGACTTAAGTTTGTGCCTTTCCTCAAAGCAGGCCTACTTAATATATTTGGAGGTCGTGTTTCAATTTAAAAAATTGAACTCTAATAAAAATATAATTTTAAAAATTATAAATTATTTAGTTATATTTTTACAGCATAAAATACGAAAAACTCAAATTACTTTATTTAAATTTATCAAAAATAAGTAAATTGTAAATAACATCTAAATATAACTTCAAGCAAATACTAACTTTCATGCTATTTAAAATGAGTGATTCTTCTAACATTTTTTGAAGCAATTTCATCAACCAAATCTTCATATTGTATTGTCTCCAAAAGATCATTCTCAATTGCTATTAATGATAATTCATTAAGTATTTCTTCTAACATGGTAGACCACAAGTAAGACTTCAACAACTTTAATTTTGAAAAATTTCTTTCTGCAAAAGCAATTGTCATGAGAATTGTAAGACCCTTAAATTTAATATTAATTTTGGAATTAATATTAAGGGTATTTTGGGGATATTTGTAAAATATTTAATATATGTATGTTTTGAGTAAATATATATATAAATATTTATTTTGGAAGATGAATTAAAATTATTGGATGAAGAATAAATTAATTTAATTACGAGTAATTAAATTAATCGGACAGTTAATTAAGGATTAGCGGCTAATTGCAAAACGTTTAAGTGCTGGAGGATCCAGCAATATTTTAACATTAATTGTGATGAGGTGGCACATGGAGGTGCCTATATATGGACTGCAAAGACAGAACACCATTTCTCCTCCCTCACTGCCCATACTGCATGTAAATGTAACAGTGCTGCATGTAACAGCACCCTTCCCTCCCATTCTGTGTTCTGAATTCTGTTCACGATTACAAAAGGAAAAAGAGGGAGTTCCTCAAAAGTTCCATTAATTGGAAACCTAGGCACCAAACCAGAAAACCCCCAGTACTAAAGTTAATCCCCACATCCTTACAAAGCTAAAGAACCCAGTTTCGTAGCAGCAAACGCAGGCGGGAGTTTCGCCGATTTTTGACGCGCAAACAGGAACGAAAACAGAAACGTGAGAAGTAGCAAACACGCAACAAGGGTAAGAGCACCTTCTACTTTCTAGTTGCATTAGGGCTGTAAATGCATATTGTTATGACATGCACGTTGTTCCATTTCTGTTTTTGAAGAAAAATTGTTTTACATGTCATTTTGAAGAATGCGAAAATGCACTCTGTTGAGGTTTTAAAAATCTGCAACATGCTGTTTTGGGGTGATTATTCCAATACTGTTTTGTTATGGGGAAAGCTGAAAAATGCATTGCATGATATTTTGAAGAGGAGTAAAAAGCATATTCATAAAACTGTTTTGAATATTGCAAAAATGCATTCTGTTGGTATTTTGCTGCTATGTGATGCTTGCTGTTTGACTGAATGTGTTAATATTGTTTTGATGTTTGAGAAAGCTGAAATGCTTTGCATGTTGTTCTGATGTTTGAGAAAGCTGAAATGCTTGTATGTTGTTCTGATGTTTGAGAAAGCTGAAATGCTTGTATGTTGTTATGATGTTTGAGAAAGTTGAAATGCTTGTATGTTGTTATGATGTTTCAGAAAGCTGAAATGCTTTGCATGTTGTTCTGATGTTTGAGAAAGCTGAAATGCTTTGCATGTTGTTCTGATGTTTGAGAAAACTGAAATGCTTACATGTTGTTCTGATGTCTGAGAAAGCTGAAATGCTTGCATGATATTCTGATGGTTTGAGAAAGCTGAAATGCTTGCATGCTGTTCTGTTAATGAAAATCTGGTGTTGCTGATGATTTCAAAATAAAAAGGGTTTTAAAAATGATGAAGGTGTTTCTTCAAGAAAATCTAGTTTGAAGTAAAAAAATCTGAGTGTTGTGGTTTAAAAGAGTGATAAAATTGTTTTGGGGGTTGTGCTGATTTTTCAAAAGAAATAGTTTGAAATGTGTTGAAGTCTTAGGAAAATTTCACTGGTTTTCGAAGGTGTATTCGAATAAAACATGTGTGTATTCGAATACAATCTGTCAAGCTTCTGTTTTACTTAAGTTTTCAAACTAGTATTTGACTACGAGCCCCTGTAGTCGAATACAGAGGAAGGATTTTTGCTTATGATGATTCTGATGTTAATCATCCTGTTTTTGCTTCTGATGATTCTGATATTAATCATCCTGTTTCTGCTTCTGATGATTCTGATGTTAATCATCCTGTTTCTGCTTCTGATGATTTTGATGTTAATCATCCTGTTTTTGCTTCTGATGATTCTGATGTTAATCATTATGTTTCTGCTTCTGATGATTCTGATGTTAATCATCCTGTTTCTACTTCTGATGATTCTGGTGTGAATCATTCTGTTTTGCTTCTGATGATTCTGGTGTGAGTCATTCTGTTTTGCTTCTAATGATTCTGGTGTGAATCATTCTGTTTTGCTTCTGATGATTTTGGTGTGAATCATTCTGTTTTGCTTCTGATGATTCTGGTGTGAATCATTCTGTTTGCTTTTGATGATTCTGGTGTGAGTCAATCTGTTTTGCCTCTGATGATTCTGGTGTGAGTCATTCTGTTTTTCCTCTGATGATTCTGGTGTGAGTCATTGTGTTTTACTTCTGATGATTCTGGTGTGAATCATTCTGTTTTGCTTCTGATGATTCTGGTGTGAGTCATTCTGTTTTGCCTCTGATGATTCTGGTGTGAGTCATTCTGTTTTGCTTCTGATGATTCTGGTGTGAATCATTCTGTTTTGCTTCTAATGATTCTAGTGTGAATCATTCTGTTTTGCTTCTGATTATTCTGGTGTGAATCATTCTGTTTTGCTTCTGATGATTCTGGTGTGAATCATTCTGTTTTGCTTCTGATGATTCTGGTGTGAATCA
Source organism: Cicer cuneatum (assembly GCA_037974295.1). NCBI lineage: Eukaryota > Viridiplantae > Streptophyta > Magnoliopsida > Fabales > Fabaceae > Cicer > Cicer cuneatum. The sequence continues at coordinate 18,550,619 of JBBPBO010000003.1, forward strand.
TTCTGTTTTGCTTCTGATGATTTTGGTGTTAACCATTCTGTTTTGCTTCTGATGATTCTGGTGTTAACCATTATGTTTTGCTTCTGATGTTCTGATGTTAATCATTCTGGTTCTGATGTTCTGGTGTTGATGATTCTGGTTCTGTTCCTGATGTTCTGATGTTAATCATTCAGATTCTGGTTCTGATGTTCTGGTGTTGATGATTCTGGTTCTGTTCCTGATGTTCTGATGTTAATCATTCTGATTCTAGTTCTGATATTCTGGTGTTGGTGATTCTGATTCTGGTTCTGTTCCTTATGTTCTGATGTTAATCATTCTGATTCTAGTTCTGTTTCTGATGTTCTGGTGTTGATGATTCTGATTCTAGTTTTGTTCCTGATGTTAATCATTCTGATTCTGGTTCTGTTCTTGATGTTCTGATGTTAATCATTCTGATTCTGGTTCTGTTTTCTGATGATCTGATGTTGATCATTCTGGTTCTGCTTCTGATGTTCTGATGTTGATCATTCTGGTTTTGTCTTCTATATTCGACTACAGGCATGCTGTATTCGAATACAGAATGTTAAAATTTTAGTTTCATACTTCTGTATTCGAATACAAGGGGTCTGTATTCGAATACATATTCGAGTTTTCAGAAATTCCAAGTTTTTAAGAGTGTTTTGTAAACCCTGAGTGTTTGGGGGATATTGGGAATGTTGTGGTGAATTAAAATGGAACTTTTGGTGATATTTTGAAGTGGTGGTGATGAAGTTTTTGAGACTTTAATGATGTAGTGAAAAATGTTGATTTGTGCACTGAGACTGCCTCTGTATTCGAATACCAGAGGGCTGAATTCGAATAGAGAGTGTAATTCTGCACTGTTCTGGCTCCTGTATTCGAATACAGAGAGGCTGTATTTGAATACAGATTCATATTTTCTAGAAAACTCAGTTTTAAACACTGTTTTGTGAATTTTAAAAGTTGGGGAAAAGACTTATGATAATTAAGAATGGAATGTTGTGATAAAGTAAAGTGTTAATGATTACTTGAATGTTTAATCATTGCTGTGTTGATTATGGAATTATTTGTGTCAAGATGCTTTGGGGGAATGCTGGAAAGGTTGAGTGTTTCTGATTTTTTTTGCATACTGTTTTCAGTGAAGAGAAAACATTGCATGTCCATGCATTTCATAGTCAGGTGGTGACCGCGATGGGCCACAGAGTAATGCGGTGACCGTGATGGGCCGCGAAGTTAAGTAGTAACCACAGTAGTGGGCTACGGAATGGCCGCGTGTTCGTGGTGGTCCATTCTATCCGTGCGAAGATTTAACTTCTGTGTATTTGGCCTGTGAGAGGCTAATACACGTGAATGTTGTAACCGTGATGGGTTGTAGAGTGGTCGCGTGTTCGTGGTGGTCCATTCTATCCGGTTTCAGAGTGGCCGCGTGTTCGTGGTGGTCCATTCAAAGATGTATAACATGTTGGTCTATTCAGCGACTGCACGAGTGCTGTTCTGTTGAGCGACTGCACTAGGTGCTGATCTGGTAAGCGATTGCACCTTGGTCTTGAGGGCCGTTAAAGTCAAACATATTGTGTTGGTCTGTTGAACGACTGCACCTTGGTGATTCCAAGAAATTGTATACCTGAGCATATACATATTGCATCGGGGTGATTGACTGATGGGTCACGATTGGGTTATGTGATGATGGTTGGAAAGTGATGTGTGTGAGTACTTTATGAAATCTGAATTTCTGATGAATGATTATGATTTGCTGAAGTGTTGGCTGTACTTACAACTTATTTTCCATCTTAATTGGTTGTTGTTTTGAAAAATACATGTCATGAAATTTCAAAATGAGCATCTTTATTTATCATCATTGATTTTATGATATGCCATGTGTATATTTGTTGCTGTGAAATATATGTTATGTGATTATTTGTTAATTTCGGTCGGTGACCCTTGCTATTATATTGTGGAAATTGGGCTTTGCCCTCAGATGTTACCCGAACCCGTCCTATCGACGGATACACTAACGACGGAAGCGTCGTTAGTTTCCCCTGATCTTTACGTACGGAGTATTCGTGGACAACGCAGAAGGACGGACGGTTGGCTGAAGACGAGACTTATAGAGGATACGGTGGAGACCGTGCTATTGTAGCTTAGTGCATGATCAGACTAGACTTTTGTATAGGGTCTTGAGTTTTGGGAAATGTAATTTATTTTGGGAATTAATGTATGACTTTTCCGCTGTATTTTCCGCACTCTGATACTGTTTAGTGGCCACAGGCCGGGTATTCTCTTTTGAAATGAACTGATGAAAATTTTATTTTAATTCCTTTGAATTAATTTGGAAAATTCTTTTATTGATTTATTTTATGTGAAAAGAAAAAAAAATACATTCGCGTTGTCTTTTAAACTCGGGGTGTTACAAGAATAGTCAACAAAATTCTATATGCAACAATTGTATCAGGAAAACATTCTAAGTCTTTCAAAAATCTTAATATATCAATAGGTCCAATCTTTTCTCCAGGCAAGATTACTCTTAGTAACTTTAACTCCACAAATAATTCATTATCATCAATATCAGATTGATTATTATGTTTCAATGCATGTTCAAAATGATTGTAACTTATGAGATGTAAACAAGAAATCAAAACTACTTTCATACTCTTTGTATTGCTCAAATCTCTTATTAAAAGAAATAACACTTGATCAAAAACATAAATAAAATAATTAACTGTAAAAGATTCCTCTTCAAATAGCTCAACTGATGGGGTATTCAAATTCTCATCAAATTGTCTTTTTCTTCGAATTATACGCCTTTGAGGAAATATTGGGTCAATATTTAATTCAATAGCAATTTCCTTAGCATTATCCAAGACATTATAAAAATCAGTTTCTCTATATCCCTCAAAAAATGAAATCAACCCCTTTATTTTTTTTCCATAGCAACATCAATAAGCATATCCTTTGATTGTAAAAACTTACTAACTAAATTAATTGCGGATAATATTTCTAGCCAAATAATTATAGCCATTAAAAACTCAAAATCACCATGTTCATTTGTTACTAAGGATTTAGCTTCACTTCTTATTTTATTATTGAGACACTTTTCCAAACACTTCAAGTAAAGCTTCTCTAAAATATGACATTTGAGCTTTTATAGCTTTGACACTATCTACACGACTTTCCCAACGAGTGGATGGCAAGAATTTTGGAGTCAGTCCTTTTACATTATCTTTCAATATTTGTCATCTCTTAATAGAATTGATAAAAATTGTATAAATGCGTTGAGCAACTCCAAAATTAATACAAGAGTTAGCCATATTACACAATGCCAAATTAAGACTATGACAACCACAAGGAGTATAAAAGGCTCTTGGATTTATATCCAAAAGTTTCTTTTGTGTTTGACTCATTATCATAACCTTGTCCTCACAAGCAAATAGGTAAAAACAAGATTTTTCAATTCATTTTGTAAAACATCAAAAAGCCCTATTCACATTAAAAAATCCTAAAAAAGATTCCACAATAGTAACAAAATTTGAAGAAACATTCATATATCTTATTACCAAAGACATTTTCTCTTGGTGACTAACATCAAAAGTATAATTTGAAGGTGCAACCATGAGAAGGGGGTTGAATTGTTTTTGACTAAGTTGATACATTTTTCATTCTTTGATTAAACTAGTTCAGACTTGATGATTTACTTGGAGTTGAAGCAATAACAAAACTAAGGAATGCAAGAATAAAGTGACACAAGTAAATTATCTTGGTTCACCACTAACTTGGCTACGTCCAGTCCCTTCACTCAGAAGGATTTAATCCACTAATTCAACAACTTGAATTATAAAGCACCTGACCCTCCAAATTGTTGAAGGCACCCTAACACCACTATCGGGTTTGAATACAAAGGTTTGGAACTTAAGTAGTTGCTTCTAACAAGCTGGTTATAACATCGACTATCACACTCTAAGAAAAACACATAGAAAATATTTTTCATTCGAACAAGTGTTTCTCTCTTTGAACTCTAAGATGAATTTGGAATTTTGAGTTTGAGTTCTTCTACTCTTTTCTGATTTTTCAATTTTCATCTTTTTTAGCCTTGAGTATCTATTTATAGATAAAATTAGGGCTTCAATTTAGTCCGTGTTTAATTTTGAATTGTATCTTCATTCCTAGTTTGGTCAACAATGATCCTATTTAAAAATAATTCTGAACAAGATGTTTTTTGATAATATGTTCTTTAGCATATTCTTTATTTCTGAATCCAATTTGAGCAGTTCTTCTAGATTAATTCTGATCGTATTTTGTTCAGATTGAGTTTGTAAATTCTTCAGATTGAGTTTGTAGATTCTTCAGATTGATTATGTTCGTATTTTGTTCAAATTGAGTTTGTAAATTCTTCATATTAATTATGTCCGTATTTTGTTCAGGATGAGTTTGTAAATCCTTCAAATTGATATTGTTCATATTTTGTTGCAGATACATCTTGATCAAATCTTCTTGTAAATAATTCATATCTTCTTGTGATAAATCTTGATCAAATCTTCTTCAAATCATGACCATATCTTCTTTTCAACTTGGTCAAAGATTTTCTTCAATCATAAATCAGAACCAAATCTTATTTTCGATTTTTTTCAAAAACATTTGACCATATCTTCTTTTGAACTTTGTCAAAGACTTTCTTTAATCATAATTCTGAATCAAATCTTATTTTAGATTTTCTTCAAAAACATTTGACCATATCTTCTTTTCAATTTGGTCAAAGATTTTCTTCAATCATAAATCTGAATCAAATCTTATTTTAGATTTTCTTCAAAAATATGAACCTTCTTTCATACTTTGTGAAGTCAAATATATTATTCTCATAAAATACTTTTGTTAATATCAAAACTCTATAAAACCAACTTGGTTCCAAGACAATCAAATATCATTGAGAAATTCATTGTTAGTTTGATTTTTCTAATGATTTCAGTTTTAATTTGAAAAGCAAGCAAAAATATTAAATTATTTTGTATGTTATGTCGAAGATAATGAAAGTAAATATTATCATGTGTAATACGTGTAATATGCTCTTGGACAATTGTGTCAAATTCAACTAACATTTCAATTAATCCCAAAAAAATTACCATTATTATTTTATTACAATCTCTCATTAGAATCACGAAAGGACAAATCAAAGAATTTCACTATTGAAATAATTCTTTTTAAAACATTGTTTCAGTGTTTCTTTTCTTTTTCAATTAGTCTTTGAGTCATTTTATCAATAGTTTGACCCTTTTTCAGTCTTTGACACAACTCATATCAAGTGTTATATTCTTAACATGATCGATGCATATCTCATGCTCTCTAAGTCTTCCACCAATATGTGCCCAATCACACAAACCCTCATTTGTTAATTGTCCTTTACCAATCCTTTTTTTTATTAACTTCACAACAAAAATAAAATACTCTATCAAGCTCTTTCGAATAAACAAGTCAATCTCTATCGCACTTATCTCTATTTGATAAAACTTTTAGTATACAAATTAGGAGCAAAATGTCTCTTCAAATTATCCTTAGGACCCTTTATTATGGGAAAATCTCTTTTAAGACCATAAACCAATCATTTTAGAATCAAGAGCATACAAGTTTCTTGGATCAAATATATCAAACGAATAATGGGTTTGCTTGCTCTACATTGTCATTAACATTATCCTCTTCATTATCAAGTGAATTATTCAATTAAAATCATCACCGACAACATTATCCACATCATCATTTTCAATGGGCACAATATCAAGAATCTCAACATCAACATTATCAACATTATAATTTTCAACGGAAAGTAGTAGTTCTTTTATAAAAAATTTATCAAAAGCATTTGCTTGAGATTGAGTTAACTTTTCAAGATTTTTCTTTTTCTTATACTTTTCATATCAAGATTCATACTTTCTACTCTTATGAAGCATAGTAAAAAATCTGAAATGTCTCATAATTGTGTCAGATAATTATCAACTCTGCAACGTTTACTAGAAAGCAATCTAATAGATTACCAACAAGTAGCAATCTAAAGCAATCTAATCAACCATTGTGCTCCTACAATAAATCAGTACCAAGAAAAATAAATTAAGCTAAGTATAAGAATTACCGACATAAATTTGGTAATGTATAGAGTTTAACTACAAATCAGAATCACAATCAAATCAGAATTTGTATACAAAAATGCATAATTGAATTCAAAAATGATAATCAAATCAAACTACAATTGCATAGTTTCTCGTCAAAGACAATGCATAGTTAGAATATGTTGGAATCATATTACTTTGCATTGTGTTGAGTCCACCTATGTCAAGTAACTGGTTTAGAAACAGTAAGACAACTACACTATAAATTTAAAACCTTCATTGTATCAAACAAGTTGGGTTTTCTGTACAATCAAATATTGAGAATTAACTCTGCAATTCATCTTCAACTTCATGTTTCTATAATTTTATCACAAACTATTTTAAATGAGATGCTATACCAGGCAGGAAAGCAATGAAATTCTACAATTGGATTCAATAATACATAATTGATTTCAAAAATTAGAATCAAATCCACCTATAATAGGATTCAAAATCAATTTCAACAACAAAATTGGATTCAAAAACTACCAATTTAGAAAGAAAAAAATCACAAAACCCTAACATCTTTGTTGATTAATCAATCAAGACAGAGAAAAATATGAAGTGTAATTATGAGAGTAACTTTAGACTTTAGGTATTCTGAGTAAATGCAAATATAAAATTTTAGAGTGGTCATAATATAAACAATTAAAGATATCAATACAATTTTTAAAAAATTTAGCCTATAGTATAAAAATTATTTGTGGTCTCCTTAATTTGGGGCTCTGTGCTAAAAAGCTGGATGCACGGGCTTATTATCGGCCCTCCCTCAAAGCATTGAGGCCAACCCAAATCTCTCTCAATGAAGTTGATCAAAAGCTCATGATGACCTGGTGCAGAGCTAACCGATTCGATTGGAATAAGTTAGTCAGTTAGTAGCTTGTAAAACGATTGTTGAAAATTCTAGTTATGATTAGAAATTAGATTAGTTAGCATATTAGGCTGATTGCTATGTTAAGTAGTCAATTCATTCATTGCTTATCTCTAAGATTGAAAGAAAATTGAGAATTTGATACTGAGTGAAATTCAGATTTGGGAACTTTAGTAATTGGGATTAATTTATAAGTTTGTAATCATGAAAAGTGTAACACGCTCAAGCTCATAGTGATCTTCACACTCAGATTTTGTCCCTGATGTAGGAATTCAAACTCTAAACTGAGTTATCAATTTTGGTGTCTATCATCTTTCTTTAATCTTGTTTACAGCAATTTGTTCAATTTTATGTAGCTACAGTTTATTAATCTTGTTCTTAGCTTAATAAATCATTTGTTTGTAACACACGGATCAAGAAATCAGTCAAGTTACACTAAGTGATACCGATAGCAAGGTTAAGTCAACGGTTCATCTACTCTCACTACAAAATGAAGTTTTGGTCCCTCAATTTTAATAAATCTATAATTTTGATCCTCCAATTTTTTCCGCTATTTTGGTTCCTTCATTTACAAAATTGTTAATATTTGATCTCTCTTCTTAATTTAAGCTTCAATTTAGTGGTGTGACATTCTTTTAAGTGTGTGGAATTCAAATTAAATTTTGAAAAAAAAAATTTTCTCTGTTTTAATTTTTTTTAAAATCTAAAATTAAATTACTCTACACCACATATATTACTTGGTAATTGAAGAGAGAAATTTACTGAATAGCCTCATCTCTTATTTATTGAAAATCTATTGTTATGAATTACAGAGAATGAGTTCTTATATATAAAGAAAACTCAAAAGCTAATTACATAGAAAAGGGAGAATGTAGTTAGGATAACTAACTAGCTAATCATAATGTGAAACAAACTAAATTGAATAAGACTAAATCAACGTATAATACAACTATATATCAATACCCTCCCTCAAGCTGATGAAGATAAGATGTGAGTCTATGCTTGGATAAAAAAGGTATGAAATGGTGTAGGATCCAAAAGTTTCATAAACATGTTTGCAAGCTGAAGATGCAAAGAAATTGGAAGCAAACTGTAACATCCCGAGTTTTTAAACAGTGCGAGTGTATTTTTTTTTTAACCAAAATAAATAAATAAAAGAATTTTCGAATTAATTCAAGATAATTAAAATGAACTTAAAATTTTACTCGTTTCATAAAATAATACCTCTTAAATTCCAATGACAAGAATAATTAAATAATTACATCATAAATATAACTAAGTAGTTAAATTTTGGGAATTAATACTTCCAATATAATAAAAGGTAATGCAGCACAAAAGTTGGTGTCATAACATCTCCAAAAACATCTGGCCTGCAGCCCACTAAAACAGTATCGAAGTGCGGAAAAGATATACAATAATTCCAAAATAAATAATTACATCCCCCGAGCTCAAGACCCTATACAACAAGTCTAAACTGATCATGCACTAAAGCTACAGTAGCAAGGGTTCCCTCCGCATCCCATACAAGTCTCGTCTGACTCCGCAGCTTGCCTCGATGTGACGTCCTCCTCCTCATCATACAGGGAAGGATCAGTCTCCTCCGAAGTCAGATCTACCCACGATCTGGGTCGCTTCGGCGGTGCCAGAATCTCAAAACAATCATCTGTTGTCCTAGATGGACCTGGAATGTCAACTGTTGTGTGAGTGTGCTCTATGTAAAATCAATCCTCGTGTGAGTGTGCTCTACGTAAGCCACTGCACCATCCATCCTGCAAGTCCTCTCCAATCTCCCCAGGTAAGTCGCCCTGCTTGAGACGGGGTCATATACCCAAGCAGTAGGCAAATGACGGTCAAGGAAATCTAGCGACATTTCCGTCGTCTGGGTACCCACCGGTGGTACGGGGTTTAGGGGTCATATGAGGGCAAAGCCCAATTTTCCACAATAATTGTAAAGGGTCACCGACCGAAAATAAAAATTACCACATAGCAATTATTTCTAAGATAACAATGTACATACATGGCATGCTCAAATGATATAACAACAGTAATGATGAAGTATGCTTACTTATGAAACGTATACATTAACATCTTCGCGAAATAGCCAATTTACATATTAATTATATTGCAAGTACAACAAAATCAGCAATCACAAACACCCACTCGGCACTCAAATTTCAATGGATACTTGCCACCCTCGGTTTCAACTCATCAACTCATATTAAAACATGACTCACAGTCAACCACCCCGGTGCAATATGTAAATGCCAATGTATGCAACTTTTGGAATTTCCAAGGTGCAGTCTCTCACGGACCAGCACACGCGCAGTCTCTCACGGACCAGCACGATTTTGAAAAATTGAATGGACCGTCAAATACACGCAGAACCATTCCGTAGCCCGGATAGAATAGACCGTCTAATACAGGCGGAACTACTCTAAACCCGGGTAGAATAGACCGTCAAATACACGCGGAACTATTCTACAACCCTTCACAATTACTACATTGACGTGTATTAGCCTCTCACAGGCCAAATACACAGAAGTTAAATCCTCGCACGGATAGAATGGACCGTCTAATACACGCGGAACCACTCCGTAGTCCGAGTAGAATCGATCGTCTAATACACGCGGAACTACTCTGACCCCGGATAGAATAGACCGTCTAATACACGCGGAACTATTCTATAACCTATGGTTACAACTTAACTTCGCGGCCCATCACGGTCACCGCATCAACTTTGTGGCCCATCGCGGTCACCACCTGACTATGCAATGCATGAACATGCGATGTTTTCTCTTCACTGAAAACAGTATGCAAATACCAGCTGAAAATCCAGCCACTCCATTACCACCTCAAACCATCTCAAACCATCTATACAACTTCATTATCACCACATCAGCAAAAAAAATCTCAAGAACCTCATCATCACCACCTCAAACCATCTCAAAAATTCCATTTAATTCATCACAAGCCTTCCCAATGTTTAAAACTAGAATTTTTTAAAAACACAAATCTGTATTTGAATATAGCTTCCTTGTATTCGAATAAAGATGCTAAAACAGTGAAAAAATCAGCATTCTGTATTCGAATACGAGGTTGTCGTAGCCGAATACAGATGCGAAGTCAGTGGCAATACCAGCAAATTTGTATTCGAATACGACAGGGTCGTAGTCGAATAAAGATGTGAATACAGTGGCAAAAATTGCAATCCTGTATTTGAATACGACCGGGTCATAGCCGAATACAGATGCTAAGTCAAAAAGCAAAAATCACTTATCTGTATTCGAATACGGAGTGTCGTATTCGAATACAAGTTCAAAATTTGAATAAAACAAGAATTTTGCAGGAATGTATTCGAATACACCAATGCCGTATTCGAATACACCTTCGAATACAGTGAGATTTTCCAGAAAAACTTCAACATGTTTTCAAACTCTTTTCTTTGAAAAACCAACACAAACACCAAAACATAATCACCATTCTTTTGAACCACAAAACTCAGAACATTTCTCAACATATATAAATGATTCTACTCATCAACACAACAACAACAGATTTCCAGAAGACCTCCACCCATTTTAAAATCCTTTTCTTTTGAAAACCACCATCAACACCAAAACAAAATCACAGCTTCTTTACCCACCAACACCTGAATGTTAACAACACAACAAAATCGATTTCCTTCACCACAATAAAACCATAAAAGCCTCCTCCACTTAACAACAAATCAACAACAACAGAAAAACAATCTTACCCTCCTAAAACAGTCACAAGACAGTACAGCCGTATTACAACTCATGCATTTTGATCATCCCCAAAACGACATGCAAAACACTTTCCAGTATCCACACACAACCAAAACATCATTGATGTATCAACCAAAACAGCAACAACACAGATCATCAAGAAAAACATCAACAACATGCATTTTCATCATCCATAACAACATGCACTACAGTTTCATTTTCAAACCAGAAAAATCAAATATAATCACACATCAACAGCCCTAAATGCAATCTAGAAGGTTGGAAGGTTCCCCTTACCTTTGTTACGTTTTCATCGCTCGTTCACGTTACTGCGACAAAAGTCGGCGAAACTGCCGTTCGCGTCATCGCTACCAAAGTTAGTTCTTTAGCTCCGTAACGATAAGAGGAACAACTTTCGTTCTTGACACTTTCTGGTTCGGCGCTTGGATTTCCAAGTAATTTGACTTTTGAGGATGCTCTTTTGTTACCACCAACACAAAAATAGAATGAGAAGAAGAAGAAGAAGGGAACTGGCGCATGCAGTGAGGAAGGAAGGAAAAATGTTTTCTGATTTCTGATTTCATGCTTCTCACTTATATATATATATATAGGCATATGTGTGCCACCTCACCCAACACAGTAATATTATAATATTGCTTGACCATCAAGTACTTAACCACTCTCGTCGTAATTAACAGATAACATCTTAATTAACTGCCCGATATTTAATTACTCGTAATTAAATTAATTTATCATTCATCCAATAATTTTAATCCAACCTCCAAAATAAATATTTATATATATATATATATAAATATACATATTTTAAATATTTTACAAATATTCCCAAAATACACTTAATATTAAATCCATAATTTAATTTTAAATTTAAGGGTCTTACATTACTAACCCCCTTAAATTAGTTTCGTCCTCGAAACTACATGTTGATAAACAACTGAGGATGTTGTTCCCTCATCTTACTCTCTAGTTCCCAAGTCGCGTCTCCAGTAGTCGGATTCCAAATCACTTTGACTAGTGGGACTTCCTTGTTCCTCAACTGTTTAATCTTACTGTTCTCAATTCTTACAGGTAATACTTCAAATGACAGGTTATCCTTCAGTTGAATTGTGTCTGGTTCGATCATATGTGATGGATCCGAAATGTATTTCCTTAACTGCGACACGTGAAATACGTCGTGAATATTGGACAGTATTGGAGGTAAATCAATTCGATAAGCCACTGGTCCAATTCGTGCAGTAATCTTGTATGGTCCAATAAATTTTGGAGTTAACTTTCTTGATTTAATAGCTCTGCCAACTCCAGTTGTAGGCGTGACCCGGAGAAACACATGATCACCCTGCTCAAAATCCAAAGTGAAGGTGCAAACACGTGAAGGGGGGTTGAATTGTGTTTGACTTAACTTAAATACTTTTCCTGTTTTAATACTTTCAAAACAAAACTTGATGTATAATTAAAACAGAGTTAGCAGCGGATAAAAATAAAATAAAAACTCAGATTTTATACTGGTTCACCGTTAACGAGGCTACGTCCAGTCCCTTCGCCTTGAAGGATTTCACTAATTCAATCTTGAATTACAACCTTGCTACTGACCCTCCAAGCCAGTCTTCTCAATAGTCTAACAATCCTAGACTTCTTGAGGAAAACAACCTTGTCTTCAGCTAATCTAACAACCCCATATTGTAGAAGAAATCACAACACTATGAATCTAATTGCTAAGTACCTTGCTACCCTTTCTGATTCCCTCAGTTTGTAGACTCTACTTCAACAACTTAGATACAACCCTATCTAATTGCCAAGTACCCTGCTACCTCTACTGACTCCCTCAGATTGTAGACTCTACTTCAACAACTTAGATATGCCACAGTGGAAAGAAAATAACACGAGTACTTGCTTCTTGAAAGCTAAAACTCACAATTGACTTCTATGAAAATTTGGGTGTTTGTTGCTTTGGAAATGTATGACTCTTTTGTGATTTTCGATACTTTATTCTTCAGCATTAAGTTTCTATTTATAGTTGAACTTTTAGAACTTCACTGATGCTTTACTTCTGTAGTATATTTCGATTAATCTGTTTTGAATATATTCTGGAGTATTTTGCTCAGATTCTGTTTTGAGCCTTTTGCTCACTGATCTGTTTTGAACATTTTGCTCCGCTTCTGTTTTGGGCATTTTTCTCAGATTCTTTAATTCTCATGATCAAATCTGCACCATTGGATCTTCATGCGATAGTCCACATCTGGACCAGCCTATTTGATATTCTGTGATCCTCTGATTTCGGCCATTCTTGGACCACACTTCCTAACCCTCTGATCTTCTGATTTCCGCCTTCCCTGGACGCGCACCTGATATGCTAAAATCCTCTGAATTCGGCCATTCCTGGACTGCACAGTCTGTCCCTCTGATTTCGGCCACCACTGGGCCATGGTCTGATTTTCTGATCTGGACCATCACTGGACCAAATAATTATTTATGAACCATTGATCTGGATGTTTTTACTCTAATCTGGACAGATTCTGGACTTTGGTCTGGAACAAACTGAAATTAACTTGAACAAAAAATATTTCAGTCTGGACATTTTACTTTTAATTTTGGACTAGGTCTGGATTGATTCTGGAACTCATTTCTTTTGGTCTGGACTTAGTTCCATGCCCTGAATCATGCTATCTTATGATATGGGCCAAATCTGAATTGATCCTCTTGTTTTAGACTCATAAACATACCTTCTGGTCAAGACTGGAACAAGTCTGGACTGTGTAATTTTTCACTGCCAGGCCATCTTCTGGTCAGAATAACTTCTAGAATAAAATTGATATTTGACTCCTGTTTGTTTGGAACAACTCTCCTTCTGGCAGGCTTTCCAATGGTATGATCCTTGTTTCATTATGATTTTTCTTCTTTCTGTTCTGGGCCACCAAACATATCCTCTGGTGATGTTTTGACATCCTGGAACATCTTCTGAAAATTCCAGAATTCATTTTCCTTTGACCTCTGCTTCTGTTTCCTTCAGTTTCTGGGGTATTTAACTTAATAATTCAAAGTACAAAATAAGTTTACATTGAGTACATTTGTAAGCATCAAAATCCTAAGTACTTAGAACCAACTTGGTTCCAACAATCTCCCCCTTTTTGATGATGACAAAACCTTAACTTATTTTGCTAACTTATGACTCGAAAATTTTGAATTACTCCCCCTTAGACCAATCTCTCCCCCTAAGTCTGATACTCTCCTTTTCAACTCCTTCTTTGTTCTCTCTTTCTTTTCTTCTCTTCTCTTCTCCTTTTCAACTCCTTCTCTTTTCACTCTTTCTTTTTCTCTCTCCCTGATTTCTCTCCTTTTCAACTCCTTATGTTTTCACTCTTTCTTTTTCTTTCTTTGTTTTTCTCTCTCCCTGTTTCTTCTCCTTTTCAAATCCTTCTGTTTTCTCTCTTTCTTTTTCTCTCCTTCTTTCTTTTTATCTCTCCTTTTCTACTTATTTCTCCTTTTTTTTTCTCTCTCTCTTTCTCCCCCTTTTTGTCATCAGCCAAAAAGTGGTCCTACTATTTTTGTATTTTTTGTTTTTCTCTTTACAAATTACAAAAAGTAAAAATTGAATAAAATTGCAAGAAATTTTAAAAACTCCTAAGATGACTACTTGAGTTAGTCAGATATGGAGGTCATGCTGAGATGTTTCTTAATGAACTCGAACCTATCTTCTGGTAATGCCTTGGTGAAGATATCAGCCCATTGATGATCAGTGTCCACAAACTGGATGCTCAAAGTCCCTTTTTGAACATGGTCCCTAATGAAATGGTGTTTTATTTCAATGTGTTTGGCTATAGAGTGTAAGATAGGGTTCTTGGTTAGGTTTATGGCTGAAGTGTTATCACAGAACAAAGGGATATTGTTTTCAAAGATGTTGTAATCTTTAAGTTGGTGTTTCATCCAGAGTAACTGTGAACTGCATCCTGCTGCTGATATATACTCAGCTTCTGCTGTTGACATGGCAATGGTGCTTTGTCTTTTGCTTGACCAAGAGATCAAATTTTCACCTAAAAATGTGCAGTTGCCACAAGTACTTTTCCTTTCCAACTTGTCTCCAACATAGTCATAATCAATAAAACCTTTTAGTTTGTAGGTGGGTGTTTTCTTGTATAACAAGGTAAGGTTGGTGGTTCCTTTAAGGTATCTCATAATTCGTTTGACAGCAGTTAAATGGGATTCCCTAGGGTCAGCTTGAAATCGGGCACATACACAAACACTAAACATAATGTTAGGTCTAGAAGCAGTTAAATATAGAAGGGATCCAATCATACCTCTGTATGTTTTCTGGTCTACCTTTTGACTGGTTTCATCTTTCTCAAGTGAGCAGGTTGGGTGCATGGGGGTGTATTTAGATTGGTGAATGAGTATACCTGATTTACCTTGATGAATCTGAATTCCCAGGAATAACTTAAGTTCTTCCATCGTGCTCATTTGAAACTCTTTTTGGCCACTGGAACAAAAGTCTCAGTGTAATCTATACCTTTATGTTGAATTTGTTTCTGAACACCTACTTGGTTCCAATAATGCTTCTGTTTGGTCTGGATACCAGATCCCAAACATCATTCCTTTGAATTTCATTCAGCTCTTCTTGCATTGCAAGTATCCAATCTTCCTCTGCCAAAGCTTCATCAACATTGCTTGGTTCGCATCAGCTTCTGATTCTGTAACAGCTTCTGATTCTGATGAATCAGCTTCTGGTTCTGGTGAATCTGTAACAGCTTTAGATTCTGGTAAATATCCAGATTTCTCTTATGACTTATCTTGGCTGTTTCTGACTTGATCAGATTTATCTTTTGAAGATTTGTCATGTGTTGCAGACTTGCTTGTATCCTTTACCTTTCCAGGTACTTCTATTTCTTGTGCTTCTGCTCCCTGCACTATTTTTATCTTGCTTTGATTTGTTAAGATCAAGCAGTTTGTCATTTTACATAATGCAAATCAAATAAGTTAAAATTTAACTCAATTCAGCTAAACCATTCGTTCTGCTTCTGCTTCTGCTCCCTTTGGTTCTGATGAACATTTACTATCTTTATCTTGCTTTGATTTGTCAAGCAGTTTGTCATATACCATAATATAAATCAATTAATTTAAAAATGAACTTAGTACAGCCAAACCATTAATTCTGCTTCTGGTGGTTTCTGTTTGTTTTTGAAACCACTGGAATGCTGTTTCTTCTGAGTGTTCAATTCGTGTGAATCACCTGGTTCCTCTGATGTTTTGAAAACCTGAAGAATACTTATCTAGCTTTGATTTGTTAAGATCAAGCTTCTTGTTATCACAGTAAATATTAAATAATAATAGTATTTACAGCAAGATGTAGCCTTAGGTTTACTCTGAAAATCCTCTTGCTTCTGATTTTCAGATTCCTAATCTATATGTTCTGAGATTACATGGTTTGGATGAGGGAATTTGAATTCCCTTCCAGGTTTGTAGTCTTGATGAATCTCACTGGAGAGTTTGAAGAACTCTCTTGATTCTGATTCTTTAATTTCTGTTTTGGCTCATACACCATATTCCTCTGGTGATTCTGGAACTTATGATGATTCTGATAATCATACTTATTTTGATAATTAAAGTAGTTCTGATGATCATACCTCAACCTTTGATATTGATACCTGTTCAGGTTCTGGTTCTGGTATTGATTCTAATTCTGATTTTGGTTCCAGTGTTGATTCTGGTTCCAGTTTCTGTGCCTCCAGTTTTGGTTCTGGTTCCAGTGTTGGTTCTGGTTCCAGTTCCTGTACCTCTGATACTGGTTCCAGTTTTGGTTCTGGTTCCAGTTTCTGTGCTTCTGGTACTGGTTCCAGTTCCTATTCCTCTGATACTGGTTCCAGTTCTGATTCTGGTTCCAGTTCTTGTTATGATACGAGTGATATCCATGATATTTCCTGTTCCTCTTATGATTCTGGTTCTGGTTCTGATTGTGTTGACCGGTTCTTCTTCTACCAGAGTCACTTGCCTTATGTTTGGTAGATGTTGGAACATAAACCTTCTTCTGCTTGTGCGTTGCCAACATCCATTGTCTAGGCACCATTGTTGGTGTCTCCTTCTAGTTGCTCAGAATATCTGCAACATAGACAATTTGATCTTTTGGTACCCAGAACTGGTTGGGTCCAGGTTTGTTAGTTGTAACAGCTCTCTGATCTTGTTCAGATTTTACCATTGGACAAGATAATTCAGAGTGACCTTTCTTAGCACAGACAATACATAAAACATCAGAATAAGCAATTTTATTTTCAGTACTTGTTTCTGTAAAACCAAGACCTCTCTTTCCAGAGTTGCTGTTTCCATAAATCATAGATGCATACTTACTTCTTTCCATTCCATTTGAAATAAAGTTTTGAAAAAATTGCTCATGCATATCAGATTTACAAACAGTCTCAGAAGTGGAACAATTATTACTTTTTAGAGTTTGGTTTTCAGACTTGAGTTTTGCAACTTCAGTTTTCAAATCTTGGATTTCAGTTGCATACTCAGAAATTCGATTCTTTGAAACTTGGACCTCTTTGGTTAGATTTTTCTAATCTTCCCTAAGAGTTTTCAGTTTTAAAGATATCTTATTATTTGCATGTAACAAGTCCTTTAAAGTATCAATTAATTCAGGTTTAGAAAGATCAGAAAATACCTCACTATCTTCATCTTCTGATTCAGTTTCAAAGCAGTATTCAGAACCTGAATTTGTATGAGCCATCAGAGACAGAATTGTTTCCTCTGATGTGCTTCTAGACTTGCCTGAGTGATTGCTTCTATCACTCTTCCTTCTGCCTGTTTTTCTTTTGGAATTCGTGCCTTTATGAGGTCCAGAAGCAGACCTGATGTGTGCCATCATTGCTGTTTCTGCCTCTTCTTCATCAGATGATTCTTCTTCTGATTCTGATACATCCTAGGCAGCCATCAGACCTTTCTTTCTGTATCTGGAACTCTTCTTGTGCTGTTTTCCTTTTTCCAGATTTGGACATTCTGACTTGATATGTCCAGGTTCATTGCATCCATAACAGATGATGTTCTTCTTGTCAGATTCTTCCTTGCTGTTATGTTTCTTCTAGGAACCTCTCCTCTTTCTGTTTTCCCAGATCTTAACCATCTTTTTGGTTAAGTAAGCCATATCATCACAGTCACTGTCACTATCCTCTGATTCTGATACTGCCTTTGCAGCTTTCTTCTGTTTCGACTTCAGAGCCAGATTCTTCTTCTTCTTAGGTTCATCTTCTTCCAGTTCTATTTCATGAGACCTGAGTGAGCTGATCAGATCTTCCAGCCTCAAGGTACTCAGATCCTTAGCTTCCTGAATTGCAGTAACCTTTGGTCTCCACCTTTTTGGTAGACTCCTCAGAATTTTCCAGACATGATCTTCAGTGGTATAGCTTTTGTTTAATACTTTCAGTCCTGATACCAAAGTCTGGAATCTGCAGAACATTGTGCCAATGTCTTCATCCTCTTCCATCTTGAACAGCTCATACTTTCTGACCAATATGTTAGCCTTTGTTTGTTGAACCTGCTTGGTTCCTTCATAGGTCAGAACCAGACTATCGAATATACTCTTTGCTGTTTCTTTATTTGTGCATCTATCAAATTCCTTGAATGTGATTGCACTGACCATGATGGTTCTGGACTTGTGATGAAGTTTGTGTAATCTGCTCTGATCTCGTGTCATATCATCCAAGTCTAATTCTTTAGTTGGATCTTCTGGATCAGTTGGTGCAGTGTATCCTTTAACTATCATCTTCCATAGTTCAGGATCTTGAGATATGACAAAACTTCTCAGTCTGTCCTTCCAATACTCAAACCTTTCTCCATCAAATATTGGTGGTCTGTTGATGTTGCCTCCCAATTCTTCTGACATATTGAACCCCTTGGACCTTTCCTCAAACACTGTTAAGTGCTCAGCCTTGAGACCGAGCTCTGATACCAATTGAAGGTGTAAACACGAGAAGGGGGGTTGAATTGTGTTTGACTTAACTTAAATACTTTTCCTGTTTTAATACTTTCAAAACAAAACTTGATGTATAATTAAAACAGAGTTAGCAACGGATAAAAATAAAATAAAAACTCACAGATTTTATACTGGTTCACCGTTAACGAGGCTACGTCCAGTCCCTTCGCCTTGAAGGATTTCACTAATTCAATCTTGAATTACAACCTTGCTACTGACCCTCCAAGTCAGTCTTCTCAATAGTCTAACAATCCTAGACTTTTTGAGGAAAACAACCTTGTCTTCAGCCAATCTGACAACCCCAGATTGTAGAAGAAATCACAACACTATGAATCTAATTGCTAAGTACCTTGCTACCCTTTCTGATTCCCTCAGTTTGTAGACTCTACTTCAACAACTTAGATACAACCCTATCTAATTGCCAAGTACCCTGCTACCTCTACTGACTCCCTCAGATTGTAGACTCTACTTCAACAACTTAGATTTGCCACAGTGGAAAGAAAATAACACGAGTACTTGCTTCTTGAAAGCTAAAACTCACAATTGACTTCTATGAAAATTTGGGTGTTTGTTGCTTTGGAAGTGTATGACTCTTTTGTGATTTTCGATACTTTATTCTTCAGCATTAAGTTTCTATTTATAGTTGAACTTTTAGAACTTCACTGATGCTTTACCTCTGCAGTATATTTCGATTAATCTGTTTTGAATATATTCTGGAGTATTTTGCTCAGATTCTGTTTTGAGCCTTTTGCTCACTGATCTGTTTTGAACATTTTGCTCCGCTTCTGTTTTGGGCATTTTTCTCATATTCTTTAATTCTCATGATCAAATCTGCACCATTGGATCTTCATGCGATAGTCCACATCTGGACCAGCCTATTTGATATTCTGTGATCCTCTGATTTCGGCCATTCCTGGGCCACACTTCCTAACCCTCTGATCTTCTGATTTCCGCCTTCCTTGGACGCGCACCTGATATGCTAAAATCCTCTGAATTCGGCCATTCCTGGACTGCACAGTCTGTCCATCTGATTTGGGCCACCACTGGGCCATGGTCTGATTTTCTGATCTCGACCATCACTGGACCAAATAATTATTTCTGAACCATTGATCTGGAAGTTTTTACTCTGATCTGGACAGATTCTGGACTTTGGTATGGAACAAACTGAAATTAATTTGAACAAAAAATATTTCAGTCTGGACATTTTACTTTTAATTTTGGACCAAGTCTGGATTGATTCTGGAACTCATTTCTTTTGGTCTGGACTTAGTTCCATGCCCTGAATCATGCTATCTTATGATCTGGGCCAAATCTGAATTGATCCTCTTGTTCTGGACTCAAAAACATACCTTCTGGTCAAGACTGGAACAAGTCTGGACTGTGTAATTTTTCACTGCCAGGCCATCTTCTGGTCAGAATAACTTCTGGAATAAAATTGATATTTGACTCTTGTTTGTTTGGAACAACTCTCCTTCTGGCAGGCTTTCCAATGGTATGATCCTTGTTTCATTATGATTTTTCTTCCTTCTGTTATGGGCCACCAAACATATCCTCTGGTGATGTTTTCACATCCTGGAACATCTTCTGAAAATTCCAAAATTCATTTTCCTTTGATCTCTACTTCTGTTTCCTTCAGTTTCTGGGGTATTTAACTTAATAATTCAAAGTACAAAATAAGTTTACATTGAGTACATTTGTAAGCATCAAAATCCTAAGTACTTAGAACCAACTTGGTTCCAACACAAAGGTCTGCGACGCTTGTCAGCATAACTCTTCTGACGATCTTGTGAAATCTTCATTTTCTCTTGTATCCTCTTGACTTTCTCTATAGTCTGTTGCACTATCTCAGGTTCTACAATCATACTCTCTCCGTCCTTATACCAGCATAAAGGCGTTTGACACTTGCGTCCATACAAAGCCTCATATGGTGCCATTCCAATACTTGCGTGAAAACTATTGTTATAGGTAAACTCAATCAATGGCAATACATCATCCTAACTCCCTCTGTCATCCAATACACATGCTCTCAATAAATCTTCCAAAGTATGATTCGTCCTCTCGGTTTTTCCTTCAGTTTGTGGATGGTATGCCGAACTCAATTTCAGTTTCGTTCCTAAAGCTTCATGTAATGCTCCCCAAAAATGAGACGTGAAATTTGGATCACTGTCTGATACGATACTCGATGGTACTCCATGTAATCTCACAATCTCAGCAATGTAGATTTCCGTCAGCCTATCTATCTTATAGGTGGTCTTTACTAGTAAGAAATGTGCGGATTTTGTCAATCGATCTACTATTACCCAAATCGAATCATTCTTTCTCCTTGTCTTGGGCAATCCAGTTATAAAATCCATGGAAATGCTATCCCACTTCCATTCAGGTATATCCAAAGGTTGTAACATTCCAGCAGGTCGCTGATGTTCCACTTTCGCTTTCTGACAAGTTAAACAAGCCGATACATACTCCGCTACATGCCTCTTCATTCCTGGCCACCAGTAATTCTGTCTTATATCCTGGTACATCTTGGTCGCTCCAGGATGAATACTCAATTTGCTCTTATGAGCCTCTTCTAAAATCGTTCTTCTCATATCTACAATTGCCGGTACACAAATTCTTCCATTACATCTCAGAATATTATCTGGTCTAATCCTGAACTCAGTTGTCTTTCCTTGCACTATTAGGTTCCTCTTCTCTTGGATTAATGCGTCATCTTGCAAGTTCGCAATCTCCTCAAGTAGACCACTCGAAATTTTTATCATTCCACACTTTAAAATTCCCGGTGCAAACTCTACGTCCAAATGTAGATCTCTAAATGCTTCCCACATTTCTTGTTGTCTAACCATTATCATTGAAGATACTGACACACTTTTCCTACTCAATGCATTAGCCACCACATTGGCTTTCCCTTGGTGGTACTGCAATGAAAAATCAAAATCCTTGAGAGTCTCCATCCATCTCCTCTGACGCATGTTCAATTCTTTCTGATCGAACAGATACTTCAAACTTTTATGGTCACTAAATACCGTGAACGTGCATCCATATAAGTAGTGCCTCTAGACCTTTAATGCAAACACTACAGCAGCAAGCTCTAAATCATGAGTAGGATAGTTTCGTTCGTGAGTTTTCAACTGCCTTGAGGTGTAGGCTACAACTTTCTTGTGTTGCATCAAAACACATCCCAAACCTTGGTGAGATGCATCATAGTAAACCTCATAGGGTTCCTCTGGTTGTGGCAAGACCAATACTGGTGAGGTTGTCAACTTTTCCTTAAGCAACTGAAAACTTTCCTCACACTTCTCTGTTCATGCAAACGGCTGATTCTTTCTGGTGAGTTGTGTCAAAGGAGCTACAATCTTAGCAAATCCTTCAATAAATCTCATGTAGTATCCTGCCAGTCCGACAAAACTACGTATGTCTGTGATAGTCTGAGGCTGTTTCCAGGCAAGAATTGTCTCAATCTTAGCCGGGTCTACATCGATTCCTTCTTTTGTTATCACATGTCCCAAGAAGTTCACTTTCTCATGCCAAAACTCGCACTTCAACAAATTGGCATACAATTGCTTCTCGCGTAAGACTTCAAGAACTTGGCGTAGGTGCTCTCCATGTTCTTCTTCATCCTTTGAATAAATCAATATATCATCGATGAACACCACAACAAACTTATCCAGGAATGGGCTAAAGATTCTATTCATATAATCCATAAAAATCGTTGGTGCATTCGTAACTCCAAATGGCATAACGAGATATTCATAATGTCTGTAACGGGTCCTGAAAGCAGTCTTTTGAATATCTCTTTCTCTTACCCGAATCTGATGGTATCTTGACTTCAAATCGATCTTTGAAAACACCACGGCTCCTCTCAATTGGTCCATCAAATCATCGATGCGTGGTAAAGGATAACGATTCTTAATAGTTACCTTGTTAAGTTGCCTATAATCCACACATAAGCGCGAACTTCCATCCTTCTTCTTAACCAACAACATCGGAGCTCCCCATGGCGATACACTTGGTCTGATAAATCCTTTCTCCTACAAACCTTTAATTTGACCCTTAAGCTCGCTTAATTCCAATGGCGACATCCGATATGGCGCAATTGAAATAGGTCCAGTTTCTAGGTGTAGATCAATGAAGAATTCCACCTCTCTTACTGGGGGTAATCCTGGAATTTCTGTTGGAAATACGTCGGGATACTCTTTGACTAACACCACATCTTCTATGCTCACATCCATCTTGGTCTCCACGTTAGCCAATGATAAAAATTCCTGAGTTCCTTTTCTCAGTGACACTCCGAGCTTGTTAGCAGCCAAATACCGAATGACTCCCGGTTCGGGAAAAAGAACTAATTTGCGAGCACTATCCAAGACTACATTATTATACAACATCCAATCCATGCCGAGAATGATCTAGAGTGATTGTAGGGGTAAACAGATTAAATTAACCAAGAAATCTCTATTCTGAATAGTTACAGGACAACGTAAACATGTAGAATTTACGGTCAAAGTCTTAGCAGAGGTGGAAACAACCAAATCAAAAGGTAAGGAAGACATAGATAGCTTCAAACGGTTCACATAGTCCATAGCAATGAAGGAATGGGTTGCCCCCGAATCAAAAAGTGCAGTTAGTGTGTTACCTGCAATCTCGCAATCATGCTGGATCAAATTGTGAGGTTGATGTCCAGCTTCAGCACCCAAATGAT
Organism: Cicer cuneatum; assembly: GCA_037974295.1. Classification (NCBI taxonomy): domain Eukaryota; kingdom Viridiplantae; phylum Streptophyta; class Magnoliopsida; order Fabales; family Fabaceae; genus Cicer; species Cicer cuneatum. The sequence goes on from JBBPBO010000003.1 coordinate 18,574,035, forward strand.
AAATGTGGCCCCTAGCAGTAGGACGAGTAGCCCTAGTCGCGTTCACAGTTGGTTCCTCCTTCGGAGCCTTGCAATTCTTTGCAAAATGTCCTAGCTTCTGGCAATTGTAGCATGAAGGACTCATAGTGGTACAAGCAGTAGCATAATGTCCCTCTTTTCCACATCGGAAACATCGAACCCATTGTCCTAATTGTCTTCCAAAATTTTGGTTTCCTAGCCGATTCTGGCCTCTATTGTTGTTCTGTGGCCAGTTATATGGCTTACCAATTTGCTTCCCTTTATTATTCTGATAATTCATTCGGGTCAGCCCTCCTAAATTAAAGTTACCTCCTTGGTTGGCCCTCCTGTTCTTCATATCCTCAACCTCTCTGCATTTCTCCACTAATGCTTGGAAACGTTGAATTCCCAAGGGTAAAACTAAGTCTTGAATCTCATACTTCAGCCCACTTTGGAAACGATGACACATAAACTGTTCATCCACCTCTTAACGGAAAAATCTGAAATACCTTGACAAAGATTCAAACTTAGCTCCATATTCACCCACCGTCATGTTTCCTTGGTGTAATTTCAGAAAATCATCACCCAACTTAGTTCTAGTACTCATCGGAAAATATTTGTCCAAAAACTTCTTTTTGAATGACTCCCAATTCACCTTCTCATGAGCTGATCCCATCAAAAGTATGGTACTTCTCCACCAATATTCTGCATCCCCTAGTAGCAGATATGTAGCATAGTTGACCTTCACCGCTGCCGGACAATTAATCATTTCAAAACTTTTCTCCATTTCATGAATCCATTGGTCTGCTCTTTCTGGACCTTCATCACCCTTGAACTTTGGAGGATTATGACGACGAAAATCCTCTAGTCCTTTTGATTCAGCAGCACGAGTCTCTCTTTCTCTTTTCTCTAGATCACGTTGAGTCTTCCCAGCCGTCTGTGCAGCAACAGACGCAACCATGTTATTCATCGCTTCAGCCATCGTATCCTCCCGGCTGACGTTGGCTCTTGCAGTGTCGTCTCTCCTTGGAGGCATTGTTTCCTACAAAACCATCATCAAGAAGAAATCTCACACCACTTAGAATAATCCCAAAATATAACTTTAACAGCATCATTACTTCAGCACACCAAAACTATACAAGACTTAAAACTCTAACTACTCGCTTCTATGCATGATCAGATAACGACTCCCAACCAATAATCTAACTAGAGCCCTACCCAAAAGTTTAACCAAAAGTCAACCAAAAATTTCACCAAAAGCTCTGATACCACAATTGTAACACCCCGAGTTTTTAAACAGCGCGAGTGTATTTTTTTTCAACCAAAATAAATAAATAAAAGAATTTTCGAATTAATTCAAGATAATTAAAATGAACTTAAAAATTTACTCGTTTCATAAAATAATACCTCTTAAATTCCAATGACAAGAATAATTAAATAATTACATCATAAATATAACTAAGTAGTTAAATTTTGGGAATTAATACTTCCAATATAATAAAAGGTAATGCCTCACAAAAGTCGGTGTCATAACATCTCCAAAAACATCCGGCCTGCACCCCACTAAAACAGTATCAGAGTGCGGAAAAGATATACAATAATTCCAAAAAAAAAATAATTACATCCCCCAAGCTCAAGACCCTATACAACAAGTCTAAACTGATCATGCACTAAAGCTACAATAGCAAGGATTCCCTTCGCATCCCATACAAGTCTCGTTTGACTCCGCAGCTCGCCTCGATATGACGTCCTCCTCATCATACAGGGAAGGATAAGTCTCCTCCGAAGTCAGATCTACCCACGATCTGGGTCACGTCGGCGGTGCCGGAATCTCAAAACAATCATCTGCTATCCTTGATGGACCCAGAATGTAAACTGCTGCTAGCGCCGGTCCTTTATTCTTCTCTCCCGCCTCGGGTTCATGCACAGCCCCTCCAGCTACCGGGTTAGGAGTCACCACACCTACCGTGGCCTCCGTCTCAACCCCTTTAGTTGGACCCTTCGCGTTCGCAAAAACTCCATACTCCTCCAATATCAATTTGGAAGGTACCGGAAAATCAATCCTCGTGTGAGTGTGCTCTACGTAAGCCACTGCCCCGTCCATCATGCAAGTCCTCGCCAATCTCTCCGTCTAAGTCGCCCTGCTTGAGACGGGGTCATATACCCAAGCAACAAGCAAATGACGGTCAAGGACATCTAGCGACATTTCCGTCATCTGGGTACCCACTGGTGGTACGGGTTTGGGGGTCATCTGACGGCAAAGCCCAATTTTCGACAATAATTGTAAAGGGTCACCGACCGAAAATAAAAATTACCACATAACAATTATTTCTAAGATAACAATGTACATACATGGCATGCTCAAATGATATAACAACAGTAATGATGAAGTATGCTTACTTATGAAACGTATACATTAACATCTTCGCGAAATAGCCAATTTACATATTAATTATATTGCAAGTACAACAAAATCAGCAATCACAAACACCCACTCGGCACTCAAATTTCAATGGATACTTGCCACCCTCGGTTTCAACTCATCAACTCATATTAAAACATGACTCACAGTCAACCACCTCAATGCAGTATGTAAATGCCAATGTACACAACTCTTGGAATTTCCAAGGTGCAGTCTCTCACGGACCAGCACACGCGCAGTCTCTCACGGACCAGCACGATTTTACAAATTGATTGGACCGTCAAATACACGCGGAACCATTCCGTAGCCCGGATAGAATAGACCGTCTAATACACGCGGAACTACTCTAAACCCGAATAGAATAGACCGTCTAATACACGCGGAACTATTCTACAACCGTTCACAGTTACTACATTGACGTGTATTAGCCTCTCGCAGGCCAAATACACAGAAATTAAATCCTCGCACGGATAGGATGGACCCTCTAATACACGCAGAACCACTTCGTAGTCCAAGTAGAATAGACCGTCTAATACACGCGGAACTACTTTGACCCCGGATAGAATAGACCGTCTAATACACGCGGATTTATTCTATAACCCATGGTTACTACTTAACTTCGCGACCCATCACGGTCACCGCATCAACTCTGTGGCCCATCGCGGTCACCACCTGACTATGCACAATGCATGAACATGCGATGTTTTCTCTTCACTGAAAACAGTATGCAAATACCAGCTGAAAATCCAGCCACTCCATTACCACCTCAAACCATCTCAAACCATCTCAACAACTTCATTATCACCACATCAACAAAAAAAATCTCAAGAACCTCATCACCACCACCTCAAACCATTTCAAAAATTCCATTTAATTCATCACAAGCCTTCCCAATGTTTCCCCAACTCTTTAAGTGCATAAACCAATGTTTAAAACTGGAATTTTTTAAAAAAAACCAGTGAAAAATCAGCATTCTGTATTCGAATACGAGGTTGTCGTAGCCGAATACAGATGCGAAGTCAGTGGCAAAACCAGCAAATCTATATTCGAATACGACAGGGTCGTAGTCGAATACAGATGCGAATACAGTGGCAAAAATTGCAATCCTGTATACGAATACGACCGGGTCGTAGCCGAATACAGATGCTAAGTCAGAAGCAAAAATCATTTATCTGTATTCGAATACGGAGTGTCGTATTCGAATACAAGTTCAAAATTTGAATAAAACAGGAATTTTGCAGGAAAGTATTCGAATACACCAATGCCGTATTCGAATACAGTGAGATTATCCAGAAAAACATCAACACGTTTTCAAACTCTTTTCTTTGAAAAACCAGCACAAACACCAAAACATAATCACCATTCTTTTGAACCACAAAACTCAGAACATTTCTCAACACATATAAATGATTCTACTCATCAACACAACAACAACAGATTTCCAGAAGACCTCCACCCATTTTAAAATCCTTTTCTTTTGAAAACCACCATCAACACCAAAACAAAATCACAGCTTCTTTACCCACCAACACCAGAATGTTAACAAGACAACAGAATCGATTTCCTTCACCACAATAAAACCATAAAAGCCTCCTCCACTTAACAACAAATCAACAGCAACAGAAAAACAATCTTACCCTCTTAAAATAGTCACAAGACAGTACAGCCATATTCCAACTCATGCATTTTGATCATCCTTAAAACGACATGCAAAGCACTTTCCAGTATCCACACACAACCAAAACATCATTGATGTATCAACCAAAACAGCACCAACACAGATCATCAAGAAAAACATCAACAACATGCATTTTCATCATCCATAACAACATGCACTACAGTTTCATTTTCAAACCAGAAAAATCAAATATAATCACACATCAACATGCATTCACAGCCCTAAATGCAATCTAGAAGGTTGGAAGGTGCCCTTTACCTTAGTTACGTTTTCTTCGCTCGTTCACGTTACCGCGACAAAAGTCAGCAAAACTCCCGTTCGCGTCGTCGCTACCAAAGTTAGTTCTTTAGCTCCGTAACAATGAGAGGAACAACTTTCGTTCTTGACACTTTCTGGTTCGGCGCATGGATTTCCAAGTAATTTGACTTTTGAGGATGCTCTTTTGTTACCACCAACACAAAAACAGAATGAGAAGAGGAAGAAGGGAACTGGCGCATGCAGTGAGGAAAGAAAAATGTTTTCTGATTTCTTGCTTCTCACTTACATATATATAGGCATATATGTGCCACCTCACCCAACACAATAATATTATAATATTGCTTGACCATCAAGTACTTAATCACTCTCGTCGTAATTAACAGATAACATCTTAATTAACTGCCCGATATTTAATTACTCGTAGTTAAATTAATTTATCCTTCATCCAATAATTTTAATCCAACCTCCAAAATAAATATTTATATATATATATATAAAAATATACATATATTAAATATTTTACAAATATTCCCAAAATACACTTAATATTAAATCCATAATTTAATTTTAAATTTAAGGGTCTTACACAAACGAAAAAGATGTTGTTGAAGCTTTTCACGAACAATATGACAATCGAGCTCAATATGTTTGGTGTGTTCGTGTAAGCCAGAATTTGAGGCAATATGTCTTGCTAATTGGTTATCACAATAAAGAAGGGCAGGTTCGTGTAAGAAACCTTAAGATCATTGAGAAGATATGTGAGCCATTGAAGCTCGCAAACAGTGGACGCCATGGCACTATACTCAACCTCAGTAGAAGAAGGAGAGACGATAACTTGTTTCTTAGATGTCCATGATATAAGAGAATCACCTAGGAAGATACAAAAGCTAGTAATAGATTTGTGTGTGTCGGGGAAACTAGCCCAATTCGAATCACAAAAGACTTGAGTTGAAGAAGATAAGATGCTAGAAAAAATAGTCCTTGAGCTGGTGATGATTTGAGGTAATGAATAATTTGAAGAGCAGCCTGATGATGTTGGGAAGTTGGTGTTGTCATGTAATAACTCAGTTGCTGAATAGAGAAGCTTATGTTTAGGCTTGTATTGGTGAGATATATCAGTTAACCTATTAGACGTCTATACGATGTGGGGCCGGGTAGGAATGAACCTTCATCTTTGGAAAATTTCTTGTTTTTCTACATAAGAACAAAAGTCGGTTTGGAAGCCAAAAGACCAGCTTCATGTAAGATATCTAAATTGTATTTGCTTTGTGATATGTGCAGGCTAGCCTTGGAAAAACCTACTTCAAGTCCTAAAAAGTATTTCAAGTGTCCTAAGTCCTTGATTTTGAATGTCTTGTTGAGGATATCTTTAATAAATTATATTTCAGCAATGTCATTATCTGAAATAATAACATCGTCAATGTAGATCAATAAGGTTGTGAATTTAGTAGTAGAAGATTCGGTAAACAACAAATGATCAAAGACAAATTGTGAATATCTTACATAATGTAAAATAGTGGAAAATTTTGCAAACCGTTGACGACTAGATTGTTTTAAGCCATACAAGGATTTTAAAAGTTTGCAAACATGTGTAGGATTATCAGTAGAAATGCCAAGTGGTAATTGCATGTAAACCTTTCGAATTAAATTACCATGTAAAAAGGAAATGTGCACATCTAGTTGATGAATATGCCAATTTTAAGAAAAAACAATAGACAATAGACAAAAGGTGGTAACTGCAGGTAAACCTTTTCTTCTAAAGTACCATGTAAAAAGGCAATATGCACATCTAGTTGATGAATATGCCAATTTTGAGAAGATCCAATAGATAAAAGTAATCTTTTAGTTGTGAGTTAAGAGACTGGGGACTATGTGTCAAAAAAGTCTATACCTTCAACTTGGGTAAAACCCTTAGCAACTAATCTAGTTTTATACGACTCTACTGTACCATCAGTTTTATACTTTACCTTATAGACCCGTTTGCATCTTATTGGCTTCTTATCATATAGAATAGGAGTCAAAATCAAAGTATTATTTTGGGTGAGAGCTTGAATTTCATAAGCATAGCGTGAACCCGACAAGGATGTTTGCTCTCCTGCGTATAAGTGTATGGTTCTTGAACAGAAGAAATAACATAAACAAATGAAAAATGTGCAGGTGATAAACTATTATAAGACAAAACAAATAAAATCGGATGTAACGGATTGGATGAAGAATCAACCAAACCCATATTGCAATGAAAATCTTGCAAATATGTGAGTTGTTGCCTTGGTCTAGATGACCTTCTTAAGGTAGGTGCAGAGCTGTTAGTAGAATCGGTAAGAATACATGTGTGGTTTGAAGGTGCAAATACGAGAAGGGGGTTAAATTGTGTTTGCCAAAGTTGATAACTTTTTGATAATTTATAAATAAATTAAAAACTAGTTTGGTTTTTGGTGACTTACTTGGAGTAGAAGTAATCGGATTTAGAGGCAGCAAGCAATGAAAGCATAATTAATTTGACACATAGATTTATCCTGGTTCACCACTAACTTGGCTACATCCAGTCCCCTCATTTATAAGGCTTTAATCCATTAATTCAAATACCTTGAATTACAAAGAACCTGACCCTCCAAGCTAGTCTTCCCAAACAGCCTGACAACCCCATACTTTTGAGGAACAACACCATCTTGACCCTACAAGCCAAGACTTCTCCTAACAATCTGACAACCCCAGATTGAATAAGGAACTAAACCATTATCGGGTTGGATACAAGAGATTTGGAACTAGAGTAGTTGCTTCTGAAAAGCTAATAATAATAATAACTCTCACACTCTAAGAAAAGAACACTTAAACAATATTTCTAACTTGAAACATGTATTTCTCTCTTTGAACTCTAAGACTACTTTTTTCTGCTTTTTGATGTTTTTCTTCTTCATCCTTGAGTATCTATTTATAGTTAAAATTTGGGCTTCAATTTTGTCCTTGTTTAATTCTGAATTGTATTTTGATCAGATTGCGTTTATAAATTCTTCAAATTGATTCTTTTCGTTTTTTGTTTAGATTGAGATTGTAAATTCTTCAAATTGATTATGTTCGTAATTTGTGTTAAGGAAAAAATCTTTTTGATATATGTTTTAATGACAACAAACCTTTTAAATTAAATGATTAAGTTTTATGAATGGTGGTCTACTAATGATTTCACTTATGTTTTGTTTAAGGAACATGAATGCATAAGTGAACAAAGAAAGAATCCATTCACTTCATCAAAATGCACAAATGTGATCAATTACAATCAAAAGAAGTCATTCGAATCACAAAGAAAAAAGGCCATGAATCAAGCTGTCAAAGCAAGACTGAACAGTCTCCAGAATGTCCAGAATTAACAGCATGTTAATGATTCAAGGAAAGCCAAGAAATGAGCATAAAGAACATTCTTGACACAATCTGGAAAAACATAAGATGTTACCTGAAGTCATTACCAGAGGATGACGTCACCAGAGGAAGACGTCACCAGAGGATACCAGAGGAAGACGTCACCAGAGGATACCAGAGGAAGACGTCACTAGAGGATACCAGAGGATACCTCCAGAAGACGATATCAGAGGATACCTCCAGAATACTATCAGAGGATACCTCCAGAAAATACAATCAGAGGATATCTCCAGAAACTACATTCAGAGGATACCTCCAGAAAATACATTCAGAGGAAGAACCAAGTTTGTTCTTGAACATCAGAATGATTAGATCAGTCTCCAGAATGATCTTCTATCAAGAATGATCATCAGTCTCTAGGAATGATCATCAGTCTCCAGAAATGATCTTCAATCTCCAAAATGATTATCATTCTCCAGCATGATTAACAACTATCTTCAGAATGATCAAACATCAATCTCCAACATGTTAACAATCAAATCTCCAGCATGTTTAACATCATTCTCCAACAGTGTATCATCAGTCCAGAATGATACAATCATTCTCCAGCATATTGAACATCATTCTCCAACCTTGTTACATCCTTCTCCAGCTTGACTGCCAAGAACGTTGAACGATCTTGAAGTATATTTACATCAAAGCAGATCCAAGAAAAGATCAAGAAGACATCTAGAATGATCAAAACTGAACCTCCAAATTGATTATCAATCTCCAGAAAGTTCAGATACTAGGACTCCAAATTGATTATCAATCTCCAGAATTTTCATTAACATTCTGCAGAAGTTCATCATCATTCTCCAAGCTGTTTTGACATAATCAGAACTCTAGATCAAATGAAAGATATTAACAAATATATTTGAAGTACAAAGGATCATTAAACAAAGGAAATCTGATCAAGAATCAAAGGTTTCAGCCCAGTCAAAACAGATATTAAAAATAGTCAAAAGCTGGATTATTTTTAATCAGAATTATTGTCTTTGGTCAAGCCTGACAAGAGCACTACCAACGGCTCTATTTGACCATCATTAAATGCTCTCACGCCTATAAAAGGAAGGCCAAAGCTCAGGAAGAAATAACAGCTTGAAGTACAAAGAAAAACATCACTCATATACACTTACATACTTGAAAGCTTCTCAATCACAAACAAAAGATTCAGTTATGTTTTTCTTCTTCATATCAGAATCATCTACTGAATTCTTTTGTCAAGAATCTAATCTCAAACACGAGTTGAGCATACTCAGATTCTGTCCAAAAATCAAAGACATTCAAGTGCCAAGATATATCATCAATCACTCACATACATACTTGAAACTCTCTCATCACTTAAAAGAATCATTCTGGTCAAGTTCTTATTTACTCTGATACATTTGTACTAAATTCTTTGTAAAGAATCAAATCTCAAACAAGAGTTGAGACATCTCAGATTCTAACAAAACAATCTTATCATTATTGTAAAACTCAAACTATAAGAGTTAAGTATAGTTTGGGGTAGATTGTAAGAAATCCTATCAAGGTTGGTAGGTGATTTAATTAATCTCTTTCTAGGTGGAATTAGATTAAAGTCTGTAACAAAGTTCGAGGTTGATCTAAGCTAGGTACTGTAAAAGCAAGAAGGTTCTTTGTTTTAAACACTTAGTGGAAAATCTCACCGTTGTGAGGAATGGACGTAGCCCGGGTTGGGTGAACCAGGATATATCTGTGTGTGCTATCTCTTCCCTTATCTCTATTTACTTTCAGTCTGTTAATTAACAAGTTAAATAGATAAACTAAACTGTTGATTTTAACTAACCAAGAACGTTACGTTCTCTGTTTTCTGGTGAAAACCAAGAACGTTCTTCGTTTTCTGTTTTCACAACCAAGATCAATCTTGAGTTATTTTCTTAAGTTTTTAACAGGAATTTAAAGGGCGAATTTACAATTCAAACCCCCCTTTCTTGTAAATCGACATTGCTACTTCAATTTGTTGTAGATAAATCTTGATCAAATCTTCTACAAATCTTGACCATATCTTATTGACTGAAAATATATTGTTATGAATTATAGAGAATGGGTTCTTATACATAAAGAAAAGACAAAAACTAATTACATAGGAAAGTGAGAATGTAGTTAGGATAACTAACTAGCTAAACAGAATATAAAACAAACTAAACTAAATAAGACTAAGTCAAAGTATAATACAACTATATATCAATAACTGCTGCAATCTTAATTGATTTACAAATCATTATAAAAGTGGTATTAAATAATTTAAAATTAAATTTCAATTCAATATAATTATAATTTTTCACATCATTATATACACATTACTTAAATTATTGTCATATCACTAAATTGAAACTCAAATTAAAAAAGACAAAATGTCAATAATGTTAAAAATCAAAATCAATATCGCAAGAAAAAAAATACATACCTTAAAAAAAATCTAAAACTTCCCTTTAGCTCTTTAATTAATACAATTTATTCGAAAAGAATAGTTGATGTATTCATACCTTAAAAAGGGTTGCTACACTCATTACTATATTTTATATTTGTAATCAATGATGTTATTGTTTATGGTTGATTCTCTTTATCAATGTTATGAATGATTCTTTTTATTATAAAAAATTATATTGGCTAAAAAAATAAAAATGAATAAATAACGGATTATATTTTGAACAGAGTTCAATATTTATTTAGATACAACAGGTTGTTAGTGAATTTTATTCAAACATAGTTTTTACATCAAATTTTGTATAAAGAAATGTAACATCTATTTATAATTTATTAAATCAGTTTTTCAAAATATTCTATTGTCTCACTATTTTTGTCACATAAAAATAATAAGAGATGTTATTTCAATTTTAATTTCACACAATTTATATTTTATCTCAATTGTTACATTCCTTATCCATCATAGTAACATCAATTCTCCTTCAATATTCTTATTCACATAAATATCAATAACACCACCACATTAAAATAAGTAAATTATTAGCTAACAAGAGTCATTTCATTTTTCTGCATCCTACACTATTTTCATTTCTCAAATGTTTTATTTCTAAATATTTCAAATATTCTCCTAGACCCCGTGTTCCTATTCTTTTCTAGAAACCTACACCTCTCCTCATTTCAGTGCATCGAAATCCTACATATGTTCATAAAGGAGTTAGAGTATTTATCTTTTACACACACGAATACACGAATGGTCAAAATAAAATAAAATAACAAGTATCCTGAAATGGAAATTTTGCCCAATTAAACAAGACATATTAAATATTCAGATATTGGAATTTGAAAATAGAATATATATATACATCATACTTTGTCTATTTTTTCCCTTTCAATTTATGTTAATTTGTTATACTAATGTGTATTGCATAGTTTGCTTTACTGAAAATATATTTGGGTTGCCATTTACGTGAGAATTATTACTTATATTTACTTTTCATATGCTCCACCTAAATGGTTAATATGTTTCGCTGTGTTTTATAAACAAAACATCTTAATTTCAACAAATCATTGGAAGGAAGAAGTTGTTTGATATGGTAAGAAAGTTACTAAGAAAAGAATGTGAGTTTTAAATACATTAGCATCAAAGTTTAGTCCAATAATAATTTTAGTCTCTGCAAAATTATACATCAAAACATTTTAGTTTCTACTAAAATGAAACATATTTATTTTTCAACTTTTAAATTTTGAAAGATTTTATGCATGATTAGAAAATTACAAAAAGTGTAAAACTCAAGATAAAAGTAACAAAAATATGCACCTAGAAATCGAAATTTGAGTTTGTTTTTTATGGATGACCGTAAACATGCCTACAAAAATTCATTTAAAAACATGGATTGACTTAACGGTAGAGACTAAAAGTTGTATTCGTTTTCTATCCTACTTCTTCTCGAGTTGTCATCGTATTATTCATTGATATAAATGTTCATACCTCTTCTTTAACATCCATGAATATATAATGTTCATACTACCCACCAATGAGTATGTTCATATTTACACATATATTGAATCAAATTTTTATCTTCCATCTATTAGTGAATATGTTTACACTACAAGAAAATTTCAGTTTTGCAACACTTGGCTTGCGCAGTTCCTCAACAACCGCCCTAATCATGAAATCGAGACAGTTCTTGCGGCGGTTTTTGTCAACCGTCGCCGCCCCAAAACCCTTATCCCTCCAAACGTGTTTCAGGTTCCCCAAAATTGCGTTTTCCCTCCTCCATTTCGTTTTCCCATTCACGACTACCCTCCATCTTCGTTATTCATTGCGGCCTCCCTTCGTCTCTGATCTTGCTGTGCTATATAAGGTAAAGCTCCCTTTAACTATTTCTCCCTTCAAATTGAGTACTGATCAGAAATAGATAAGCACTTGAGTTCGAACCCCAGCTGAAACAATGTTAAAGAAGCTTTACTTACTGTATATGTTGTTGGATCTAATTTTTTTTCAGGCTTATTCAAGAGTTTGATAAAGAAGTTCATGCTTTGGAGGCTAGCTTTGATAGAAAAATCTGGTTTGCTGAACTCTGGTTTTCTTAGGTATTTTTTTAACATTGTGTTTGCCTCTGTTTATGTCTGTTTCTGTCTAGTTTGCTTTGTTTAATTAATACTACTAAAAAAATATTAAAATCTGGATCTATTGCTTTGTTTTTGCCTCTATTTCTGCCTGGTTTGCTTTATTTAATTAATACTACTAAAAAAATATTAAAATCTGGATCTATTGCTTTGATTTCATATGCATTCATTGTTGTGGTAGGGCATACTTGCTGTTTGTTTGGTGTTTGCAGCTCCTGAGTTTGTGTTTACTAGAACATCTATTTGTAGAGCCATTGTGATTTTGTTTATAAGGTTTCTGGTTGTGATTATGGTACATTGTTAGTGCTTTAGAGGTTAGTTTAAGTATGGTTGTTGTGAATCTTGTGGTTGACATTTGATTTCATATGTCATAGCTATATTGGTTTCATATCTTGTGGTTGACATTTGATTTCATATGTTGTGAATTTTGTGGTTGACATTTGAATCTTGTGGTTATCTCTATATGTGATGAAATTTTCTTTAGGTGACTTCTTTAAAAGTTTATATATAAGAGTATTCACACAATCAGGATACAAAGAAAAGAAACAGTTAAGAAACCTAAGGCTTAAACTAGCCAAAATTCAAAGATGGGTAAAAAAATAGATAGAATGTGGATCCCCTCGGTCCTTGGAGACCAAAACAATAAACCAAGGAGAATCCATGAAGTTCCATTAATTTCAAACAAATTCAAGAAGTATAATCAAGGAATGTACCATATGATCTCCATAAAGATATTATGAAAACATATTTTGATATTCTTAGAGATAAATGTCAACAACAAACAAATACTTGCAGGAGTACAAGTTTCACAATCCCATCCAAATAGGGTGTTAGGGTATCTGGGGCGCAATTCTCAGTGAAATTTAGCACTGCAGAAGCAGCATGTGCCTGCAATATACAAGTAATGAGTGATGAACAAGATTAATGACTTCCAGAATTCAAGTGAGTAATCAAAGATCAGGAAACTCAAGATTCATATTTAAACACTAGTAGTGGCACTAAATTACAGACCCTCTAATTATGAAGGGATAATAACTTGGGGAAGAATAACTCAATTATTTCAAAGAAATTATTCATATAACCCAGGTCCAGTTAATGGAAAAAATATTTAAAAATATCCAAAACGTTAAAAAGCATACTCCAGAAAATTAGCCCAGACAATTTAATATTCTTAAATGTAAATGTCTGATAAGTGTGAGAAAAAACTCAGATAAAGCCTTTAGAGAACTGAGGACAGTTATAGCAGTATAAAAACTATGTGAACAAGCACTAGAACTTAAAAAACAATCCATGAGGTAACACAAGATGATAAATGCATGAGATTACTTTGATCAAGCACTAGAAACAAAATTAATTGGCTCCAGTAGAATACATAATCAAGGGACAAATGGAAGAACAAGAATGAAATCCAGTAAAGCTAGATGATCAAGTCCATCTTTAACCTAATATGATTAAGAACATGCAATTTATGACTTTCTTTATGTGACTTCTTTCAGTCTATATTTTAAAAGTTTTAAAGCTTAGTAATTGTTGTAGATATGCATATAGTTGGGATGAATCTTGTTTTCTTGAATTGTTTGATGCATACAGAAATTGCTGAAGATTTTCCCTTAGAATCTAAACGCATTGGCTATATTGTAAGTTGGCTTTCTGAATAATAAAATAGATAATCTATTCAAATTATGTAGGCATGTCGTACACAAATTTCCCCTTTTAATGTTTGTATACTGACATGATGATGTTCAGAGCATTAAATTAGTTGAGATAAATCATAGGATACACAAACCAAGATTAACAAAAAAAAATCCTAACTTGACCAGAAACACAAGAGCATAGTTCTTTTACAGGCCACCTTTTTCTAATTCTAAAACCTTAGACTTACCATGAAATCAAATATTTTCTAAAATTTTAGTTATTCACCAAATTTAGAGTACATGTAAACAGATGCATATACAAATAAAATATAAAATTTACAAATGACTAATTAACTTTTTGGTTAGCTGCTATGTTCATCATTACAGTGCCTAATGTGTTTTCTTGAATTGTTTGATAAATCATGTGTTGAATTGTTGGGATGGTATGAAACATAAGGACCACTTAAGCCTTCAACCCCCCAATCATTATCTGCAGAAACAAACTAATTAATCAAAGGTTAAACTCTACATTCATAAGACAAAAATATATATAGATAAATATTGTAACATGTTTTTATATACTTTATATTATTTTAATTTAGAGATGTCAGAGGGAGGAAATAAATATAGAAATTAACTAATAACTACAAAGGTCCTATAATTATTTATGAGAAGGAAAATGAGTTGGTTTCTGTATCTTTATGGAAAAGTTGGAGTTTTGTGAAATGGTCCCCATCTTAATGAACAGATTGTTAAATACATCATCACATGGAATGTAGGAAAAAAAAGTTCTGAATTTTATGTGAAGAAAATTTATTACCAAAGGTGATAAGGGTAAAGACTTGTGTGAGGAGTTGATTGTTCAAAGAAAAATATTAATACTACCAACTCATTAATCAATTTAGAGACAATTAATTCTAGAATCAATTTTAATTACTCTATAAGTGGAGCCAAAGCCACTTGGCCATTGATGTGTAGCAATAGGCATTTAAAAATCTCTAGAAAAATCAACAAAATGGAATGACAAAAAGGCAGAACAATTAATCCAAATTATCTTCACTTTAATTTCTCTTTCCCTATGCAATGGCTACTGCCCAAAAGTATTGATGTAGTTAGTTTAGTTCCAATTTCGTCATTGAATACACTAATTGTATTGATGTGCTTGCTTCAATGTTACATAGGCTTGATTTGGTGCATTATGGTTGGATGTAGTTAGTTTTGGTGCTTGTACCAATATAGTTCATCTATTTTATTGTCCTAGATGATATCAAATTGATTGTTCTTTTGCAACATATACTTGAATGTACTACATGGCGTTTTTCTGTTGAAATGGTTGAGAATTCTAGACCTTTTTGTTATATAGAGGAATTTAGTTTGCTTCCTTTGCTTGTGCAGGAACAATTGCAATCTGAAATTGGGAAGACTCATTCTTCAAATGAAGCATTTGTGAATGTGTTTGGAAAAGAACATCCAGGATATGTTCGTTGTATGAGACTTGGAATAACACCGTCTCAAATCACTACATCTACTTCTCACTTTGTAAGATCAATGTCTTCCTCCGAAGCTAATGAGAAGATGGAGAAAATGCAAGCTGAAATCGATATGCTTAAAAAAAGGGATTCTGAATTTGATATGTTGAAGGAGCAAATTGCTTTCTTGTTGCAAATGCAAAATTCTAGAGAAAAAAAGGTAAAATTATTTTCTTAGGAAACCTGTTTATAAAATCCCATGAGATCGAACTGTTTGTCTTTGGTTAAAAATATCAATTGTGTAATAATTAATGTTTGCTATATGAGAAATTTAGTTAATTAGTATTTGACAATGTTTATCAAGATTCATTGAGATTAATGTAATTTTTTTTCCAGGCAACAGACATAGAATCGCTAGTAGATGGTAGACGTTCATCTGTTTCTAGCCACTAACCTGATGATCGTGGAGCAACATCTTTAAGGACTGATTAGATATTTTGATAAACTTTTATGTTTCATGGAGTTGTTTTGTATGTATAGCCACTCCACTAATGTTTTGAATATTTAAACTACTTTATTTATTATTTTAGTTAAGTTCAATGTATGAATTGGTGTTATTTATTTTGAAAAAATTATATAAATTCAATTTAGCTACAATAGTTATTTAATTGTGTATTTAAATTATGTGGATGATATTAATTTATAAATATTTTTTATTTTAATTAATAAAAAATCAGAAAAAATTGTATAATAATTTTTTAATTTAAATTATTAGGATTGCGACGGTTGATAACTGTCACAACGTTTTGGATCAAATTGTTCAAAATAAATATAGCGACGGTTGATAACTGCTGCGATGCTTAAAAAAAACATTTGAACGTGTTTCGCGACGGTTCGAACCGTCGAAAAAAAGGTAAATTGAGGCGGTTAGGAACCGTCGCAAAGTTGGCAACGATTGAAACGACGGTTTTCAGAACCGTCGCAAAAACGCCTCGTGACGTACGAATCTGTGACAGTTGACGAACTGTCGCAATCTGTCATTTGAGGCGGTTGTAACCGCCGCAACCAGCCTTCAAAACCGCCACAAATTTTTTTTCTTGTAGTGTTAAATAACTAACTAATGCAATAATTAATAAGTGATATTTGAAAAAAGTTTCTTCAACACGAAACATGGGAATGCTGATATAGAACTTTCTTTTCAATAATTAATAAGCAACTATGTAAATAAAAATTGATATCTATTGTTTTGATATTATTGTCTAATTATTTTTCTGTCAAAATATTTTTTGCTGATTTTATTTTTATGTTAGAATATTTCTAATGTTTTTACAAATATTATATATTGTTTTTTAATTTTATTTAACTACTATTAATTTGTTAATATATTTTTTTATTAATCATTTGTTTGAAAT
Organism: Cicer cuneatum; assembly: GCA_037974295.1. Taxonomy (NCBI): domain Eukaryota; kingdom Viridiplantae; phylum Streptophyta; class Magnoliopsida; order Fabales; family Fabaceae; genus Cicer; species Cicer cuneatum. The sequence goes on from JBBPBO010000003.1 coordinate 18,590,879, forward strand.
TTATATATTTATTTTGTTACACATTTATTCTATAGTTAATTTCATTTATTTTACAACTTTTTAAATTACAAATTTAATGTTTTGATTCTACATTAAAATAAATAGTTGCATTTTCTAATATCACCACTAAAACTTACTCAATAAAAAATACAACTTTTTAATTACAAATTTAATGTGTTGATTCCACATTAAGATTAATATATAGTTGCATTTTCTAATATCACCGCTAAAACTTATTCAATAAAATACACAAAGTATTAATTCCAATCGCGAAATACACGAATCTAAATTTAGTTATCATTGTGAGAAGCTAAATGTAAACTAACATATGGTAACTTGAAAAATATATAGGTGAATACTCAAGAATGTTTTTTTTTTTTAAGTTTAAAGGTAATAACAATCAAAGTAGTAGTAATAAAATAACTCTTCAATTGCACCACTCCTCTCCAAATATAAAATTCTCTTCAATATGGCAGCTATTATGAAATTAAATAAAATTATAACAAAATATAGAAAAATAAAAAAAATGAGAGAATAAAAGAACAAGAGAGTATTGCATATTGCTCGTCAAAATGTATAATTTACAGGCAATGTATTCTACTTATAGGACACAAAACTAGTTTACAGTAGTTTTCCATAACAAGAAAACTCGTATACGTATATTAAATACATACTTAATATATCGGGGTTTATTTTTGCAAAAATATATATTCCTATGTCCCCAATGATAAGCGCTAATAGGAAAAGAGACATGGAATGAGTTCTTTATGTTTCTGTTGTGGGTAGTTTGATGTATGCAATGGTGTGTACAAGACCGGATATTGCACATGTTGTGGGTACAGTCATTAGATTTTTGTCAAATCCAGGTAGAGAATATTGGAATGTTGTAAAATGGATTTTGAGATATCTTTATGGTACTACATGTATGAGTCTTTCTTTTGGAGGTGACAAACCTATTTTGGTGGAATACTCCGACTCAGATACGACTAGAGATATTGACTCGAGTAAGTCCACTTTAGGCTATATGATTAAATTTGCAGAGGGAGCTATGGCTAGGCAGTCTAGCTTACATAAATGTGTAGCATTGTCTATAACTGAGGCAGAGTTCATTGCCATTACCAAAGCATGCAAAAAGCTTATTTGGTTGAAGAAATTATTGCAGGAGCTTGGGTTTATTCAGGAAAAATATGTATTATTGGTCGATAATCAAAGTACTATTCATCTTGGTAAGAATCGAAATTTCATAGTAGGTTCAAACACATTGATGTGAGGTATCATTGGATGTGATGTTTTGGAAGCTAAGTTGTTGGAGTTGGCTAAAGTTCATAATGACTATAATGGTTCTAATATGATGACTAAAGCATTACCAAGAGCAAAGTTTGAAACTTGTTGTGATATCGCTGGTTTGGCGATTATCGCCACATAGTCGTGAGGGAAAGATATATTGGGTATTGGGTTTCCTTCCTATATGGAGAAAGACCCAAATATTGTAGCCTACGTGTCTCACTTATTTAAGTGACAAGGGATATGATTAGAGTTAGAATAGAGAGACTATTTTGAAGGAAAAGGCGGCCACCATAAGAGAAAATAGAAGAGTACTCTATTCCCGATTTTGTCAAATCAGTTTCAGAAAAACATCGATTGTGCATTCGTTAACTATTGGATCGGACTGATTTTTAGACAGCAGGTTTGCAACATTTAGGTATTTGTTTTCAACGGTCGGATCGGTGAAATGACATCTGGAGAGGGAGGAATAGTGCTCGCACAACAGCAGGTTTTTGCGTGTTTTTTTTTTCTTGCTTTTCATTTGTAAGCTTTAGTGCTTTGCAATTTTTGTTTGTTGGTTGTAGGCACAATTTGTGCATCATTTTGAAACTCTCTTGTACCCTTATTTGATTATAGTAGAGCTATTTATTTGGTTTTGACTACCCATGATTTTCACTCTTACATTGAGTGATTTTCCATGTTAAAATATCGATGTTCTTTACGCTTTTTTATTTTGATTAATCTACTACCATATATATTTGTTGTTGCTCCTCACAGATTCTTGTAAATTAAGGGAATTTTATATCTACTGTGTATTATTTGTTATCGTGTTTCTGTATTTACTCTCCATAGAAAAAACATAAATTAACTTAACAGTAGAAACTAAAAGTTGTATTCATTTTTTATCCTACGATTTCTCAAATTGGCATCATATTATTCATTCATGTAAACGTTCATATATATATATATATATATATATATTGAATCAAATTTTTAACTTCCATCTATTATTGAATATGTTTAAACTACTGACTAATGCAATAATTATAAGTGATATTTAAAAAAAAAGTTTTATCAGCACGAAACATGAGAATGCTGATATAAAACTTGCTTTTCAATAATTAATAAGCAACTATATCATTAAAAATGGATTTCTATTGTTTTGATATTGCTGTCTAATTATTTTTCTGTCAGACAATTTTTTCGTTGATTTTATTTTTATGTTAGAATATTTCTAATGTTTTTACAAATATTATATATTATTTTTTAATTTTGTTTAACTATTATTAATTTGTTAATATATTGTTTTGTTAATCATTTGTTTGAAATTTATATATTTATTTTGTTACACATTTATTCTATAGTTAATTTCATTTATTTTACAACTTTTTAATTACAAATTTAATGTATTGATTCTACATTAAAATAAATAGTTGCATTTTCTAATATCACCACTAAAACTTACTCAATAAAATACACATATTTTTAATTACAAATTTAATTTGTTCATTTCACATTAAAATAAATAGTTGTATTTTCTAATATCACTGCTAAAACATAATCAATAAAAAACACAAAGCATTAATTTCAATCGCAAAACACACGAATCTAAATTTAGCTATCATTAATTTCAATACATTCATTTTTTGTGAGAAGCTAAATGTAAACTAACATACGGTAACTTAAAATATATATATATATATATATATATATAGGTGAATACTCAATAATGTTTTTTTTTTAAGTTTAAAGGTAATAACAATCAAAGTAGTAGTAATAAAAAAACTCTTCAATTGCACCACTCCTCTCCAAATATAAAATTCTCTTTAATATGGTAGCTGTTATGAAATTAAATAAAACTATAGCAAAATATAGAACAATAAAGAAAAGAGAGAATAAAAAAACAACATTATATTGCATATTTCTGGTCAAAATATATAATTTACAAGCAATGAATTCTATTTATAGGAACAAAACTAGTTTACAATAGTTTAAAGCATTTCTATAACGAGAAAAGACCGGTATACGTATATTAAATATATACATAATATATTGGGTTTATTTTTGCAAAAATATATATTTCTATGTCCCTAATTATAAACACTGATACCAAAAAAAAATATCTCTAAATATAATTAGATTTCAACTTACTAAATGCATTATTATATTTTTCTAAATATAACTTTAATTGATACTACTGATTTATCTTAAAATATAAAATGTCAATATTGCTCATCAAATATATCTAAACAGAATAATTTAGTCATATTTCAATTTCATTTTTATGCAAAACAAACATTAATTACACTACATATTGTATTTAATAAATGTGACATATGCGATAAATACTTATATCTAGGGACGGAGGAGGAATGCGCTTAAGCACAAAATTATGAATTGTTTCTATTTACTCCGATAACACACAAGATTTTCTTTGAGAATCAAATAGGAAAGTGAAAAAACTTTGATTTTTATGCCCACAGAGATACAAATACTCAACTAATGGAACCTCACTTTGTGGGCTGAAGAGAAATGCTTTGATGCGGCAACTATAGAAGCTTCAGGTCCACTAGTTGCAGCATCTTTGCTACGACATTTCCTAGTAGTCTTCATATCATCGCCAAATAACAATGTGAAGAATCTTGGTATTGATGAAAACCAGCTTTTCTTGTTGCCGTTATCCCCCATTTTGCTCCTAATTGCGATGGTGCTCACTAATTATTAGAACGTGTGCGCAATTTTATCAATTTAGATTACTCTGCTAATTGATGCATTCGAAACTCATTGGTTAATATTTATACATTGTATAGACATAGTTCCTTGTTGAATAATTAACTTGGACAACAAGTTCGTAATGTCACTTTTATTCGGTTGACTAGTATTCGGTTGACTAGTACTTGTATGGTCTCTGTACGCGGGAACATGCATTATTAGCAGTTCCGTCTTTCACTTTCATCGAATTTACCTTTTATTGAATGTATATATTTGCTTTCGTAACCTCTGTTTATCGATCATATCTCATGTCATAATTTTATTTTTAAGAGAACCATTTTATCGTCCACACAAATATAATATTCACTCTAAAAAACAAATAGCAACTAATTGTTACAAAAAAAAAGAATTAATTTAAAGGTTTAAATATGTTTTTAATCCTTGCAATTATAACCTATTTTGATTTTGGTCTAAATTATTTTGTTTGATTTATATCCCTGCAAATATAATTTCATTTTAAAATAATCATTTCATCCAATTTCCTTTACAAAAAATTTTAATACCGTTAAACCTAAATATAATTAAAACATAACTTTCTTTAACCTAAAAATAAATTTCAATATAATTAAATTATAACATCCTTTAACCTAAAATTAACCTCAAATATTTTATTCTTCTTCCTTATAAAAAACTTAAAATTAAAAACTTTAAAATGATTTCTTTTAAAAATTTTGATTTGTGCCTAATCTGCACTAAAATGTTGCTGCAACTTAAACAAAATTAAGCCTTATGTCGCTGCAACTAAAAGGCTTTGACTCAAACGTTATTGCAACTTAATCCATTAATTATTTCCGTTCAATCTGCACTAAAATGTTTTCTCCAAATCAAACATGCAAAATTACTATTAATACAGAAATGAGACACTGTTCAAATTTCTTGTAATAAATTTCATAAGCACGGTTCTAATTATTTCTACTTTTGTATCGTTTTATTGTGATCTTCTGTATTCCTCTCATACTCGATTCGTATTACAGACACTAGAAATTTCAATTCAGGAAAATCGGCAGTAAAATCACAAAGGAACTTAGTAAGAACTCATTTGAGTCCCTCACCGGTGGAACTAATTTATTATAAATTTAAATGAGAACAATTACACATTTTTTACACACATTCTTAATTACTCTTATCTCTCTCTGTTTGACTTCAATCGCAAAATTTCATATTTTTCTCTAATACTACTTATGGTACTGGTTCATTCTCAAACTTTCCCTCATCCTTTTTCCATTTCTTCAAGTCTCAACATGAGTTCTCATCAAAATCACTTTTTTTGCTTTCTTTCGATTTTCATGTTAGATCTTATAGATTTCACTGATTTATTATTGGCTTAAAGATTTGATTTGTTCCCTTTAGTTCTTTGGTTAAATGGATCTTAGATTAAAGCCCACAAACCACATCGACCACCGCCACCTATACCATGTCGCTGACTATCAGATTTTTAAATGAATGGGAGATTATAAAAAAAAAGTACTTGAAGTACATCCGTCGACGCTTCAATTTTACTTTTTCCATCCATCGACATAAAAAAAGTTGAAGCAAATGAATGAAAAGAAGAAACAAACATTCGTAATTTTGTACTAATACTGTATTTGAAATTCTAACCCTAATTTACCTAGGAGTGTAGTTTTTTAGAGAAGAAGAATAAAACATTTGGGGAAAGAAGAATGAAATATTTGTGGTTAATTTTAGATTTTTTTAGGGAAGAAGAATGAAATATTTGGAGTTAATTTTAAGTTAAAGAATGTTATAATGTTATAATTTTATTATATTGAGGTTTATTTTTATGTTAAAAAAAGTTATGTTTTAATTATATTTAAATTTAACGGTGTTACAATTTTTTGTAACGGAAACTAGATGAAAGGACTATTTTAAAATGAAACTATATTTACTGAATGTGAGCCAAACAAAAAAACTTATAAAAATCAAAACAAAAAAATGTTATAATTTCAAAGACAAGAGACATATTTAAACTTAATTTAAATTAGCAACAACCGTGCTAGTTATTTAAATAAAAATAAAAGAGAGAGAGTCACAATTTACTTTAAATTATTCTCTCCTAAAATAAGTTATTCACTAAGTCATAAATTAGTATTGACACTCATAAAACAAATAATAACCATTTATCCATAAACGTAAAAATCAGTCTTTTTTTAACAATACAACATTTTATATTATATTTCATTGTGGAGTAGTTTTTCAATTAGAACATGAGAGCACACAAATTTTAAATTTCTACAACTTTATAAATAAATTTAACAATCTGCCATCTATAAAATATTCACTCCGGAAAACAATTAGCATCTAATTGTAAAAAAAAAAATTATTTAAATTAGCAACAACAGTTCTAATTATTTAAATAAATAAAAAATAGAGAGTGCCACAATTTAGTTTAATTGATTCTCTCATAAAATAGGTTATTCACTAAGTCATAAATTAAGACAATTATTGAGAAATACTTATATATAATATATGAAAATATTGGAATGTTACACATACACATAAATGTTGGAGCAATGCAAGTAGTATGTCTTCAAATATATATATAATAAATATGTAAAAAGACATTATGTATTGTAGTGATGAGAAATAGTATCAGATGCACTTGCACGTGTTTGAGCAAGGATGTGTTGATAATCAAGTATTTGTTGATCATATGAAAGAGGTCTGGTTGACTCCCGACATGCAAAGGTTTGTTGAAACATGAATTAATCTAATGATGAATTTCGGGAACACAACGACTAATGGGTACGTCATGTTACTATAAAACTTTCCAATTTGTAATTTTAGTATATATTGTTGAATTGTATCATGGTGACAATTTACCTTTCATGATAGGGTTGAGTCTTCTTATTGAAAATTAGAGATAATCTTCGAACACATAATGGGTGACATGTAAATGTTGGGATGCTGTGAACAATATGATAAGGTTGCAACTTAAAAAAATCAAGGGCGTGTTTCAAAAAAGTTTCCACGATCAAGAGCATGAACACACCAACTTATTTTTATCATATATGGATTTAGTGCATATTCAATTGAGGAAATTAAGCATAGGGTGTGAACTCAATAAGGACCAAAAGATAGATCAGAGTTTCGATATGTCTAATGAGATTGATGCATTGTAGAAACGCTTTCAGTTATTCGATGTTATGTTATAGTAAAATAGCATTGAAGAGTAACTTGCGTGAAGATGTTTTTCCAACTACAAATTCAATGTCTCCACCACCTATATCGAGACTCTTATTACTTTGAGCATGTTGATGCAACATATTCTAAGCATCCTGATTCCCAATCATCAAAGAGGCAACCATCTCAATCATCAAAAAAGCAACCATTTCAATCCGGGATAAAGCAACCCTTCATCCTCGATACAATTGTTCTTAAGACAATTTTTTGATAGTATTCAACCATATAACGATGACATAATTAATGTTGATGTTAATGGAAATTGTGCCTATCAGGCTTGGTCTTTGGTTTACCATCATTTGGACCAGGATATTGATTCTAAGTCCCTATGATACATTTTCCCGAGCGCATTTAAGAAGTCGGATATTATTTGAAAATAACAAGCTTGGGTGCTCAACCCCTATATAAATGGATGTCCATATCAGATATGACTTATCTAATAGCGACAACATATAATGTTATTCTTGTCAAGTTTGGTCGAAAATTATGACTAAAACCTTTTGTATGGTGTAGACACCTACATTTTGTATGGACCACAATACTCTAAAACTTATATAAAATCACTTGTTATTAGTCCATTTTAGTTACTACTTTTTGTTCTCTTTCTTCTTCGATGGATATGAATTTAAAACTAGTTTTTGTTATTTTAACTCTGGTAGACTGGAATCTTTTAGAGCTAATAAAGGCATTTCACTTGAATATTTGAAAAGAAAACTAAAAGAATTACTCAAATATGGTGATAATAGAAATCTAGTTCGTGTTGAATATCGTTGTCCGTCGATCAATCTAGATGGATTTATACAATATAACCATTTTCATCTAGCAAATGATGATGGGGTAAAAACAATGTTCTCACCACTTGCTCGTTACTAAACCAGAGGACCAATTTAGTTGAATGCTACATTGCATAGATATATCAGTGCTATTAAGGCATCTTTGATTCCTCCCAAGAGAGTTGATGAAATATTAGCTGATCAATCATGATCACTTTGATGATGGGTCTTTAATTATCTACTTCAACGTTATGTCTTTAATTATCCACTCCGTTGTTATGTGTTTTCATTTTGTATTTTCTGTAGTTGCTAAGTTACGTTGTTATGTCTCATTATATTTTTTATTTTGAAATAAACAGTTGATAGTAACAACAGTTATCAATAATAATAAGTTCAAACTCTAAATACAAATAACAATATTCATCACAAATAACGATAAAACAAATAACTAGCGTCACCTCACGCTAAATTTAAAGCTCTATAAAAATAACTATATAATTTGTCGTCTGGTTCGACACCATGTACTTCCAACCCGCCGTATAAAGTCACCCACTTGCAGGTGGATGACTGTGAACCAAAAACTTATGCAGTTGTGGGGTCAGGACATCCAACTCTAGAATATGGGGTACATCGTCTGGCCACACTAACAGTGAATGAGATACCACATAGAACCACTCCAAATATCCATCTTGAGCTCTGATGGATATGTAGCTGGATGTATCCTATGATACAGTTCACGGCTCATATATCTCATCCACTCCACACCTACATCGGATTCTCTGTCGAGAACTAGAGCTGACGGATGTGGAATATGGTAAATATAGCCAAACAAACTCAAACACCTATCTGGAAAATAGGTGACTACTGTACTACACAATCAGAGGTGACCTGTGTATAGCATGATCTAGTCGAAGGGAACGTCTCTGTGATTCTCTCATGGTCTCATGTGACATCAACAAGTGTTAAGGCATCTATCATCTATTTGTACTCAAGGATTTGGTGTTTCCCCTATCTATAGCTCTATCTATTCATCCTATCAAAGCACTCCACATCAGCGCCTAGGTCTCCTCTTTTACAAATATTTTGAAAATATTCGCAAATCCAACACGATTACATAATGATTAAAATAAATTAATGATAATCATAATAAATAATAATCATAAAATTTTATCTAAAATAATACATTCATTAGAGATATATATCCATCCAACTGCATCGTATCATAACAACTGCCATATGAGGGATATTCATAGAACACGACGACTGCAGCATAACTTAGGTGTACATGCTAGTACTTTGCAAATCTCTGAATAGCGAAAGGTACTTCACATCAACTAATGTATGACTCTTATCTAGTAAAATAGTACTCCCTACCAAATACAGCAGGTACACCCTAACAGCACAATCAAATCTCTCTGCAACAAATTGTCTTCTAAAGACATCCTTCAACCAATCCAGTCTGTAGAGCATACTCATGGCCTTGCTATTTTAATTTAATATCTCTACAGCGAGCACCCCTAATAAATTAATTGCAAGATTACATGTGATAACGTTTTCTACGTCGGACGGTGTACTATAGAACTCACCCCTAATACGTATGTCTAATAGGTTGGCAACAGTTAGTGAAAAAGTGGTTTAAGCTACAAACTTCTGGTTGATGTTTTGATGATAACAAAAATAAACAAATAAATAACTTTTATCCCTAACTGTATTTTCTAAATGTGCAGATTAGGTTAGAAGACAAATATTTATGTTAATGACTATCTATTTTAAGTTAACATAAATTACAAGTGAGTTAAATATAATAATCTAAGTATTTCTAAACACAGAATATTATCACCTAATAAACAAGTAATTATATTTACTAATAAAGCAAATCATGATATAGCAATAAGAAGTATTGCAATATACGGTCCAAGTTAAAGCATTAAAGCAAAAACTACAAGTCATTGTCCTAGTATATGCTAGATCCTTTGATAGAACAAAGAAAATAGAATCTTCGAAACAAATATCACAATAACTCTAAAGAAACTACTAAAATTGTGTCTGACTCTAATGAATGCACTCTCAAATGCGTCTTCAGTGAATTTATCAATACAAGCAACAATCTGGATATTCTACATATGATAAGTATATCAAGCAAAAAGATCACGTGTCTCTGATATGTGAGTCAAGAAAATCATAGTCTGCCTCTAATAAGTATGTCAAGAAAAATGATTGTCTGCCTCTGATAAATGTGACAAGCATTGTAATGTTTGACTTTGATAAAAAGACAACACTCAAGATAGTCAATCTGAGGGAAGAAATTGCTCTTAAATGACAAGCTCTGAAAAAGTCAATGCTATAAAAAAGTCAATATATGAATAGCCAAGGCTTTAAATAAGAAAAATTTGTTTATCCTCTCATCAACATCTTGAATTTGTAAATTATCTGAAAGTCTTTATTGTTGGAACCAAGTTGGTTCTTTCAATTAAAGTTTTGATGTTAACAAAAGTATTTTATGAAAATCATATTTTGACTTAGAAGAAGTATGAAATCAGAGGATATGAAAAATCAGAGGATGTGAAAAATCAGAGGATACACCAGAGGATGACGTCAGCAGAAGATACCTCCAGAAGATACAAATAAGAAGCAGAAGATGTCATTAGAGAATGACGTCACCAGAAGATAAAAATGCCACCACAAGATACGGCCAGAAGATATCACCAGAGGATACTAAAAGACAACAGAGGATCCTATCAGAAGCAAGAATCAGAGGATGTTGTCAAAGACAAACATCAGAGGATATCATCAGAGGGAAGAAACAATGACATCATCAGAGGATATTATTCTTGGCCCAGATCAGAAGGAAGCAGAGTCTAGAAGGAGACTTGGTCCAAACCAGAAGGAAGCATGTCCAGAAGGAGACTTGGTCAAGACTAGAAGGAGACTTGGTCCAGACCAGAAGGAAACTTGGTCCATATCAGAAGGAAACATAAGTCAGACTTGGTCCATACCAGAAGGTAGCATGGTCCAGAACAGAAGACTTGGTCCAGACCAGAAGATAGCATGGTCCATAACAGAAGACTTGGTCCAGATCAGAAGATCACACATTCCAGATCATGAGACAGAATGGTACATATCAGATAACAAGGTCCAGACTTGGTCCAGATCAACAGATCATACGGTCCAGAATTTAAATCATGATGCAAATTAGTGAAGACTTGATTAAAATTCGAAGAAGACTTGATTGAATTTTGATAGAAATTTGATCAATGTATTAAGGGGATTTGATTCAAAAATCACTGAAGACTTGAAGAAAATTCGAATGACATCTGAAGCTAAAAGATATGGTCTGAAATTAAGAGAAACAAGATTGGTTAAAAGAATTTTCAAATGTAATCTGAAGCTAAAAGATACGTTTTGAAATTAAGAGAAACAGGATTGGCCAACAGAATTTTCAAAGGAAATTTGAGCAAGATTTATCTCGAATTTTGATAGAAATTTGATCAAAGTATTAAGGGGATTTGATTCAAAAATCACTAAAGACTTGAAGGAAATTCGAATGAAATCTGAAGCTAAAAGATACGGTCTGAAATTAAGAGAAAAAGGATTGGTCAAAAGATTTTTCAAATGTTATCTGAAGCTAAAAGATACGTTTTGAAATTAAGAGAAACAGGATTGGCCAGCAAAATTTTCAAAGGAAATCTAAGCAAGATTTATCTCGAATTTAAGCTTGGACAAAGCCCTAATTGCAGCTATAAAAGGTGGCTTCAAGCAGCAGCATTAGGCATAAAAAATACAAGAACTCAAGCTTCATATTCAACATAATTCGAGAGTTCAAAAGAGAGAATCACTTGAGTGCAAAAGCAATATTTTCTAAGTGTTTTCGAGAGTGAAAGTCAATGTTATAATTATCTTTCCAGAAGCAACTACTCAAGAAAGTCATTGCAACAATCAACTTTCCAGAAGCAACTTTGCAGAGTTCCAAACCCTTGTAATCAAACCCGTTAGAGGTGTAGATTCCTTCTTCAATCTGGGGTTGTCAGATTTGTAGGAGAAGAGTTGACTTGTAGGGTCAAGGTGTTGTTATCCTTCCTCAAAAGTCTGGAGTTGTCAGACTATTTGGGAAGACTGACTAGGATGGTCAGGTGTTGTAATTCAAAGTGTTTTGAATTAGTGGATTAAAGCCTAGAGAGTGAAGGGACTGGATGTAGCCAAGTTAATGGTGAACCAGGATAAATCATTGTGTTGTTATTATCCGCTGCTAAGTCTGATTATTTATTCATCAAATAATTCGCATCAACATTCAACAAAACAACAAAAGTTATTATCCGCTGCAAGTTTGACAAACACAATTCAACCCCCCTTCTCGTGTTTGCACCTTCAATTGGCATCAGAGCTCGGTCTCAAGGCTGAGAACTTTACAGTGTTTGAGGAATGATCCAAGGGTTCAACATGTCTGGATTCAATGAAGAAGTTGTTAGAGGAAACATCAACAGACCACCTTTGTTTGATGGGGAACGGTTCGAGTACTGGAAGGACAGGCTGAGGAGTTCCTTTTTTCACAAGATTCCGAACTTTGGGACTTAGTGGAAGATGGCTATACTGCTCCAGAAGATGCTGATGGTGTTGAAATTCCCAGAAAAGATATGGATGCTGACCAGCAGATGATGTTCAAGATACATCACGAATCCAAAACGTTCATGATCAATGCCATCACATTCAAGGAGTTCGACAAGTGCACTAACAAAGAAACAACAAAGAGCATCTATGATAGTCTGACTCTGACTTACGAAGGCAGCAAGCAAGTCCAAGAAGCAAAGGCCAACATTCTAGTCAAGAAGTATGAGTTGTTCAAGATGGAAGAAGATGAAGACATTGAAGCAATGTTTTCCATATTTCAAACTCTAGTTTCAGGATTAAGAGTACTCAAGAAGAGCTATACCACTGCTGACCACGTGAAGAAAATTCTTCTAAGTCTGCCAACCAAGTGGAGACCAAAGGTCACTGCCATTCAGGAAGCAAAGGACTTGAACACTCTGAAGTTGGAAGAATTAATCAGCTCCCTCAAGTCACATGAAATAGAGCTGGAAGAAGATGAGCCTAAGAAGAAGAACAAAACCCTATCCTTAAAATCCAAACAGAAGAAAGTTCTAAAAGCAGAAGCAGAATCAGTAGATAGTGATTTTGAGGACTAGAATCAGAAACCCAAAGAAGAAGACATTGCCTTCATAACCAAAAAGGTTCTTAAGATATGGCAAAACAAAAGGAAGAAGTTTCCCCAGAGGTACTCCAAGCATTCCACAGAGGAAAAGATGAACAAGACAAGAAGAACATCATCTGGTATGGATGCAATGAACCTGGGCACATCAAATCAAAATGCACGAATTTGGAGAAAGGAAAACACCAGAAGAAAGACTCCAGACCTGTAACGCCCCGGATAATGCATGCTCCTAAAATTATATGATCCGGATATAAACCTGCCACTAAGGCAACTTCCACATAGAAAGATCACCCATACCAATGGGGAAAATAAACTTGCCACTAAGGCAACTCCCACGAAGATGCATATGCCATGACATGACCATATATTATCACAATTATACTCGCACACAACCCACTAAGAATCATGTCATATACATTCAAAAAAATCACCTTTTTAAAACCATCATCTTATTCACATCACAAAGATCACATATCACACATCCTTATCATGAGAATCATATATTCATAGACAAATAATCATTCAATAATAATTTTCACCACGTACGCATAAAAATCGGGACTTAACTTCATTTACACCATAAAGATTAAAACTTTATATATAACAAGAAACTTTAAACTCCATCTCATAATACATCATCAAAATCAAAACTTTATCATATATATAACATAAGAAAAAACATATTTTGCTTCATATCCATCATAAAAATTAAAACTCTATCATGTATAATATAAAAATTCATATTTTACTTCTTAAAAAGACATACATTCCATATCGAACTCAACGTAAAGGATTTCATATTCCATTATTTTATTTTATTAGTCTACATATATTTCTTTCAAAAGCAAGCAATTACAATTATTAGTTCTATGTCATCCAACTAACGGTCTAACTCAAATTTGTGTGGGGAAAAGCCCTTACCTTGGCCGCTTTTCTTCCTAGTACGAAACTCTAAGCCCCCACGAAGTTATTCACACGAAAAGTTTGCCGCACGAAAGAGATGAGGTGTGAAGGAGATGACGGCTAGGGTTTCGGTATTTTTTTCTGCTTACTATTACTTAATATCGAAATATTGTGGACTTTAGGGAAAATTTAAAGTGGAGATTATTGGGTAGATAGTGTTGGGCCCAAATAAAGAAAAGAAGGGAGAAAATATTATTTTATTTATTTATTTTTTTCTTAACCTTGATCATACAAAAACTAAGCCACCAACTCCAAGCCCAAATTTCTATTATGGGTTGGGTCACACCTAGCCACAAACCCTTAGCTCAAATTCTTCTTGTACTAAAAAACCATATATATATATATATAATTATATAAAACTTCTCCATTGATTAAATAATTCTTACTAATAATTTTATCAACTACAATAAGTCGAACAAGACAAATAATTATCACACCTAAATTAATAATGAAATATATATATTTATAAGTCTTAATTATTTTAAATAATAAATTTAGAGGATGTTACAAGACCCAAGAAGAAAAATCTGATGGCAACGTGGGATGATTCTGATGAATCTTCTGATGATGAAGAAGCTGACTTAGCAATGATGGCCCACATCAATTCTGCCTCTGGATCCAACATAAAATATGACTCTGGAAGTGAATCAGAAGAAGCAGAATTGGCTCTGATGGCTCGCACTTATTCTGCCTCTTGATCCAACTCTAAAAGTGGATCAGAAGAAACAAAATTGGCTTTGATGGCTCATATTCATTCTGCCTCTGGATCCAACACAGATGCTGACTTTGGAAGAAAAGAAGTAGAATTGGCTCACATTCATTCTGCCTCTGGATTCGACGCATATCCTGACTCTAGAAGAAAATCAGAAGATGAAGAAGCAGAACTGGCTCTGATGACTTACACCAACACTGCCTCTTGATCCAACACAGACTCTGATTTTGGAAGTGAATCAGAAACATAATTGGCTTTGATGGCTAACACCAATACTGCATCTAGATCCGATACAGACTCTGATTTTGGAAGTGAATCATCATAAGAAGAAAAAGAGGTATTTTCTGAACTTACCCGATCTGATTTAATTACTGCAATGAATGATATTTTAAATATCAACAACAAACTGTCTTTAAAACTAAAAACACTTAGGGGAGAAAATTCAATTCTAACAAAAAAAAATCGATGTTTTAAAGAATCAAAATGCAAAATGTAAAACAAAAAATGCAACTCTTAAATATGATATTGCTGAGCTTAAGTTTGAACACCTAACCCTAAAAAGTAATTTTTGTTCAACATCAAGTAAAAATATTGTAAGTAATTCTGATATGCATGAACAAGTTTTACAAGATTTTATTGTTAATGGTATGGAAAGAAGCAAATATGCTTCTATGATCTATGGGGTTAGTAACAATGGTAAAAGAAGCTTAGGATTTGATGAATCTGTAATTGCAATTAAACTTATTCCCTTTAATGTTTTGTGTGCTGTTTGTGCTAAGAAAGGTCACTCTAAATTGTGTTGTCCCATGATACAATCAAGGAAAGACAAGAAACCTTTCAAGACTAACAAACCTAGACCCAACCAGAGTTGGATACCAAAAGATAAAATTGTTTATGTTGCAGATGTTCTAAACAACCAAAGTAAAACACCAGTCATGGTGCCTGGTCAATGGATGCTGGCAATATATGAAGGGAAAAAGGTCTATGTTCCAGCACTTACCAAGCATAAGCAAAGTGACTCTGGTGGAAGAAGAACTGGTAAATACAATGCCTATCAGAACCAAAACAATATGAAGAACATGAAATGTCAAAACAAACATAGGAAGCACACATATCAACAAAACTGGAACTACAAAAAAAAAACAGAATTATCATCAATTCCAGAATTATCAGAGGAACTTGATATATCAGCAGAAAGAGAAGAATCAGAATCAGGAGAGTTCTTCAAACACTCCAGTAAAATTCATCAAGACTACAAACCAGGAAGGGAATTCAAAGCCCTTCATCCAAACCATCTAATCACAGAACATACAGATTTAGAATCTGAAAATCAGAAACAAGAGGATTTTCAGAGTAAAACAAGAGGATTTTCAGAGTAAAACTTAAATTGTTGACATAGAGGTTACATCTTGATGTAAATACTATTATTGTTTGATATTTATGTTTACTGTGATAACAAGAAGCTTGATCCTAAAAATCAAAGCTAGATAAGTATTCTGCAGGTTTTCAAACTGTCAAAGGAACCAAGTGATCCACGTGATGTGAACACTTCAACAGAAACAATATTTCAGTGGTTTCAAAAACAAGCAAAAACCACCTGAAGCAGAATTAATGGTTTGGCTGTATTGAGTTCATTTTTAAATTATTTGATTTGTATTATGTTATATGACAAATAGCTTGACCTGAAAAATTCAAAGCAAGATAAAACTGATGCAGGTTAACCAGAACCAGAGGAAACCGAAGCTGGTTTACTAGAACCAGGGGAAACTGATGCTGGTTTACCAGAACCAGAGGAAACCAAAGCTGGTTTACAAGAACCAGAGGAAATCGATGCATAGGTTTACCAGAACCAGAGGAAGCTGATACAGGTTTACTAGAACTAGATGCAGATCAACCAGAACCAGAAGCTAATTTACCAAAACCAGAAGCTGATTTACTAGAACCAGAAGCTGATACCGATCTACCAGAACTAGAAGCTGGTTTACTAGAACCAGAAGCTGATACAGATCTACCAGAACCAAAAGCTGATGCAGGCAAAAGAACTTGAAAAAGCAGAAGCTACAAGCAAGAATACGACAAATCTTCAGAGGATAAATCTGAAGATGAGTCAGAAGAAGGATATAGATGGAGTCTACCAATGCAAGAAGAACTAAATGAATGATATTTTGGATCTAGTTCCAAGACTAGAAAAGAACATTATTGGAACCAAATGGGATTTCAGAAACAAGCTGAATGAAAAAGAAGAAGTTGTCAGAAACAAGGCACGATGTATTGCACAAGGATACAGTCAGGAAGAAGGTATTAACTACATTGAAACATTTGTTCTAGTGGCCAGGTTAGAAACTATTTGTATCCTACTTTCCTTTGCTGCTAATAATAACATTACATTATTTCAAATAGATGTTAAAAGCGCTTTTCTGAATGGTTATATAAGTGAAGAAGTCTATGTCAAACAACCCTCAGGTTTTGAAAGTTCTGAATTTCCAAACCATGTTTTTAAACTTAAAAAATATTTGTATGGTTTAAAACAAGCACCTAGGGCATGGTATGATAGACTTAATAACTTCTTACTTAAATATGACTTTGAAAGAGGACAAGTAGACAATAATCTTTTTAGAAAATCAATAAAAGATGATATTCTGATTATTCAAGTTTATGTTGATGATATTATCTTTGGATCTACTAATGGCACTCTCTGCCAAGAATTTTCTAAATTGATGCAACAGGAATTTCAAATGAGCATGATGGGAAAAGTTAAGTTCATCTGAGGAAATCAAATTCAGCAAAGTCAAAAAGGTATATACATTCATCAAACAAATATACAAAAGAGCTTCTCAAGAAGTTTAAGATGAGTGACTGCAAACCTATGGCTACCCCAATGCACCCTACCTGCTCACTTAGAAAAGAATGACTCAGGCAAAAAGGTTGATAAAAAATCCTACAGAGATTTCAGTCTGACCCAAGGGAATCCCATTTAACCGCTGTTAAGAGAATCCTTAGATCCCTAAAAGGCACTGCCAACCTCAGCTTGTTTTAGAAGAAAACTCCTACATACCAACTTAGTGGATACTGTGACTCTGATTATGCTGGAGATAAACTCGAAAGAAAGAGTACAAGTGGAAACTACACATTCTTGGGAGACAATCTAATATCCTGGTCAAGCAAGAGACAAAGCACCATAGCCATGTCAATAGCAGAAGCTGAATAAATTTCAGCAGCCGGATGCAGCTCTCAAATCATTTGGATGAAACATCAGCCGGAAAACTACAAAATCATGGAGACCAGCATCTTTTTATACTGTTACAACACTTCAACCATCAACCTAACCAAAAACCATATCCTACATTCTAGAGCCAAACACATAAAGATTAAACACCACTTCATCAGAGATTATGTTCAAAAACGGACAATCAACATACAGTTTGTAGACACTGACCACCAATGGGCTGACATATTCACTAAACCACTACCTGAAGATAGGTTTGACTTCATCAAGAAAAACCTTAACCTTACCTTCATCCCTAACCAAATAGCTTAGTGAATTTTTTTTATATGTATTTTATTATTTTCATGTAATTTAATATGTTCATGTTATTCAAAATGAAAAAAAAAAATAGAAGAGAAAAAAAAATCAGAGGATCTCCTTCATTTTTTCAATCCTTTTTGTTTGATGACAAAAGGGGTGGAAGATGTATTTGATAAAGATAGTATCTGGGGCATTAGACTTAGGGGGAGAAAAATAAAATTGGAGCTTAGTTTTAGGGATAGTCAAAGTTAAAAGAAAGAAAAATAGTTATAAAAAATACAAAGTTTTGTCATCATCAAAAAGGGGGAGATTGTTGGAACCAAGTTGGTTCTTTCAGTTAAAGTTTTGATGTCAACAAAAGTATTTTATGAAAATCATATTTTGACTCAGAAGAAGTCTGAAAAATCAGAGGATATGAAAAATCAGAGGATGTGAAAAATCAGAGGATGACGTCACCAAAGGATATCATTAGAGGATGACGTCAGCAGAAGAAACCTCTAGAAGATACAACCAAAAGATACCTCCAAAAGACACAAATCAAAAGTAGAAGATGTCATCAGAGGATGACGTCACCAAAAGATAAAAATGCCACTAGAAGATAAAAATGCCACCAGAAGATAAAAATGCCACCAGAAGATACTGCTAGAAGATATCACCAAAGGATACCTCCAGAGGATACCAGAAGATACCTCTAGAGGATATCACCAGAGGATCCCTTCAGAAGCAAGAATCAGAGGATGTCATCAAAGGCAAACATCAGAGGATATCATCAGAGGGAAGAAACAATGACATAATCAGAGGGAAGCATGTCCAAAAGGAGACTTGGTACATACCAGAAGGAAGCATTGTCCAGAACGAAACTTGGTCCATGTCAGAAGGAAACATAAGTCAAACTTGGTCCATGTCAGAAGGAAACATAAGTCAAACTTGGTCCAGACCAGAAGATAGCATGGTCTAGACCAAAAGACTTGGTCCAGACCAGAAAATCACACAGTCTAGATCATGAGACAAAATGGTACAAATCAGATCACATGGTCTAGACTTGGGCCAGATCAGTAGATCATACGGTCCAAAATTTAAATCATGGTGCAGATCAGTGAAGACTTGATTAAAATTCGAAGAAGACTTGATTGAATTTTGATAGATATTTGATCAAAGTATTAAGGGGATTTGATTCAAAAATCACTGAAGACTTGAAGGAAATTCGAATGAAATATGAAGCTAAAAGATACGGTTTGAAATTAAGAGAAACAGGATTGGTCAACAAAATTTTCAAATGTAATCTGAAGCTAAAAGATACGTTTTGAAATTAAGAGAAACAAGATTGGCCAACAGAATTTTCAAAGGAAATATGAGCAAGATTTATCTTGAATTTAAGCTTGGACAAAGCCCTAATTGCAACTATAAAAGAAGGCTTCAAGCAGCATCATTAGGCATCGAAAATACAAGAACTAAAGCTTCATATTCAACATAATCTGATAGTTCAAAAGAGAGAATCACTTGAGTACAAAAACAATATTTTCTAAGAGTTTTCGAGAATGACAGTCAATGTTATGATCATCTTTCCAAAAGCAACTACTCAAGAAAGTCATTGCAACAATCAGCTTTCCTTAAGCAACTTTGCAGAGTTCCAAACCCTTGTAATCAAACCCGTTAGAGGTGTAGATTCCTTCTTCAATCTGGGGTTGTCAGATTGGTAGGAGAAGACTTGACTTGTAGGGTCAAGGTGTTGTTATCCTTCCTCAAAAGTCTTTGGTTGTCAGGCTATTTAGGAAGAATGACTTGGAGGGTCAAGTGTTGTAATTCAAAGTGTTTTGAATTAGTGGATTAAAGCCTTCAGAGTGAAGTGACTGGATGTAGTCAAGTTAATGGTGAACCAGGATAAATCGTTGTGTTCTTATGTTGTTATTATCCACTGCTAAGTGTGATTATTTATTCATCAAATAATTCGCATCAACATTCAACAAATCAGCAAAAGAATTCAGTTTTGACAAACACAATTGAACCTCCCCTTCTCCATTTTCACCTTCATTTATGACATCCTCTGAGGTTTGCTCTCTTAAACTGAAGATGCGCATAATCAATCATGAAGATATATATAGATACATCTTAAATATTGATATGCCTTAAATGGTGATTGAAGATCTCCAACGATAATATTCTCAATGAACACATGTTCTCTCTATTTAAGAAGAACTCGTTTAGTCAATCAAGTGTGAGAGGGAGAATGAAAAACAACAATGTATTAAAGAAAGAAATCTAAAAAATCCATGCACACGTCAAAAGAAAAGTATGAATAACAAATCCTCTCAGTAGAGAATTATTCGGAATTGATGTAAATCATTAAAGTATTTTCATACATTTGAACTAATATAGGACTTTATATGTTTCATCCTCTCAATTAGAGTTAGAGTCCTAGAAATGGGATTTTTGTAAATTCAGATACAAACAAGAACTGATGTAAATGAGTCCGATAGTGACAAAAATTCTCTCACCCCTAAAAGATACCTAAAGAGGTACATCAACACTTATGAACCTCAACGGTAGGCTTCAAGAATGTTGAAGAACGGTTGTAACGGTGACAACCTGGAGAGGCTAGAGAAGAATACTCAAAGTCTAACGAGGCAGAGTAAACAATACTTGTATGCTATTATTGAAATAGTAGATTAAGTCTTCGACTGTACTAAGAAAATATCTCTCTGTAAGGGAATGACTAGATGTAACAACAATGTATTGTGAACTAGTATATAAATAAGTGTTTCCTCTTTCTCTCTATTTCTCTTATCTATGTTCATTATGATTCAACTTCTTTGTCTCTAAACCTGTTTTAATCGTAAGCTGAATGATTTGATATAGAACATATTTAAGGCTAAGCAATTGAAGTATTTCTCAGAATTGTCAAAAACACAATTCAAACTCCCATTTCTTGTTTTTTCCAATACCTTCAACAACATCATCCAAAGTAATCGTCATTTTACCAAATGGCATGTGAAGTGACGAAGTCTCTGGGTGCCACCTCTCCATAAATGCATAAATAAGGTTGTTGTCGATCAATTTCAGACTATCCTATTGTAGTGGGACTAATCCAAACAAATTCATCTCCTACTCTATATCTTACAAGAGTACTTGCAAAGAAAATTATTGCAACTTCTTACGATGGGCAGCTATCTTCAACATAGGTCGTTCTTGCATACAAATAAAATATATAAATTTAAAAAATAAAACAAAAAAAATAATTAATTTAAATATTTTAAATGCACCATAAAAAATTTCAAAAGTCAAAATAACTATCATACTTTAGCAAACCACAGTCTTTCGGCAACATGATATCGGGTATCGTGTAAGGACAAACATATTATATGGTCCTCTAGAATAGTGTAAGCTAATCTTCCTACTGTACCTCATTATGCATATGGTCCTCTTGTCCCTTTAGTTGTACAACATCATCCATATGTTATCTTCCTCCTCCTCTTGTATAACCTCCTATACAAGCGAATTATGTACATACTCCTCTTTCACAGCAACATTAGCTTTCAATTGTACAGGCTCCTTGATCATAGGTAAATCACTCTGCTCTCCCTCACCATCCTCCTTCACTATAAATTGAAGTTTCCTCTAGGATGTTGTTGGCCAAATCCTTATTGGAAGAGGATCCATCAAAGATGATAAAGTATCAGCATCGTTTGTCCGACACACTATTTTGTCGTCTCGTCCTGTAGCACCAACATCCACTAAAAATAAACCAATTATAAAATGAATTAAAAAAATGAAGAAGAAAAAACAATTTCTAGAAAACTTTGGGGTTTCAAGTTTTTCAGAACAAGTTATGTACTGAGAAACTTTCAAAAAGTTTTTCGAAGTGTTACTTCTGTATCGAGAAACTTAAAAAAAAATTATGGTAATTTAAATCTTTTTTACTCTCACTTGTGTGCAAATAAACTTGCATAAAAAGTGGGTGAAAATGAAATTTTTGAATATTTATATGAGGACAAAAATGGAATTATGTCAGACTTGTAGGATATGACTACAATTGTGGGGTTATAGCGTAAAATTTTCCCACCTATATTGCTTAGAATTAATGGGCCTAAATATAATCGGACCACCAAACTGGTCTCTTATTGATGAGAATTGGATTTTATACCCCCCCCCCTAATTAACCCTATACCCCCCCCAAATAAAAATTTTCAGCTTGAAATTACTAAATTATTCCTAATATTCAGTAAAAAAAGATTCACCGCTCCACATGCCCCACATTCTGAAATATTCGGAAAAGTAAGCAAGTTTTCTGAAATTTCTCTTTACCGGAAATTTCAAATTTAGTAGTTCATTTTGTGTAGTTTTCTGAAATATTAAAATTTTCGATAGTTGATTTTGTGTACCGGAAATTTCAAAATTTGAAATTTCCAGGAGTGTCAACCGGAAATTTGAAATTTCCGGTATTTAAAATCAACTAACGGAAATTTCAAATTTCCGATTGGCACTCCCGGAAATTTCAGATTTTGAAATTTCTGGTACACAAAATGAACTATCGGAAATTTGAAATTTGCGGTTGGTTGCCAGAAATTTCATTCCTTAATGAAATTTCCGGAATAGTAACTTCATTCTTTAAAATTCTTTTTCTCTATTTTTGTTTGTTTGCAATATTTATAATTTTTTTTTTTACATATCTTTCATTCAATTTTTTTCAGTGAGGGCCAAAGGAGCAAAGGAAAACGTTGAGCATTCTAGAGTTCGGCCTCCTACTCAATCTAATAGAAGGGCTGCTGATGAAAAAAGAAGAAAAAGGAACGAAGATCAGCAACAGTAGGATCATATTCAGCCTGAGTTTGAGCAACAGGATAATATTCAGGCTGAGTTTGAGCACCACGATCAGCAGCAGCAGGATGAATAGGATCAACAGCACCCTCCTGAACAACCTCTATTTCCTGGAGGTCTGTACGATCTATCCGTCCTTAGAGACTATAAACACCACATTGCTGTTAATCTGTGGAATGGACACGTTAGTAAATATTTATATTATAATTTTTATTTATATTATAATTTATTGTGTGTTATTTTAATTGAACAAGACAGACGTGCGCTGAAGGTTGTTTCAAACAGGAAAAAGCAAGATAAATTTATTGACATTAGATATGTATTACCGGCCCAGATAGATCATTAGATTACTCTATCTGGGTTACATCTTCTTCAAAAATGTAGTTTGCCTATGATTGATGGTAATCACATATCTGTTTTTGCTGAGAGGTGGCACACGAAGATTAGCTCATTTCATCTGCCATTTGGTGAAATGACTATTACTCTGGATGATGTTAGGGGTCTTCTGAGCATACCATGTCGTGGAGAGTTTTTCACACCTCCTGCTAGTATGAATGAAGATCTGGCCATTGCTACTACTGTTGAGTTATTAGGAGTTACTCACGATGAAGCTATGACTGATATGAGGTACAACAGAGGTGCTTCGTACAGTTTTTAGTGGTTGAAGGCTATATTTTTTAAGACCCTTCGTGAATGGCGTTACGATTGTGTAGCGAGGGCATACCTACTTTATTTGGTACGGTGCACCATAATTGCTGATAAAAGTGTCACCCTTGTATCAAGAAAATATTTATTTCTTTTTAAAGACCTTGATACATGTGGTAAATGGGCATGGGGACCAACTACTCTCGTTATCTTACATGATTATCTTCGAGATAGTACACTAACTGCAACGAAGCAGATTGGAGGATATTTATCTTTATTTAAGGTATTTTTTTATACTTATTTAATTACTTATATTTCTTATATTACTTGTATTTATAAATTTATTTAATTACTTGTATTGTTTTTATTAATTACATACATGGATTTATGAGCATTTCCCTGGCATTTGTAAGCGGGATTTCAGTGACATGTCTATAGTGCCCCGGATGTATCGATGGACTGCAAAGCAAACATCTGGGAATGTTGCATACTACAGAGCAAAGTTGGATGCTCTGAGAGATATAGATATTATCTGGATGCCGAATTATGATGAGAACTCTACGACACAATTTCAGTCTGTGTCTTTGTTCACATATTACATCCGTTGGTGTTCCACGATGGTACCGTATCTACCATAGAGATGCATACGATAATTTGGGTATATGCAGCACATCCCGCTATCACCACCGATGTTCGTTGTACGTGATCTTGATGTTGAGCGGAGCATGTACAAGAACTTTGTACGATCACTCAGTACTAGATTGCATCGAGCTGCATATTCTCGTCAGTCAGTTGATGGATACATTCAGTGGTATTATAGGATATCTCATCCTGGGATGATCCCTCCCAGTGATGATGCTAATGCTGGTCCTACTCATTTTGCTGATGCCGATCCTGGTCATTTTGCTGATACTGATCCTAGTCATTTTGCTGATGCCGGTCCTAGTCATTTTGCTGATGCCGATCCTGGTCATTTTGCTGATACTGATCCTAGTCATTTTGCTGATGCCGGTCCTAGTCATTTTGCTGATGCCGATCCTAGTCATTTTGCTGATGCTGATCCTAGTCATTTTGCTGATGCTGGTCCTAGTCATTTTGTTGATGCTGGTCCTAGTCATTTTGCTGATGTTGGTCCTAGTCATTTTGTTGATACTGAATGGCATACACGGTGTCAACATATGGGTGGTTTAATACAGCAGAGTTTAGATTTACATAGGGTAGAACCTGAGGATGAGATGTATGTCCTGTTAGAGAGAGCTTTGTACATATCTAGAGGAGAGGATTATCAGTAGTATTTGTATTTATTGTTCGACTTTGTTTTATCGTCCGACTTATTTTCTCATCCGACTTTGTTGTTCAGACTTTGCTTTATTATGTTGATTCATATCTACTTTGTTATTTATTTTCGTTATGTGAATGAATTCTGTTACAAACTAAATATTTTAAAAATGTAGCCGAAACAAACTAAGTATATAAACATATATTTAAAGAATGTAGACGAAACAAACATAAAATTTTAATTCAAAAATGTCAATCATCTGCCAAAGACATATAATCTGATATATGATCTAACTCTAATGAACCTCAATGTTGTAGACGTTCTGCATAAGCTATAACCCATGATGTAGCCTCATCACTGCGATACGTCTTCCAATCCCATGCAAGTGGAGGCAACGGACAACCTGGTTTCAATTTAACTTGAACCCAATGACTTTCATTAACAAAGCCAATGCAGATAATATGATCACGTGATATCTCTCCATTGTGTGCACCCCTCATTGGGATAAAAGTCAAAGACAAAGTTTTTCCCAATGTCACAATAACGCTATTATATTTTGTTGCTATCACGTAACCTATATCTGGAATAGTCATCCATTTCTCAATGGGTTGGTTTCCCAAATCATTTACAAGTAAATAGTCTGTCACTTCTTGCAAACGTTCCTGAAATAATGCAGCATATAAATTAGGATTGGACTTAATCTCTGTATACAACTGTTGACGCACAATGCTCCAAGACTCTTCACCATGGCCAAGTAAAGGAGCAATAACACGATATCCACAGTTTCCATTAGCTTCAACATTAACTATGTCTTCAATATATGGATGAATTAAAGGAGGAAACTCATCCAAATATTTTCTAACTTCATTCGTCATAGGTGCTTGCTGTGAGACTTGTTTGGATGCTTGCTGGGAGATTTGTTGGGATGTTTTCATGGGTCCTTACCGAGAAACTTGAGTATTTGCATCATGAGTTTAAATTGCATCAACATGCTCAAAAAATGAAGGGTCACAATATACGTCAAATCCCTTCGGCTTTTTACCTTTTTTCCTCTTCACACCACGTTTTGTTTTGATCTTATCTAGTGGTGCACACATTGATGTTGTCTCTAGATATGCTATTTCACGCAAGTTGCTCTTCAATGCCCTCCTTCCAGCAACATTAAGTGTTTTCCATGTTTTCCAAATAATATTCATCTCTGATGTAATGTCCAACTCTGAATCATTTTCCAACTGCTCTTCCTCTTGATCACTATTCATGGTTAATTTCCTCCAATGTATGTGAACAACATCTAATGGGATTGGAACACCTTCCAACTTGTATCTTGCCAACTCACAAGCACAAGGTAATCCATGAGTTTTTCGAAGTATACAACCACATGGAGCTTTGTCTTTATTGACATAGCTAACTCTCTTGTATTCATGAACAGTATTAGTTAAAGCATTCCTAGATACAACCCACGTCAAATTCGCATAGAATGGATCGTTGTGTATGTGCTCTTTGCGACCTTTACTTGTCTCAAATGAACCTTTTATCTTAATAATTTGGAACTTCAACATGTCATTCATACCATTCCATGCCTTACACAAATCTCCTTTACTATGTTCCAAAAATCTCTTTAGTGACCAATGAGCAGATTCAACCATAATATTCAAACAAAAAAATATGTATGATATTATTATTTCTATCATGCATGTTTAATCCTATATAACTATAAATATAAGTAAAAAATGCAAAGTTTTAATGACGTACCTATTAGTCGTAGTATTTCCTAGATGCAACACTCGATTGGTCCATGCTTCAACAAATCTTTCCTTATGAGGAGTCAACTATGTGTCTCTAACATAGTCAAAGAAAATAATATTATCGACACATGTTTTCTCAAACATTTGCAAATGTTCCTCGTACTCCTTCTCTTCAAAACAATAAACAATTTGTCTCCACAACTCAAGAATGGGTTCATGCATATCTTCTTTAATATATACTATTTGCATTTGGCTCTAACATTTTTGTTAATATAAAGTTGACAAAGTAAATTTGTTGAAGATGGAAACACAACTTCAATTGCATTCATTAAAGCAAGTTCTCTATCTGTCACGATCACCTGAGGAAATGAGGTATTTGAAACAAACAACTCTTTTAACCTCTCCAATGCCCAACAAAAAATTTCTTGACGCTCACAATCCATATAAGAAAATGCAATGTTGAATGTCAATCCAGTTGAAGTAACACCAACAATTTCAAACAATGGTAACCTATACCTATTGGTTTTGTAGGTGTTATCCGTGATCAATACAAGAGGAAACATACTCAACAAAGTTATAGAACCTGGGTGTGTCCAAAACATGTCCCTCACAACGTTGGCGTCTCCATGAGTTCTACTCCAACAAGCATACATCTCAGCTTCAAGTAACTTCAACAGATGTTGCATATCAGTTCTAGGCCCTTTCAAATTCTTCCTGTATGTACTTTGGCGCTTATAAATTTGAGAGACATTAGTGACATTCTCCTTATCTCGATCTCTCAAAGATGATAAGATGTGTCTTAGTGCAACGTGGTACTTTGTCAGCTCGTCAACATGTTTCTTATCTTCTTCTGTTAAGCGTCCCATAAATGCATTACTCTCAAAAGTAGCTACTAACTCATGGTTGTGAAATCCATATATTACACTAACAATCCATCCCTTAGCATTTTTCAATGGTCTCGATCTAAGTTTAAATGGACAACCACACTTTTTAGTTGAAGTCTCTAACTTACTTTTATTTGACTTATATGTTCCACCTCTATCACAACCAATAATTAATTTTGTTTTCCTTCCCCTCTTTCTGGTCTCTACATCAGAGCGAGTAATGATAACAACTACTCGATTTTGTCAGCATACCTCTCTTGCCCATGATATTACTGCTTCTAGTGACTCAAAAATTTGATTAGTTGAGAATGTTTCAAACAAATCTATACATAATACTGGTGTTTTCTCCATTCCTAATTGAAAAAAAATTATAAAAACAAATTAAAAAAATTATAAAAAAGCAAAAAAAAAAATTATATATACACACCAGAAATTTCATTATGTCAAATTTCCGGTAGTACAAAATACATACCAGAAATTTCAAATCACCAAATTTCCGAGAATTTATACTACCGGAAATTTGGCATAATGAAATTTTCGGTAGTTAAATTTGCATACCGGATTTTTCTAGAAAAAAAAAATTAACGTACCAGAAATTTGGTTGTGAGGGGGTAAATTTTTGAGTAAATTTGGATTTTTATTATTTTGAAGAGTATAAGTCAAAGTGGGGTTAGGAAATCCAATTTTCCTTATTGATGTATTTGGGCTTCTTCGTGTTGCCAGCATTCTGGCCCAACTTACGTGTAACCATTTGATCCGTATCATTATCATGTGTTTGATTTAAAAATTAAAAAGTAAACACTTGAAATCGGATAGAATTTTAATGTATCTTATGATGCTATTTGTAAATTTCTTTAATTGAAATAACTTTGCTTTAATACTTTGCTATTTTTTTTTCCTTAAAAAAAAAAGATAAAAGAGTTTTTTTTCTTTTCGATTATAAGGTTTATTTACACAATTGCGTATGCTTACTATTACTAACTCAATTAATGACTAACAATTCAACCAAATAAACTAATAATTTTAATTTTAATAGTATACCGCATGGAACAAACAAATAAGTGTGAATTTGTGATACAACTGCAGTTTAACGGAGGAGCATGGTGTTTGATGAACATGAGGAGCATGTAGAACAATTCTCGACCCAAGTTGGGCAATAGGGTGGACCCCCAATATAAAGGACAGTGTGCTAGTTCCATTTGCAAGCCACTGCAAATGCAAGATATACTGCAATATCCGTCCACAGGATGGGATAACCGAATATGCATATTTAAATTTTAAATAACCTCATAAGTTCATTAAGGACAACTTCAAATAATATATCTTGAACACTTTTTGTTTTCAACTAGAAAAAAAAAAAAATCCTTCCAGAGACTGTTATATGATCCAAAACTACTATCAAAGTATATAACTTAATAAAACTTCTTTTCATCAATCATTTTTTGACAGGTTATTTTAATCATTTTTGTGAGAAGCATATGGGAGAAATTATAGCCTCACACTTCATGATTGTGTACTTTAAAAGAAAAGAGAATGCTAAGAAAATTGGTTAAGGAATAAACAGGTAATCACCTTGAATGTAAATATTAATTAATAAAATTTGTCTAACATTATACCTCGTAAGTTAAGAATAGATATTTTGTATTAGAGATAATAAAATTACTTAGAGATAGTTGGTATTAGTTAATTTGTTAAGTCTCTACGAATTATATTTTTGTATTAGAGATAATATAGTTAGTTAAAGACAATTAGAAGTAGTCAATTTGTTAATCCTCTACTAACTTTATAAATAGAACATTTCATGTGTATTCTTTTCAATCATCAATATGAAATATTTTAGTGAATTTTCTTTTTTATCAAACTTATTTTAAATATGAGATTCATCTTCAATTCTATAATTATGTTATTTTTAATATGGTATTCGAGCGATACCCTAGAGATGAGGATGAAGCTTTCGTTTTCGATTCTGAATCAACCACGGATGAAGATGAAGATTTTGGTCCGAATGTGATGAAGAAAATTTCAACGAAGAAGATCTAGAATGTTCTTTAGAATCTTTATTGCAAGAATTGCTAATTCAAGAAAATGTAACGAATGACAGAACTCTGCGCAAATCATGTAATTATGAGCATCTCCATCATATGAGTCAAAAACTGACTCCATCAATTTTGTTTCCTTCGCATTTGGTCTAAGTCATCTTTTATGTTTTGAGCTTAAGAAGTTGGTTTCAACAACTACTGTGTCAGCATCGAAAAAGGTGGTTATGCATCCCAATCTTATATGCACTACATTTTCACATACTCAAATATGGTGTTTGACCCCGGTGGAACATATTTACTTTCTTAAGTTTGGTTCGATCTATCTTGTTGTCTTCGTGTTTATTTGATACAGGTATAGTATATTTGGTTATAATTCTTTGCCTAAATTTGAGTTTCAATCTTCTTCTATATGCGTCGTTTTTTGTAATTGACCCGAGAGGAATCATTATCACTGATCATATATCTTACTTAATTAGCTCTAATGCAATTAATTTCTTCTTTTAATTTTTTGTAATTCACAATATATTTAGTTCATTAGTTTATATATCACAATATATTGTATCACATTGTAATTCAAACTCAAGTTAAGAGTTCATTTACCTTCATTTTGTCGGGACTATTAAGAATAGATATTTTGTGTTTGAGATAATAAAATTAGTTAGAAATAGTTGATATTAGTTAGTTTGTTAAAATCTCTACTAACTATATTTTTTATTAGAGATGATAAAGTTAGTTAGAGATAGTTAGTAATAGTTAGTTTGTTAAGCTTTTACTAGCTCTATATATGGAGTATTTCATGTAGTTTTTAGTCATTAATATGTAATATTTTAAAGAATTTTCTTTTGTATCAAATTCTCAAACTTATTTTAAATATGATATTCAACTTCAACTCTATGATCCTGTTATTTTTAACATCATCGAAATCAGAACTTGTATATAAACAAAAGAGTACTCATATTTTTATCTCAAATATAAACAAACTTAATTTATTAAAATCTAGTTAATAATTTCTATTCTAAATATTTTTCAATTGGTTAATATTTTTTTCAATATATATGACTCTTATTTTCATAGAATTAAGTTCTTTAAAAAATACTTTTTGAGAATACATTTATATTTCATGCGATGAAAAAGATTAATTGTGTTTAGCTAAATGTTTTAATAAATATAAAGTTATTTATAAATTTTTGCTTATAAGAGGTAAATGTGAAATATTTACGTTAATGTTTTCTAAATTCTAAGATCGGTTTTACTTTGAATTAGGTATTATTATCTCACATTAAATTTTTTATATAAAAAAGATAGAGGGAGTATATTTTAATTAAAAAATTTATACTTCCTGCACATTCGCTCAAACATATTTTTGTTATTATTCAACTCCATTGTTATTGTTAGTATTTTAAAAGATTAGGTGATACTTGGGATCTTGCCCACAAAAGGTAGGTAATGACATGAAGGGGTTGCCATTTAATCACAAACAAACAAGTTGGTCTGTGCAATGCTGCGCACGTACTGTACAGAATGTGATTGGAGTGCATTCCGGTTCCTTGGCTCGCGCCTTTTCTAACAGATGCATTGTATCTCTTCGTATAAGGCACTAATTAGCGCAGACATACATATCATATGCCCCATTCCAATGCCATTCATACTCCAATTCTTTTTTTTTTTTTAATTCTTTTCAAATGCAGTTTTTTTTTATTATTATATTTTTTTTTTAAATTAACCAATATATCATACATTAAAATTTATATATCAAAATGCTCTATTATTTTATCTTTAAGAGATTGCGTCTCTGCACTACAACCATTTAAAGGATTTTTTTTTTTCTTTGAGTAGAAGATTGCATCCCCAAAATGCGACCATCTACTAAAAAAATAAAAATAAAAATTAAAGTTTATAGATGGTGGTATCTCGAGGATACGACCTCCTATTAAAAAATAAAATAAAAAATAAAGTTTATAGATGTGGGATGCGACCTTCTATTAAAAAAAAAAATCATCTTTTAGGTGATCGCATCGCGGGAATGCAACTTCTTAAAAGCCTAAAAAAATAGTACATTTTGGTATATATTTTCAATGTGGGGTATATTGGTTTATTTAAAAAAGACAGTGTGAACATATAAAAAAAATCTCCAAATGCTCTGTCCATTTCACAGTAAATATCATTTAAAGTATTTATATATATATATATATATATTAATAAATATAATAATTAAAAAATTATTTTATCAAATTATTTATTTTAATTATTTGTGAATGTTTTATTATTATTTATGTAGAGTATAATAATGTTTTAAAAGTTGTGTATATAATAATCATTTAAGGATAATATAGAGAAAAAAATTAATTAAAGTTGTATGAAAATTGTAAATGACATTCATTTTAAAATAAATTTTTTTTTTAAATGACACTCGTTGTGAGACAGAAAGAGTACTAATCTGTCTCTATTATAAATACATTTTAGACCAACTTGAATTGAATTCTCGCAAGAGGGTTAGACACACATCACATGCGCTAAAAAATTTGTTACCTTCGTCCCTTTTAATAAACATCTATTGTTTATTTTTACTCTTATTAAAAAATATTGACAGTATATTTAACGTGTTGATTTTATATGTTAATTTTTTAAAAATAACCCTTGTATATTAAACTTGATTTTTCATATTTCAAAAATATTAGTGGTGTTAATAAAGAGTATGTATGGAAAAATAATAAATGCATCTAATAAATTAAAATGGTGTTTATATTTAGAAACAAAAATTTTCATAAAAAATGCTTATAATTAGATATAGAGGTAGTACAAAATAATATTCTTCCATTTCACTCACTTATCATTTATCTATCTATCTATCTTTTATTAAAGATAAAAACTTAAAAAAAAAAACTCAAAATATTAAAGTGGAGAATACATCATAAACATGTCTTGATATCTTAACCTTGGCATGCCAGATGTTTAAGCTCCAAGCCTTTAGGAGCTTAACCTCGACTAAGGAGATATTATTCAAGTACATTAAAAAAAATTGTGGAGAAATCACACATTATCCCATACTAGGTCGAGGCTCAATCCGATGATAAGCCAATACCAAATATCTCGCCATCACTTGTATCTTCAAGTTTAAATCCTAACGGACATAAAATAATCAGAGCGAGAACCGAGAGACTTTGTCCCCGGAGGCATTACACCTTCTAGGCTCGTAATGGACATCTCCTTAAACTTGCTCCTACTCTTATGTCAACAACACTTCAATCAGAGACAAAGTACACATCCATTATATCTTAACACCCCTCACTTTATACCGGTTCTCCTCTATGAATCAGGCATAAAATCCAAAACTGACAATTCATAAAAAATAATGTGACTCAAAGTTAGAATAATAAATATATTTGGACGTGCATTGCATGACACATTTTCTTGGGGATGAAGAAATATTTGTCTTACAAAATATTCTCATTTCGATATTTGTCCTTACTTTCTTTTTCTTGTAAGTGTAGACTTAGACATGGCAGCAGGACAGATTTTGCATCTTCACTCTGTATCTGACTAATCAGAGAAAATCTATACCCGCTTTCGTTTTTAACGTTGTGAAATTTAGACTACATTCCAGTCCTCAACGGGTTTCGGGTTTCTCTGTCTACACTCGTACCCATTCATATATATAAAATTATAAATTTAAAAATTATATTTATTATAATTAAAATAATAAAATAATAATTATTAGACAATAATAAAAATAAAAATAAATATTTTTTATAGAGATGAGATTATAATTTTTAATATTTTAAAAAATATTAAGTATATTTAATATGTGCATGTATATAAAATTTAAAAATTACAATAATATTATTAGCGGAGCGGGTTCGGGTACAGATGCGGGGTAGATATCAACACACATGCATCTGTCTCTGCCCCCGTATTTTAATTCTGAGAAAACTCGCATCCGCACAAAATCAAAGCGGATTTTTCCCGCCTAAAGCAAGACGGTTTCGGGTGGGTATCCGCGAGTGCGGGTTATGTTGTCATCCCTAAGTGTAGTACCACTAATTTCAGTATCCGCGAGTGCGGGTTGTGTAGGTATCCGCGAGTGCAGATTATGCATGTATCATTTAACAAATGAACTTTTAAATAATTTACTAATTCTTTAAATAATTTTTTAAGAAAAATTCAACGTAGCAAAGGTTGATCACAAATTCCCTATATTCAATCAATAGAAAATAAACGAAAGAACCAATTCTAAAAAATATAGAATAAGTTGAAGACTACACTTAAATGACATGTGCTTTTATCAGAATTAAACATATTTAAAAAAATTCGTTTTGTTCCTTAAGCCCCTATGTATCGTGTATTTTTATACTTTGTAGCCTTAACTATTCTATTTATTTGGTAATTAGAAGAAAAATTATATACCTCTGATCAGTTTGACAATCCCATCTATTCAGACCCAATGCACAACCGCCGTTGTAACTTAGTCCACTCCAATGACGGCCGAACTCGAGATACGTTATATTGCTGAATTTGTTTAAGACCTCGAATTCATCTAAGGCGCCGAATTTGGCTATATGTATTTGTGTCGGATTCCCTGTAACAGAATAACCGTCGCCAGTAGAGAATTTTTATGAAAATGTATCCCAAAAAAACCAGCATCATTCACTACCGCTTCCTCCTCCAACTCCTACTAACTTGGACGTGAGAATGCTTGCAAGTACTCTTCCGGGAGCTAAACAACCGTCAACCTCCGTTATCTCCAATTCTTACCGTCTCTAGTGGTCCGGTGTAGATCACCCTCCAATGGAAGTGTCCACTTCTCAAGCGGTTTGATTTTGTATTGTAAATCTTGTTGGGAAAAACCAGAGATAACTATCTCAATAATGCGGAATATTTTTCCGCCATATGTGCCTGTGTGATAAATGGGCAAACTGAAAATACAATTCCACAAAACAACAACAATTGGCAAAAAATTAAATATAAGACAAACACAATTTTTAACATGAAAAACTTCCCTCAAATTGAGAGAATACAAACTACGAGACATAATCTAGTAAAACTTTTCGCAACAATAATTAATTGGTACACTAGAGTCTTCCTAGTAACATTAGGGAATATCAATCAAGAATAGTCATCACCAAAAAAGGTTAAAACCAAACAAATAACAATAACCTTCCATTAAAGTAGGTATTCTAAATTAAAGTAACTCTTAAAGAAGGTAAAACCATTAACACTATATATTAAAATAACAAACTCAGTGATAGAAATAACATACTAAAGTTATAAACCAAACAGAGCAAATTTGTTACAAACTCATTACCACCGACTCCATGTTTGTATGTTTTCTTTTCCTTCACTGCCTTTTTCTTTCTTTGACATAAGGATTTAAAATCCCTTTTTTATGTTCTCTACATGGATCAAGTCCAATAAAACACATATTCTTTTTTTTTTCTTTTTTTCTTATAATAATAATAAAATTAGTAGATTCCACTTTTTTTCTTCTATTCAATACACTTTTTTTCCACCGTACCATTTAATTAAGAATACTTAATCATTTACAATGTTATATTCTTCATTATGCTTAACAATACTTAACAAAGATAATTTGGTAAAAGTAGTATTATCTCTCTTTCATTTATACATTGGACATGACACAGTTAGTAATGGCACATCTCCTTCAATTATAGATGTTTTGTTTGTTAACGGTTTTAAACATAATTTATTAAGTATTAGTCAATTAAATGACAATAACTATGATACTATATTTAGTCAAAAAAGATGGATTTGTACTCTTTACAGGTCAGAGGCAAAATAACATATATCAAATAAATTTGTTTAGCTTAGAGAAACAAGATGTTATGTGTCTCTTGTTAATAAATGAAGAAATATTAATTTGGCACAAAAGGTTAGTTCATGCAAACCTAAGATTAATCTCAAAATTTCATAAACTTCAACTTGTTAGAAGTCTACCTAAGCTTAGCTACAAAACTGAAATTATGTGTGAAGTTTATCTAAAGGGAAAACATACTAAGAACTCCTTTACCCCTAAGAACTTAGTCTCTACCTCCAAACCCCTTGACCTCTTGCATGTAGATCTCTTTGGGCCAGTGAAAACAGCCTCAGTAAATGGAAAGAAATATGGTTTTGTAATAGTAGATGATTACACTAGGTGGACTTGGGCTAAATTCTTAAGAAATAAAGATGACTGTCACAAAGTGTTTATTCCATTTTGCAAACAAGTAATGAATGAAAAATGCCTTTAGGATTATAACAATTAGAAATGATCTGGAGAAGAATTTGAAAATAAGTTCTTTCAAATTTTTTGTGATGAGAGTGAAATCTCACACAACTTTTCCTCTCGTAGAATACCACAATAAAATGGACCTGTAGAAAGAATAGATCACTTCGAGAAATGGTTCGAACCATGTTAAATGAGATGAATGTTGCAAAGTATTTTTAGGCAGAGGCAATTAACATTTCATGCTACATTCATAATAGAATTTTAATTAGGCCAATATTGAATAAAATACCATATGAATTATAGAAAGGTAAAAAGCCTAATATCTCTAAATTTAAGCAATTTGGTTGTATTTGTTATATGTTAAACACTAAAGACAACCTTGACAAGTTTGATCTCCGCTCACAAAAGTGTACCTTCCTTGGATACTCTGAAAGATCCAAAGCTTATAGAGTGTTCAATACGGAAACTCAAATTGTAGAGGAGCCAATACATGTTAAATTTGATGACCAACAGCTTGACCTTAAAAAGTCAAAGCAAGTTGAGGATATTGCAGGTTTACTGGAAGCAGATGCAGACAAACTAGAAGAACCTAAACAATCAGAGCATGCAAGTAATGTTGAGGCAAAATCCCAAATTAATGTTTTGATGATAATCAAACAAAGTTAATCAAACTTCTAATTATGATTCTAAAAGTGTGTTGCCATTTAACATGTGTTTTTGAGTGTATTAATTAAAGATAGGTATCAAACATAACAACAAAAGATCATTTTGGAATAAGCAAGATCATTCTGAGAAAGCAAGATCATACTTATTAAAAAACAGAAGTCTGGAAAAACGAAGTTCATTTTGGTTTTCACAACATTCAGTATAATCAATCCAAGAACATTTTGGTTTACGAAAGAACAAAGCTTTCCTTAAAACAAGATCTTTTTGGGTTTCGAAAAATACCAATCTTAATTACAAAATTACCAGTCTTCATTATGAAAGCACCAAAATTATATACACAAAGATCATTTTAGAAAAATTCATTCCAAAAGATCAACAAAGGCAAAGCAAAGCATCAAGAACAAATAGCAAGATCAATCTCCAATTTGATATCTAAAGTAACAAGTACAACCAGGACAAAAATGACAAGACACTAATGCTGCATCTCTGAGTCTGCGTACAAAGCAGAAAAAGCATGACATCTAACAGTTGTCAAAAGTTCTAAGTCCAACACTTACTCAAAACAGAAACGAAAATCATTCTAGTTATATAGCAAGAACATTCTTGCTATATTACAACACATGTCTATTAAAATTAAAACTGGACAGTTGGATTCCTAACGATTACATGAGCTGTCATAAGCCTTCATCTAGCCTATAAAAGGAATGTCAAGGTCAAAAAAACTGCAAGAGTTTGAAGTGCAAGCAATCAACCACTTAAACAATTATGCTTAAGAAATCTAAGCTCTTCAATTAAGCAAAAGCTCTAGTTCTTCTTCACTAGATTCAAGGATCTATTTCCTAAGTCTTTTTGCTAAGAATCAAAACTCAAACAAGGTCGAAAAGTGAAATATTGTAACTAGTCAAGATTGATCTCGAAAGTTGGTGTGTAAAGCAAGAACATTCTTGTTTGAGTACTTTAGTGAAAAAACTCACAAATTGTGAGGACTGGACGTAGCCCATATTGGGTGAACCAAGATATATTACCGTGTGATTCTCTTTTCATTATCTCTATTTATTTCTCACTCACTAAGCACAGGACACGTAGGGAAGTTTTCTTTTGATTTCATTAACCAAAAACATTATGCTTTTGTTGTGATTGAAACAAAGATTAATCTTTAGTTAACTAAAATTAAAAGTAGGAATTCATTTTTAAAAAGGGCAATCAAAATTCAAACTCCCCTTGCTTGTGATGGACATTGTCATTTCAAGTAAATCAAAGGAAGATGACAAAACATCAGAAGACCAATCTGACCAAGTCAGAAGCAGTCAAAATAACTCATAAGTTAGAACTGGATGGTAGTGAAGGTGCAAACACGAGAAGTGGTGCTGAATTCTGTTTGTCTAAGTTGGATTTTTTTTAATTATTTATTCAAGAACTAATTCAGGTTTGGTCATTTTAACTAAAATAAAGGCAGTAGCAATCATGCTTAAGTAATCAGAGGTAGCATTAAAGTAAAGAGTGCAAAAGTAAAGTGACACAAGCAGATTTATGTTGGTTCACCACCAACTTGGTAGCTACATCCAGTCCCTTCACTTAGAAGGATTTAACCACTAATTCAAATCCTTGAATGACACAACACCTGACTCTACAAGTCAGTGTTCTCAAAACTAGTTTACCCTTATAGACTTTTTGAGGCAAACAAACACCTTGACCATACAAGTCAAGTCTTCTCTACACAACCTGAAAACCACAGATTGTTAATGGCAACTACACCTTGACCCTACAAGACAAGTCATCTCAACACAATCTAAAAACCACAAATTGTTTGAGGAACACTAAAGCCATTATTGGGTTGGGTTACACAAGTTTGGAACATATTGTATTTTGCTTCTACTAGGAAGATTGTAACAATTGGTTTCTCACACTAAAACCCATAGTAAATATTTCTTTTAGCAAATGCTTCTCTAGAACTTAAACCTTTGAACTTTGAATACATAGGAAATTTGAGCACTCAAAAGTTTTTTTGAATTGTATGGATTTCGGGGTTTATGAGTTCGTGTTTTCTTCTTTAACCTGGATCATATCTTTCTTGTGAACAAATTCTGAATGTATTTTCTTGTGAACAAATTATGAGTGTATCTTCTTGTGAATAATTCTGAGTGTTTCTTCTTGTGAATATTCTGAGTGTTTCTTCTTGTGAATAATTCTAAGTGTATCTTCTTGTGAACAAATTATGAGCATATCTTCTTGTGAGCAAATTATGAGCATATCTTCTTGTTAAAAAATTATTAGCATATCTTCTTGTGAATAATGAGCAATTAGAGTAAATAAGCAGTGGATAATAAAAGTTAACACCTCGAATTTATACTTGTTCACCTTTAACTAGGCTACATCTAGTCCCTTCCTTCAGAAGGCCTTTTCACTAATTCAGATTCCTTTTAATTACAACACCACTGACCCTTCAAGCCAGTCTTCCCAAACAGCCTGACAACCCCAGACTTTTGAGGTACTTCACAACCTTAAATCTACAAGTTAAGTCTTTTTCTAACAACCTGACAACCCCAGATTTTAGAAGGAACTTCAACACTATAGGATTTTATACAAGGGATCGAAATTAAAACAGAGTAACTACTTCTGGAAAGTTGATACTCACAATAAGCTTAACTTGAACTTGAGTGTTTGCTTCTGAAAAATTTATGATGACAATCAGCCTCACACTCTAAGAAAAGAACACTTAGAAAATATTTATATTTTAAGCAAGTGTGTCTCTCCTTTGAACTCTTTGAATACTTAGAAATTTTTGCTTGAGTTCTTCTATTTTTCGATACATTATTCTTCAGCATTAAGCCTCTATTTATAGTTGAAATTAGAGCTTCACTTTGATCTGTTGCTTTACTTCTGGAGTGTATTTCGATTGATTCTCTTTTGAGAATATTGTGGAGTATTTTGCTCAGATTCTGTTTCTGGAGTCTTTTGCTTTGATTCTGTTTTGAGCATTTTGCTCAAATTCTGTTCTGAGCATACTTTCAGCTAGATTATGTTTCTAGAGTCTTTTGCTCCGATTCTGTTTTGAGCATTTTGCTCAGATTCTGTTTTGAGCATACTTTAAGCTTCTAATGATGTAGCTTCTAATTTTTGCCTCTAATGAGATCCTCTGGAATTATCCTCCGACGGGATCCTCTAATTGTATCCTCTGATGGGAACTTTTGATTATATCCTTTGATGGGATCTTCTTATGATATCCTCTAACAGGTTCCTCTGATGATATCCTCTGGTAATATCCTTTGATGATATCCTCTTGTGATATCCTCTGATGATATCCTCTGGTAATATCGTCTGATGATATCCTCTAGTGATATCCTCTGGTTATATCCTTTCGTGATATCCTCTGGTGACCATCGTCTGGTGATCATCCTCTGGTGACTTCCTCTGGTGACCATCCTCTGGTGACTTCATCCTGCTTCTAACTTGTATCTTCTGGTGACGTCAACTTCTGGTGGCATTTTTATTCTTCTTCTAAGTCAAATATGTTATTTTCATAAAATACTTTTGTTAACGTCAAAACTTTAAGTGAAAGAACCAACTTGGTTCCAACAAAATGAATTCTTCCAATCAAAATCGTTGTCTTTCCATTAGAGCCATTGACTTTCTTGTTGGAAAGAGATGTTGTGTTTCTTGGATAATAAAATTCATAGGTAGAATTGTGTGACTTAGAATTAGTAGCTTTGGGAAAACCACATTGTTGAATCATTAGAGTCAGTGCAACATTAGAGGCTGCATATTAGAGGCAGTATTTTGAGTGTGTTGCAACTTTTGATAAGCGGAATATGAGCTTTGAATGCATGGCTTGAACAATCTTTTTAGAGTTAATAATAGCTTGGTATAAACTCTTCAGAGGCATATTGAGTTTATGCACATCAGAGATACAAAAGGGCTTCAGAGGCATGCTTCAAATTCAGTCTTCAGTGCCAGTCTTCAGACGCTGTTTCAGAGCCAATCGTAAGACCTAGTTATCAGAGATATTCTTCAGACCCAAACTTTAGAGGCAAACATCAGAGGCAATCTTCGTAACATTTAGACGCACTTTGCTTTCATAGGTAGATTCGTATTCTTTTTTGTTCCTCTGATCTTATCCTCTTGTCACTTCCTCTAGTCGCTTCCTCTGGTACCTTCCTCTAATTCTCTTGTTCCAATTGTTGCACCCTTAATGAAGTCATTAGTCCAAACAAATTGTTCTCATAAAATAGCTTTTGTTAACATCAAATTCACAAGAAGAAAACCAACTTGGTTCGAACAGCAATGCTATGTGTACGTCACTCCTCAATCTAACGTGGAGGTGTAATACCTTCTTGTCCATACTATGCCATTCATGTATTTATCCTATTGTTTTGAATGAAAACTAATTAAATTCTATTATAGATATTGAAGTCATTACCCTTAACGAATCTCTATCAACTGCATCGTTTTGTTAAGACTGAATATTCGTCCTTAATTTAACCTTAGCTTTCGTCATGACACCTAGTTCAATTATTGTCGCAACTTTTGGAGTCTCTATACCTTGTTTGTGCTAGTTGGGATTTCATGCATTCTAATATCTTTGGTGTGTATCTATCTTCTCTAAGCTTTTAGCTCTTGTTCAATATATTAGCATTCAGTCAAACGATGATAACCCATATCACTTCAACTCATTTTGAATCCTCAAAAATCTTATTACAAAATCCTTAGTAAAAAATAATTTCCAATATTGAGATAAATGAATACTCAAAGAGAAGAACATAAATGAAAACATATTTTAACTATGTTCTTCGAATAGGGTAAAAATCTCAAAGTCAAATCTATATGAGAGATATCATCTTAGGTTAAAATTATCTAAGAGAATATTTTATCATGTGATTAGTTTTCAACAGCAGTTCTCAAAGATCTGCTTAAATGTTTTCTGAAAATTGTCTCAAGCTTATTTTGTTTTCTAGATGTAGTTTTGAAACTCTTCAATGACAAATTGGACAAAACTCTGGTGCTTCAATATGGCAGAGTAGGTTAATAAATGAGAAGAATCAGCATGTTAATACAAAAATTTCTTTGATGATAGGAAGAAGTAGTAGTTAATACAACACAATTATTAGTGCAAAGGAATGGAAACATTATAATACATTTAAACAATGAAACTAACCAAACAGGGAGAAGCTTTTTAAAACTTCAGTGATATATGATGTATGTTCAAATGTGCAGGTAATCCTTATGAAGAAATAGTTAGTAATGCAATCTCTCACTCAACAACAAAAATTTGGAAAGTTAAATAGGAACAAGTTGAAGTCCTTCACCATAATTTTCTAAGCTACTAAGTGACTTCCACTAAATAGCAAGTAAAGAAAAATGGAATGACGAAACCTTGGCTTAGATGATATTAAGTTACAGAAATTAGGGTGCTAAAGAGCTTCCCACAAGAAACTTCTAGGATGCGATAGGGTATGGGAACAAGTTGGAGGTGCTAAACAACATAAGAAAAAGGAGGTTTAAATTGTGTTTTTCCATTTTCAAAAATTATTCGAGTTTTGTAAATAAAAATGTGTCCTCTACCAAATCATTCAACTTATGAATATAAAACAGTTTAAGTAAAATAAAGTTGAATCATAAATATCTTAGATTAAATAACATAATAGAAATAAAGAAGGGATGCATGTATATTTATACTAGTTCACAATAAAGTGTTGCAAAATTCAGTCTTCCCCTAATAGAGAAATTTTTGCTCAATACAATCGATGACTTAATCCACTACTTAAACAACAGCATACAAGTATTATTTGTAGAACATGAAACACAAAAAAGGGGGGTTGAATTGTGTTTATTTTTAATATATTTTTCACGTGAATAAGCTATATTAAGAAAAATAGAGCGGATGGACAAAAACAAAACAGAATAACACAAATAATTTATCCTGGTTCACCACCAACACGGTAGCTACTGAAGGTGCAAACACGAGAAGGGGGGTTGAATTGTGTTTGCCAAAGTTGAATACTTTTTGCTGATTTGATGAAAGTTGATATAAATTACTTGGAAAAGAAGCAATCAGACTCAGCAGCAGCGGATAATAAAAGCATAAGTATTTGCACAAATATATTTATCCTGTTCACCATTAACTTGGTTACATCCAGTCCCCTCATTCAAAAGGTTTTAATCCACTAATTAAAACACTTTGAATTACACAGCACCTGAACCTCCAAGCCAGTCTTCCCAAACAGCCTGACAGCCCCAGACTTTTGAGAAACTATACCACATTGACCCTACAAGCCAAGTCTTCTCCTACCAATCTAAGAACCCTAGATTGAAGAAGGAACTTACACCACCTTGATCCTACAAGCCAAGTCTTCTCCTAACAATCTGACAACCCCAGATTGAAGAAGAAACTTATACCACCTTGACCCTACAAGCTAAGTCTTCTCCTAACAAAAGAGAGTAGGATCCATAATTTCAGTTTTGTAACTAAGTTTAGGTAGACATCTCACAAGTTGAAGTTTATTCAGTTTTGAAGCTAATCTAAGGTTTGCATGACCAAATCTTTTGTGCCAAATTAGTTTCTCTTCATTTACTAACATAAGACACTTAACCTTTTGTTTCTCTAGACTAAACAGATTTATCTTATAAATGTTGTTTTGCGTCTGACCTGTAAAGAGTACAGATCCATCCTTCTGACTAATTGCGTTGCATGTTTTTTGATTGAATATAATATCATAATTATTATCACATAACTAACTAATACTTAATAACTTATGCTTAAGACCTTTAACAAACAATACATCTTTAATAGAAGGGGAAGTACCATTACTAACTATGCCTTGACCAATGATCTGGCCTTTTGCTTTCCTCCAAAAGTCATTGTGCCTCCTTTGCTCAAGGTTAGTTCTTTAAACATAGACTTTTCTCCTGTCATATGTCGCGAGCATCCACTATCCAGGTACCATGATTGGTGTTGTAACTTGATTGCTGAGGACATCTACAACAAAGATAATTTTGTTCTTAGGTACCCAAATCTGGTTGGGTCTTGGTTTGTTAGTCTTGGAAGGTTTCTTGTATTTCCTTGTATTTATCATGGGACAAGATAATTTGGAGTAACCTTTTGTAGTGCAAACAGTACACAAAACATTAGAAGAAATAGGTTTTGTTTCAGTTACAGGTTCTTTAAATCCTATACCTCTTTTACCATTGCTACTAACTCCATAAATCATAGAAGCATATTTGCTTCTTTCCATACCCTTAGCAAGAATGTCTTGAAATACCTATTCATGCCTATCATAATTACATGTAGTATTTTCACTTCACGTTGAACAATGATTACTTTTTAGAGTTAGATTTTCAGCCTTAAGTTCAGCAATATTCGTTTTAAGAACTGCATTTTCTATTTTACATTCTGCACTTTGATTCTTTAAAACATTGACTTCTTTGGTTAGAATTTTATTTTCTTTCCTAAGTGTTTTCAGTTTTAAAGACAATTTGTTATTAATATTTAAAAAATCATTTAT
Source organism: Cicer cuneatum (assembly GCA_037974295.1). Taxonomy (NCBI): domain Eukaryota; kingdom Viridiplantae; phylum Streptophyta; class Magnoliopsida; order Fabales; family Fabaceae; genus Cicer; species Cicer cuneatum. The sequence continues at coordinate 18,635,072 of JBBPBO010000003.1, forward strand.
TGCAGTAATTAAATCAGATCGGGTGAATTCAGAAAATTCCTCTTTTTCTTCATCTGCTGATTCACTTCCGAAGTCAGAATCTGTTTTGGATCCAGAGGCAGAGTTGGTGTGAGCCATCATAGCCAAATCTGCTTCTTCATCATCAAAGGATTCATCAGAATCATCCCATGTAGCCATCAGATTCTTCTTCTTGGGTCTGGAATTATTCTTTGGTGTTTCCCTTTCTCCATGTCTGTATATTCTGACTTGATATGTCCAGGTTCATTGCAACAATAGCACATGATACTTTTCTTGTCATATTCATCCTTTCCTCTTTGGAATGCTTGAAATACCTTTGGGGAAATTTCTTCTTTCTGTTGTGCCACATCTTTAGAACCTTTCTGTTGGAACCAAGTTGGTTCTAAGCACTTAGGATTTTGATGTTTACAAAAGCACTCCATGTAATCTTATTTTGTACCTTGAATTATTACATTAAATACCACCCGAAGATGAAGTTTGTAGAGGCAGAAGATGAAGACACCAGATAATGCATCCAGAAGGTACCAGAGGATGCATTCTGGCCCAGATCAGAAGGAAGCAAAGTCAGAAGGAGACTTGGACCAGACCAGAAGGAATCCTGCGAGAGGGAGACTTGATCAAGATCAGAAGGAATCATTAGTCAGACTTAGTCCAGAAGTTATTCTGACCAGAAGATGGCCTTGCAGTGAAATGATAAACAGCCCAGACTTGATCCAGACTTAATCAGAGGATAAGTTAATGGGTCCAGAACAAGAGAATCAATCCAGATTTGACCTAGACCAGAAGATAGCATGGTTCAGGGTATGAAACTAAGTCAAGACCAGAAGAAATGATCTCCAGATTTGATCCAGAACAGATCCAAAACAGAGGGTAAAATGTCCATACTGAAATAATATTTGTCCAGAGTTAATTTCAGTTCAATCCAAACCAAGTCCAGAATTGGTCCAGATCAAAGGGAAGATATTCAGATCAATGGTTCAAATTTAAGTATTTGGTCTAGTGTTGGCCGAGATCAGAAGATCATACCATGGCCCAGTGTTGGCCGAAATCAGAAGGTCAGAATGTGTGGTCCAGCATTGGCCGAGATCAAAGGATCACAGCAGATCAGTTTGCAAATCCAAGTTGGCCGAGATCAGAAGATTAGAGAGTGTGGTCCAGGGTTGGCCGAAATCAGAGGATCACAGCAGATCACTTAGTATGGTCCAGATGTGGACTAGCGCATAAGATCAAACGGTCCAGATTTAATCATGAGAATTAACGGTGGAGATTTAATTTATTTTGATCAAAGTATTAAAAGGATTTGTTACAAAAATAAAGTGAAGTCGTATGGGAGTTCATAAGCTGTTGGCGGGAAGAAACTAAAGACATGATTGGCCAGTTATTTTTGAAAGCAAATCTGAAGCTTAAAAAGATATGTTTTTTTATTTAAGTGAAGCCCAATTGGTCAAGATATTTTTGCAAGAGAAACCAGCAAGATACAGCTCGAAATTAAGCTTGGAAGAGACCCTAATTCGCATCTATAAAATGAGGCTCAAGGCAGAATACTTAGCATTGAAAATCACAAAAGAGTCATACATTTCCAAAGCAAACACTCAAGTTTTTAGTGAGGTTAATTGTGAGTTCCAGCTTTCCAGAAGCAAGCACTCGTGTTATTTTCTTTCCCTTGTGTTAGATCTAAGTTGTTGAAGTAGAGTCTACAATTTGAGGGAGTTAGAAAGGGTAGTCGATTACTTGGCAATTAGATTCAAGGCGTTGTAATTCCTTCTACAATTCGGGGTTGTCAGATTGGTAGGAGAAGACTTGACTTAGGAAATCAAGGTGTTGTATTCCTCAAGAGTCTAGGATTGTTAGACTGTTTGAGAAGACTGAATTGGAGAGTTAGTGAACCAGTATAAAATTCTGTGTTTTTATTTTTACTTTATATCTGCTGCTAACTCTGTTTTTTCTCATAGATCAAGTTGTGTTTTAAAACTGCAAAAACAAAAAAAGTATTCAAGTTAGTCAAACACAATTCAACTCCCCTTCTCGTGTTTGCACCTTCAATTGGCATCAGAGCGCGGTCTCAAGACTGAGCACTTAACAGTGTTTGAGGAAAGGTCCAAGGTGTTCAACATGGCAGAGTCTAAAGATGAATTGGGAGGCAACATCAACAGACCACCACTATTTGATGGAGAAAGATTTGAGTATTGGAAGGACAGAATGAGAAGTTTCTTCATATCTCAAGATCCTGAATTATGGAAGATGCTAGTCAAAGGATACACTACACCTACTGATCCAGAAGATCCAACTAAAGAACCGGACATGGATGATATGAAACCAGACCAGAGCAGATTATACAAACTTCATCAAAATTCTAGAAACATCATGATCAGTGTCATCACACTCAAGGAAATTGACATATGCACAGCTAAAGAAACAACAAAGAGCATATTCGACAGTCTGGTTCTGACCTATGAAGGAAGCCAACAGGTTCAAGAAGCAAGGGCTAACATACTGGTCAAACAGTATGAATGTTCAAGATGGAAGATGATAAAAACATTGATGGAATGTTCTGCATACTCCAGACTCTGATAATTGGACTGAAGGTCTTGAAGAAAAGCTACACAACAGCATATCATGTCAAGAAGATTCTGAGAAGCTTACCAACCAAGTGGAGACCAATGGTTACTACTGTTCAGCAAGCCAAAGATCTAAACAACTTAAAACTTGAATATCTGATCAACTCACTTGGTCTCATGAATTAGAACTAGAAGCAGATGAACCAAAGAAGAAGACGAATCTGGCCCTGAAGTCAAAACAGAAGAAAGCTGCAAAGGCAACACTAGAATCAGAGGATAGCGACAATGACTGTGATGATATGGCTTACTTAACCAAACAGATGGTTAAGATTTGGGAAAATAGAAAGAGGAGAGGCTCTAGGAAGAATCATAACAGCAAAGGAAATGAGAATTCTGACAAGAAGAGTATCGTTTGTTATGGATGCAATGAACCTGGACATATCAAGTTAGAATGTCCAAATCTGGAGAAAGACAAACAACACAAGAAGAGTTCCAAATTCAGAAAGAAGGGTCTGATGGCATCCTGGTATGCATCAGAATCAGAGGAAGAATCGTCTAATGTAGAAGAGGCAGAAACAGCAAAGATGGCACACATCAGGTCTGCCTATGGACTTCATAAAGGCAAGAATTCATGAAGGAAAACAGGCAGAAGGAAGAATGATCGAAGGAGTCATTCAAGCAAGTTTGGAAGCACATCAAAGGGAGCAATTCTGACTCTGATGGCTCATAAAAATTCAAGTTCTGAATATAGCTCAGGCTATGGAACAGATTCAGAAGATGAAGATGATGAGGTATTTTCTGATCTCTCTAGATCTAAATTAATTGAGACTTTAAAAGACTTTTTAAATGCAAACAATAAGATGTCTTTAAAAATGAAAACTCTTAGGTAAGATAAGAAAAATCTAACCAAAGAAGTCCAAGTTTTAAAGAATCGAAATTATGAGTATGCAACTGAAAACAAGGATTTTAAAACTGAAGTTGCAAGACTCAAATCTAAAAACCAAATTCTCAAAAGTGATATTTGTTCTATTTCCGAAACTGTTTGTGAATTTGATATGCTTGAGCAATTTTTTCAAAACTTTATTTCTAATGGAATGAAAAGAAGTAAATATGCATATATGATATATGGAAACAGTAACATTGGAAAGAGAGGTCTTTGTTCTATAGAAACTATTGCTGAAACTAAAATTGTTCATTTTGATGTTTTATGTATTGTTTGTGCTAAGAAAGGTCACTATGAACTATCTTGTCCAATGGTAAAATCTGAACAAGATCAGAGAGCTGTTAAGACTAACAAACCTGGACCCAATCAGTTATGGCTACCAAAAGATCAAATTGTCTATGTTGCAGATATTCTGAGCCACCAGAAGGAGACACAAACAATGGTGCTTGGACAATGGATGTTGGCAATGAACAAGCAGAAGAAGGTTTATGTTCCTGCTACAACAAGACAAAGGCAATTTGGGTCTGATGGAAGAAGGTCTGGTCAACTCAACCAGAACCAAAATCAGAATTAGAACAGGAACAGGAACCAGAACTGGAACCAGTATCTGAAGCACAAAAACTGGAAACCAGAACTGGAATCAGTATCAGAAGCACAGGAACTAGAACCAAAATCAACTCAGGAACCAGAATCAAAATTAGTACTGGAACCAGAATTAGAATCAACACTGGAACCAGAACCAGAATCAGAACAGGAATTACCAAAATTACCAAATTCATCAGAACCACCAGATTCACCCAATTCACTCAAATCACCAGAATCATCAAGGTTATCAGAATCACAGGATTCACCAAAATTACCAGAATCAAAACATGTTCCAGAATCATCAGAGGAACATGATTTATCAACCAAAGCACAATCAAGGAAACTGCTCAAACAGGCCAGAAGAAGAACTGGCTCTGATGGCTCGAACAGAAGCTGAGTCTGACTCTGACTCTAATTCTGACAAAGAAAAGCAAGATCTGATCAGCAACACAAAGCATGGTATCTTGACAGTGGATGCACCAAACACATGACAAGAGACAAGTCCATGTTTCTAAATCTGACTATGAATAATGGAGGCAAAGTTTCCTTTGGAGGAAACCAGAAAGGTCAGATTATTGGTACAGGAACTGTTGGTAACACTTCTTATTCCCTCTATATTAAAAATGTTCTGCTAGTTAAATGGCTAAAACATAATCTTCTGAGCATAAGTCAATTATGTGATTGCAATTATGATGTTATCTTTAATCAAAAAACTTGCAAAGCTGTTAGTCAACTTGATGGGTCGGTTTTATTTACTGGCACTAGGAAGGATAATGTTTATGATATGTTCAGTCTTGCTAAGCAACAGGTTAAATGCTTATTGTCTGTGAGTGAGCATAATCTGATTTGGCACAAAAGGTTAGGGCATGCAAACCCTAGGCTTATATCCGAATTGAGCAAACTCCAGTTAGTAAGAGGGCTTCCCAAGGTAAGTTCCAAAACTAAGATTCTGTGTGAAGCATGTCAAAGAGGTAAACAAACTAAAAGCTCTTTTAAAACTAAAAAATGTGTTTCTTCCTCTCAACCACTTGAACTACTTCACTTAGATCTGTTTGGTCCTGTTCAAACAGCTTCTCTCGGTGGTAAGAAATATGGTTTTGTAATTGTTGATGATTACTCAAGGTGGACTTGGGTAAAAATTTTATAGAACAAAGAAGAATCTCATAGAGTATTTATTTCTTTTTGTAAGCAAGTTATGAATGAACAGGGTATTAAGATCATAACCATCAGAAGTGATCATGGAGGTGAATTCGAGAACAAGTACTTTGAAGAATTCTGTGGTGAGAACGGCATCTCTCACAACTTCTCATCCACCAGAACACCTCAACAGAATGGAGTGGTAGCAAGGAAGAATAGATCACTGCAGGAGATGGCTAGAACCATGCAGAATGATATGAAGGTTGCCACCTATCTTTGGGTAGAAGCTGTCAACACAGCCTGCTACATTCAGAATAGAGTCTACATCATATCCATCTTAAATAAAACTCCCTATGAATTGTGGAAAGGTAAGAAACCCAATATTTCCTACTTTAAGCAATTTGGCTGCATCTGTTTTATGTTGAACACTAAAGATAACGTAGCTAAGTTTGATTCTAGATCTCAAAAGTGTATCTTTATTGGCTACTCTAAGAGATCAAAAGCTTATAGAGTGTTTAACAAAGAAACTAACACTGTGGAAGAATCAATCCACATTAAGTTTGATGATAAACAGCTTGACTCTGAAAATTCAAAGCAAGAAGAGGAAATTGTAGGTGAACCAGAGGCACAGGAACCAGAAGCTGGACCAGCAGCAGAATTTGAGAAAGATCAAGATGAAGAAGAACATGCTGACTCTGAAGACAAGTCAGTGGGAAAGAATGGATGGAAGTACAAGTCTTCACATCTAGAATCTCTCATTATTGGCAGTGCAACAGAACCTTTAAAGACCAGATCATCAAGTAGAGAAACCAGTCTTTTTGGTTTACTCTCAACAATTGAACCAAGCAATGTTGATGAGGCTTTGGCAGAGGAAGGTTGGATACTTGCAATCCAAGAAGAGCTGAATGAATTCCAAAGGAATGATGTTTGGGATCTGGTACCCAGACCAAACAAAAACATTATCGGAACCAAGTGGGTGTTTAGGAATAAACTCAATGAAAAAGGTGAAGTGGTAAGGAACAAAGCCAGATTAGTAGCTCAAGGATACAGTCAACAGGAAGGTATAGATAACAGTGAGACTTTTGCTCCAGTGGCTAGGTTACAAGCAATTAGAATTCTTTTATCATTTGCTGCTAATCATGATATAATGATGTATCAAATGGATGTTAAAAGTGCATTCTTAAATGGCTATATAAATGAGGAAGTCTATGTCAAACAGCCCCCTGGATTTGAAAATCCAGATTTTCCAAACCATGTTTTTAAACTTAAGAAATATTTATATGGTTTAAAACAAGCACCAAGGGCATGGTATGACAGACTTAGTAACATTCTGCTTAAGAATGAATTTAATAGAGGCCAGATTGATAATACTCTATTAAGGAAATCCATTAAAAATGATTTTTTGATTATTCAAGTTTATGTTGATGATATCATATTTGGATCGACTAATGGCACTTTGTGCAAAGAGTTTTCTGACCTAATGCGGAAATAGTTCCAAATGAGCATGATGGGAGAACTTAAGTTCTTCCTAGGAATTCAGATTCACCAAGGTAAATCAGGTATACTCATTCACCAATCTAAATTTAACTGCTTCTGGACCTGACATTTTGTTTAGTGTTTGTCTATGTGCCCATTTTCAAGCTGACCCTAGGGAATCCCATCTAACTGCTGTCAAACGAATTCTGAGATACCTTAAAGGAATCACCAACCTTACCCTGTTATATAAGAAAACCCCCACCTACAAACTCAGAGGTTTTTGTGATTCCGACTATGCTGGAGACAAGCTGGAAAGGAAAATTACAAGCGGCAACTGCACCTTCTTAGGTGATAATTTGATCTCTTGGTCAAGCAGAAGACAAAGCACCATTACCATGTCAACAGCTCAAGCTGACTATATATCAGCTGCAGGATGCAGTTCGCAGTTAATCTGGATGAAACACCAACTTGAAGATTACAACATCTTTGAAACCAATATCCCTTTGTTCTGTGATAACACTTCATCCATAAACCTAACCAAGAACCCTATCTTACACTCTAGAGCCAAACACATTGAAATAAAACACCATTTCATTAGGGACCATGTTCAAAAAGGGACTTTAAGCATCCAGTTTGTGGACACTTATCATCAATGGGCTGACATCTTCACCAAAGCATTACCAGAAGATAGGTTAGAGTTCATCGAGAAGCATCTCAACATTGTCTCCATATCTGACTAGCTTAAGTAGTCTTCTTAGGAGTTTTTTTTATTTTCTTGTAATTTTATTTTATGCTTTTTAATTTTCTGTTTTTACTTTCTGTAATTTGTAAAGAGAAAAACAAAAATTACAAGATTAGTATGACCTCTTTTTGGCTGATGACAAAAAGGTGGAGAGAGAGAGAGAGAGAAAGGAGAAATAAGTAGAAAAAGAGAGATAAAAAGAAAGGAGGAGCGAAAAAGAAAGAGATGAAAAGAGAATGAGTTGAAAAGGAGAAGAATCAGGGAGAGAGAAAAATAAAGAGAGAAAAAGAAAGAGTGAAAAAGAAAAGGAGTTGAGAAGGAGAAGAAACAAGGAGAGAGAAAAATAAATCAGAAAGAGATTAAAAGAGAAGGAGGAGAAGAAAAGAAAAGAAAGAGTGACTCAAGAAGGAGTTGAAAAGGAGAAGAAAAAGTCAGTGTCAGACTTAGGGCGAGAGATTGGTCTGAGGGGGAGTATTTCAAGTACTTCGAGTTACAAGTTAGCAAAATAAGTTAAGGTTTTGTCATCATCAAAAAGGGGGAGATTGTTGGAACGAAGTTGGTTCTAAGCACTTAGGATTTTGATGTTTACAAAAGCACTCCATGTAATCTTATTTTGTACCTTGAATTATTACATTAAATACCACCCGAAGATGAAGTTTGTAGAGGCAGAAGATGAAGACACCAGATAATGCATCCAGAAGGTACCAGAGGATGCATTCTGGCCCAGATCAGAAGGAAGCAAAGTCAGAAGGAGACATGGACCAGACAAGAAGGAATCCTGCCAGAGGGAGACTTGATCCAGACCAGAAGGAATCATTAGTCAGACTTAGTTTAGAAGTTATTCTGACCAGAAGATGGCCTGGCAGTGAAATGATAAACAGCCCAGACTTGATCCAGACTTAATTAGAGGATAAGTTAATGGGTCCAGAACAAGAGAATCAATCCAGATTTGACCCAGACCAGAAGATAGCATGGTTCAGGGTATGAAACTAAGTCCAGACCAGAAGAAATGATCTCCAGATTTGATCCAAAACTGATCCAAAACAGAAGGTAAAATGTCTATACTGAAATATTATTTGTCCATAGTTACTTTCAGTTCAATCCAGACCAAGTCCAGAATTGGTCCAAATCAGAGGGAAGATACTCAGATCAATGGTTCAGATTTAAGTATTTGGCCCAGTGTTGGCCGAGATCAAAAGATCAGACTATGGCCCAGTGTTGGCCGAAATCAAAAGGTCAGAATGTGTGGTCCAGCATTGGCTGAGATTAGAGGATCACAGTAGATCAGTTTGTAAATCCAAGTTGGCCGAGATCAGAAGATTAGATAGTGTGGTCCTGGGTTGGCCGAATCAGAGGATCACAGCAGATCACTTAGTATGGTCCATATGTGGACTAACGTAGACGATCGAACGGTCCAGATTTAATCATGAGGATTAACGGTGGAGATTTAATTTAATTTGATCAAAGTATTAAAAGGATTTGTTACAAAAATAAAGTGAAGTCGTATGGGAGTTCAGAAGCTGTTGGCGGGAAGAAACTAAAGACATGATTGCCAGTTATTTTCGAAAGCAAATCTGAAGCTTAAAAAGATATGTTTTTTATTTAAGTGAAGCCCGATTGGTCAAGATATTTTTGCAAGAAAATCCAACAAGATCAGCTCGAAAATAAGCTTGGAAGAGACCCTAATTCACATCTATAAAAGGAGGCTCAAGGCAGAATACTTAGCATCGAAAATCACAAAAGAGTCATACACTTCCAAAGCAAACACTCAAGTTTTCAGTGAGGTTAATTGTGAGTTCCAGCTTTCCAGAAGCAAGCACTCGTGTTATTTTCTTTCCCTTGTGTTAGATCTAAGTTGTGTAAGTATAGTCTACAATCTGAGGGAGTCAGAAGGGGTAGCAGATTACTTGGCAATTAGATTCAAGGCGTTGTAATTCCTTCTACAATCTGGGGTTGTCAGATTGGTAGGAGAAGACTTGACTTAGGAAGTCTTCCCAAACAGCCTGACAGCCCTAGACTTTTGAGTAACAACAACACCTTGACCCTACAAGCCAAGTCTTCTCCTAACAATCTGACAACCTTAGATTGAAGAAGGGACTTACACCACCTTGACCCTACAAGCCAAGTCTTCTCCTAACAATCTGACAACCCCAGATTGAAGAAGGAACTTACACCACCTTGACCGTACAAGCCAAGTCTTCTCCTAACAATCTGACAACCCCAGATTGAAGAAGGAACTTAAACCACTATCGGGTTGGATACAAGGGTTTGGAACTTGAGTAGTTGCTTCTGGAAATCTGATTATAACAATGACTCTCACACTCTAAGGAAAGAACGTATAGAAAATATTTATTTTTCGCACAAGTGTTTCTCTCTTTGAACTCTAAGATGAATTTGGATTTTAAGCTTGAGTTCTTCTACTTTCTTTAGTTTTTTTGATGATTTCTTCTTCAGCCTGGAGTATCTATTTATAGTTGAGATTTGGGCTTCTACTTGTATTGTCCAAGTTTAATTTCGAATTGTATTTTGTTCAGATTTCTTTTGTAAATTCTTCAACTTGATTATGTTCCTTTTTAAATATGAACCAAATCCTCTTATGATATCCTCAAATTTTTGCCTCTGATGATATCCTTGATTTTTGCCTCTGGTGATATCCTCTTGTGGGATCATCTGGTGATATTCTCTGGTGATATCCTCTGGTGGGATCCTCTGGTGATATCCTCTAGTGACATCCTCTAGTAACATCCTCTGGTGGCATCCTCTGGTGGCATCCTCTGGTGACGTCCTCTGGTGACATCCTCTAGTGACATCCTCTGGTGGCATCCTCTAGTTGTATACTTCTTCGAAGTCAAATATATTATTCTCATAAAATACTTTTGTTAACATCCAAACTTTAAGTGTAAAACCAACTTGGTTCCAACAGCTATGTCTAGTCCTTTCAACGTGAAGAATTTAATCCACCAGTTCACCACATGAATACACTTTCATTGAGCACCTACTAGTCAAACTACCTATGTTCAAGTCTTCTTAACCTTCTAGCTTGGTACAGTCAAAATGTTGAGGAAGGAAGCCATTACTAGATTAGATTACAAATGAATAAGTTTACGTTTTCTGAACAAGTTCTCACAAGAGAGTGTTTACGTAGTTTTTACTCTAAGAAGCTTATCTTAACATTTAGGTAAAACAAATGTTTAAGAGCAAGAGTGTAGAGGAGGTTGTATATGCTTAGAGTTGTGTGTTTCTTGTTGTATCTTTCAAGTGAGGAATGCTCGTCCTTTTATAGAGATCATTTAGGAATTCTGGTCATTGTCCTTATTCCAAGAAATCATCATAAATCATGAAGTTTTGTATCAAATCTTTTGAGATTGATTTTCCATAAAAAACATTCCAAAACAAATCCTTGTAATTGATTCAATGTATCTTCATATAAAGACATGGAAGTAGGGGATATGATGATAAGAGCATGTCTCAGAGATCTTTAGACAAGTAGTAGATTCAGGATGTTCATTAGAGGATATGCAAAAGCATTGTCTTCTTCGGGCTGTTCATTTTCATCAGAGCGTTGACTTCTTTCAAAGCATACACCTTAAGTTAGCAGTGGACGACCAATTTCTTGATGCAATTATCAGAGGCAAACGATAGGATGCTTGTTGCATTCATAAGAGACAAACGAAACATAGCATAGCTTGTATTATCGGAGTTGCCAAATGTGTGTTTTAGAGAATGTTTGCTAGGCTCAAAATACTGAATAAAGGCAGAATCTTCGTGTTCCTTTATCTTAGTCCAATCATTAGAGAATACAACATAAAATCCTACATAAATCACTTGATCTGGAAATTGCACACTTAATTAGAACGTTAGTGATTTAAATTGTTCACACATATTGATTTTGTTATCATCAAAACATGTAAGGGTCATAGTTCTTCAAACCAACTTGGTTATCACATTACATACTCTACCTCTTCAGGTTTTGTGTATTTTTCTTATGCCTCTCTAGGTTGTACCCGTTATACCCTTTCTCAACTTTCTAGCAAACTTCTATTGAGGTTCACAAGTATTCTTATACCGCTTCAGGTATCTTTTCTGGATGAAAGAATTGTTGTCACTATCAGACTTATTTACATCAGTTTCAATTTGTGTATGAATAAACACAAAGTCTGTTTCTAGGCTTCTAACTTTCATTGAGATGATACTACATTTCGAATCCTATAACAATAAATGTGCGTGAAACAACTTGATTGATTTACAGCAATTCTAATAACTCTATAATGGTATTATTTTTTATTCATTCTTTGCTTTTGATGTATTCTAGGCTTTTTACATAAATCTTCTAAGAACGTTGCCTTTTTTTTTTTGTAACAATGCCATTTTTTATAATTGATTCTACATAAATACTGAAAAATGTATACGTTGGAAATAATGTCATTGGCGATCTTGATATAGCTTTTAAAGCATATCACCCTTGGAAATAATTCTGAGTATCTTGATTTAAGAAGGAATATATCAGAGGATGATACTTCCAGAGATGTCATTCGTTTTTTTAGTCAGAGGATAAGTCCATTTTTTATGAGCGGTGTTGAGATGATGACGTTTCAAAGTTATGGGCTTAATTTTTTGACTTAATAAAATTGATTTTCTATATGAGCATTGACTTTGTCATAGTGTTGAATTGATGCTTTTGACCAGACGATCAACGCATTTTCCAAATTTATCATATGCGGAATAATTAGAGTGAGCTTGTGTAATCAGATTGCCAGAGGCGTGTTGAAAGTGTGTTTATCGGAGTCAGACACTACTTTAATAGATTCTTCAGAACATTGGTGCATTTAAAGTAATTAATTATATTTCTTTGTTTATCATAGGATTTGACTTTCAAAGCATTGACTCTAACAAAGACTTTATTCAAAGCTTTCTTATTTTGTCTTGAGGGTCTTAATTCTCTATCACCTTTAGTTAGTGGCGGATGATAATTATAGCGTTCTTTTCCCTTATTATCACAGGGTCAATCGTTGACTCGTGTTTCATTTGCCTTTAATGCTTTGACTCGGTCTTAAAATAGATAATCATTAATATACATCCTTATTTTCTAACACAATATACACACTTAGAAAATATTTAGGGGATCATTGTTGTTATTTTTTTTGTTATCATCAATGCATCAATAAGAAGATTGTAGCTAAAACAGCTCTTGTACTAACGATATCCTCTTTTTTTATGATGACAAACAACTATACAATTAATGAAAAAATTTCCTTTACAAAATAAAGTTTAAAAGTATGCTCTCCCTGAATGTAGTACTGAAAAATTGTTTAACTTAATAATCCTTTGAACTTCTTTAAAAATTTATTTTAAATCAATATTCTGGGACTCCCCCTGAATATGATAACATGATTTTTAAGAACTTCAAAGTTATTAAGTTATTATATATTTTTTAGTTACATTAGAGTAAAATAAAATATTGAAATTAAAAGAGAGGAAAATGAAAAAGATAAGCATAAGAAATATCATAATTTTGACAAATCTTTTCAATTGAATTCACAAATTCCTAGAATGTTAAGCCTTTTGGATTCTTATGAAGTCTATCAATTAACAATTCACAATACCTCACAATGTAAAGCATTTGAATTATTATCCTTCTTAGGATATCAAGCCTAATGGAATAAACCATATTTTTAGAGGATCTTAAGCCTTTCAACACAAGTAATAATGATGTATGCATATGATATGCAAATTACATTCACAAATGATGCAATGCAAATGACATTTAGATGTATATGCAAAATGATGCAGATAATGCGTATCATGATGATGATGCAACAATCAAACACAAATTAATGCAATCAGGCAAAAACACACAATTAATTGTATTATTATATCGTCTACATTTCCCCCTTTTGTCATTATTAAAAAGGATGAAATTTTGAAAGAGATGTAGCAAGAAGTCACACATGTAAACACACAAACAAACAAAAAACTCAAACCATCACACTACATATAGATTTTCAACATGAGTAAATTGTTCAAGAAACAGGATATATAGATAGGAGACTTCAACAAAAAGAGAGAAAAACATATAAAGATAAAATTGAAAAAGAGATAAAGACAAAAAAAAAAAAACAGAAAAAGAGGTACCATTTCATTGAGATGAGAACGATGATTACAACAACTAAGAAAAAAACATTAAGAGAATCTAATCCTAGACACATGATCTAAATACATCTAAGGACACTTCTGAATAGCTTAGTTGATTCCTCCATTTGAGAGGTGTGAAGGTCTAGTTTGTGGGGAACTTCTCATAGAGCTATCAGAACTTCAAGTTCTTCGTGGAGAATGTCGCTCACCATTGAGGCAACTTCAAATGGTGGGATTTTCTTCTTCTCAAGAGATAATTACTTTTACAAAAAGAAAAAGCAATTATGAGAGCGTGGAGAAAACGAAGATAGAACAATTAAAAACCTCGAGGCGTTTAGTGTAAAAGGGTAAAGAGTTCTTGAGGGAGGAGATAATTACTTTAAATAAAATATTTTTTTAAAGAAACTAAGCTTAACTAAAATAAAATCAAAATCAAAAAATAGAAAGAAAAGAAAAGAAACAAATATAGAAAGAAAAAAAAAACAAGAGGCACATCGAGGAAATGCAAGTAAGATAGAGCATAGGATAAAATAGAAAGAACATGTATTCAATTCATAATTCATAATTCATATTACACTTGTAACAAATAGAAATTGCATTAGAACTACAATACTTCATACAAAAGAGCTAAAAAGAAAATGGGTTAAAAAAAATAAAAATATGAAGTTTTTCTAAGGCTTTCTAAACTAGTTCCATTAATTTAATTTACATATTATATTTGAATCACCAATTCCTAATATATAAATAAACTCAATCTCTTTATTAACACTTCCTTCAATAAGTGCCTTACTTATTTGAGCTTCTATCTAATAGAGTGATGAAGAAGTTTTTTTATTCAGGAGTCTACCTTCTAACTTGTCAAGCGTAACTAAGGAAAAGCATATGCTTTAGCTTCTCTTTTTCTCTAATTTTCTTCAACCTGTCTGATGGTGCTTTCTCTTAATATTGAATTGGAGATATAATCTTCCAAAGACATCAATCCTGGATACGATTTTAGGAGCTCCAATCCTTCTTAGTTATTACTTTCAAAGTGTCCATCCATTACAAAAGATTCAGACAAAATGAGGCATAAGTCTTTCAATGCTCTTTTCTCACTTCCTAGTTGTACTTAAGGTCCTTAGTAGGAGAAGCAGACATTAACATCCAAGGTTTCACAAAGTGAACCTTCGAATGTATTTTGTGAATACCCTTGTATAGTCCATCTTTTTGAAAATTTCAACATCTAATTTGAGTAGTTTATGTTTTAAGAAAATCTTAAACTCTTTCTAAGAGTACGGTGTAAGAAGATGATCATTTAGGAAAATGAAGACTCAACAAAGGATTAAACATTGAATTGGTGTTTCCAAAAGACTTTCAGGTTTAAAACTTTTGAACATAAAAACTTTTGGCGTGATGAGAGAACATTTTTTTATTTTTAAAATAACACTAGAACGAAGAGGAGTTTAAATAGGCGAGAGAAAGGTATCAAACTTTGGTTTTAACAAAAGTAAATTGAAAACATATACCAAAAAGAAAACATGCGATATGATCAAGGAAAAGAAAAAAAAAAGAGCAAGATGGAGGGTCAGTATCATCTTCATCACCAATAAAGCATCCACATGAAGAAGAAAGGACTTCACAAACACGCATAAAAACCATGAGATAGACATAACCAGAAAATGAATAAAACTATTTCCTAGACAAAAAAAGATGGAGGATATAATAAACAAGCAAAACCATATCAGACAAAAATACAAGTATAGTAACAAAAATAATTGAAAAAAATTTCAGAGTATCTGACCCGATGACAGACAATGATGATTTAGCAAATTTTTCCTCACTCTTGTCTTACTGGAGTTTGCGAATTTATTTATCATTAATCTTCTAACCAGATGCAGAATTAACTTGGTTCTGGCCAGTATCTCTTATGATACTAACAGGAGATGCAATCCTTTGTTTTTGTGCTTTGATTTTGTAGAAATGAGTCTCAGATGATTCAAGCACATTATGCACCAGAGGCAAATATCTTCTCCTCGAATAGATAGAAAACTTCATATCTTGCAAATAGGGGATTGTCAAACCAGCTGTTTTGAGGTTCTGATATATTCGCAAGTTTGCCCAGACAATGAGATATTTGAATATCAAATAAACTCATTTGTTATACACTTCTCTAATGGAGGAATCAAATGATGATTTTCCATGAGAAAGTTTTGGTCCTTTACTTGTAGTTCAACTTTCTTCAAGGATAATCTTGTTCATAATCGCCACTTTTCCTGTTAGGAATTAAACTACTCAATAGTGAAAGTGCAAACACAAGAAGGGGGTTGAATTGTGTTTCACTAACTTGAATACTTTTTCTGTTTTTGCAGTTTTAAAACAAAACTTGATGTATGAATAAAACAGAGTTAGCAGCGTATATAAAGTAAAAATAAAGCACAGAATTTTATATAGGTTCACCGTTAACGAGGCTACGTCCAGTCCCTTCACCTTGAAGGATTTCACTAATTCAATGCTTGAATTACAACAGTTCCACTAACCCTCCAAGTCAGTCTTCTCAAACAGTCTAACAATCCTAGACTCTTGAGGAATACAGCACCTTGACTTCCTAAGTCAAGTCTTCTCCTACCAATCTAACAACCCCAGATTGTAGAAGGAATTACAACGGCTTGAATCTAATTGCCAAGTGATCTGCTACCCTTCTGACTTCCTCAGATTGTATACACTACTTCAACAACTTAGATCTAACACAAGGGAAAGAAAATAACACGAGTGCTTGCTTCTGGAAAGCTGAAACTGACAATTAACCTCACTGAAAACTTGAGTGTTTGCTTTTGGAAGTGTATGACTCTTTTGTGATTTTCGATGCTAAGTATTCTGCCTTGAGCCTCCTTTTATAGATGCAGATTAGGGCCTCTTCCAAGCTTAATTTCGAGTTATATCTTGATGGTTCTCTTGCAAAAATATATTGACCAATCGGGCTTCACTTAAATAAAAAACATATCTTTTTAAGCTTTAGATTTGCTTTCAAAAATAACTTGCCAATCATGTCTTTAGTTTCCTTTCGCCAACAGCTTCTGAACTCCCATACGACTTCACTTTATTTTCGTAACAAATCCTTTTCATACTTTGATCAAAATGAATTAAATCTCCACCGTTAATCCTTATGATTAAATCGGGATCGTTTGATCTTCTGCGCTAGTCTACATCTGAACCATACTATGTGATCTGCTGTGATCCTCTGATTTCGGCCAACCCTGGACCACACTTTCTGATCTTCTAATCTCGGCCAACCTGGTCTAGCAAACTTATCTGATGTGATCCTCTGATCTCGGCCAATGTTGGACCACACATTCAGACCTTCTGATTTCGGCCAACACTGGGCCATGGTCTGATCTTCTGATCTCGGCCTACACATCGCCATATACTTAAATCTGAACCATTGATCTTTATATCTTCCCTCTGATCTGGACCAATTCTGAACTGGGTCTGAATTGAACTGAAATTAAGTCTGGACAAATAATATTTCAGTCTTGACATTTTACCTTCTGTTTTGGATCAGTTCTGGATCAAATCTGGAGATCATTTCTTCTGGTCAGGACTTAGTTTCATACCCTAAACCATGCTATCTTCAGGTCTGGGTCAAATCTGCATTGATTCTTTTTGTTCTAGACCCATTAACTTATCCTCTAATTAAGTCAGGATCAAGTCTGGGTTGTTTGTCATTTCACTGCCAGGCCATCTTCTGGTCAGAATAACTTCTGGACTAAGTCTGAATTATGATTCCTTCTGGTCTGGATCAAGTCTCCCTCTGGCAGGCTTCCTTCTGGTCTGGTCCAGGTTTCCTTCTAACTTTGCTTCCTTCTGATCGGGGCTAGCAAAGATATCCTCTGGTAATTTCAAGATGCATCCTCTGGTACCTTCTGGATGCATTTTCTGGTGTCTTCATCTTTTGCCTCTGGAAACTTCCATTTCTGGTGGCATTTAATGTAATAATTCAAGGTTCAAAATAAGATTACATGGAGTGCTTTTGTAAACATCAAAATCCTAAGTACTTATAACCAACTTGGTTCCAACAAATAGTACCACAGTCTTTTGAGCCAAGATGAAACGCTCTGTTTTATTAAAATGAATTTCAATTTATTATTAGTAATATTAAATATTAAATAATTAAAACCAAACCAACTCCACTCCATTTCATTCTTCCACCACACATTTTCCCAAAAGGATTCCTTTTTCTTAAGAGTTGTTTACTGAGACTCTCTGAGGTAAATACACAACTCTAATACTAGTATGAATCTCTAGAAGAATACAATGTAGTTTTGTTTAAACATCTTAGTTTTTGTGTTTAGAGTAGATTTAAAGTATTTTTATGGTTTCCTAGAGTTATCTAAACTTTAGAATAATTTTTCTAGAGTCTTGAGAATATTTTTTATACTCAAATTTGACAGCTGAGATCTTGCCTGCTACTCTAACAGTTGTTGGAGAACAAAGCAATTCTTCATAGTTGTGAGTAGACGACGAACATTTTCATATATTTTTATTATGTTATATTAATTATTTTACTCATTTTCTATAGTAAGGTATTTATTTAAAATGTAGGGAACACAACCTTTGAATTTTTCTCGATTTCATCGTTTATTTATTTTAATGGTCATTGTTATATAAAATGTCATTAGTTTGATTTATATATGAGTTATAAAGTATTTAAATATTGAATTGATATACAGTTGAATATGTTTCCATGAGTTATGATGAAATAGGAAATGATTTTTAAACGTGTTTTGGAAATCGTTGTTATATTTATGAAATCGTTAACGGCGGTAGCTGCACCTAGTTACATCGTTTTGATTAGGGAGAGTTACCCGTTAGATGGAGTCTTCCCTGTGAGAGATGTCATCCATAGGAGCAGAGGGCTATCAACAAGATGTAAGCTCCCTAATTGATTCGTGATGATGCGTTACGGGACTGAGAGGATAGGGTTATCCGTTAGATGGAGCCACCCCTAAGGAAAAGGTCACCCTTAGGAGGAAAGGGCTATCAATGAGATGAAGCCGCCTCTTAGTTTTCAAGAATTTATATTTTTACTTGTTTGATTTCCTATGATTTTTTTTTAGGTTGCTCGTTGTGATTTCACTGTTCTACAAATTGGATTTTAAGTTAATGGTTTTATTGTGTGTATACTTTACTTGAGATTTACCTATATTTTTGGCATTATTGTTTAGTACAATTGCCGCAAGTTTGTAAAACAATTATTTGTGCCTTTTTGTGTTTCCCTTCTAGTTGGTGGTGCTTGTTGTCTTCTCACTAAGCCTTTGTGACTTACATCTTCATGTTATTTTTATTTTTTTTTCAGATTTAGAGGCAGCTGAGTAACAGGTTGTCAGTAGATTCAAGTTTCGATCATGTTTTTGGTAGGCCACTTTGATCGAGGACCTTTTTTTGTAAAGTCTATTTAGTCGTGATGTATTTTGCCGCTATTTTGAGTCTATAAAGTCTTTTGGGAAATATATTAAATATTTAGATTATGCTATTTGAAATTGACTGAGTTAGAAGTTTAAACAGATATTTTGTAAATTTGGAAATGTTGAAGTTACAGAGAATACTCTGTCAAAATTTTGAGATAAATTATTTTTTTAAAATGGTTATTGAGAACGATTTAGTTGCTTAATTGTTAAGTTAGATGATAGGTTTGTCGAGCTAGGAGTATAGCTTGTGCGCCGGTCACGATGTTTGGTTTTCGGGTCGTGACAAAGTTGGTATGAGAGCTCAATTGTAGGTCCTAATAGCTGCAAACATAAGGTGATAATAGATTCTTGTCAGTAAATTGTGTACCTGGGATAAAAATACTTGCTATGGGCTATTAGCACTTTGTGAGTCTCATCTATTGTCTGAATCTGTGTTTAATGTCATCGTCACTATTGTTCCAATTTTCTTGTCGTCTTGTTAAATTTTTTATCAATGTTTTTTAATTAGGTGAGAATGCCATTCAAGACTAGGAATGCTACTATAAGGGAAATTGTTGATGAGTCAATTGCCCAAGTCCAAGGTTCTTGTCAAGGAGGTCGTATTTCAGTTCGTGCTCGAAATTGGCGTAGAGCTAATGTTGGTGGACGTGGCTTAGATGTCGATGTTGAGGTGCCTAAGAGAAGGCGCGGAAATCCAGCCATGGAAAAGTTTGCTGATGGTCTGCATTGATTATAATAGCTTGTGCAACAACTTGTTGGGGTTTTCGTTGGACAACAACATAAGGGTGATCAAAGACATGAAAATCTCAATGGTCAACAAGAGGTTAGACAAGTTGAGCAATAGAAGACTGTTGTAACAAGGGGGATTGAGGTTACTTTACCCGACTTCATAAAGCTTATACCCCCTACTTTTTTAAGGTCAATCGCGACTGAGGACCCACAACAATTCATTGATAGTCTAGAGCGGCATTCGAGAGCATTGGAATGTTCTAAGCAAAGAGTAGTAGAATTGACATCATTTGACATCATTTTAGCTAATAGATGTGGCACGTGATTGGTTTGATATAGTGCACATGGTAGACAAGTGGGGTCACCTCCGTTAGCATAAAGAGAGTTCTCTCAGTTGTTCACAGAAGAAACAAAGGGTTGAAGGATCCTACAGTAACTATCTGAGTCACAGCGGTGGATCTATGTTTGGGTATCAAGGGCAAGACCAACTCGTGTGTCAAATAGGTGGTCATAGTGAGAAGTCTTCTGGAACAGTGCAGAGTCGTAGATAAGATTATGGAGCAGCATCATAATCCATTTCCCTCAGAGACATTCCAATGTTTCAGCTACACGATGTTCTACTTGTGGTAGGTTTCACTTTGGAAACTGTTCCATAGATGGTAAGGTGTGCTATCAATATGGCCAAGTAGGTCACATTAGGAAGTATTGTCCTATAGACATGACACGTCCATCCTCTTGTTATGAATCAACACCAACAACTTTGGCATCTTCTTAGGCTCATTCTACATCCATGCGACAAAGTAGGAATTCTTCTGCATTGTTGGAACCAAGTTGGTTCTAAGTACTTAGGATTTTGATGTTTACAAAAGCACTCAATGTAATCTTATTTTGTACCTTGAATTATTAAATTAAATGCCACCAGAAACTGAAGTAATTAAAAGCAGAAGATCAAGGGATTCCAGAGATAGAATCTTGGAATTACCAGAAGATACTCCAGGATGTCAAAACATCACCAGAAGATATCTTTGTTGGCCCAGATCAGAAGAAAGCAAAGTCTGAAGCAAACCTGGACCAGACCAAAATGAAGCCTGCAAGAGGGAGACTTGATCCAGACCTGAAGGAATCAAATGTCAGATGTATTCCATAAGTTATTCTGACCAGAAGATGGCCTGGCAGTGAAATGATAAACAGTCCAGACTTGTTCCAGACTTCATCAGAGGATGAATTAATGGGTCCAGAACAAGAGAATTAACCCAGATTTGACCCATACCAGAAGATAGCATGGTTCAGGGTATGAAACTAAGTCCAGACCAGAAGAAATGATTTCCAGAATTGATCCAGACCTGATCCAAAATCAAAGGTAAAATGTCCAAACTGAAATATTACTTGTCCAGATTTAATTTCAGTTTAATCCATACCAAGTCCAAAATTGGTCCAGATCAGATGGAAGATTTCCAGATCAATAGTTCAGTTTTAATTATTTGGCCCAGTGTTGGTCGAGATCAGAAGATCAGACCATGGCCCAGTGTTGGCCGAAATCAGAAGGACAAAAGTGTGGTCCAGCAGTGGCCGAGATCAGAGGATCACAGCAGATCAGTTTGCTGGACCAGGATGGCCGAGATCATAAGATCAGAAGGTTAGGAAGTATGGTCCAGGGATGGCCGAAATCAGAGGATCACAGCATATCAATTAGTATGGTCCAGATGTGGACTAGCGCAGAAGATCAAATGGTCCAGATTTAATCGTGAGGATTAACGGTGGAGATTTTTATTGATTTTGATCAAAGTATTAAAAAAATTTGTTACAACAATAAAGTGAAGTATTGTGGAACACATGAGCTATTGGCAGGAAGAAACTAAACACATGATTGGCAAGTTATTTTGAAAGAAAATCATAAGCTTAAAAAAGATATGTTTTTTATTTAACTGAAGCCCAATTGGTCAAGATATTTTTGCAAGAGAATCCAGCAAGATTCAACTCGAAATTAAGCTTGGAAAAGGCCCTAATATGCATCTATAAAAGGAGTCTCGAGGCAGAATACTTAGCATCGAAAATCACAAAAGAGTCATAGACTTCCAAAGCAAACACTCAAGTTTTTAGTGAGGTTAATTCTGAGTTCCAGCTTTCAAGAAGCAAGCACTCGTGTTATTTTCTTTCCCTTGTGTTAGATCTAAGTTGTTGAAGTAGAGTCTACAATTTGAGGGAGTCAGAAGGGGTAGCAGATTACTTGGCAATTAGATTCAAGGCGTTTTAATTCCTTCTACAATCTGGTGTTGTCAGATTGGCAGGAGAAGACTTGACTTAGGAAGTCAAGGTGTTGTATTCCTCAAGAGTCTAGGATTATTAGACTGTTTGAGAAGACTGACTTGGAGGGTCAGTGGAACTGTTGTAATTCAAGGTTTGAATTAGTGAAATCCTTCAAGGTGAAGGGACTGGACGTAGCCTCGTTAATGGTGAACCAGTATAAAAATTTTGTGTTTTATTTTTTACTTTATATCCGCTGCTAACTCTGTTTTGATTCACAAGTTTTATTTTAAAAGTGTAAAAACAGGAAAAGTATTCAAGTTAGTCAAACACAACTCAACCCCCCCCTTCTCGTGTTTGCACCTTCAATTGGCATCAGAGCTCGGTCTCAAGGCTGAGCACTTAACAGTGTTTGAGCAAAGGTCCAAGGGGTTCAACATGGCAGAATCCAGAGAAGAATTGGGAGGCAACATCAACAGACCACCACTGTTTGATGGGGAATGGTTTGAGTATTGGAAGGACAGAATGAGAAGTTTTGTCATATCTCAAGATCCTGAACTATGAAGATGATAGTCAAAGGATACACTGCACCTACTGATCCAGAAGATCCAACTAAAAAACTTGACATGGATGATATGAAACCAGATCAGAGCAGATTACACAAACTTCATCACATGTCTGGAAACATCATGATCAATGCCATCACATTCAAGGAATTTGACAGATACACAGATAAGAAACAGCAAATGGCATATTCGACAGTCTGGTTCTGACCTATGAAGGAAGCCAGCAGGTTCAAGAAGCAAGGGCTAACATACTGGTCAAACAGTATGACATGTTCAAGATGGAAGATGATGAAGACATTGATGAAATGTTCTATAGATTCCAAACTCTGTTATCTGGACTAAAAGTATTAAGGAAAAGCTACACCACTGCAGATCATGTAAAGAAGATCCTCAGAAGCTTACCAGCCAAATGAAGACCAAAGGTTACTGCACTACAGGAAGCTAGGGATCTGAATACCTTAAGACTTGAAGATCTGATCAGCTCACTCAGGTCTCATGAAATAGAACTAGAAGCAGATGAACCAAAGAAGAAGAAGAATCTGGCTCTGAAGTCGAAACAGAAGAAATCTGCAAGGGCAAAATCAGAATCAGAGGATAGTAACAGTGATGATATGGCTTACTTAACCAAAAAGATGGTTAAGATCTGGGAAAACAGGAAGAGGAGAGGTTCCAAGAAGAAACATAACAACAAAGATAAGGAAGAATCTGACAATAAGAACATCATCTGCTATGGATGCAATGAACCTAGACATATCAAGTCAGAATGTGCAAATCTGGAAAAGGCAAATAGCACAAGAAGAGTAACAGATTCAGAAAGAATGGTCTAATGGCTGCATCAGAATCAGAAGAAGAATCGTCTGATGAAGAAGAAGCAAAAACAGCAATGACGGCACACATCAGTTCTGCTTCTGGACCTCATAAAGGCATGATTTCAAGAAGGAAAGCAGGCAGAAGGAAGAATGAACGAAGTAGTCATTCAAGCAAGTCTGGAAGCACATCAGAGGAAGCAATTCTATCTCTGATGTTTCATACCAACTCAAGTTCTAGATACAACTGAGGCTCTGGAACAGAATCAGAAGATGAAGACAGTGAGGTATTTTCTGATCTCTCTCAACCTGAATTAATTGAGACTTTAAAAGACTTGTTAAATGCAAACAATAAGATGTCTTTAAAAATTGAAAACTCATAGGGAAGATAAGAAAAATCTTACCAAAGAAGTCCAAGTTTTGAAGAATCAAAATTCTGAGTATGCAACTGAAAACAAGGATTTTAACACTAAAGTTGCAAGACTCAAATCTGAAAATCAAACTCTCAAAAGCAACGGTTGTTCCACTTCCAAAATTGTTTGTGAATCTGATATGCATTAACAATTTTTTCAAAACTTTATTTCTAATGGAATGGAAAGAAGTAAATATGCATCTATGATTTATGGAAACAGTAACATTGGAAAGAGAGGTCTTGGTTTTACAGAAACTAATGCTGATACTAAAACTGTTCATTCTGATATTTGTGCTAAGAAAGGTCACTCTGAATTATCTTGTCCAATGGTAATATCTAAACAAGATCAGAGAGCTGTTAAAACTAACAAACCTGGACCCAATCAGTTCTGGGTACCAAAAGATCAAATTGTCTATGTTTTAGATATTCTGAGCAACCAGAAGGAGACACCAACAATGGTGCCTGGACAATGGATGTTGGCAATGCACAAGCAGAAGAAGGTTAATGTTCCAACATCTACCAAACAGAAGCCAAGTGACTCTGGTAGAAGAAGAACTGGTCAACACAATACCTATCAGAACAAGAACCAAAATCATAGGTGGAACAGTTGAAGTTCAGTATATATCAGCAGCAGGATGTAGTTCACAGTTACTCTAGATGAAACATCAACTTGAAGATTACAACATCTTTGAAACCAATATCCCTTTGTTCTGTGATAACACTTCATCCATAAACCTAACCAAGAACCCTATCTTACACTCTAGAGCCAAACACATTGAAATAAAACACCATTTCATTAGGGACCATGTTCAAAAAGGGACTTTAAGCATCCAGTTTATGGACACTGATCATCAATGGGCTGATATCTTCACCAAAGCATTACCAGAAGATAGGTTCGAGTTCATCAAGAAGCATCTCAGCATTACCTCCATATTTAACTAGCTTAAGTAGTCATCTGAGGAGTTTTTTAATTTCTTGTAATTTTATTTTCTATCTTTCATTTTCTGTTTTACTTTCTGTAATTTGTAAAGAGAAAAACAAAAAATACAAAAATAGTAGGACTTCTTTTTGGCTGATGACAAAAAGGGGGAGAGAGAGAGAGAGAGAGAAAGGAGAAATAAGTAGAAAATGAGAGATAAAAAGAAAGGAGGAGCAAAAAAGAAAGAGATGAAAAGAGGAGAAATAAGTAGAAAAGGAGAGGAATCAGGGAGAGAGAAAAAGAAAGAGTGAAAAAGAGAAGGAGTTGAAAAGGAGAGAAAACAGGGAGAGAGAAAAACAAAGAGAGAAAAAGAAAGAGTGAAAAGAGAAGGAGTTGAAAAGGAGAAGAAAAAGTCAGTATCAGACTTAGGGGGAGAGATTGGTCTGAGGGGGAGTAATTCAAGTCTTCGAGTTATCAACTAGCAAAATAAGTTAAGGTTTTGTCATCATCAAAAAGGGGGAGATTGTTGGAACCAAGTTGGTTATAAGTACTTAGGATTTTGATGTTTACAAAAGCACTCAATGTAATCTTATTTTGTACCTTGAATTATTAAATTAAATGCCACCAGAAACTGAAGTAATCAGAAGCAGAAGATCAAAGGGTTCCAGAGATTGAATCCTGGAATTACCAGAAGATACTCCAGGATGTCAAAACATCACCAGAAGATATCTTTGCTGGCTCATATCAGAAGGAAGCAAAGTCAGAAGGAAACCTGGACCAGACCAAAATGAAGCCTGCCAGAGGGAGACTTGATCCAGACCTGAAGGAATCAAATGTCAGATGTATTCCATAAGTTATTCTGACCAGAAGATGGCCTGGCAGTGAAATGATAAACAGTCCAGACTTGTTCCATACTTCATCAGAGGATGAATTAATGGGTCCAGAACAAGAGAATTAACCCATATTTGACCCAGACCAGAAGATAGCATGGTTCAGGGTATGAAACTAAGTCTAGACCAGAAGAAATGATTTCCAGAATTGATCCAGACCTGATCCAAAATCAAAGGTAAAATGTCCATACTGAAATATTACTTGTCCAGATTTAATTTCAGTTTAATCTAGACCAAGTCCAGAATTGGTCCAGATCAGAGGGAAGATTTCCATATCAATAGTTCAGTTTTAATTATTTGGCCAAGTGTTGGCCGAGATCAGAAGGTCAGACCATGGCCCAATTTTGGCCGAAATCAAAAGGACAGAAAGTGTGGTCCAGCAGTGGCCGAGATCACAGGATCACAGCAGATCAGTTTGCTGGACCAGGATGGCCGAGATCAGAAGATCAAAAGGTTGGGAAGTGTGGTCCAGGGATGGCCGAAATAAGAGGATCACAGCATATCACTTAGTATGGTCCAGATGTGGACTAGCGCAGAAGATCAAATGGTCCAGATTTAATCATGAGGATTAACGGTGGAGATTTTAATTGATTTTGATCAAAGTATTAAAAAGATTTGTTACAAAAATAAAGTAAAGTATTGTGGAACACAGGAGCTGTTGGCGGGAAGAAACTAAAGACATGATTGGCCAGTTATTTTGAAAGAAAATCTTAAGCTTAAAAAAGATATGTTTTTTATTTAAATGAAGCCCAATTGGTCAAGATATTTTTGCAAGAGAATCCAGCAAGATTCAACTCGAAATTAAGCTTGGAAGAGGCCCTAATATACATCTATAAAAGGAGGCTCAAGGCACAATACTTAGCATCGAAAATCACAAAAGAGTCATACACTTCAAAAGCAAACACCCAAGTTTTCAGTGAGGTTAATTGTGAGTTCCAACTTTCAAGAAGCAAGCACTCGTGTTATTTTCTTTCCCTTGTGTTAGATCGAAGTTGTTGAAGTAGAGTCTACAATCTGAGGGAGTCAGAAGGGGTAGCAGATTAATTGGCAATTAGATTCAAGGCGTTGTAATTCCTTCTACAATCTGGGGTTGTCAGATTGGCAGGAGAAGACTTGACTTAGGAAGTCAAGGTGCTGTATTCCTCAAGAGTCTAGGATTGTTAGACTGTTTGAGAAGACTGACTTGGAGGGTCAGTGGAACTGTTGTAATTCAAGGTTTGAATTAGTAAAATCCTTCAAGGTGAAGGGATTGGACGTAGCCTCGTTAACGGTGAACCAGTATAAAAATTCTGTGTTTTATTTTTTACTTTATATGTGCTGCTAACTCTTTTTTTATTCATCAAGTTTTGTTTTGAAAGTGTAAAAACAGGAAAAGTATTCAAGTTAGTCAAACACAATTCAACCCCCCCCCCTTCTCGTGTTTGCACCTTCAAGAGGTTCAGGAACATCTCAGTAGGGAGATAGAGGGTTTGGTGGTAGGGGTCAAACACCAGCAGGAAGAAGTCGGGCTTGAGTGTTTGCTTTGACTCGTCAGGATGCTCTGACATCCAATGCAATAGTTACATGTATACTTTCTGTTTGCTCTAGAGATGCTCTTGTTTTGTTTGATCTTAGAGCTACACATTCTTTGCTATCCTTGCGGTTTGCTACTCGACTTGGTAAATGTTCATCTTTTCTAGAAGAAGCTTTAGTTGTGGCTCCACCTGTTGGAGGAAATTTGCTTGCTAAGTCAGTGTATCGTTCTTGTGATAAAACTATTGAGCGAAAGATGTTGCCTGTTGATTTAGTAGTTATTGACTTGATAGATTTTGATGTGATTTTGGGTATGGTTGGTTGGCTTTTCATCATGCCACTTTGGATTGTCATAGCAAAGCGGTGAAATTTGAGATATCGGGGCAATCAGTTTTCTCGTTTCAAGGAGAACGTTGTTGGGTACCACATAACCAAATCTCAGCCTTAAGAGCTAGCAAGTTAATGAGAAGAGCTTGTCAAGGGTTCTTAGCCTTGGTAAGGGATACACAAGTGGCCGAGGACTTCAAGAGATCAAGTGCCCCAACAGAACTTAAGGAGTTAAGGGAGCAACTTCAAGATCTTCTTGATAAGGGTTTTATTCACCCAAGTTCTTCTCCTTGGGGAGCACCGACATTGTTTGTAAAGAAGAAAGATGGATCTATGCAGTTGTGTGTAGACTATAGGCAGTTGAATAAAGTAACTGTAAAGAATAAATATCCTTTACCATGAAATGATGAGTTGTTTGATCAACTTCAAGGAGCTCAATGTTTTTCTAAGATTGATTTATGATCGGGGTATCACCATCTGAAGATTATGAGGGATGATATAACAAAAAGAGCTTGTCGCACGCGTTATGGACATTATGAATTTTTGGTTATCATTTGGGATTACTAATGCCCCAACAGCTTTTATGGATTTGATGAATCGCGTTTTTAAACCATTCTTGGATAAATTCGTGATTGTGTTTATTGATGATATCCTTGTTTATTCCAAGAGTAAAGAAGAACACGAGCAACAATGAGGTTGGTTTTGCAAACCTTAAGAGATAAACAATTATATGTCAAATTCTCTAAACGTCGGTTTTGGCTAGACAATGTGGCATTTTTAGGTCATGTTGTGTTTAAGAATGGAATAAGTGTTGATCTCAGTTGTAACACCCCGATTTTTAACAGCGCGAGTGTATTTTTTTTCAAAACAAATAAAAGAATTTCAACTTAATTCAAAAGAATAAAAAGAATTTAAAATTAAAACATTCAAACATAGAAGGTGTCGTAATTCAAAACGACAAAAGTAATTAAATGATTACACCAAAAATTTTGGACCATGGACCCACCAACTTAAATCACTATCAAAGTGCATAATAGATACAGTCATCCCAAAAGGAATAAATACAACCATCAAAATACCAGGGGCCCTATACATCCAAACTAGTCTAGTCTGATCATGCACTAAAGCTACAGTAGCAAGGGTTTCCGCCGCATTTTCTACAAGTCTCTTCTCCATCCCAGTTGTCGGACTCTCTGCGTCATCCGCAAATACTCCGTACGTGAAGATCAAGGAAAACTAACGACATCTCCGTCGTTAGTGTATCCGTCGGTGGTATGGGTTTGGGTCACCAACAATAATTTTCCACAATAATTGTAAAGAGTCACCAACCGAAATTAACAATTACCAATTAACAATTATGTCAAAGATAACAAGTACATACATGGCATGTTCCAATGCAATAACAACATTGATAAATAAGTATGCTCACTTATTAAAAATGTATGACATCCACATTTTTGAGAAACAAACAATTTAACATATAAATCATGTTGCAAGTCCAAATACAATCAACAAATCACAATAACTCATTACGCACTTAGAATTTTTACGATACTTGCACACATCGATTCATAACAATCATGACTCTCAAGTCAACCAACCCAATGCAATGTGTCTATGTCAATGTACACAACTCGGGAATTTCCAAGATGAAAACCTTCCTTGAAAGGTGCGTAAATCATAATTGAACCGCCTATCATAGGCCAAGATACTAATTACCGAGGTTTAGTCGCATCACAGACTAACACGATTTAAGGGTGTAGCCTATCACAGGCCTACACATAAGTTAAATCCTCGAAAGGATATAATAAACGGTCAAATCCACGCGGAACCATTCTGTAGCCCATCGCGGTCACTACTTAACTTCGTGGCTCATCACAGTCACCACATACCAACCAAACTCTCATCCAAGGGGTGTAAATCGTAACTATACCGCCTATCACAGGCCAAGATACTACTAATTACCAAGGTGCAGTCGCATCACAGACTAGAACGATTTACGTGTGTTAGCCTCTCACAGGCCCTACACACAGAAGTTAAATCCTCGCACGGATAAAATGGACCACCACGAACACGCGGCCTCTCCGTAGCCCATCAGGGTCACTACTTAACTTCACGGCCCATCACGGTCACCGCATCAAACTCTGTGGCCCATCGCGGTCACCACCTGACTATGCAATGCATGAGCATACTCTGCTTCTCTTCACTGAAATCAGTATGCAAATGCAATATGGGACCCAAACACTTCATCACCACCCAAACAATCTCAAGAACCTCATATAGTTTATCATATGCCTTACAAATGTTCTCCAAATATTTAAGTGCATAAACCAACATTTAAAAATAGAATTTTTGATGAAATTTCAATTTGTATTCGAATACAGCTACCTTGTAGCCGAATACAGATGCGACAACAGTAGCAAAATCTGCAATTTTGTATTCGAATACGAGGTTGTCGTAGCCGAATACAGATGCGAAGTCAGTAGCAAAATTTGCAATTCTGTATTCGAATATGAGGTTGTCGTAGCCGAATACAGATGTTCAGTCAAAAGCAAAAACTGCAATTCTGTATTCGAATACGAAATTTTCGTAGCCGAATACGGATGCTAAGTCAGTAGCAAAAATCACGTATTTGTATTCGAATACGGGGAGTCGTATTCGAATACGAGGTTCAAAATTTGAATAAAAACTTGAACTTTGCAGAAGTGTATTCAAATACGTCAGTGCCGTATCTGAATACATCTTTGAAAACAGTGGGATTTTCCAGAAAATTCACTTCAGTTTCACAACACTTTTCTTTGAAAACCAACACAAACACCATAACACCATCACAACTTCTTTAACCACAAAATCCAGAACATCATCAACACAACATAAATGACTTCTTGCTCATCAACACAACAATAAAAACATCATCAATACAACAACAAAGCCAGCAACAACAACAGAACAGCAATATCTCAGTACAATGCATTTTGATCATCCACAACAAACATGCAATGGCAGTTTTATTGTCAAAAAATAACATCACGTTTTTTTTATTATAAACATCACATAATAATCATCCCTCAAACATGCATTTAAAGTCCGTACATACAATCTAAAAAGTTGGAAGGAGCCACTTACCTTCGTTACGTTTTCTTGCTCGTTTTCGTTACCGCGACTAAAACCGGCAAAACTCCCGCTCGCGTCTTCGCTACCAAAGTTAGTTCACTAGCACCGTAATGATGAGAGGAGTAACTTTCCCTCTTGACACTCTTCGATTTGAGGCTTGGACTTCCAAGTAATGTAAGTTTTGAGGATGCTCTTTCTCTTTACCAACACAAACAGAACAAGAAGAAAGAGGAAGAAACTGTTTTTCTACGGGCAGGTGAGAGAGGAGGAAGTCTTTCTCTTTCTATTTCTGATTTTTTTTTCCTTTCCTCTCTCTTGCACACATATATATACACATACTCTCACTTACTATGTATAAATATATATATTAAAACTTAACCCTCAAGTAACTAAATAATTTCGTCGCAACTCGATTGACGGATAATTTCTTGATCAACTGCCCAATATTTAATTATTCTTAATTAAATTAAATTATCCTTCGTCCAATAAGTTTAGTAATTCTCAAAAATATTTATATATATAAAAATATACATATATTAAACATTTTACAAATATCCCAAAATATATTTGATATTAAATCCATAATTTAATTTTAAAATTAAGGGTCTTACACCGGTAAGGTGAAAGCAATGCAGAATTGGCCCGGACCTACCACAATAAAGGAGATTCGGAGTTTTCTTGGTTTAGTTGGTTATTATCGACGTTTTGTGAAGGATTTCTCAAAAATCGCATCTTTGTTGACTAGGTTGACCTAGAAGAAAGTTGAGTTCCGATGGACCGATGCTTGTGAGGAAAGCTTTCAAAAATTAAAGGAGCACTTGACGTGAGCACCTATTTTGGCATTACCCCTAGGTGGTGAAAGTTATGCAATTTATTGTGATGCTTCTAGAGTTGGTCTCGGTTGTGTACTTATGCAATAAGGTAAAGTTATTGCCTATGCATCTAGACAACTCAAGCAGCATGAGGTAAACTATCCCACACATGATTTGGAAATGGTTGCAATGATTTTTGCTCTTAAGATTTGTACGCACTATCTATATGGTGAAACTTGCGAGATTTATGTCGATCATAAAAGTCTTAAGTATATCTTTCAACAACGAGATTTAAATTAAGACAAAGAAGATGGATGAAGCTCTTGAAAGATTATGATTGCACAATCTTATACCACCCAGGGAAGGAAAATGTTGTTGCAGATGCTTTGAGTAGGAAATCCATGGGTAATCTCTCTCATATAGCAGAAGTAAAGAGGCCAATAGTTAAAGCATTTCAAGAAATTGTTGAAAGTGGAATTCAATTTGAACATAATCATTCGAGGTTATTTTTAGCCCATGTACAAATTCGTCCAACCATAGTTGATGATATCAAGGAAGCTCAAAGTCAAGACTCATACTTAGTGAATATGGTAAAACATGTTCATAATGGTAAAATTTCAGATTTTTCAGTTATTTCTGATGGTGTGCTGAGGTTGAAGTCTCGATTGTGTGTTCCAAATGTTGGTGGCTTAAGGAGGAAAATTTTAGAGGAGTCTCATCATTTTTCTTATAGTATTCACCCAGGTTCTAACAAGATGTATCAAGACTTGATAGAATTGTATTGGTGGGAAGGGCTGAAGAGAGACGTAGCAGATTTTATCTCTAATTGCTTAGTGTGTCAACAAGTAAAGGTTGCACATCAAAAGCCTGTAGGATTACTTCAACCTGTTGAAACACCTGGATGGAACTAGGAAGGCATCGCTATGGATTTTGTCACAGGATTACCACGCACCCAAAAGGGTTGTCACTCGGTGTGGGTGATTATAGATCTGTTGACCAAATCTGCATATTTCTTGCCTGTGAAGACTACTTATACTGCATCTCAATATGCCAAACTTTATTTAGATGAAATTGTCTCTTTGCATGGTGTACTAGTGTCTATTATTTCTTACCATGGGGCACAATTTACTGCTCAATTTTGGAAGTCATTCCAAACTTCATTAGGAACTCGTTTGAAGCTTAGCACGACTTTTCATCCTCAAATAGATGGCCAGTCTGAAAAGGACCATACAAATATTAGAAGATATGTTTTGTGCTTGTATTATGGATCTTTGAGGTAGTTGGGATCAACATTTACCATTGATAGAATCTGCATACAATAATAGTTATCAATCTAGTATTCAGATGGATCCATTTGAGGCCTTGTACGAAAGACGGTGTGTGTCTCCGACAGGATGGTTTGAAGTTGGATAAGCTAAACTAGTCGGTCCAAAGTTGATTCAAGATGCCATTGAAAAGGTTAAATTGATTCGAGATCGCTTAATGATAGCTCAAAGTAGAAAAAAAATCTTATTCTGATAAGAGGTGTCGTCCCTTAGAGTTTTCAGTGGGAGAACATGTATTCCTACGTGTGTCGCCAATCAAAGGAGTTTTGCGATTTGTTAAAAAGGGAAAACTAAGTCCAAGGTTCATTGGACCATTTGAAATTTTAGAAAGGATTGGACCGGTAGCATATCGCTTGGCACTTCCACCGGATCTCTCGGGAGTTCATCCAGTCTTTGATATTTCGATGCTTTGAAGGTATCTTCATGACCCTTCTCATGTGATTAATCATGAAGATGTGCAGCTAGATAAGAGTCTATCATACGTTGAGCATCTGGTAGATATATTAGATCACAAAGTGAGGAGTTTACGCTCGAAGGATATTATTTCAATAAAAGTTCTTTGGCGTGGTCCATCTGGTGAAGAAACAACTTGGGAACCCGAAGAAGTCATTCGTGCAAAGTACCCACACTTATTTGAAACTCAAGGTCAGTAGTATTAGAAGAAAAAAAATCAAATAAATTCAAGGATGAATTTTCATAAGGGGAGTAGATTGAAACACTCTATTTCATTAAAATGAATTTTTTTTATTATTTATTATTAACATTAATATTAAATAATTAAAACCAAACCAACTTCACTCCACTTCATTCTTCCACCTCACATTTTCCCCTCATTCTTCTTCTTCTTCTCTCTCTCGGCAACATCCTTCTTCTCCCCCATTTTTTTTCCTTCTTACTTTCTCCTTGCTTCTTCTCACTCCACTACACATAAACCCTCAACCTTTGAAATGAATTTAACATCCCCAAAAGCATAACTTCTCACACTCCTACATATGCGCTTGGTTAGGATTTTGGGTTAGGGTTTGTGCTATAAGGAATGAGAAGGGTACCTATTTCTTGAGAGTTGTTTATTGAGACTCTCTGAGGTAAATACACAACTCTAATACTAGTATGAATCTCTAGAAGAAAAAAAACGTAATTTTGTTTAATCATCTTATTTTTTGTGTTTAGAGTAGATTTAAAGGATTTTATGGTTTCCTAGAGTTAGCTAAACATTAGAATAATTTTTCTAAAGTCTTGAAAATATTTTTTATATTCAGATTTGTTAGCTGATGTCATGTCTGCTGCTCTGAGAGTTGTTGGAAAACAACTTAGGTTATTTTACATAGTTGTGAGTAGACGAAGATCATTGTCGTATATTTTTATTATGCTATATTTATTATTTTACTCGTTTTCTATAGTAAGGTATTTATTTAAAATGTGGGAAACACAACCTTTGAATTTTTATCGATTTCATCCTTTATTTATTTTAATGGTCTTGGTTATATAATATGTCATTACTTTGATTTATGTATGAGTTATAAAGTATTTAAATATTGAATTGATATACAGTTGAATATGTTTCCATGAGTTATGATGAAATAAGAAATGATTTTTAAACATGTTTTGGAAAACGTTGTTATAATTATGAAATCGTTAACGGCGTTAGCTGCACCTAGTTATATCGTTTTGATTAGGGAGAGTTACCCGTTAGATGGAGCTGCCCCTATGAGAGATGTCATCCATACGAGGAGAGGGTTATCAACAAGATGTAAGCTCCTTAATTGATGATGCGTTGCGGAACTGATAGGAGAGGGCTATCCGTTAGATGGAGCCACTCCTAAGGGAAAGGTCACCCTTAGGAGGAAAGGGCTATCAATGGGATGAAGCCGCCTCTTAGTTCTCAAGAATTTATATTTTTACTTGTTTGATTTCCTATAATTTTTTTTTAGGTTTCTCGTTGTGATTTCACTTTTCTACAAATTAAATTTTAAGTTAATGGTTTTATTGTGTATTCTTTACTTGAGATTTACCTATATTGTTGGCAGTATTGTTTAGTATAATTGTCGCAAGTTTATAAAACAATTATTCGTGCCTTTTGTGTTTCCTTTCTAGTTGGTGGTGATTGTTGTTTCCTCACTAAGTCTTTGTGACTTACCCCTTCATGTTGTTTATTTTTTAAAAAATTCACAGGCAGCTTAGTAACAGGTTGTTAGTAGATTCAAGTATCAATCAAATTTTTTGGTAGACCTCTTTGATTGATGACCTTTGTTTGTAAAGTCTATTGAGTCGTGATGTATTGTGTAGCTATTTTGAGTCTAGAAAGTATTATGGGAAATGTATTAAATATTTAGATTATGCTATTTGAAATTGACTGAGTTAGAAGTTTAAACAAAAATTTTGTAAATTTGAAAACGTTGAAGAATACTCTATCGAAATTTCAAGTTAAATTATATTTTTTTTAAATGGTTATTGAGAACGATTTAGTTGCTTAATTGTTAAGTTAGTTGATAAGCTTCTCAAACTAGGAGTATAGCTTGTGCGCCGATCGCGACGTTTGTTTGATTTTCGGATCGTGACACAAGATTTTTGTAACAGCTTTGTAAGTAACATTTCATAAATTGATAGGACGAAATTGCTTCATAGAAGTAACAGGCTCAACTTTTGGAATTAAAGTAAAGAGAGTCTCGTACAAATCCGCAATTTTACCGGATTAGAAAAACCTCTTGGAGAAGACTGATAAATGTCTCTCCAACCACATGCCATTGAAATTTGTAAAAGATAACCTAAAAACCAGAAATCCCAGGAACCTTGAATACGCCCATGCTATGGACACATCTAGTAATCTCTTATCTAGTGACCATACCACCAATCATAATAATATCTTATCTAGAGATCATACCACGTTGTTAAGCAGTAATTTGTTTCTTCACTGCATTACCTTACATGCAATGAATCAAAGTTTATAATTAGCAATATTACTTATTAATCTTTATTAGGAGGAGGAAAGTAGCTTGGGGTTTATAATGAGCCGCAAACATCGCACTCATTTAATGTTGTGTCTGCATTTAACTTTGCAACAAGGCCTTTCATTGCACCATGAAACCACGACTCAACGCAAACGCGATACGACTAATAACATAACCATAACTATGTAGCTTCAAATCAATTACAAGAAGGCAATTGCAAATAAATATTTACTTATAATATCTACAAATGACAACACATGCATAACACAATACTTTTAAATGTCAATAGATTTTGGAAAGAGCAAGAAAAAGGAAGCATCCTACTGCATTTATGCGAAATGGCAGGCCAGTCCATCACAAAGTTATGAACAATTCATTTTTTTCAGTCATATTCTAATATAATGTTAATTTGGCCACTCAGTTTGAAACCTTCAGTTGGAAACCGTTTTCACTAAGCCTTGAAGACAGTAGGAAGATGGCCATGACATAAATTTATTCACAATTGATTTTTACAATAGGCACCTCAAGGATGTACAACATACCCTTACTCATAATTCCCCAATGAGAAACACAAGTATGGAGGAAAAGTAGCTCGATGTTTACTTATTAAGATGCAATTACGTTTGAAAGGAAAACACCAACTACTCTCCTCACTACCTCAACGTCATATTCATCTAAGTCCTATAAACAAAAGCTAAAACATATAAACATAAGCTAAAATCATATAAATAAGAAAACAAACATATGAAACAAAGACCACTGCTATGGAAAACGCTACAAATAAAGATGTGAAGAAAAAACAAAATTC
This sequence comes from Cicer cuneatum, assembly GCA_037974295.1. Taxonomy (NCBI): domain Eukaryota; kingdom Viridiplantae; phylum Streptophyta; class Magnoliopsida; order Fabales; family Fabaceae; genus Cicer; species Cicer cuneatum. The sequence continues at coordinate 18,671,519 of JBBPBO010000003.1, forward strand.
ACCGCACCAAAGCTACCAACCAGGATGCGAGAAAGAAAGAAAGCAAGCGCCAAAACCTAATAAAATCAGTAAACAAATTATATTAGATGCGCAAAAAACCTAACAAAATCAAAACCATAATAAACTGTATTAAACCTAACAAAATTAAAATCATAGAGAAGAGAGAATGTAAGAGATATTATACCTCTTGAACCTGAAATCAAAACCATAATAAACCAAATTAAACCTAACAAAATTAAAATCATAGAGAAGAGATATTATGCCTGTTGAACCTGAAATCAAAACCATAGAAAACCTAAAAACAATCAAAATCGCAGATAAGAGAGATTATACCTCTTGAACCTGAAATATTTGTGTGAAAGAGGCGTTCAGAGAAGAGGAAAATTAAAACAGAGAGAAGAGGAAGATTGAAGAGCAACAAAGTCACTCGGTGAGGGAGTCAGAGTCTCAGAGAGAATCAATCAAAAGAGGAAGTTAGAAGAGAAGAGGAAGATTCATTCGGTGATTTTGAGATTTGGAGAAATTAAGCGCTAATTGATTTTCGCAGAAGAGAGAGATTAAAATAAAACCCGCACAAATTGTTTTTGCAGCACAAAATTGATTTATCCGCTGTCTAACCGTGGCAAATTCATATCACTATCAAATCAAAACCTTCAATATGCAAAAAATATAAACAACAAATATATGACCAATTTTCAACGTGGAAAATTCACCAATCACCCCGATCAAATAAATAGTTTCATTATAATCAAATAAGGAATCTTAAAATGATGTACAAATTGTATTTACATCCAGCCAAAATAACAAAGCATTAAAGCATACAAACGAAAAGCAAGAAGAAGAAAAAACACCTCAAAAACCTAATGCTGTACAAGCATTGTTCCTCCATCTCCATACGTCATTTCGCCTATCGGAACGTTGAAAAGGAAGACTTGTATGTTGCGAACCTGTTGTCTAAAAATCAGCCTAATCCAACGGTTAATCCAACAGTCAATGTTTTTCTGAGACTGATTTGATAAAATGGATAATAGAGTTTACTCTTTTCTTTTCTCTTTTGGTGACTTTTTTTTTTCAAAATAGTCTCTCTGACAACTCTAATACCCAACATATCTCCCTCTCACGACTATGTGGAGATAATCGACAAATCGGTGATATCACAACAAGTTTCAAACTTCCCTCTTGGTAATGTGTAAGCCATCATATCAGAACCATTATAATCAGTATGAACTTTAGTCAACTCCAACAACTTAGCTTCCAAAACATCATGTATCAAATGATACCTCACATCAATGTGTTTGGACCTACTATGAAATGTCGAATTCTTACCAACATGTATAGCACTTTGACTATCGACAAATTATACTTATTTGTCATGAATAAACTTAAGCTTGTGCAAGAATTTCTTCAACCAAATCAACTCTTTGCATGCTTCGATAATAGCAATGAACTTTGCCTTAGTTATAGACAATGCTACACATTTTTGTAATCTAGACTGCCAAGCCACAGCTCCCTATACAAATTTAACTATGTAGCTTGAAGTAGACTTCCTCGAGCCAATATCTCCAGCCATATCTGAGTCGGAGTATCCCACAAAAAATAGGTTTGTAACCTCCAAACCAAAGCCTCCTACATCTAGTACCATGAAGATACCCCAAAATCCATTTTACAGCATTCCAATGCTCTCTACCTACATTTGACAAAAATCTACTAATTGTACCAACATGTGCAATATTTGGTCTTGTACACACCATTGCATACATCAAACTACCTACAATAGACGCATAAGGATCTCGTACCATGTCTCTTTTCTCATCTTCACTAGAAGGACTTTGTTTAGAATTCAACTTAAAATTAATAGCAAGATAAATACTTACAGCCTTAGAGTTTTCCATCTGAAACTTTTGCAACACTCTATCAAAATAGTGTTCTTGTGACATCCAAAGTTTCTTCTCCTTTGTGTTACACATGATTCGTATGCCAAAAATTTGTTTAGATGCTCCCATGTCTTTCATGGCAAAGAACTCGTCCAACTACTTCTTTAACATGTTAATCTTGGAAATATTTTTCCCAACAATAAGTATGTCATCAACATATAATAACAAGATACTGAAATCAACGTTAGAAAATTTTCTAACAAATACACAATGGTCAAAAGTAGTCTTCATGTACCATTGGTCACGCATAACAAACTTAAACTTTTTGTACTACTGCCTTGAAGCTTGCTTCAAACCGTATAGACTCTTTCTCAGTCTACACACATAGTTTTACTTGCCTTTAACAAGAAAACAATTAGGTTGCTTCACGTAAACTTCTTCCTCCAAATCACCATGAAGGAAAATCGTTTTTACATCCATTTGCTCTACCTCTAAGTCAAGAGTAGCTACCAAACTCAACACGGTTCTAATCGATGACATTTTTACCACAGATGAGAAAATCTCATTAAAATCAATACCCTTTCTTTGACAGAAACATTTCACCATTAATATGGCTTTATACCTCGGAGACTTTGAGTTACTTTCAAGCTTCACTTTATAGATCCACTTGTTTTCCAAAGCCCATTTGCCTTTTGGCAACTTCATTAAATCATAAGTGTGATTACCATGCAAGGATTTCATCTCATTATGCATTGCATCCAACCACTTTTGACTTTCTTCACTCTTTGTGGCATCTCGAAAACACTTAGGTTCCCCTTCATCAATCAAAATCACATGCTCCTCAGAAACATACCTTATAGATGGTTGTCTTTGCCTCTTAAACCTCTTGAGTTAGGTTTGAGATGATTCAGAAGCATAATTAAGATTCTCATCATGTGACAACTCATGATCTTCACATGTTGGGGTATTTACCTCATCCCCAAGCTGATGATCATCAACACAATCATGTGGTTCATGATTCTAAACATTACCATCAGTAGTATCCAAATCAAGACCACGTGACCAAACTGGATCACCATCAGCCAAGATGTTATCTCTCTTAGGTGTAGTCTTCTCCACCTTATCAATGTCTTCAATAGTTTGGTCTTCCATTAACACTACATCACAACTTTTGATGACCTTTTTCTCTATAGGATCATTCAACTTGTAGCCAAATTCATCCTCACCATAACCAATGAAAATACATTGCTTTGACTTTGCATCCAACTTGGATCTTTCATCCTTTGGAACATGCACAAGTTTTAGGAGGAGTCTTTTCATGTGTTATACTCTGTTGTTTGCAATAGAGATCAAAGGGTCCATAATACTCACCATCGTTGTTAGTACGAATAAGTTTCAGCTTCTTGCTTGTCTGCCTCTCAACCAAAGCATGAAATTATTTGAACTTCTCCAACACTTGGTATTTTATAGTTTCCTAGAACAATCATCAATAAAAGTAACAAAATCAAGTGCACCATTAAAAGATTTTACCTTTAAAGGGTCACAAATGTCATAATGCACCAACTGAAGCAACTCATACTTTCTAGAGGGAGGATGTTTTTTGAAGGACACTCTAGTTTGTTTATCAATCATGTAGCGAGAACATTTCTCCAAATATACATTCTTCAATCCTAGAAGCACATCTTTTATGGCTAAACAATTTAACCTTTTTTCACTTATATGACTAAGCCTTTGGCCACAAACATGCTTCTATATCCATAGCATTCACACTGTCTTTAGCATCCAAAGCTTTTGTCAAATACAGTTTACTAATTTTCTCCCCTCTAGCCACAACCATGTTACCATTGTTGAGTTTCCACTTTCAAGAAGCAAAATGATTATAAAAACCATTATCATCAAGCATATGCACATAGATCATATTGAAGCAAACATCAGGAGCATGTTTTGTTGGAACCAAGTTGGTTCTTGCAATTAAAGTTTTGATGTTAACAAATGTATTTTATGAAAATGACATATTTGTCTTAGAAAAAGAATGAAAAATGTCATTAGAAGAATATATCAGAAGATGACGCCACTAGAAGTAGAAATCAGAGGATGACGTCACCAGAGGATATCTCCAGAGGATATCATCAGATGAATCTGTCAGAGAAAAATGCACAAAATAGAATCTGAGAAAAATGCTTAAAACAGAATCTAAAAAATGCTCAAAGCAGAAGCGGAGCAAAATGCTCAAAACAGAATCTGAGCAAAAGACTCAAAACAGAATCTGAGCAAACTACTCTAGAATATTCTTAAAACAGATTAATCGAAATACACTCCTGAAATAAAGCATCAGTGAAGCCCTAAAGTTCAACTATAAATAGAGGCTTAATGGTGAAGAATAAAGCATCGAAAAACACAAGAACTCAAGCTTCAATTCAAAGTTATCTGAGAGTTCAAAAGAGAGAAACACAAATGAGCAAGAGCAATATTTTCTAAGTGTTTTCGAGAGAGAAATACAGTGCAACGATCAACTTTCCAAAAGCAATAAAAGAGTGCAAAAATAAGTGCAGCAAACAGCTTTCCAGAAGCAACATTGCAAAGTTTCAAACCTTTATTATATAACCCAATAGTGGTGTAGATTCCTTCTTCAATCTGGGGTTGTCAAATTGGTAGGAGAAGACTTGACTTGTAGAGTCAAGCTGTTGTTATCGTTCCTCAAAAGTCTGGGGTTGTCAGGCTGTTTGAGAAGACTTAGCTGGTTTAGTGAAGGTGTTGTTGTTCCTCAAAAGTCTGGGGTTGTCAGACTGTTTGAGAAGACTTGGCTGGTATAGTCAAAGTGTTGTTGTTCCTCAAAAGTCTGGGGTTGTCAGGCTGTTTGGGAAGACTGGCTTGTAGGGTCAGTGGTGTTGTAATTCAAAGGAATTTGAATTAGTGAAAAGGCCTTCTGGAGGAAGGGACTGGACGTAGCCTAGTTAACGGTGAACCAATAAAAATTGTTGTGTTATTATGTTATTATTATCTGCTGCTGAATTTGATTAGTTATATATCGAATAATTCACATTAACATTCAACAAAATAGTAAAAGAAATCAAGTTTTACAATCACAATTCAACCCCCCTTCTCGTGTTTGCACCTTCAATTGGCATCAGAGCTCGGTCTCAAGGCTGAGCACTTTACAGTGTTTGAGGAAAGATTCAAGGGATCAACATGTCCGGATTCAATCAAGAAGCTACTGGAGGAAACATGAATAGACCACCTCTGTTTGATAGAGAACGATTTGAATACTAGGAGGACAGGCTGAGAAGTTTTTTTATTTCACAAGATCCTGAACTTTGGGACTTGGTGGAAGACAGTTATACTGCTCCAGAAGATGTAATGGTGTTAAAATTTCCATAAGAGATATGGATGCTGATCAGAAGAAGATGTTCAAGTTGCATCACAAATCCAGAACGTTCATGATCAATGCAATCACGTTCAAGGTGTTCGACAAATGCACTAACAGAGAAATAGCGAAGAGCATCTATGATAGTCTGATTCTGACTTACGAAGGCAGTAAGCAAGTCCAAAAAGCAAAGGCTAACATTCTAGTCAAGAAGTACGAGTTATTCATGATGGAAGAAGATGAAGACATTGAAACTATGTTTATCAGATTCCAGACTCTAGTATCAGGATTAAGGGTACTAGAAAAGAGCTACACTACTGCTGATCATGTAAGGAAAATACTTAGAAGTCTGACAATCAAGTGGAGACCAAAGATTACTGCTATTTAGGAAGCTAAAGATATGAATACTCTAAAGTTGGAAGAATTAATCAGCTCCCTCATATCACATGAAATTGAATTGGAAGAAGATGAACCCAAGAAGAAGAACAAAACTCTAGCCCTGAAATCCAAGCAGAAGAAGGCTCTGAAAGCAACATTAGAAAATAGTGATTCAGACGATCAAAGTCTGAAATCAGAGGAAGAAGAAATTGCTTTCTTATCCAGGAAGTTCATAAAGATGTGGCATAACAAAAGGAATAAATTTCCCCAGAGATATTCCAATCAGCCCAACAAAGGAAATGATGATACAAATGACAAGAAAGGTATCATCTGCTACGGATGCAATGAATCTGGACATATCAAGTCAGAATGTCCAAATATGGAGAAAGGGAAGTACCAGAGGAAAGATTTCAGAACTAAGAAGAAAAGCATGATGGCTACATGGGATGATTCTGATGAATCTTCTGAAGATGAACAAGCAGATTTGGCTATGATGGCTCACACCAACTCTGGATCCAACACAGAATCTGATTCTGGAAGAGAATCAGAAGATGATGAAATTAAGGTATATTTTGAATTCACTCGATCTGATTTGATTACTGCTCTGAATGATTTTTTAAATAGTAATTACAAATTATCTTTAAAACTGAAAACTCTTAAGAAAGAAAATACAAATCTAACATAAGAAGTTAATGTTTTAAAGAATCAGATTGCAGAGTTTAAAACAGAAAGTGTCATTCTTGAAACTGATATTGCAGAATTGAAAACAGAGAATGCATGCTTGAAAAATAGTTTTGCTGAACTTAAAGATGAAAGTTTAAATCTGAAAAATAATCATAATTCAAAAGCAATTGAAAATACCACAAGTAATTATGATATGCATGAACAAGTTCTTCAAGAATTTCTTGATAGTGGTATGGAAAGAAGCAAATATGCTTCTATGATTTATGGAGTCAGTAGAAACGGAAATAGAGGTATAGGATTTGAAGAAACAATAATTAAACCTAAACCTATATTTAAACCTATTTCCTCTGATATAGTTTGTACTGGTTGTTACAAGAAAGATCATTCCAAAGTGTCTTGTCCTATGCTAAATACATGAAAAAACAAGAAATTTTTCAAAATTAACAAACCTGGACCCAACCAGATTTGAGTACCAAAAGATAAAATTGTCTATGTTGCAAATGTTCTAAGCAACCAAATTGAAACACCAGTCATGGTGGCTGGTCAATGGATGCTTGCAATATATGAAGGGAAAAAGGTTTATGTTCCAACATCTACCAAGCAGAAGCAAAGTAACTCTGGTGGAAGAAGAATTGGTAAATACAATGCCTATCAGAACCAAAACCATAGAAGGAATAGGAAATACCAAAACAGACAAAGAAATCACACATATCAACAAAACTGGAACTACCAGAGGAATCAGAATTATCATTAGTTCCAGAACTATCAGAGGAACCTGATATATCAACAGAAAGAGAAGTGTCAGAATCAGGAGAGTTCTTCAAACACTCCAATAAAATTCATTAAGACTACAAACCAGGAAGCGAATTCAAATCCCTTCATTCAAACCATCTAATCACAGAACATACAAATTCAGAATCTGAAAATCAGAAACAAGAGGATTTTCATAGTAAAACTGAAACTGTTGACATAGAGGTTACATCTTGCTGTAAATACTATTATTGTTTGATATTTATGTTTACTGTGATAACAAGAAGCTTGATCTTAAAAATCAAAGCTAGATAAGTATTCTGCAGGTTTTCAAACTATCAGAGGAACCAAGTGATTCACGTGATGTGAACACTTCAACAGAAACAATATTTCAGTGGTTTCAAAAAACAAGCAGAAACCACCGGAAGTAGAATTAATGGTTTGGCTGTATTGAGTTTATTTTTATATTAATTGATTTGTATTATGTTATATGACAAATAGCTTGACCTGAAAAGTCAAAGCAAGATGAAGCTGATACAGATCTACCAGAAGCTGATTTACTAGAACCAGAAGCTGATACAGATCTACCAGAACCAGAAGCTGATGCAGGCAAAAGAACTTAAAAAGTAGAAGATACCAGCAAGCATACGACAAGTTTTCAGAGGATAAATCTGAAGATAAGTTAGAAGAAAGAATAGATTACTCCAAGACATGGCCATAACTATGTTAAATGATTTAAATGTTGCAAAACAATTTTGGGCTGAAGCAATCAACACTGCATGTTATATTCAGAATAGAGTCTATATTAGATTTACAGGAACCAGAGAAAGTAGAAGCAGATAAACCAGTAGAATTTGAAGAAGTGAAGGATACAACCAAATTAGAAGCATGTGACACATCTTCAAAGGACGAATCCGTTCAAATCAGAATTAGTTATGAGAAGTCAAAAGAGAAATCTGGATGGAAATATCAGTCATCTCATCCTAAAAATCTGATCATTGGAAGTGGAAGTGATTCTTTAAGAACCAAATCATCATTAAAAGATATAAGTCTGTTTGGTTTAATTTCATCGATTGAGCCTACATCTGTTAGTGAAGCATTAGAGGAATGATGTGTGGGATCTAGTTCCAAGACCAGAAAAGAAATTGTTGGAACCAAGTGGGTCTTTAGGAATAAGCTAAGTGAAAAAGGTGAAGTTGTCAGAAACAAGGCAAGACTTGTGGCACAAGGTTACAGTCAGCAAGGAGATATTGATTAGACTGAGACATTTGCTCCAATGGTCAACATGAATTTCAAATGAGTATGATGGGAGAACTTAAGTTCTTTCTAGGAATACAAATTCAACAAAGTCCAGAAGGTATTTACATTCACCAAACTAAATATACAAAGGAACTTCTCAAGAAGTTTAAGATGAGTGATTGCAAACCTATGGCTACACCAATGCATCCTACTTGTTCACTTGATAAAGATGAATCAGGAACAAAAGTTGACCAGAAAATCTACAGAGGAATGATAGGATCATTACTCTACCTTACTGCTTCTAGACCTGATATCATATTCAGTGTGTGTGTATGTGCTCGATTTCAATCTGATCCTAGAGAATCTCATCTAACTGCTGTTAAGAGAATCCTTATATACCTAAAAGGCACTACCAACCTCACCTTGTTTTACAAGAAAACTCCTACATACAAACTGAGTGGATACTGTGATTCTGACTATGCTGGAGATAAACTTGAAAGAAAAAGCACCAGTGGCTATTGTACCTTTTTAGGAAACAATTTAATTTTGTGGTCCAGTAAGAGACAACACACCATTGCCATGTCAACAGCAAAGGCTGAATACGTTTCAGCAGCTGGCTGCAGCTCTCAACTACTCTGGTTGAAGCATCAACTTGAAGACTACAAAATATTAGAATCCAACATACCAATCTATTGTGATAACACCTCCGCAATTTGCCTAACCAAAAACCCTATCCTACATTCTAGAGCCAAACACATAGAGATCAAACACCACTTCATCAGAGATTATGTTCAAAAAGGGGTACTTAACATTCAATTTATAGATACTGATCATCAATGGGCTGACATATTCACTAAACCACTACCTGAAGATAGGTTTGAATTCATCAAGAAAAACTGTATCTTCATCCCTAACCTAATAGCTTAGTTTAATTTTTATGTTATTTTATTTTTCGTGTACTTTTATATAAATAAAATAAAATAAAAAATAAAAAAAAAAATAAAATAAAAATAAAATAAAAATAAATAAATAAAGAGGATATCTTTTCTTCATTCAATCCTTTTTGTCTGATGACAAAGGGGGAGAAGATGTAATATTTGATAAAATATCCGAGGGAGAAGATGATGTATTTGAAAGGAGGAGAAGATGATGTATGTTGTATTTGATATCTGGGCATTAGACTTAGTAGGAGAAAATATAAAATGAAGCTTAGTCTTAGGGGGAGTCAAAGTCAAAAGAAAGAAAAAGTATTATCAAAAATACATTGTTTGTCATCATTAAAAAGGGAGAGATTGTTGGAACCAAGTTGGTTCTTGCAATTAAAGTTTTGATGTTAACAAATGTATTTTATGAAAATAACATATTTGACTTAGAAGAAGAATGAAAAATGTCATCAGAATAATATATCAGAAGATGACGCCACCAGAAGCAGAATCAGAGGATGACGTCACCAGATGATGACGTCACCAGAAGCAGAAATCAGACGATGATGTCACCAGAGGATATCTCCAGAGGATATCATCAGATGAATCTGTCAGAGAAAAATGCTCAAAACAGAATCTGAGAAAAATGCTCAAAACAGAATTGGAGAAAAAGGCTCAAAATAGAATCTAAGAAAAATGCTCAAAACATAAGCGAAGCAAAATGCTCAAAACAAAATCTGAGCAAAAGACTCAAAACAGAATGTGAGCAAACTACTCCAGAATATTCTCAAAACAGATTAATCGAAATACACTCCTGAAGTAAAGCATCAGTGAAGCCCTAAATTTCAATTATAAATAGAGGCTTAATGCTGAAGAATAAAGCATCGAAAAACACAAGAACTCAAGCTTCAATTCAAAGTTATCTGAGAGTTCAAAAGAGAGAAACACAAATGAGCAAGAGCAATATTTTCTAAGTGTTTTCGAGAGAGAAATATAGTGCAACAATCAGCTTTCCAAAAGCAATAAAAGAGTGCAAAAATAAGTGCAGCAAACAGCTTTCCATAAGCAACATTGCAAAGTTTCAAACCTTTATTATATAACCCGATAGTGGTGTAGATTCCTTCTTCAATTTGGGGTTGTCAGATTGGTAGGAGAAGACTTGACTTGTAGAGTCAAGGTGTTGTTATCGTTCCTCAAAAGTCTGGGGTTGTCATGCTGTTTGAGAAGACTTAGCTGGTTTAGTTAAGGTGTTGTTGTTCCTCAAAAGTCTGGGGTTGTCAGACTGTTTGAGAAGACTTGGCTGGTATAGTCAAGGTGTTGTTGTTCCTCAAAAGTCTGGGGTTGTCAAGCTGTTTGGGAAGACTGACTTGTAGGGTCAGTGGTGTTGTAATTCAAAGTATTTTTGAATTAGTGAAAAGGCCTTCTGGAGGAAGGGACTGGACGTAGCCTAGTTAACGGTGAACCAATATAAATTGTTGTGTTATTATGTTATTATTATCCGCTGTTGAATCTGATTAGTTATATATTGAATAATTCACATTAACATTCAACAAAACAGTAAAAGAAATCAAGTTTGACAAACATAATTCAACCCCCCTTCTCGTGTTTGCACCTTCATGTTTGACTCTTTTTAGCAACAATTACATTCCCACGTTGGTTTGCAAGCATACATCACCAACACCAATTACCGTGGATACACCATCATTACCCATCTTCAAAACTCCAAAGTCACCTGAAGTATAAGATGTGAAGAACTCTTTCATCATTGTAACATGTAGTGAAGCACCACTATCAATTATCCACATGCTCTCATTAGATACAAAATTAATTAACCATGGTCACGAAGAATAACAAGATCAACACTAATAGCAATATTAACACGATCATTATCATTATCACCATCACAACCACTTTGTTTATGCTTACCCTTCTTGCCTTTATTCTCCTTTTTCCACAGAAAACAATTTTTTTGTATATGCCCTGTTTTATGATAATAATGACACTCCATATTTTTGTATCTAGACTAGGACTTGCTTCTGCTATTTTCTCTACCACCTTTCGGTTCTTTTTTCTAACTTTTCCCCTTATTTTCAATGACAAGAACTTCAGATTGAGATAGAGAATCATGTGCCTTCCTTCTCATCTCCTCATTCAAAACACCACCCTTAGCCGTTTCCAAAGAAACAACCCCTTTAGAAGTTGAACTTGTTATAGAAATTTGAAATGTCTCCCAAGACTATGGTAAAGATAACAACATAAATAGTCCCAAGAGCTCATCATCAAACTTGATACTCATTACTGACATCTGATCAAGAAGCCATTGAAATTCACTCAAATGGTCCAAAATAGAAGTGTCTTCCTTATACTTCAAACTTATGAAACTATTCAGCAAGAACAATTTCTTATTCCCTAATTTAGATGCAAGCAAAGTTCATATCTTATCCCATATAGTTTTTGCATTTGTCTCATTAGCATTATGATTATAAACATATTGTCTAACAAAACCACGTACATGTTGATGTTCAAAATTTCATTCTTCCGTAGATTTACCATTTGACTTTTTAGAACCAAAAATAGGAAGATGCATTTTCTTCACAAATAACAAATCTTTCATTTTGTCCTTCCACAAATGGTAATCAATATCATTCAAGCATATCATCTTTATATTCATATTTTCCCTCATCCTTCAAGAAAGTCAAATAACTATTTAACCAAGAGCTTTGATGCCACTCTCGCGGGAATAAACATAGAAATACGATAACAAACAATACGTAGTGGATATAAAATTTCTCCAACTTATAAGAATCCGTGAGGAGCATCAACAAATATATGGTAGCAAATTGACAAAATGAAAATGCATAAAGAACACCGATATTTTAGCATGGAAAACCCCTCAATGCAAGGGTAAAAACCACGGGTCGTCCAGAGCAAAGAAATAGCTACATTATAATCAAATAACGGTACAAGAAAGTCTCAAAATGATGCACGAATTGTGCCTACAACCAGCCAAAATAACAAAGCACTAAAACTAACAAATGAAAAGCAAGAAGAAGAAAAACATCCCAAAAACCTGCTGTTGTACGAGTATAGTTCCTCCCTCTCCAGGCGTTGTTTTGCAATCCGACCGTTGAAAACGAATATCTGTATGTTGTGAACCTATTATCTAGAAATCAGCTTGATCCAATGGTTAACGAATGCGCAGTCAATGTTTTTTAAGACTTATTTGACCCAATCGGGAATAAAGTCTTTTCTCCTTTGGTGGCTGCTTTTTTAAAAAAAATAGTCTCTCTCTTACAACCCTAAACATACATCTCTCCACTTGAATAAGTGAGACACATAATAAACTACAATATTTGGGCTTTTCTCCACATAGAAAATGGCCCAATACCTAACATAAGCAACCATGATTAAATGCCTTTTTTTGTAGTGTCTAGAGGAATTTGGAGAGAAAGCGAGGGACGAAGTAGGAGTTTAAATCATTTAAAAAAAAAAAATCTAAGTATTCTTACATAAAGTAAGTTATAATTTTTTATTTATTTATAAATAGGTTATAAAATATTTGTTGCGGTATAAAAATGAATTAATTCATCTCCTCATTAAAATATTTTTCTTCCCCTCTTAAATAAAACAAATGAAGACACTTCTCCCCTAATTTCAACCAAACACAATATCAAATTAAATTCCTTCCCTTCATTTTCTTCCCATTTATATTAAAATTGTATTAAAATGTCTATCAATTTTTCCTTTCCATCTCATTTGAATCAATCTCTTATTCTTAGGAGTGGAATAAGTTGGGTTGACTGACAAGAGCCTATGGCCTAACCTACGACATGCTCAAACTATATCAGACATTTTTTTATAAATAAGTTAGGCCCAAATATTTTTTATATATAAGTTGGGCCAAAGATTTTTAAAATCCTATTTAGATAAAAAATAAACTAGACTAAAGCCATTAGAAAAGTCTTTTAGGCCGGTCTATTTAATTAAATATTAATGAATTTTTTTAATTATATTTATTATAAGGATTAAATATGATTTTATCCATATAAAATTTTAACATTTTAATTTTAGTCTCTATAAAATAAAAATATAATTTTTAGTCCTTGCAACCCAGCAAACAGTTTTAGATTTTGCTGAAATGAAACATGTTTAATTGTTCTTCAACTTTAAAATTTTTGAATTATTTTTTGCATGCATGTTTAGAATATTATAAAAGGTTCTTTTGCAAAAATTTAGAATTTTTTAAGATTGAATGAATTAAGTATGAATTTTTTAAATGTAAAATACTCAAGATAAAAGTAACGAAAATATAGACTTATAAATCGAATTTTGAACTCATTTTTTGTAGAGAAATTTTTTACATTGTTGTAAATATGCTTGAAATAAATTCATTCAAAAATATATGTTCACTTAATAGCAAAGACTAAAACTACATGCATGATAATTTTCTATAGACTAAAATTATATTTTTATTTACAGGAACTAAAATTGAAAAGTTGTAATTTTATAAGCTTTAAAAATATATTTAAATCTTATTATAATATTATGTTTTTTTTATGCTAAATAATAAATTTGTTAATGTTTTTTGTATTTAAATATACTAATCTAGCTATATTAATATTTGACATATTTAAAAATATTATCATACAGTAGAATTGAAATTTGATGTAATATAATGTTAGATACTCTAAATGATCATGTTAAATATCAAAATAAAATTTAAGTTTATTGACATGTTAATTTGTTCATCTATTTTCTAAAGTCTAGCGGTGAACTGTGTAAATTTTTTCTAACATAATTGGGAAGTAGGTTTTTAAATAGCTTACAAATTTTGTCAGACTTTGATAAATCATATCATGCCTTAATAATGAGTTTTTGACAACTATTAAGCCAGATTCGAATATAACATTTTTTATATAAGTCAAATTCAAACTTTGTAAAGTTTAAATTGTTCTAACCTATATATTTGTCAGTGTGTTATTCTTTCTTATTTGCTCTATGATCTATTTTTTTCATCTATTTTTTTTCAATTATTCACAACAGTAAAACTACATACTTTGTGTGCATATACAAGGTCATAAACTTCTAAGATTACACAACCATTATACATTATACTTATGATCAGCCACACGACAATATTGTTTGGGAAAAAATATAAATTAATCAATATATACAAATAGCAAGTGCTATGTCTAAACTATGGTAATATTACTCAAATATTTCCACAATCGATATATAAAACTTACTCCACAATATCTTTTTTAAAGACGAATCTTTTATTTGATATTCTTCTCCAACCATTATACTTATTAGCTAAACGACAATTGCTCGTTGAAAAATATAAATTAATCAATAGAAGAGCAAGTGCTACTACATGTCTACAATATTGTAAGATCACTAAAACAAAGATTTCCTTAATTGATCATATAGAATTACTACTTCCCAATTTTTTAATTCAAGGAATCTCTTATTGATATTATCCCTCTTTCTTTTGTCACCTTTTCATTTCGTTACTCAAACAAAGATTTCCATAATATATAATTTTCTCTTTCTTTTCTCACATGAATTAAATAATTAAGCTGAATTTATAATTTATAATAATACAAAGTGCAGAATTGTGGCAGAAATCCAACGGTCACGCTGTCCTATACTTATTATCCCTGTCTCACTTCACATGGTTTGTGGATCAGCCCACGGTTAAGAATATTGATACCTCACCAATACAAAATGCAGCGTAAAATGTTAGTGAGGGTACTGCCACTGTGGGGCTAAACATGTACTGGTATCTTCCTTTTCAAGTTTTATATGAGTTTGTTTATATCCATATATCCATATATCCATCTAAATAAATATAAAGACAACTTCTTTGATCAAGCCTCATCTATGCCAAACATGGCCTACCCTCAACTTGTTAAAGATATACTCAATGTTTTTTTTCTTTTGAAAGGTATATACTCAAGTGTTTAATTATGAAAGGGGTCAAAGTTAGATTTATTAATTTAACTATTATATGTATTTTTGGTACAAATTATTATATATTATTATTGAGGGTCCATTTGTTTGTAACTTTTATTTACAAGAAAAACAATTGTTTAAGGAAAAAAATTAAGTGTTGTCTACTAATTACAACATATCACGTGGATTAAATTTTTAATTAACTTTAAATTTAAAAAGTTATATTATTAATACACAATTTTAATGTTAAATTAGGATTGGAGAACATAAAAATAATATGCACCCAAGTTATGTCGTTGTATAGTTGCAAAAATGTTTAGAAATTTATAATAACAATATAATATTTTAAAAACCAAAATTAGTTGTCCAATATTTTTAAAATAATGGTATAAAATTTTAAAATAGAGTTAATTATCATTTCAGTCTCCGCACTTATCCTAATTTATTCCATTAAAAAATCAAACACCAACCAAAAATACAAAATTATGATACATTATACTACAAATTTCATTGATAATTTACTATAAAATTTAGTATTAAATATTTATTATAAATATACGTATAAGCGGAAAGTCCAATTATATTACATAACTCAATTGGTAAATGACTGTTTGCTCTTTAAAATATAAGATGCATTAGATAATTACTTTTAAACCATAAATAAATATTAAAAATTAGGAAAATTATCAATAGACTCATACATCCTTTTTATGCTTTTGAGAGAGATAGAAATAAAGACTAATATGATATGTTTGTGATGTAATAAAAGATAAACAAAAAAGAAACATTGAATAAGTGTAAGAAAGTTAAAAGTGTACTTGTTATAACTGCTCTAAAAATTAAGGTGGATTCAATAAAAGAAAAATTAAGGTGGATTCAATAAAAGAAAAATTAAGGTGGATATATTCTCAGAAAAAAAAGTATAGTAACAGTTTTTATTAAAAAATATCATAATGTCTTTTCTAAAAAAGAAATATAATAATGTATACTAGTATAAAATACATTTATTTAGAAAATAATAAAATTACTTAAATTGATTATTAATTATATATGCATACAATTTAACACAACATTATATATTATTTTATTTGTTCCTTTCTAAGTTTATTTACACATATAACACAATGAAAACCAACCAATTTTGTTACTTTTAATTGAATTATTTATTTTTGTCTTCGATAAATAACTTAAGGGACAACAAAAGTGATTTAAGAAGAAAATATAGAATTTAAACTCAACCGATAATATTAAACAGTGTTTTTTAAAACATTAATTAATGTTACATACAATTCCATTATGTGTTAATTTAGTATAATAATTTCACATTATAATTTCAATAGACATGATTTAAATATTGTATAAAATGATTATAAAATAATCACTGGTATCAAATGTTATATACAACTTAAAAAAAGTAAAAAAGAACAATTTTTTTTAACAAAAGTGATATATAAAAAGAATGAGGAAGTACTATTAGTATTAAATGTAAACGTTTTAAATCTAATTAATAGACTTTTTTTTTGTGTTTGAAATTTTTACTGGTGCAACTTTTTTTATGAATACTGCTGTACAAGGGATTTTTATTGATATTATGTTATACGAATGAAATATAAACTTAAAAGGAATTTTTATAAAATTTATTTCAAATGGTCCATTATGAACACATCATGGTCCATTGAAGACAAAGTTGGTGTTTGCCAAATGAGGATGGATCTATTGCTAAGAAGCAACAGCTATCGGCGGACCAGTTAGCACGATAGTGACTTCGTCCAGATAAACCGTCTCATCTTGTTTTTGTCCTTTTGCGCTGTGCAACGAGTAAACTACGATCTATTACGTTATTACCCAAATTAAAGTGATACCCAAATTGGCAACAATAATATCACTCCCGATATATCCTGAAAAATAGGCAGGATTCAATAATCAGTGAAAATAAAAATCAGGATCTAAGATGAAAATTATCCGATTTAATCTGAGCCGTATAAACTTGCTCACCTTAGACCTGTGATCTAACGGTAGGACCCACAAGGAAAAAAGCTATATTCACTTTTCGGTCAAAGGTTCATATTCGTAGAATGATTTTACTCCCTCTCTCAATTGCACCTGAATTCGATAATTTTTAATAAATTAAAAAATATAAATGATGTATAAAAAAGAGAAATTATAAATTATTTTATATATTACTCAAAATTTTATGAATGCAATTTTTTTTTTAAAACATTGACTACCTTTATGACTATTTACCAATTGTATAACTCCATGAACTTTACATTTTTAAAATAAAAAATGATATTATCTAGTAAATTTAGAAAAAATTAATTATTTTGTTGTTGTTCTTCCGTAGTCAGTTACTAATTTTTGAGGTATAAGGAATAATTTAATTATATTCTTCTATGAATTTAATTATAAAATTAAATTATTATTTTTTAAATTTAATTTATATAAATTGCAAATGAAATGATATAATTATCATTACAAATTCATATCCAACTACAAAATATCAAATTTAAATCGGAATATGATGTTCAACTTAACAATATTGATATTTTTCTAATTTAGTTAGGAATTAAAATCTACAATATAAATATTTTTAACATTGTCAATCTATTATAGTCAATAGACCAATCAAAATATTTAATTTTAATCGTAACTATAAAATCACACCGATGAATATTTATGATTTATTGAAATATTAATTAAAATTTTAATTCATATACATCATCGATCTAAAAAGTATTTATATTGTTAATCAATTATAATCGTTTGATAATTAGAGATATTTAAATTTTATTATAATTATTTTTAAAGTCATATACATAAACGATTGTGATGTATTGACAATATAAAATTTTATTGATTGACATTGCGTAACAATTAAACTGATAAATTAAACAATTTTTAGAATATAGATGAAAAAAAATCACTGATTTAACCTATTTTGTTTATACGATACTAACTATTTTGTAATTCATTTATTCATTCTGATAATTTTTGGTAATTTATTTTGTTTATACGTTATTGTCACTACTATAGTTTTTATTATTATTACTATTACATGGAAGGTTAGTTTTGCCATTTCAGAAGCACGCACACACGTGAAAAAAACGCGTTGGCTTACAAAGACTGGGCGATAGGAAAAAATCACCGCAGAAAAATGCAAAGCCCGTCACCCTCATTCGTTAACACTCCTCGTTTAACGGTGACCCCTCAGTTCCACGTCATCACCCACTCCCTTATCTCCACGTCATCCTCCCACACAAACATAGTTAATCTCGCGGCGCAATCCAACGGTCCATATTCCCTGTTCTAGACTCTTCCATTTGCCGAAGGCAAGAACATGATGGCTGTTGAAAGTGGTCGAGTCTTAATTAACCATGGTTAATTCCCTTAACCTGACACCACGCATATGGTTAAAGCAAGAACGTTCCTAGCGCGAGCGAGAGCAAACATACACAACGAGAAAGAGAAACATAAAAAGAGGGTTCGGTCGTTCATTCTAGTTGAATTTAATATTTTCTTTATTATTTTTGCTGTAGACTAAAACTCCTTCTGAGTCGACTCGGACGAGTTGTCTCATCGTACGGACTCAGTCTTCTTTGTTAACCCTCACGATTCTTCTTTTTTTGTTTGGTTTTTCCGACATCGTATATTTCTTCCTCGTTTCTTCAGATCTCGCATTTATTGCAGCGAGTTCTAATTCGAAGCTCAAGCTCAAGCTCAATCAACACCGTTCAATTTGATTACTTTGATTTAGGGTATTATTTCATTTCTTACGTTTCGCTATTGTTATTATGTAAAGTAATTGAACTGTTTAATAGATCAAGATATTGTGGTGTTTTTCTTTTAATCTCATTCATTTTGATGAACAAAAACTGCACGTGTTGAAAAGCTTAGGAGTAATTTCCGGTGATGAATGTTAAAAAACTGAAGCATAGTTAACTCTTGCATGTGTTTCACTTTTTGATCGAGATTTAAATTAGTTATCATTCCGTGTGATTCATTTGCATACGTAATAACGTAATAAGCTTGTATTTAGCAGTGAGTTTTGACTGAGTTTATTAAACCTTTGTGTTTATTTGTGCAGATTTTTGTTCTTTTTGCTATATATAAGCTCGATGGGGGTTTCTGTGTTGATGTAGCTTTCACCGAGTGTTTATTTTATCCAATTTCATTGTTTTGGTGGTTTACTCGTGACGTTTGAATTTGGATATCCGGTAGTTCTGTTGATTAATGATCGATTTGGTTGAAGTGATTGGTTTTGTTCTTGTTCTTGAGCTTTCAGAAACATTATTGGCTCTGAAGAAGAAGAAGAAAAAGAAGGTTTCTTCCTTCTGGGTTTGTTTATGTCTCGAAAACTAGAGAGTCCTGTTCAGACCCAGATGGCAGTTGCAGTCATGAGGAACCCTCTTGGTAGGGAGTATCATGGGAGTCAGAGCCAGAATCAGAGGCAACCTGCTGGTAGGAGACGAGTGTTTGTCCAAACCGACAAGGGTTGTGTCCTTGGGATGGAATTGGATCGTGGCGACAATGCTCACACTGTTAAGAGGAGGTTGCAGCTTGCTCTTAATGTCCCTATTGAAGAGAGTTCTCTCACTTTTGGTGATATTGTCTTGAAGAATGACCTTAGTGCTGTTAGGAATGATTCCCCTCTTTTACTAACGAGGAATCTGATGCATAGAAGTTCATCAACTCCTTGTTTGTCCCCAACTGGAAGGGATATCCAGCAGAGGGATAAGAGTGGTCCTATTGAGATATTGGGGCAATCCAAACGCCTTGATATAATGAAACACATGGTTAAGCACATTGTTAAGGCGATTAAGAAAGGGATTGATCCAGTTCCTGTTAATGGTGGGCTTGGAGGCGCCTACTATTTTAGGGACAGCAATGGGGATAGTGTTGCTATTGTGAAACCAACTGATGAGGAGCCTTTTGCGCCGAATAACCCTAAAGGTTTTGTTGGTAAGGCACTTGGAGAGCCTGGGTTGAAACGATCAGTTCGGGTTGGAGAGACGGGGTTTAGGGAGGTTGCGGCTTATCTTTTGGACTATGATCATTTTGCGAATGTGCCACCTACTGCGTTGGTGAAGGTTACTCACTCAATCTTCAATGTCAATGATGAGGTCAATGGGAATTGTTTTAGGAGAAAGAGGCTGGTTAGCAAGATTGCTTCTTTTCAGCAGTTCATACATCATGATTTTGATGCTAGTGATCATGGTACGTCGAGCTTCCCTGTTGCTTCGGTGCATAGTATAGGGATATTAGATATTAGGATTCTTAACACGGATAGACATGCCGGAAACTTGTTAGTTAGGAAACATGGTGATGGTATTGGGACTTTTGGTCAGGTGGAGTTGATTCCTATTGATCATGGCCTCTGCCTGCCAGAAACATTGGAGGATCCTTATTTCGAGTGGATTCATTGGCCTCAGGCTTCAATTCCGTTTACGGAGGAGGAGCTTGTCTACATTCGTAATCTAGACCCCATTCGTGACTGCGAGATGCTACGAATGGAACTGCCCATGATTCGAGAGGCTTGTCTGAGAGTGTTGGTGCTCTGCACCATTTTTCTCAAGGAAGCTGCTAATTTTGGCCTTTGTCTTTCTGAAATTGGTGAGATGATGACTCGCGAGTTCCATAGGGGTGAAGAGGAGCCCAGTGAACTTGAGGTTGTTTGTTTGGAGGCGAGGAAGATGTTGGCTGAAAGGGAGGAACTATCTCCAAGGACTGATATGGGGGATGATGAATTCTTGTTTGATATCGACTATGATGAAGGTGGATCGGATTTCACTCCAAAGATGGCAATGGATGATCTTCTAACCCGAGCAACTTTTCAGCCTTCACTCGGGAACGGGCATGTTCGCTGCCCACTTTCCAAATTGGAAGAGAGCATCGAGGAGGAAGAGAGTGGAGAGTCTCCTCAGGAATTTGGTACTTTCTCAACTCAAGAAATAGTTCCAACCATTCCAGAGATTACTGTTTCGCTGAAAAATACCATGTTAGCAGAGAAAAAGCAGAAACATTCCGGAGGGAAACCGGACAATGGTTACTTTGTGAACACATCATCTGGCCATAGGAGTGCAAATGAGCAGCTTCCATCAAGCATAAGCTTCATAAAGCTTGCGGATATGACCGAGGATGAATGGACCTTGTTTCTGGACAAGTTTCAAGAACTGCTGTGTCCAGCATTTGCGAAGAGGAAATCCATTACCTTGGGGCAGAGGCAGAGACAGAGGCTTGGTACTTCTTGCCAGTTTTGAAGTTGAGCAATATATAATGAAGAATAAGGCTTTTAATAGGTTGCGGGGATTGCAGGATTGTTAGAAATGGTTCTTGTTTGTTGAGATTTGGATGAGTGCTTAGTTTGGGGAGTGAGGGTAGGAAAGACGAACCACTGTAAATATGCTTGGCATCAGCTAAGTGGTGAGCCCAATAGTTGTTTGCATCTTGATTTTATGATTTCATTTCTTCTTGTTTTTTTTTTGTTTGCCCCCCTTTTTGTCTCTTTGACTTGTCTGATAAATAATTTGTAGCATAAAATTGTGAAATGAAACTTATGTATATATAATGAAGATGTACCCTTTTTAACTGAATTTGATTCCTACGTATTATTTGGTTTTCTGGACAACTCGATATAGATTTGGTGCTGGAATGACAGTTCAAGTTATTGCATTACTTTTTGCATCCATTGGCTTACTACTTAGTATAAAGGATAGTTAGAACTTGGGACTTAAAGGATTGCTTGTTGTGAGGCTTGAAGGTTATTCATCTGATTCTGAGGATCTTGTATTTTGCAAAATGTGCTTGCTCTCTATTAAGTAAGGTCACCATAATTTATCATCAGAATAAGAGAAAAATGAAGTAAAGAAAATCATGGAGGGATTTAAACTACAATTCACGTAAAACAAATTTACTTTTAAATTTTAAATTGAGAAGTATTCTTTTTCTTTTCTTTTCTAGATTATACTTCTGACAGTTAGATGAAACCGCTGTAAACTTATATTATCCTTCCTAATAACATTATTCAGCTCTATACTAGTAGCCAATCAAATCATTAGTTCTGTACAGCATAATATTTTTCTTTTCTTTATTTAACATAGTAGCCTTAAATGCATGGCTCAATTTCTAATATTTGATTATGTGAAACATAGTTCACTTTTGTTATAAGCTATTAAAACTTTAGTATTGTAGGTTGATTTTTATTTGTAAAAAATTGATGTATCTATTTACATTTAGACCAAAGGTCTAAATATGGACTTATACATAAACTTTTAGTATGTCATTTTTATTTATTTTATTATAGATGGAGTAGGTTCTTAAAAAGTGTTTTATAATGTATAATTATCTTTATTTCTCTTATACTAAATATCTTTATTTCTCTTATATTAAATAGATATTTTTATCATAGCAAGTTTCTACAAGTAGAGGAGTATACTTGCAAAATTTTATTTAATGTTTCATTATACATGTAAAATGACAATTAAATTTAGATAATTCAACTGATAAATGTAGATATTTAGTATATCTAATATCTTGTCTCAAATTCAAATCTAAAACTTCACAGTTGTGAATTAATTATAGTGATATTTTACATAAATTGGCAATGGTGAGTTATAGAGAGAGTATTCAATACAACGTTAGCAAATCATGATTTGTGGGCAGGTTGTCTAAAATTTCAAAAGTTTGATGTATATATTAGTCCTTTTCTTATCCTTGAGCACGTTGTGGACACTTGTTGTCATTGATAAAGTCACCTTGGGTGGCAGACATAGAGGAATCAACGTTAATCAAAACCGGGGATTTTTTTTGTTGCTTAGTCATGTTTAACCGGGCCACTTGTTTTTGTAACACTTAAGTTGAGTATTTCGAGGGTCCTTTAAGTTTGCATAGTGGAAATTTGCAATTCATCTAATCTAATAGTATTGTTGGATTCGTTTATGATATTTTTTATATACAAAAAATTCAAATTGACTGGCCTAGTTTAATGTCAATTAGTTACTCTTAAGGCATGAAAATGTCCAAATCATTATAAACACAATATTTTGTCCCACTGAATTATTTTATTGCCGTCTCAACCATTTGAAGTTTTATTTCTTTGTGTTGTAAGCAAGATAACAAAAAAGCAAATTTCCTTTTCGATGTTTTCTAAATACATGACTTATTCGTGAGGTGGGTTGAAATGGACACGAGTGTTATCTTTTATAAAACACTTACAGATATGATATCGACATTAACATATAAATATTAATATTAATAATAATAATTTTATAATTATTTTTTAAAAAAATATAAGTGAGTGAATATAATTATATATGTTAATATTGTTTGAGTTAAATATTAACTATATGTAATGTTGGTGCTATATTGATTATTTATATATGCTTATAGAAAAGTGAAGCTGCGTAACTTCCCAACAAATATCAAGAGCTACAAAACAAAGGTTGTTGTTAGAGGTACTTAAAAGATAGTTATGGTTAGGTGAAATTTATTAGATTAGTTATATTAATAGTACTATATAAAAGTGCATTATACTCTAATTGTGTAATAATTTTTCACATAATCATTTCAAATTTTATTTTTCTCTTTAATTATTTTTTTTTCTTGGGCTCAACCATAATTCTTAATATGGTATCAGAGCAATAATAATTATTCCGTTATATTTTTTTTTTCAAATTTTCTTTATCCTTTCTTCCTCATTTTGAATCCATACGTGTGATTATTCATTATTTCTCAACTTAGTTGTATAATATTTATAGATTCAAGATTGAAAATGTTTTATGATTTATGATAGATTTTTTGAAAAGTTTCATTGTTGATTACGGTTCTTTTTAGTGATATATTTCACTATAATTTCATTCTTTTTAACCATTGTTGGCTTTCTCTTTGTGCTTCTACCAGATGGTAGTAAAACAATTATCATTTTCTTTGTTCTTTTACCTTATGGTATTAGACATTTCTCGTTCTCTTTGTGCTTCCATCATATGATGGTTAAGCTTTGTTGGCCAAATTTGGCATTTCAAGATCAAAGATTGAAGTTCTTGATTTTATATTGGAGTGAGTGCCATGGAGATACTGAAAGATTTTCAAGTTAGCCAGAAGTATGTGGAAGACTTCGACGAGAGTTATACACCTTGACCGCTACTACTTTCTACATGAATTTTGTTGTTTAGCCGATGTGATTACAACTTGAATTTTTTTTTCTTATAATTTTCTTTCATTAGTTTCTTTGTATTTTTCTTATTCTTGTATTGTTCTTCCCAAGTTGAAAATGTTACATATTTCCAACTTGCGGGAAGAGGTAATTAAAAGATAATTATGGTTAGGTGAAATTTATTAGGTTAGTTACATTAATAGCACTATATAAAAGTGCATCATACTCTAATTTTGTAACAATTCTTCACATAATCAGTTCAAGTTTTATTTTTCTCTTTAATTATTTATCTCTTTCTTAGATTCAACCATGATTCTTAATAGTTGCAGAAGCTGAAAATTGAAATAGAAGCTATTCAGACACTTATTAACTAACAATGAAAGAAAATCAGAGTACATGAGTCCCACAAACTATAGATTTGAAAGATTGGCCTTTAAACTTGTCGAATGGCTCACTTCTGTGAACTATTTTACTTTTAATTACATAGCAATTTATGATCTCATAAACTCTCCTATTTTTAAGAGAAAGAGTTATTCTTTTTTCCTTTTTATTCAATGGAAAAGAAGTTATTCTAAAATTTAAGCCATTTTTTATTTTTTATTTTATTTTCATTTTGTGGAAACATTTTTTATATTGTTTGTTATCAAAGAGTTAAGAGACAAAAGTAATGGATTGAACTTAAGTTGTTGTTGAGCTTTAATTAAGAATTTGAGAGAATTGAAATTCAAATTTTTAGTCGTGATTTTACTTATCTTTGCGGAACTCTCTGAATTACTAAGACGTCTGGGAGTTAAATAGTTAAAAAAAAAATATAGTTAAGAGACATAACTCTAAAAGTTTAGTTTAGTGATAAAAAGATAAACTTTTGATTATGAGGTTCTCGATTTAAATTATACTAGTACCCTTAGATGAAGTTAATTAATATATTTAAACTATACTAGTACCTTTAGATGAAGTTAAATATATGTGCTCATTTTACTTTGATGACTGATTCTTATAGTGAACTATTGTCATGTATAGATGATGAAATGCTAATTAATAAATATGCACATCCAAAAATAATTACAACAGTTTTTATTGACATTTTAATTAATTTGAAAAGTAACTTTGCTTTTAAAGACTCCCACATTCTTCTTAACAAATAAAATTAATACAAATTTTAAAAAATAAAAATAGAAAATTTTTTCACAAAATAAACTTACTTTTACAAAACCATTTTTATAAATTTTAAAATTACACCATCATTAATTAATATTCCGTCTTCTCTTCATAACAATCATTCAATTAAAAAAAGTTAATATTTTTTCTACATAAACGGAATCAATAAAACTTTTATTATGATATATTGTGAATGCACATTGCAAAATGACCAATATTCTTCAAAATGAAAGTTTCAGAATAGAATTTTTGTAAAATTTACGGCGATACAGTTAGATTTTGTAAAGTTCACCGTTAATCTAATTAAACACATACTAAAAAACATCTAAAAATAATATTAATATCGTAATAAGCTTATCCTAGAAATATGGTAAAGATTGCTTGGCTTCAAAAGAATAGACACTACACAATACAAAGGGTTAGACGATTCTTCCATTCACTTAGAAGCTTTAAAACTCACCAAACAAAATATTATGATCAATTGATTCTTAATTAATTAGATTTGTTTCTATGTAGAAAGGATGTTTAAAAATGTTGCTTAAAAGGGGGTAGGGGGTGCTATACCATTATTGTTTCCTAAGGTCTAGCATGTCATTGTCACTAATTTTATTTAATATTTGAGTTAATATCTAGATAAACATAGAAATTTGGTGAAACACTTGATGACTGATATCTAAGTTCCAACAACGTTACTGCGGATCTGATAGGATTTTGCATATATAACATAACCTACCTTGTTTAATAATTTTTGCCATTAAGGGTCATAACTTAATTCTTGAATTTCTTGCAGGAAACATTAATTAAGCTATAGAAGTTTTATTAAGAGATTGGTATGCAATATGGAAACTTGAAAGGGACTATGATGGCGTGGCATCCTAATCTCTTCCATTTGTTCTGTATTTTATTTATTTTTCGATAAATACTAATAAATATTTTAATTAAGGACATTTGTTAAATATCTAAAAATAGAAATAATATATTGAAAAGTACATTAAAATTATATATTAAACTTTTTGAAATTTAAAATTTATTATAAAAATAATATATTGAAAAGTGCTTTAAAATTATATATTTAACTTTGAAAATTTAAAATTTATTATAGAAATAATATATTGAAAAGTATAACTAAATTATATATTTAACTTTTGAAAATTTAAAATTTATTATTTTTAATATAAAATTACTACTTTTATATCTTTAATAAGTGTCTTAATATTTGTCAGTGTACAAATTTTTTTATGGTCACTTGTACTAATACAAAACTTTTATTGCATTGTAAGATATAATAATGATACACCAAAGAGGAGGAAAAAACAAGAGGAAGAGTAAAATTGGGACTTGTTTAACTGTCCCCTTAATTAACATCACAAAGTAAAGTGATAGTAAAGGTCTGGTGATAGTTTTTTTTCATCTTGACGAAATAAGTAATTATCAACATTTTTTAGATTGAAAGCCCTGCCTCTCAATTCTAAACAATTATTTTTAACTTATAATTTTGATGGCATAATCTTTGACTTGAGCAGTAAGTAGGTGAAAGTTAGGTGACATGTTCACGCCTTGCATTCAAAAGATTTATTATGAAAAACATTTCTCAATTTTTTGAATTTTTTTTTAACCTTTACATATAAAATATTTTAGAGTTTAATTTCTATTCACTATTAATATAAGATATTATATAGTTGATAAATTATGTGGATAATTTTTTAAATAATTATAATAAAAATCAAATATTATTAAAAATATAACTAATTGATTCATAATATAAAAGTTCTTTATGTTGATAATACATATATATTGAATTCTATATTTTATACTCAGATTTAAATTATGATATGCAACAACAACTTCAACCACAGTATAAATTTTTTAAGGTCTCTCTTATTTGCGGTCCATCGGCTACATTATATATTGAGTGAG
Source organism: Cicer cuneatum (assembly GCA_037974295.1). NCBI lineage: Eukaryota > Viridiplantae > Streptophyta > Magnoliopsida > Fabales > Fabaceae > Cicer > Cicer cuneatum. Next base: position 18,698,909 of record JBBPBO010000003.1, read on the forward strand.
GAGTGAGTTAAGATGCACTTTTTTATGTGAATCATCACATAAAAGAATACTTATCAAAGGTGTGGGAACTAGGAAGAAGGAACAGGTGGGTCAATATGAACAAATGCTTGTGTTTGACAAATGTTTGACATGTAATATTCTTGAGGCTAAAGTTTCGTTGCAATTTAATTGAAAATACGCCAATGAGAATTCTTCAATTTGTTTTTATTTAGAGATAAAATGAAATTAGTACTAAAAATTTACGTATATAACTACAAAATAGACATATATATTATTTAATTTAATAATATTAATATTTTATTAGTTAAACTCTACACGCAATAAGAATTCTTCTTTATTATTGACTAAACATTATCCTCGTAATTATATATCACTCTCATCCCATGATGCGGTGTAACAAAACTTGTAAAGCACTATTACTTACAATTATTTATGGTTAATAATTTGGAGTACTTTATGTATTTTCATGTTCTTCTCTTTTTTTCCAATAGGGTAAACCGTTTCTTTCATATTATTACATGTACTTTTTTTTTCTTTCTCAATTATTATTACATATACTTTTGTATACTCTGTTTTATGGCTGAAATAAAATGGGTAAGGAAAATACCAAGTCACATGTTTAAAAAGAGAAGATTAAATATATTTTTAGTCATTATAAATTTAATTTAGGTTAAAATGACAACATATTGAATGATTTTTTTACAGATATATTTATAATATTATAAAAAGTCTCTCAACAAATAATGGAATCAAATTTTGATTCTTGGATCTATATTTTTATTACTTTTAACTTGAGATTTTTACTTTAAAAAAAATTATATTTAACATATTCGAAGTTAAAATATTTTAAATTTTTGTAGAGAAATTTTTTATAATATTATGAAAATTGCTGTAAAAAATCATTCAAAAATGTTAACGTTGAAGAACAATTAAACATATTTTATTTCAACAGCGATTAAAACTACTTGTTGTATAATTTTGTAGAGACTAAAAATTGTATTTTTATTTTATAAAAACTAAAATTAAAAAAATAATATTTTATAATGACTAAAAACATATTTATCTAAAAAAATATAATTTAAAAAATATTTATTAAGAGCAATACTTATCACCTTACAAAGTAAGGATGTATCAAACATATATTTTAAGTCCTATAAAATTGAGAGTTTTCAAATTTAGTCCTTACTTAATTTTAATAGTATTTTTAGTCCCTAATAAATGGTCTGTACATGGACAACTTTGAATGACTTTGTATCCAAGAGACATATCCCCACATAAATAAATAAATAGATAAATAAATCTGAAAACTAAATATATCCAATTTTATGTTTAATAGACTTATTAATATAGATTTTTTTGAATAACTTATTAATATATGGAAATAAATAAAAAGGGAACCTAGTTTTACGATTGAAAACAGCTTCCGTCCTTCCTTCATTCAAATTGCGCTAATGTCAGACAACAAGTAAAACCAAACGTTTGTTCCCCTTTGATAGTGACAATCAACTTCTCCTGCAGTTTGGCATTCTTCTTTATTTCTTCAAAATTCAAGGGAAATTGATAATCATAAAAAAGCATCTCCTGGATTGATTATCCGTTTTGTAAAATTAAGTTATAAAATAGTTGATAATTAAAAAAAATGTTAATAATTAAAAAACTAACTGATAGTTGATGACCGATAATTTATAGTTGAAAAGTTAATTAATTGAAATTAAAGTATTTGATAAATTTAACTTTTAACAATATAAAATGACATAAAAGAATATAATTATTTAATTTAGAATAAAAAAAGTGACATAAAACACATAATTATTTCATTTACTTTTTTTATATCATTTTTTTTATTATAATATAAATATAAATTTGAAGAATTTTTAAAAAATTTAACAAACTTCGTATGTATAAATGTAAATATAATCGTAAAAAATATGCAATTCATTTATGATTTATAATTGACATAAATAATAAATTTAACTTTATTTCAATGATATAAATTAGAAGATAAAGAAATAATAATAAATATAACAATAAATACTTTAATCAATTTTTTGTATGATAAATAACATACACATTTTTTTTTTTTTTTTGAAATTATTTTAGGAAGGAATTAAAGAAACACTCACCAAGATCAAAATATAAAGTGAGTGAGTTAGTAATTTTATATTACACAAAAATAAAAAAATAAAATAATAATGTAACGAATGGTTTAAAAACTTACAAGCTATAAGTACTACTTGGTCTCAAAATAAATTATAAAAATATATATTTATTAAACATATCTCTTTTAATCGAAAGTTATAAATTTGTTTAATAACCTACAAGCTTATTGACATTCCTAATCAGTGCCTAACACCAAGTAAATTATTCTAAACATTGCAGCGACATTCGAAGACAAATCAACAGCTAGAGGGATGCGATGCGCAGTTGCAGAAGTAGAGCTCGAAGCCTTCACCGATGCGACTTCGACGAGAGGGAAAACAGAAAATAGCTGCGAAGAAAATGGTTGAGAAAGGATTTGGGAGTCGCAAGTTGGAAGAAGACAATTTAGGGTTCATGAATCAGCGTCCTTTGTTAATGAGTCAAGTATAAAAGTGTTTTGATTTTTTTTTTAAAAATAAAAGTGTTTTTAATTTAATTATTAAATAAAATAGTTCTGAAATATATTTATAAATTAATTTATTTACGTGGAGATATGTCACCTAAGTGATTAAAAATTATCCACTTGGTGCACCCAATCAATATTCAGTTTGCCATCTTCTATTTGATTGCAAGGACTATTATGTTAAAAGTTAGGGATGAGAATTTGATCCAAGCAAAAAATTTTACAATAGGGAGGGTAAAATCTCGCATAATATATATGAATATGTAACAAATAATTATCCGCAAAATTAAACGGATATGAGTGCAGGTACAAGTACTATAGTATCTACCTTCACTTATATTATTATTATTATTATTATTATTATTATTATTATTATTATTATTATTATTATTATTATTATTATATATCTACATTTGTCTCTCAGTAAATCATGTTTATTTATATGAATATTATTATTTATTTTAAATGTTTTGTTATGAAATACTTAATTTTCAATTTTTTTTATTATTATTATTATTATTATTAGTTTAAAAGTAAAAAATTGGTATCAATAATTGTTTCTTTTTAACAAAATGTATTGATAATTGTTATTGATCATATAATTCTTTTTACTCATATTGTTGTTATAGTAGTTTTCATTTTTTTTTCCACCTCTTCACCTTACTTGTTTCAGTCAAAATAAAAGAAAATTTTACTTACTCGAACAACACAAGCCTCTATTTCTCTCTTCCCTTCCTACCACGTCTTCAATTTCCTAATACAACATTCACAGTGGGTTTATTTCAGATTTTTTCAAATTAAAAATAATTTTTTTATTGTTTCAGATTTTTGAAAAATCATTTTTTTGGCTAACAATAAAAAGGTAAAAATAGTATTTTCTCACATTTGTCTCTTGCAATAGATGAGAAAGAAACATGACACAAAATTCAAAAAGCACTGAACTTTACTCACTAATGAGAGGGAAAGATGTAATTATCCTTACCTTTTTTGGAAAATCCCAAATTGCCCTCTATCAAATTTAACTAGGGTTTTCTCCATCAGTTTTGTGGATCAATTCGTTGGTTGTGTTTTCTCCTTCAAGTGGCCGTTTTTCTCCTTCCATGCCGCTCTGATCTAAGTTTCATCAAGTAAGTTTTTTTCTCCTTTTCGATTTTTCCACATCGTTTTTGTTGTTGTTTTTATGTCTTTTAATTGAATCATTTTATCTTTACATTATTCATATGTTGATACGATTTTTTTTGCTGTGTTTATTTATTGTTTTTTGATGAGTACTTAGTACCTTAATCAAGTTTGAGATGTGTCTAAGAAATAGATTAAACTAATATTATTTCAGATGTTTTGATGTTTGTTGTAGTAATATGAGATCATTTGATATGATTTGAATGTTTTGAGTTATAAAATATTTTGGTTTGTAATATTTATGATTTGGATTTAAGATATTTAAAAAAAATTTAAATTTAATCACAACAATAATTATTATTTATCGATCTATTTTAGTTAAAACACGGCAGGTAATGGGTATGGGTATGAGCACTTAGATACCCAAAGGGCAAGGATACGACTATGAAAGTTGATACCCACGAGGGTACGGGTACGATATTTATTTTAAACTGCGGGTATGGGGACGAGTACTGTAGTACCTTACCCAAACTTTACCCATTGTCATCTCTATCAACCGCCAATTGAATAAAAATTAAAAATACTATTAAAATTAAAGATGAAATATATTAAAATTTATGTAGTTCATACTACAATATCTTTGCTTTTCAACAATATTTAAAAACTGTTGTCAAAAGAAAAAATGTTTGCCAAAAGAATAGGAATATGACACAATTTTTCAATGGACCACATGCGTCTCATATGCAAGCTTTGCCTATTACTCTTGACAACATTTTTCTCGCACTTTTAGGCATACTATTTAAAAATATTGCCTAAACTATAGGAATATGGAACAATCTTTCAACGCTAAAACAACTTTTTTTATTTGTTGTCATAGCTGACAGACAGCAATCGATAAATGTTGCATTAAAGCAATACAATGAGAATATTAATAAAATGTTGCTAGAGCTTATAGGCAACAATTTTAAACTGTATTCATATTATATAGATAAAATGTTTATTTTTCTATTATTTCAATACAAATCATAAACTAGACATTTTGCTATTATCTTATAATAAATTATTTTGTTAACACAGTAATTTAATTACATACACAAATCATTCAATTTAAATCTTCTCTTTTATTTTACTTACAACAATTATACATAACTCAAAAGAATTGAATCAAGGAAAATATAATGAAAATTTAACACAATTTGTTAACTAAGTTGTATTCAAATACATAGCACTAAACAAAATGTCATAACATAATTTATAAAGTTTAACACTTTAAAGTACAAGTCTAGCAAAATGACAAAATATAGTTTGTTGAAGTTTTGATGCTTCAATTAAGTACATGCCTAACAAAAAAAATCATCCATAAATTCGTCATCCGAATCATTCAAGTATGTCTTCTTCATAATTATCTACATCGTACATTTCAAATTCATCATCTTAAAATTTATCGCATACATCGTCATCTTGAAATAATTCATTATCAGTTTCATCATCTCCGTTGATACCTTGCTGCATAAAAAAAAATAAAAACAAAATAAATGTGAAACAAAACTCGCAAGAAGAAACAAATGCGAAACACAAAAAAAAAAAATGCAAAACACACAAACATAACTGATAACAAAAACATAATTCAACAGTGAATCAGTTTCCAACTCAACAACGAAACAAAACCGAACCAAAATTCATATATGTTTTCAAAATCACCACCAACATCAATAATTTTATCACTAATGTTTTATCTTATAATCATTCAAAACAGTAACATCACAATCACTATTTATTTATTTTTGAATAACATCACCATCACTATTAAACCAAAAGTAAGATGTGCTATTAGACTCCAAGATAAGGTTCATTACAAATTAAGTCCAAATGCACACTTTATTTTCCTCAATTTCACTCTTATAACTGCAAGAATTTAGATCAAACTCAATTACAACAACAATAACAACACAACAATAATAACAATTGCTATATATGATTACCTTTTTAAGACATGGAGCATGAGTTGATGCAAAGGAATACATTTGTGCTGTAGTCTCCTTTAAGGCACCATAAGCATCACCACGAGAAAATCCTAACAAATCTTCTATTGATTCCATATTAATTTGAGGATTGCAATGTTGCATTAGGGTTTTGAAAGCATGTTGCAATTTACCAATCTTATCTTCAAAATTTTCCACTAAGGTTGAGACCTCTTCATTGTATGCTTTTTTCAAAGAATTTATCTCCTCCTTTCGCTTTAAGGAAGTTTTACTTACTTTTCTCCCATAACAACGTACCATGCCAGGACGCTCCTTTTCAAAAATAGCTTCAAATGCTTTTGTATCACTTTCCTCATTTTCAACCATTTCTTGAAGTTGGGACTTGCGAAAATTACAAGTAATTATTATCAACTATTACAAACAATATTTTACGAAAAAATTAAGTATATGTAAATTATTGTAATGATATCTTTTAACATACAATTACATTTTTAGTTTCTACATCCAATGATTTTCCTTTATTTCCTTTTCGAGTTTCAACAAATGTTTTTGCTTGAGTAGGTTTTCTTTGTTCCTTTGCAAGCTGTACAAATCAAAAGAATTTCAAAACAAAACAGCCCATGAATTAACACAATAAAATTTGAAACTATATATACCTTAAGCAAAGGATGACAAAATTTACAAATTTTTCACGAGCTGAAGAGAATTTCTTGGGACCCATTTGATGCACCCATTTTAGTTGAGCTCTATTTCTAGTGTTCTTTTCACCGATTGCCTACATTTATAGTTGAAGGAATTACTACAATAAATTTTACTTACATATATTATTATACATAAAATGGGGGCATAATACATAAGAAAATTATTAATCTTACTTGTATAGGTTTCAAATTCCAATATTCACAAAGCTTTCTAAAATGAGATTCTAGCACCTTTGGAGGACAATGTTTGAGTCTCTTGGTCATGTTGCAATACTTCAAAAAGGATCCTTTTTAATTTTGTGGTTATATCTTCTCCATGTGTAACACCCCAATTTCTTATTATTATGTTTTAATTATTAAATGATGCACAACTATTATTATCCGTATGTTTGATATGTGCGATAATTTCCTTCTTGTTTGTCCTATGTGTTCGCCTTAGTGATTTATTTAAATTATTAATGTTAATAATATTCAATTTGTTTTAAAATATATATATATATATATATATATATATACATATATTTATATAAAAAGAAAATAAGAAGTACACGTGTGTATTGCTACATTAGTCTGTTAACTTAAGCACTGATAGAGTGGGTTTATGATTGTAATAATAATAATAATAATATTAACAATAATAATAGGGGTCATGGGTTAAGTTATAGGTCTGGTAATAAGCCTAATAATATACCTAATACTACTAGTACGTATAGATATATATATATATATATATAAGTGAATGAATGAGGCTGTCATGCATTTCGTGCCTCTGTTTCCATGTTCTATTAGGAAGAAAAAAATTGAATTGACTACAGCCCTGTTGCATCCAGCCGCAACTCTTAATACCAAAATCATACATTGATTTCAAAGACTAGGCTGTTAGAGACGGTGATTGGCGAAGACATGACACATTAAATCAACAGATCAGCTTCGTTGAGAAAAATTTTCAGGGGGTAAGGGGTGAGATGAGGTTCGATATGATGAGTATAAAATGACATGAGATGAACGAGAATACTGAAATTCCCAGATTTTTATCCGGGGCTTACTACGTATGGTCGAGCTCTATTGAGCGATAATAATTAATTAATAATATATGAATGGTAATAGTGAGGACTAAAATATATTTTAGCAACCTATAGAATTGTTGTGAATTTATTTATATCAAGATTGCATGATGTCTGGTTTTATGAAACCTTATGCTGATTTTTATTGTATGAATGATATGTACTTGAGTGTTCTTGTTACTTGATTGAAATTTTGATAATACTTGAATGTGCCCCCTGTTTGATTTCTTATTATGTGATTGATGAGATTGGACTGTGTATTGTGAGTAGTGTAAACCAAATATTGGGATTTTATTGTGATTGACTGATATATATATATATATATATATATATATATATATATATAATGATGAATATTGTGAAGTCCAACTGAAAATTATTGAGTTGTGATAATCAAGTATGAGATAGATGTTGTAGTTTTGGAGTAATGATTATTTTGTCATCATATAGGAAGGGTTTGACAAACCTAGTGATTCGGGGAAGTACAACTGAATGAGCCTGATCGTGGAGGGCTACAATCGAACCGTAAGGTAAGACTGATAGACCTTGGGGATACATCTAGTTGGGAATTCCTAAGTTGATTAGTGGGTTATTCCTTAAGGCCGAGAGCTACCGTGCAAAACAAGAGTACCCCGACCGTCGCCTATATGTGTCTCGGGTTGAGTTGAGAGGATCTATGAGGACTTGACCATTCATGAATTGTCCGTCCACTCTTGTAGTGACATAGTATCAGGCCTGCTAACCAAGTACTTCAAAGTAGAATGATACCAAGTGATGAAGAAGTATAAAGTATGTGACATGCATAACATTTTATCTTTGTGGCTGTTTTATTGTGATTGAATTAGATTAATCTTTGATATTATGTTCTTGAATGTTTATCAGGTTTGTGTTAATTTGATTACTTACTTGTTCTTCTCGTTTACATTATATTATTACATAATTTTGATACTCACCATTCGTTGTTTGTGTTTGGCATTTGCGATGGACGCAGACGAGCTGGAAGCTGCAGGTGAAGATTAACCTCTCAGAGTGTAGGAAGCCGTCTTATCTTGAAGACTTTTATTATCTTCCTTCTGTTAACTTCATATTTGAACGTCTTTTATTTTGGAAACTTTCGCTCTGATAGGGACATCGGGTTGGGACTGCATTTACAATTATCAGTAACTTATGTACGTATGCTTCAAAAATAATTTTGTTGATTACTGTTATGACTTTTGAGTTGTTAAGTTGATGGAAACTTTGGATCAATATGACATGTTCATGATTAAGTGATACTTTTTGCCTTAAAGAAATCGTTCGAAAGTTTATTTATTTATTATTTTATATTTTATTATTTTTAAATTAAAATTAGAAGAAAAAAATATTTAAAAAAATTTGGGATTTAAGGTGTCACACCATGCATCTCTAACGGTAGTCTCAACCGGCAAGACAAACTTTTGCTTCAACCGGCAAGACAAACTTTTGCTACAAAAATTATAAGATAAAAAACATCACGAAATCAAATATATATATATATATATTTTAATAATTAGACATTCGAATTCACACATACATTAGTATATCTCCAGAAACGTCTTATATTCATATCTGACTTTCCTGACCAATTTGTGTATATCAGAGAACAAAATGTGGAGTTACTAGCCTATGTTCCTAAGAAAAGGCTCAAGTCAGATACTACTTTATCACTAGGCCCAATAGGTTGACCGTCCTCATTAACGATCACTTCTTCTTGCTCTTCCAAAGTTCTTCCATGAATCCTTTTGCATAAGGTTTTCCCGCGAGTTTTTCTTTTTGATGTTCCTATATCACATATTTGTTAACATTATATACATGACATGCACGTGAAATCATTATCATGAAATACAAAAAATAATTTACCTTTTTCTTCTTCATTATTTTTGTTTGCCTCGTCTTCATTGTTATCTTCTACAACTTGTGCAATATCTTCCATAACTTCTGGTTGTCTTAAGTCTTCTCCTATATTTTTGCTTGATAATGGCTTATTTTGTCTTACTTTAAGAGGTTGACTTAAGCTCGAGTAAATGTTGTTGCACGGTTTCTCCATTTTCTGACTTGGTTGCATCCATTTTCTTTGATTTTTGAAGTTCTATAAAATCATCGATCAACATTGATGGACATGTATCTTCTTTGCCTTTTTAGGGCATTGAGTTTTTGACATCATTGTTTCCAAAGAAATATTTGGTTTCTCGGATTTGTTATTCTTATTAGGAATAAGGATTTTGTTTCCAACTGTCTTTTCCATCTTTTGAATTTTCTCTTTATTATCTGGAAGATTCTCACGAGTTCTTTTTTTAAGCATTCCTAGTTTCAATACAATGTCATCAAAAGAATGTCTTCAAAAGAATAACCAAATTTAAAGTTGATAGAAAAAAAAAGATTACTTTCCTTGTACAACTTCTTGGTCTCCATGTGCAATGTGTTGTCCATGTTGCCATCAACATTTGGAACTATTTCTCTATTATTTGCATGCACACGCAATGCATTGATTGTAGCATGTTTCTAATTTTAAAGAAAATTCATCAAAAGATATTAGGAATATTTCAAAGTATATATAAACATATAAAAGTAGTATACATAATAAATCAAAATAATAATATTTACCTTGTACAACTTTTTTGTCACTATGTGTCGAATCTTTCATAGCTTGTGGTTGCCAAATCTTGGGTCTCCATTTTCTTTGTAACAATGTGTTTGTCTAGGTTGCCATCAACCTTCTACAATATCTTAAACCATTTCTCTATTATTTCCCTGCAACCTCTCATGCAACTTGTCAATTTTTTCTTTCTTAATTTGCTTGATCTTGCTTGGAAAGGAAAGTGATAATTTTTAGTAGGAGTTTGACCAATCTTTCTGAGATCCACTAGCTTTTACAACTCTTACTTTTTCGATTGTGGCTAATGTAACATCCCACATTTTATAATAAACTATTTTATTAATGAAATATGATTTTAAATAATTAATTTGGTGTTAAAATTATTTTAAAATACATGTTGATAAATTTAATGATTAGTTTTCGTTATTAGAGTGCTTTAGATGATGTGCTACTTTTATTCTTATCGGACTAAATGAATAATATAAATAACAAATATTATATTTTATTATTTTATATATTTTTCTAAATAGTATTTTAGTGTAATATTTTAAATAATAAGATTTTAGGCGATTTTATGTGTATATGCGCGTACAAAATTAATGTGATATTTTACAATACGTTTGACTGACAGTGTGCAAATAGTTATATTTCAATTATTTATAACTATTTTCTATTTTTAGTTATTTATTTTATAAATAATTATCCTGAGATAGTGGTAATATTGTATTTGATTTTCTTGATTTTTATATAATTGTTATGGCATTGTGATTTAATATATATTTATTAATCAATATAAAGTATTGATATTATATTTATGTATTTTATAATTTTAAATATTTTCTAACGATGGTAGTAATTTAATGTGAGTATTTGGAAAAAATAAGTATAATTATAGTGATTAATTTGAATGAGAGTTTTGGTTATTAATATATTTTAAAAGATTAATTACTTTAAAATATTTATTTTATATACTATTAGTTTTAAAATAGTAGTAATATTTTATAAATTAAATTGTGTTTAAAAAAAATGTTAATAAAAATTAGTTTTGATAATTGTTGATTTTATTTTAAAATAATAATAATAAAAAAAAGTAATTAAAATATGTTTTATGAGTTAGTCCATATGCAAAAGTAAACTCTAATTATATATTAATAACAAAAAAATAATTGAAAAAAAAAAAAGAAAAAAAAAGAAAGGCACACACAGAGAACGGAGGCGGCAGTGTCTCTTTCCTGGGAGGAATTGGAGGAAAAATGAAACAAAATCGGCATCGACAGGCAATCGATAACTGTTCTAGAAAATTTTTTCTGTTTTTGTCCAAATTTTAGTATGTTATTTCACTCATTTAGTGAGTCAATTAAACATACTTTTCCAGATTTTTAACCATCTCAATTTGTCTCTAAAATACCCGACGTCTCTGTTTATATAATTCGTTATTTTGCACCGTTCTTTTTCATCGTAAGTTCGATTTGAGTGAAACCAACGCCAAAACGATCGTGTGAAAAGTGGCTATACTATCCACTGATTGGTTTTCTGATTTATGGTAAGTTTCCTTGACCGAATTTCGAAATTAGTTTTTAGAGTGTCTTTTCATAATTTATTTTTGATATCTACCCATAAACTATTGAGTTAGATCGATTGAAGGACAGAGAGTCAAAAGACAAAGGCTGTTCGCTCGTGGAATCATATTTGTGTGTGAAAGTGTCGAAATAAAGTAAGGGGTGAGAGAGCGTTTCAATTCATGAGTATAACATATTGTGAGATGAACGGAAAACTGTATTTCCCAACGATTCATCCGGGGCTCGCTACATAAGGCAGTAGCCCTTTGTGAGATATATTAATTAATGTGCAAATATGAAAATTGTGAGGATAAAATGTGGAATAGAAATATTTATAAGTTGTTGATTGATTTAATTTTGTTAAATGTGTGGTATCTGATATTGTTGTGATATTGGGTGTCGAATGAATTTTATGTATATGATTGAATAGACATATTTATGTCATGTGATGATAAATGATGGACTTATTTTGATAAGTTTATGTGATTATGATGATGTATAATTAGTAATAATGATGTTATAAATTTGTGATAAGTTTATGTGATGATATATGATTAATGATAGTGATGCTATAAAATTGTGATGAGTTTATGTGATAAAATATGATTAATGATAGTGACATTATGAATTTGTGATGAATATATTGAAGTACTCCATAATTGATGAAATAATGATAATTCTAACTTGTGCTAAAGATGATGCTTTTAATGGAGTAGTCTAGGCTAACGAGGGGAGAAAATAGATGTTTGGAATATTTGAAGTTGATGTGAATTTTTGAAGTGGAGATTATTTTGTCATCAAATAGGTAGGGTCTGACAAGCCTAGTGATTTCGGGGAAGTACAACTGAATGAACCTGATCGTGACGGTCTGCTGTTGAGCCTTAGGGCAAGATTGTTAGACCTTGGAGGTGTTCGGGTGGGAATTCCTAGGTGACTTGGAGGTAGCACTCCAAATGTCGAGTGCTACCATGTAACACACATTTACCTCGATTGTCGCATATATGTGTCTCAGATTGAGTTGAGGGGATCTATGATGAGGACAAAGCCAATTTGAATTGTCCGTCCACCGGGATGGTGACATAGTATCAAGCCTCCTAACCAAGTATTTCAGAGTTAGAATGGTACCACATTGTGAAATAGAGTTTAAGCTCATGCATAGCATTGCATCTTCTTGTGATTGTTTTGTTGTGATTAATATGTATCGTGTGCGATAATAATTTTTCTCAGATGATTTGATGTTATAGTGGAATGTATTGATTTCTCTTAAGTAATTTTGACTTTATAATGTGATGTTTTTTTCTTCTGGAAGAATGTTTGCATAATGATACGGTTTATTATGATTAATTGTGTGTTCTTCTTACTTATATTATACTATCAACATGATTTCGAAACTCATCTCATTCGTTGTTTGTTTTTGACTGGCTTGGCCCGGCGTTTGCGAAATCGCAGTTATTACATGTTAATGAGTCTTGAAGTTCAAATTTGGGAGAAACACCGCTCTGATAGGTGATACCGAGAATTAAGAGTTGTAATTTGTATTTTACATTCACTTATTTAATTAGAAAAGACTTTTTGTATCAAAACCTTATAAGTAATAGTAAGTTTTTGAAATTAAATCAAGAAATTATAGTTAAGTTAAGTTCATTGAGATTACGTTGTTTTAATTAAGGAATAAAATTGAATTTTTACGTGTGTATTTAGAGGAACATGATATCCTAAATTAGTTATAAAAATTCTTATTTTCTTGAAAACATATTTTTTTTATCCGCTGCGAGTTTTGTTCAAAAAAATCTAGTATAAATTACTATATATGTTATTTTGGAGTTTAGGGTTGATGACTCTTCATCATATGCATAATTTTCATTGTTTTTAGTCTTATTTATCTTCAATCATTAGTTAATTTAATGATTTATTTGATATATTTTGTTGATTCTAGTTCTTGGGTTTAATAAAATGCTTATGTTCTTATTTCGTTGATTAAGTAGAGATTTTTCGGAGTTTTGCCTCGTTTCTTTGTTTTTAGTGCAGTGCTGAATTCTGGTGAGAAATCAACATGATCTATGTGGAGTATTTCAGTGATATATGGAGTTTTAGATGTCCAATTGGAGTTAAACCAAGTGCAAATGAAAGCTAACATCCATAGCTACAACTTTCATGAAGACACCAGAGCCAAATTCGGACTCAAAATAGTATAAATATGCAGTATACGCCAGACATCAAATGCTGTGCGCTTGAAGCGCGCCAGCTACGCTTGAAGCGCGTTTTGGCACCACTGATTTTGTTTCAATGCGCCTGAAGCGCAAGGCATGCGCCTAGGGCGCGTGGCGCGCTGCAGATTGCATAAAATCGAGTTTTTCTGATTTTTAGGGATCTTTTGGTCAATTGAGAAGCTCAGAGACTTGTGCCCTAGCAGAGAAGCTCAGAGACGGCTGTTCTACACCATTGAAGGAGTTTTATCAAGAATCATTCATGAATCTTTCTTGTAATTCTTCTTTAATCTCTATCTCTTTAATCTCTGTAATGAGCAACTAAATCCTATTTGTTAGGGATGAGTGGAACAAGATGAAACCTTTATTTGTCTGAATTGATTCCTGGTTATAATGAATAAATTTATTGAATTATTTTTCTCATCTCTGTGCTTAATGCTTTTTATTGCCTGATCAACTTTAAAATGTTATATGATTTGTAATTTGAAACGGAAGTGGACTTTACAAATGCTTGAGATGAGAAATTCATGAGATTGTAGTCTAGGGATAGATGCAGGTCATGAAACCAATTGAATTAGTTGCAGAGACAACAATTTAAAAAGAGAATTTTTGTACTGTAAAGCTTAATCATAATCTTAAACCCACTAAGGAATTATGGGTTTTTTGGAATTAAAGGTTCTGTCACTAAGACATTAGGGCAAGAATACTAAAGAGAATTCGGTAATAATTCAATAAAGGAATTCAGTAACTAGGATCAAATTAGAAACCAAGGTTGGACTCAAAGTGAAACTCATCCCTGGCATTTTTCTCATTATAAAAGTTCAATTTCATTACCATTTGTTATTTCTAATATTATTCTACTCAATCTAGAAACTTTTTGTTCAATTTCAGTAATTAAAGATAATTCGATAGTAAAACGCAATCCTTGAGTTCGACACTCAGTATTACCGTTTTAATTATTACTTGCAACGATTCAGTACACTTGCTGAAACGCTATCAAGGGTGTCACAGCTAACGACGACGAACTACAAAGAAAAAACATAAATATTACATAGTTATACAATTTATTAAATAAAACAATGTAGGGGGAGATGATATTAATCAATAAATTGGGAAAAGACATAGTACATACTACCAAATAGTAATAGACGACTTTATTAAAACAAGAATCATCAATGGTTTCATCTTCACTTTCAAAACTTGTATCATCATCACTCTCATGTTCTTCTTCTTAGTTGTGAAGTTCTGAAAAAGGCTTTTCGAAGATATCATCTGGTACGTCTTTCCTAACCAAATCTACTTCACAATCATCCTTCGATATATCAAGATTTGTTGAAATATCATATTCTTGGACATTTGAATTAAAACATTCTCCCATGTCAAATGAATCTCTTGGAAGTGCCTTCAAAACAAAGAATTTTAAAAGGATCTTCAATAAAGAAGCATTGTTGAACTTGAGATGCCAAGACAAATGGATCATTTTTGTAGCACATTTTGTTAGAGTAAACACAAGTCAACCCATATTTGTCTTCTTTAGTCACAAACCAATCACATTTGAACAATACATATTTTAGTTGACCATAATAATCTAACTCTATGATATCTTTTACCGCCCCATAGTAAGTCGCACAAATCGGTTCAGGATTTTCATCTCTTGCATTTCTAAGAACTTGAGTTACTGCTTTTAATGTCACTCCACTATTTTGTGTTTTAAGTCTTGCTTCACGTTTTCTTGTATGAAATCTGAATCCATTGATAACATAACTAGAATACCGTCTAGCAACATTATTTGGCCCCTTAGACAATGCCTTCAACCAATCAGATACTTTCTCATCCATAACATGTGTTTCAAACCATTGCATAAAATCTTCTCTTTGATTATTAGCTTTACTCGACTTACTTATTTTTTGATGATTATGAACATTAACCTCATGCTCACTACAACATAAATAACTAATTTTTCAATGCAAAAGGAAAAAAATTATTTTAATAATGAAATATTGTAGCAAGTAAAAGATTGTACCTAATGTTTTCTTGTACTTCATCACACTTGAATAATATATAACCATGAGATTGTACCTTTTGATCAAGAGAAATTAGTTTCTGTTGTTTTGAAAAACTATTTCAAAATAAATTTATGTGCCTGAAGATATTACTGGCTTGAGTCGCGAACTAGGTCGGTCTCTTTAAGATGTTTTGTGGCACTGCCCAGATACACTGTATCGGAGTTTCCCTGCACCGTAGAAAATCATTCTAGAATTACACCCTCAATACGACGGCTAAAGCCACTCTCAATATGGTGGTTAAAGCCACTCTGAAAAAGATTACGACACAAAAAATTGCTCAAAAAGGATTGTGGTATTAGGACCACTCAAAATCAAAGAGATTACAACTTAAAAAATTCTCTAAAAAGATAGTGGTATTATGACCACTCAATATCAAAGGGATTACGACATAAAAACCGCTCTAAAAGGGCAATGGTATTATGATCACTCAATAATCGAAGGGACTACAACATAAAAACCGTTCTAAAAGAAAGTGGTATTAGAGGCACTTTAACTCGAAGGGACATAAAGAAATGGGAGAACTGGCTTAGAAATTCATCGAGCAGAAAAGAGGGAGAAAAGAAAAAGTTGGGAAATGCATCTAACTTTGGTGTGCTTTTCACAAAAGTTTGACACTCTTTATATAGTGATGGAAGCAAACTGACATATATTTTCTATCCAAAGTGGGACTTTAATATTTATGGAGTTGAAAACTACTCAATATATGAGAGTTTTTCAATGTAGGACTTCAACAATTTTTAAATTCACACACTAACATACTCTCCATGTTCCAACAGTTTCTGCCCCCCAATTGGATGGCCTATGCTTGGAATGCCATCGTTATTTCGTGTCATTCTATTCATCCTTGTATCTACACCACTAGACAAATATCTTGAACAAAATGTTAGCGATTCTTTAACCAAATATGCTTCCACGATAGAACCCTCTAGAGGACTCCTATTACGAACAAAAGATTCTAAATCACCCAAATATCTTTCCATATAATACATCCATCGAAATTGAACTGGTCCACCCAATCTAACTTCATTTGCAAGACGAATTGGTAAGTGAACCATTACATCAAAGAAACTTGGAGGAAAGATATTTTGCAATTGACAAAGTGTTTCAACAATTTGTACTTCCAAGTGATCTAAAGTTTTCACCTCTATAACCTTTTGGCATAAACACCTAAAAAGGAACAAAGTCGAATCAAAGGGATGGTAACTTGATTAGGGGTAATCCCTCATATTGCTACTTGCAACAAGTAATGTAGTATAATATGAGTATCATGACTCTTGTACCCATCAATTTTTCCCTCATCAACTTGAGCACAACGAGAAATATTAGAAGCAAGGCCATCTGGAAGTTTTATTGCGTTAAAAACACCCAAAAAATTAGATTTCCCATGCTTTGTTAGAGAGAAACATGCTTTAGGGATTTGAGTTTTCTTACCATAATTTGTTGCCTTCAAATGGAATATTGTTGGGACTGAAAATTGATGAAGAATGAATAATGAATTGGATGGATTGAAATTTTAAGGATTTTGGAGGGACCGAAATATGTTTCTATTTCCTTTTCTTCTTCTACGACGTTGCACTTTTTTGTTTTTTTTAACATACTTTCATTTTATATGATAAAAAAATAATATAATGTTTAAATATTAAATATATATATATATTATATTATTAATATATTATTTGGAGGGAATTCTTCCTGTAAAAAATTTCATGAATGTTAAATTTTTAAGTAACATTTTATACTTGTAGCGTTTTATTCGAAACAAGGTAGCAATTAAAAAATGTTCCTAGAAATGTCTAAGAGAACAATTATCAAATATTGCCATAGAGTTATCATAGAGACATTTTAAAATTGTGCCCTAAATTATTTTAGACAACATTTGTATGGTGTTGCGAAAATAATACTGATAACATAAAATGTTGCCTTATATATTTTTAGGCAACATGTTATACATGTTGCTTTAAAAATGTTGGCAAAGACCATAAATGTTAGTGTCAAACTTTGAAATTGTAAAAAATTATGATTTCCATTTAAAAGTTTTTATTTTTTTATTTTTTATGTTGTGGTTTTCTTAGTGTTCTAAAAACACTTGTTAGAATGAATTTAATTTTTTTTTAATTTTTTAATTGATTTTTTTTCTTGTTATTTTTTAATTTTAGTAATTAATCACAATAATATATTTTTACGATAGTAATTATAATTATTCATATTTGTTATGTGTTAAAAACGTTGGTAGTATCAACACATGTTTTTATCAGATAATACTAGCGGATTATCCATATCTATCAAAATTTAAAAAAATAATTAAAAAAAAAATTGGAAAAAAAAACTTATGGAAAACTTGTAGGGAATAAGTTTCCGGTAGTGTTAAATTTAAGTTTTTTTTTTTGGAAAACTTTTTCCAAGTTTTGCTGTGACTACCAGAAAACTTTTTTCAAGTTTTCCGGTGTCTACTAGAAAACTTTTACGTACCGAAAAACTTTTTTTATGAGTTATGGAAATCTTTGGAAGGTTAAAAAAAAGTGAATTTTAATTTATTAAAATAGTAAAAAATTGCAGGGTATATTTGACATTTTGAAAAATATATGGAGGTATAGGTATAACTAGGAAGTATAGGGTAAAACTTTCTTTTACATGTTGTCCATGGGCCATGAGCCATATATAGTATCTTGGACTCAAAAGTTATGTGATATCTATTTGGTACGAGGGTTTCTTCTTTCACTTCTAATGTTTTTAAATATACAAAAATATATGTATAAATTGGTTAATTTAGATGTGTAAAATATATATTTGAATTAGTCAATCTAAAAAAAATTGGGGGCTTTTGAGGAAAAAAACTTTCATCCAATATATATACATTGGAGGCATATAGTAGTGTGATATCTGATCCAATATATAATAAGGGTATTTATTTAGTGTAAAAATTATGTTTTGAACAAAAGTTACAAATTTTATCTTCAAGTTAAAATAATTCTAATTGATAACACTTAGGTGCGATTGGTGATTTTACGGTGGAAAAATCACGGCGAGGCTAGAGTTACAAATTAGAGCTTCTAGTTTTCACGATGAAAACTGTATTGTAATGCGATAATTGATAAACCACCGCGTTTCCAAGCACACACTTAAACATACCAAAATTAATTTAACATTTCTATAATTGATTTTGGCTCTTGCAAAAGTGGAACCAAACATAAACTTAATTTTTTAAATTTGTGGTATGGTACATGCGAACTATATAGGTAATGGTACGAGTACAAGATATCACATTTTCTTTGAAAATTCGTATATGAGTATGTCAATGAAAAATATAATTTTTTTTTATATAATTTAACTAAAGGAATTAATTGTTCAATTCATAATACAAAATCACAATAAAAATTTAAAAAATTAAAAATTATATTCGATTACTGCAGCATATAAACTCAAATAATATTATATAATTATAAAAAAATAATTAATTTTACTCGCAATGAAATATTTGTAATCTAGCTTTGAATTTTAGCATTTTGTGATAGTTTATCTGTATTATCTAGTTTGTTCGCCTGCCCCCTATATGTTTAAATATAATTTTTAATTTGAGGATTCAGACGTACAAGATACACCTGCAAATGAAAAAAGTTTACTAGAGGGGTTTTCTGTTTGTTATATGAAAGTCCAATTTGCAGTTGAATAACTAAAACTCATACTATAAAGAAGTATTACTATATTTGCTCAGATAAATATAAATGCCATTTATATATAATTAGAAAATACTAATTTTGACGAGAGATCCTTTACAAGATATACTCTTTTACAAGATATATCATGCTCATAACTCTATCTATCTTAAATTTGTGCAACTTCTCGGTCTAATTTTTGGATTCTCTATAGTTGTGTTTACAAATTTTGCATGTAAGTTACACATTTATAACTTAAAATTTTAATATACAATAAAATATTATAGTTAACAAAATTTTCATGTAAATATTAGTTGTCCGTGTAACAAATAGATTATAATAGATCCTCTTATGTGTAAACTACACATAAGATTTACACATTAGGCAACAAAATGAGTTTACATCTTTCATTCAGAGAGAAAAAATGTGATTTTTTTATGGTATAAGATAATCTTTTAGTCCCTCATATGTAATTTACACACAAGGGAATTCATTTCTCAAATAAATTCTTCACGATATTTCTCTATTATCTCCTTTAATTGAGTATTTTAGTTTGTAGTGATTTTTGTATTTTCCTTTTTCTTTTAGACTCTGTCTTATTGTATTTTTTAGGATCTATTCTTGTAACTGATTGTATTTTATATATATATATATTTTCACTTTATCATTAAAAATAAAATAAAAAATACTTCGCGATAAAAAATATTAAGCATCAAGATAAGCATTTTGTGTTGTTGTTGTTGGAACCAAGTTGGTCCCAAGAACAATTCATCTATGTGGTTTTAATGTTACCAAAGGTATTTTGTGAAAACAATTTATTGCACTAATGGCTTCGTTAAGTATGTTGAAATTAGAACATGAAAATAGGAGGAAATGACCTGAGGAAGCGACTAGAGATAGCACCAGAGGAAGTAAAAAGGTTAGAGGAAACGAAATCAAATCAGTCAAAATTCTCATAATCGGAAAAATGCGCGTTATGGAAAAGTACACACATATGCCTTTAATAGTGTGTTTCTGCGTTTGCCTCTGAAGACTAAAGTGTGCATTTGATTAGTAAGCCTTCGACGAGTCTGGGCGTGTGCCTCTGAAGATTCAACGTATTTTTGGAGTTTTCCATGCCTTTGATGAACTATAACTATTCCATGTCTTAGATGAACAATAACTGTTCCATGTCTCGAATGAATAGTAACTGTAGCATGGCTCTGATGAACAGTAACTGTTTCATGCCTATGATGAACATAAATAGTTTCATGTCTCCAATGAACAGTAACTTTAACATGCCTATTATGAACAATAATTTTAGCATGCTTAAGATGAATAGTAACTTTAGCATGCCTCTCATAAATAGTAACTTTAGCATGCCTATGATGAATAATAAGTTTAGCATGCCTCTAATTCTACATTCAACACAACTCTGAAGTATGAAGCCACAGTTCAAGTTTGCATCTGAAGCATATATTTCGTTGACTCTGAAGACTGTGACTCATTCCAATGTGCTTCCTCTGATACGCAACTTTTCATCTGCCTCTGACTATAATTATTCAAGCAATACAACATCTGCTCACACAATCAAGTTAGTGATTTTGATGGATAAAAGTCAAGACTCTGATGGAAGGTAAAATAATATAACAAATTGCTCATAACGGAGTGTAGTTGGCCGTATCCTTACTTTTGAAGGTCCAAGAACAAGCCCAAAATTGTTCCTGCCCAAATCAAGTCAAACATATGAAGGAAGATTCAAGTGAATCAATTTCCAAACGTAATCTGAACAAATACGCACAATATCTTTTAGAGGAATTGCTCAGATCAGATTCTGAAATAATGAATTGGCTACCAGTCATATTATCAAAACATATCTTTTAGAGTTATATTTGGAAGAAATGCATATATGATTCAGAATTCATGAAGGAAAAAATTGCAACCTAATTTCATATGTAAATAGATACTCAAGGTTGAAGAAGAAACAACGAACAACAAACTCAAAAATTCTAAAAACCAAAGTTGTTTAGAAAGACCTCAAGACCTCAATTTTTCTAAGTATGCACATTTTAAGGTTTTAAGTTCTAGCTAAGTAATACTCTAAGTGTTGTAGTGTGGGAAAATCATTGTATCAAATGTTCCATGGATCCAACATGTCTGGATTCAGTGAAAAAGCTACGGGAGGAAACATCAACAAACCATCTCTATTTGATGGTGAACCTTTAAAGTACTGGAAGGACATGCTGAGGAGTTTCTGTATTTCACAAGATCCTGAATTTTGGGACTTAGTGGAAGATGGTTATACTGCTCTAACAAAAGAAGATAGTATTGAAATTCCAAGAAAGGAGATGAATGATGATATAAAGAAGTTGTACAAGATGCATCATAAGTCTAAAACATTCATGATAAATGCAATCACTTTAAAGGAGTTTGACAAGTGCACCAACAAAGAGATAACAAAGAACATTTATGTTAATATGATTCTGACTTATGAACGAAGCTCGAAAATTCAAGAAGCAAAGGTCGATCTCCTAGTCAGAAAGTATGCGTTGTTCAAGATGGAAATAGAAGAAGACATTGAAACAATGTTTTCTAGATTCTAGAATTTGGTCTAAGGATTAAAGGTACTTGAGAAGAGTTATACTACTGTTGATCATGTGAAGAAAATTCTTAAAAGTCTACCAAGCAATTGGAGACCTAAGACTACATCTATTCAATAAGCTAAAGATCTCAATACTCTTAAATTGGAAGAATTGATTAGCTTCTTAAGATCACATGAATTTAAGCTGGTAGAGGATAAGCCCAAGAAAAAGCATCCAACTTTGGCCTTGAAGTCCAAGCAGAATAAGATTTCGAGGCAACAACAGAATTAGAGGATAATGGTTCAGATGATCAAAATCTGAAAAATTCAGATAAAAAGCTGGCACAATAGAAAGAAGCAATTTCCTCAAAGATATTCCAAATAGTCCAGCAATGGAAGGGATGAAAAACCTGACAAGAAAAACATCATATGCTATGGATGCAATGAACCTGGACATATTAAGTCTGAATGTCAAAATTTAGAAAAAGGGAAACATGAGAGAAATATTCCAGACACAAGAAGAAGGTTTTGATGGCCACATGGGATGATTCTAATGAATCCTATGATGATGAAGAGCAAACAAATTTGGCTCAGATGGCTCATATCAACTCTGCCTTTGGATCCACACATACACATATTATGACTCTAGAAGTGAATCAACTGTTGATGAAATTGAGGTATTTTTCGACTTAACCCGATCTGATTTAATTAATGTCATTAATAATTTCTTAAATAAAAACCAGAAGTTGTCTCTAAAACTGAAAGCACTTAAGTGAGTAAATGAAAACTTAACTAAAGAAATCAATGCTTTAAAAACTGAAAGTGTTGAGGTTAAATATGACGGATCTGTACTCTTTATAGGTCATAAGAAAAATAACATATATAAGATAAATCTGTTTAGTCTAGAGAAACAAGATGATAAGTGTCTAATGTTTGTTAATGAAGAGAAATTAATTTGGCACAAAATGTTAGGTCATGCAAACCTTAGATTAATCTCAAAATTGAATAAATTTCAACTAGTTAGAGGTCTATCTAAGCTTAGCTACAAAACTGAAATTATATGTGAAACTTGTTAAAGGGAAAACAAATAAAGAACTTCTTTACCCCTAAGAACTTAGTCTCTACCTCAAAATCCGTGGAGATCTTACATATAGATCTCTTTGGGCCAGTGAAAACAACTCCAATAAATCGAAAGAAGTATGGCTTTGTGATAGCAGATGATTACACTAGGTGGACTTGGGTAAAATTCTTACGAAATAAAGATGAATACCACAAAGTGTATATTGCATTTTGCAAACAAATAATTAATGAAAAGGGTCTTAAGATTGTAACAATTAGAAGTGGTCAGGAACAAGGCAAAAGTTATTACATAAGGCTATAATCAGCAAGAAGACATTGATTATACTGAGACATTTGCTCCTATGGCTAGGTTAGAAGCTATTTGTATCCTACTCTCTTTTTCTGCTGATAATAAGATTACATTATTTCTAATAGATGTTAAAAGGGCATTTTTAAATGGGTATATAAGTCAAGAGGTCTATGTTAAGGAACCCCCAAGTTTTGAAAGCTCTGAATTTACAGATCATGTATTTAAACTTAGGAAATCATTGTATGGTTTAAAATAAGCACATAGGGCATGATATGATAGACTAAGTAACTTCTTGCTTAAAAACAATTTTGAAAGAGGACAAGTAGACAACATCCTGTTTAGAAAATCAATAGGAGATAACATTATCATCATTCAAATTTATGTTGATGACTTTATTTTTGGATCTACTAATGTCACTTGTTGTAAAAAATTTGCTAAGTTGATGCAACTTGAATTTCATATGAGTATGATGGGAGAACTTAAGTTCTTCTTAGCGATACAAATTCAGCAAAGTAAAAAAGACATATACATTCATCAAACCAAATATACAAAAGAGCTTCTTAAAAAGTTTAAAATGAATGATTGTAAACCTATGGCTACAACAATGCACCCTACCCGTTCATTTGTAAATGATGAATTAGGCCAAATGATTGACCAGAAAACATATAGAGGAATTATTAGATCACTGTTATACCTAACTACCTCCAGGCCTAATACTATGTTTAGTGTGTTTGTGCAACATTTCAGGTCGATCCTTAGATACTTTAAAGGTACTACCAACCTTAGCTTGTTCTACAAGAAATCTACTATGTACAAATTAAGTGGATATTGTGATGCATATTATGATGGAGACAAACTTGAAGAAAAAACACAAGTGGAAACTGCACATTTCTTAGGTGAAAACTTAATCTCATGGTCAAGTAAGAGATAAAACACAATTGCAATGTCAACAATATAGGCTGAATACTTTTCAGTATCCGGATGCAGCTCTTTACTACTATGGATAAAACATCAATTGGAGGACTACAAAATAATTGAGAGTAACATTCCAATATTTATTATGCAACAACACTTCTGCCATTTTCCTAACCAAGAACCCAATCCTACATTCTAGAGCAAAAAATATTCAGTTTGTAGACACTAAACACCAATGGACTGACATATTCACCAAACCACTAGCTGAAGATCGATTTGACTTCGTTAGGAAAAATCTCAACCTTACCTCTATACTTGAATGATGCTGTGCCAAGCTTATAGTAGTTTAGATTCTTACTAGGATCAGTTTTATGTTATGTTCATATAAGACTATGTTTTATGTTTTGTTCATTTTATTAAAAAAAAACGTTTCACTTTCTTTTTGTTTGATGGCAAAGGAGAGAAAAATATTTGAGAACAATAATGTGGGGTGATAATGCAAAAATTACTTGGACTTAAGGGGAGTCTTAAATCAAGCGGAGCAAGTAATAAAAGAAAAATTGTTATATAAAATATAGTTTTGTCTTCATCAAAAATGGAGAAATTGTTAGAACCAAGTTGGTCATATGAACAATTCCTCTATGTGGTTTTGATGTTAACAAATGTATTTTGTGAGAACAATTTGTTGCCCTAATGACTTCATTTAGTATGCAAAAATTAGAATAGGAAAGTAGAAGGAAACGACCAGAGGATATCACATTGTGGAAGTTACTAGAGGATGTAAAAAGGTTGGAGGAAACGAAATAACATCAGTCAACAAAATCCTTAGAATCGAAATAAAAACACGTTTTGGAAAAGTACTTGTATCTGCCTCTGATACACAATAAGCTCTAAAGTTGCAATGACTCTGATAAAGCAACAAAGGTGAAATTGCCCAAGCCACTAATTCTAAGTCATGCAGCTTTGCATCTGCCTCTGCCTATAATTATTCATGCAATACAACATCTAACTCCAACAATCAAGTCAATGATTCTGATGGAGGAAAGTAAATGACTCTGATGGAAGGTCAAAGGCTCTGACATATTGCTCGTAATTGATTGGACTTAGCCGTATCCTTACTTTTGAAGGTCCAAGAACAAGCACATAATTGTTCCCGCCCAAATTAAATCAGGCGTGTGAAGGAAGACTCAAGTGAATCAATTTGCAAACTTAATTTGAACAAATACGCATAATATCTTTCTAAAAGAATTGCTCAGATCATATTGGGAAATTAAGAATTGGCTACCTATCATATTATCAAAACATATCTTTCAAAATTATATTTGGAAGAAATATTTGTTGACCAAGCTGGAATGTAGATATGATTCAGAACTCTTGAGGGACAAAATTGCAACCCTACTTTAACCTATAAATAGATACTCAAGGTTGAAGAAGAAACAACGAACAACAAAATTAGAAATCCTAAAAAACCAAAGTTGTTCAGAAAAACCTTAAGAGCTCAAGTTTTCTAAGTATTGAGAGTTTATGGTATTTAGTTCTTGCAAAGCACTCGCTCAAAGTAAAATACTCTAAGTGTTATAGTGTGGTAAAGTCATTATATCAAATCTGCTTAGTAGAAGCAAAATCAAATCAGTTTTCAACTCATTGTAACCCAATCTAACAGTGGCTTTAGTGTGCCTCAAGCAATCTATGGATGTTAGGTTGTGTTGGGAAGACTTAACTAGTAGGGTCAATTGGGTAGTGAGCCTATAATAATCTGTTGGTTTTAGGTTTTGTAGAGAAGACTTGACTTGTAGGATCAAAGTGTGGTTTGCCTTAAAAAGTTTGTAGATTCAGGCTATTTTGAGAAAACTAACTTGTAGGGTCAGGTGATGTTGTCATTCTTATTTTGATTTAGTGGATAAATCCTTCTGTGTTAGGGGACTGGATGTAGCTACGAAGTTGGTGGTGAACCAGGATAAAATCTGGTGTGTTATTTTTACCTTCGGTATGTCTGTTTATTGTTGTCTCTGGTTAGTCCAAACATTTAGGTCCCCAAACCCAAAGAAAAATTAAAGTTTAGAAAAAAGTTTCAAAATTAGACAAACACAATTCAAATTCCTTCTTATGTTTGCGCACCTTCAGTTGTTACCCTTGTGACCATTTTCTCGCTGGTCTTAGAGTAGGTTGATTGAGTTTAGTGGACTTCATTTGGATGCATCCTATCACATGGAACGACATGACACTCAACTTAGATAGTTCAAATTTGTACTGGAGACATAATGGTGTGATCGTGCATCTATACAAAAGACTGAGTGGAATCACCATGCACCTGTGAAAGGTGGCGTGACTGTGCACCGGTACAGGGACAAGGTGGCACGACCGTGCAACCGTCAGTCTTAAGATAGATGAAACAATAGTAAGAAGTGGAGGCTCAATCAAATGGGCCTGGATTGTGGAACCCAATTTTTCAAGGAAGATTCACCTATAAAAGGAGAGATGACAACTAGGGTTGAGATATCTCTTTCACATTCACAACAATGTATTTTTCCTAGTGAATATATTGGAAAATCTCGAAAATTTCTATAGAGTTTTATATTTATGTAGTTCTTGTTTAGATATATGAACACCCACCATTTATGATTATTATAAAGAAGAACTATTTGTTTGGTTGTTATTAGAATCAAACATAAAAATTTAGTGGATAATTAAAAGTAAACAAACACTAAGAACAATGGGCATCCTAATCAAACAGTTATAATTTGAAAATTAATACAATATTTTTTCAATCTCATTATATTGGTATCATTCTCTACACCATACCAACCATGAAGTGTTCTACAAATTACAAACAATGCCTCAAGGCTTGAAACTGATAATAATAATCTAACTCAAATTGAAAGGCAAACAAACAAGCACCATTTCTTTAAACATGCATACAAAACTGAATAAATGTTCAAACAAACCCAATTGAAAAAAACAAAAAATGCAAGTGCATTTAAAAATGTTTCCAAGGTCTTTCTGCTAGGCTTACACATTCTTTGTGCCTATAACAATCAACAAGATGATCAATGGTCAATCCTGCAGCTTGCATAAAAGAGTAAACAATAACTGGACCCAAAAATCTAAAT
This sequence comes from Cicer cuneatum, assembly GCA_037974295.1. Taxonomy (NCBI): domain Eukaryota; kingdom Viridiplantae; phylum Streptophyta; class Magnoliopsida; order Fabales; family Fabaceae; genus Cicer; species Cicer cuneatum. Next base: position 18,726,430 of record JBBPBO010000003.1, read on the forward strand.
CCACGTTTTATTAAGTCCTTGCTTATGGCCTCTGCTTTTGGTGTCCTTAATGGAACATCTCTTGGGTATTTGTATTTGTTAATCACTGGTTTGTGATTTACATAACCCCATATATAGCTACTGAATGATCCATATTCTCTCATAATCTGTACACAAAAGATCAATTGCCCATTAAATTAACTATCCGTTTATTTTATAACAATATTTTCAGTTTTCATTTTTAATATTTACTTTTCACACGTTTGTTTAAGATTATTTAAAAAATGATTTTTATAATATTTTATTTTTTGTTATAATTTTGTTTTTCAAAAAAATTTTAAACATAAAGCTTCAAGTAAAAAAATTAATTTAAATAGTTTATTTTAAAATATTATTTTAATTATTTCATCTATTTGCTATAACTTTTTTTAGATAATGAAATTTTAAAAAATAATTTAAATAAAAAGTTATTTTGAGAATCTCTTCATAAAAATTATTTTTAAAAGATACATTCTGTTTAAAAATGTGATTTTTATTATATTAAAATATCTAACAATTAATATCCCAATTATTGAATATCAAAATTATTATTTTTAATTAGTAACAAATGAGTCTAAAACAATTTTGACTATTTTTAAATAAATTGTCATAAGAATCATTTTTAAGAATTTAAAGTCAAAATCATTTTCTTAAAATTTTTAAACAAACATACCATTTATATGTGGCTGGCTGGAATGACAATTGCTTATAAATTTTGCTTTTTATTTGTGACATAGAGAAGTTGTAGGTTAATCGGAAAGAATGCATTTCTAAAAATATTGAAAATAATGTTTTGAACTTTTAAAAATATTAAATCTTATTTTTAAAATGCATTTGCAAAAATTACTTTCTTAATGTATGCGATAATGTTTTTTTTTATAAATGAAAAATAGAAACAGGAAACAGGAAACAGTAGAAGGATGTTAGGAGCTAAGAGCATGTTTATATTCAAACTATTTTTAATTTTCATTTTAAATTTTTACTTTGTATCTTGGTGCATGCATAGTTAGAATGACATACGGTTATAAGTTTTCTTTTTCAATCATGAAAGAGATAAAATGGAAGTTAATTTGAAAGAATGCATTTCCCAAAAGCATTGTCTTGAAATTTATAAAAAGTTTTAAAATTATTAAAACTATTTATATTTATACTGATATACATTAGAGAAGATATTATGCGAAAATAGAAACCAGAAACATTTTTAAAATGTTTATTTTATTAGAAAAAATAGAAACAGTAAGCACTATTAATAAACAAAAATTTGGATAAACATATTTAGTTATTTATGTTCTGTACTTGCCTTGATTATGCATTTGGCATTGTCTACTATGCACTTAACTCTGCAATCAGCTAATAAAAGTTCTTTGTTTGATGCTATCTCCATTATTTCTTTCTCCTCCATTTTGGCAACAATGTTAGGATCAAATCCAGCAAAAACTTGTCTGTGTCAAGAATATTATTATACAAATATGTTAGTATAATTTCAAACCAAACAACATGCATATATATATAGATGGTAAATTTACCTTAGAACGTGCTTTCTTTTTAGAATTTCTGTCCAGTTGTAATCTATCAGCAATCCTGACATTGCAAGCAGCTCGAACAGTTTTCTGTTTCATGGTTCAATCATTTAAGATAGTTGGAATATGCAATGGATTCCATTCAGTCAAAATACCACTTAAGTTACCGCAGCTATAAGTCAATTCGAACGGTTGGATGATGATTGAATACGTCATATTTCAATTTTCATTCAACTGTTCTGACTTACTTACTGACTTACCGACTGTGGTGAATGCGTGGTACTATGACTATAGATAATCCAAATCTATGAGCATATATTTCTAAATAATGATTTTGAAGGTAAAGAAAAAAGATTGTAACATATTGAACATTGCTTACTTGTCATCGTAAGATGGAACTCCCCAACACCCATCATGAAATTCAATGTATGTCTTATCTGCACAATATACCTCTTTATCATTTCTATTGTAATTTTTAGTGGTGAAAAAATGTTGTTGCTAAAAATTGCCGAGTTGATTGTGTTGATCATGGTTTTAAATTGTGGTTGCCTTCACGGTTGTGATTACGTTGTAAACCTCAACACTCCAAGAAAATGCATGCAATTGCGGCAGATGTGACCAAATTGCGACTATGATGTAGTTGCAGAGATTTCAAAATCCGCAATATTGCGGACTGCAGTTCAAAACCATGATTTTGATGCAAAAGAAAATAAAATGAAATAAAAAAATTTGGAAATGTATGTATTTACCACAGTTGTTTGTGATCCAGTTGCATCTCTTTAATTCAGCAAGCTCTGCTGCATGTGGAAGTTTTTGTGGCTGTGAAGTATTAATAAGTGTATGTTCTCTTCTTTGACTTGGTGAAATTAAATTTTCATGGTCTGCTAGTGTTATAGAAGAATCATTTGAAATTTGTGACAATGATAATGATGATGATGATGAAGATGAAGAACTTTTCTGTAAACCAAAAGGGTACACTCTTTTAAGGTGTTGTTTGTGGAAAAATATTTGGTTCAATTTCCTTGATTCTTGGACACTTGTTGTTTTCTCCATTATTGCATGTCTTTTTTCATTTGCTTTAGACATGATGGAATTGGAGAAGATGAGGAAAATTCCAATGTTATATACTTACATGGATAATTGGTATACATACAAGTAGGATATTCAAAAGGATATTGAAAGCAAGTAGGAACAAATTAATCTTACAGGAAGTTGGTGAAAAGTGAGTTTCAAGTATGTCAAATATTTAAGTCTATAATATAGAGAACATTTCTTGATATGCAAGGAATGAAGGAGACTTAAATGTTTGGCAACATGTATTAAAATAATATAATTAGCATCATATATTGTCCAATGAAAAACCAAACAATATTACCAGAAAATACCCAACAGATCTTTATTTTTTTTCTTGTTGAATAATTAAGAACACTAAGACAAGGATTGTGATGATGTATTAGTCAACAATCCATTTAGCCAAACTTTTACTATCTCATGATTTATCATTATCTTTACCTCCAAGAGTAACCCCCACCCTTACTCTGTTTGACTTTCTATAGAATGTGATAATTGTTGAAATATTTAATTAAAGTTTTACTTAAGTAGATAAAGTATTCAAAAGTTTGATATACTTTTCAGAGTACAAGCAAATATTACGAGAGTGTGATTTATCTTAAATGTACATATATGTCTATCATCTTAAAATAACATGCCTAAACAATAGAATTAGTCAAAAATAGTCCTTAAATAAATGGATCATCTGTTGACCTAAAAACAGTCCTTAGTGACCATGATTATTGAAAAACTATTTGATTATTCTAAATTAAGTGAAAAAAAATCAAACAGTTGATATTTTGAATAATTAACGTGGAGATACTACCGAGATACTACGGATGCATTCACAACTAATTATATAATAATACTATTAATTAATATTATTAATGTAATAGTGTAATTTAATTTATTTTATGTATTACTTTAGATTTTTGATTTACGAGAAGATGTTGTTGATTGGACGAAGAAGGTCGGGAATCAAAATAAGGTGACTATCATCATTACTATATCAAAACAAGGAGGGAGGCATTGATCAAAATTAGTTTTGATTGTGATATATATATATATATATATATATATATATATATATATATATATATATAAATAAATAAAAGTCAAGTGATAGTTGAACACAAGATGAAGACTATTGAAAGATGGTTCAAGATGAATAATTAGAGTAAGTTGTAGATTTTAAAATCACTGACTACCTAATATTATAAATGGTCATGCATTTGTGGGACACTTAACTACGAAAATATGTTCACGATTTGATCAAGTATCATATTGCACCGATGCACATATTACTCTCGTTGTAAGACAAAAAAATAAGGATAACGTAATTCAAATCACCCAAATTTATAAGTAAAAGAGTATGTTTCATTACATGTAGGAGATTCTATAACAAAGATGTAACATCTATTTAGATTAATATAAAGTGAGAAATATGTGTGTTGGAGTATAAGGAGAGATGACTCATATGTGTAGAGGGATATATTTTAGGCGAAGCGAGATTCGATTGAGTTATTAAACTTGTTTTCCATTCTATTTATTATGGACAAAAACGGAGCTGCAAGATAGCTTATTTTCTAAGGTGACTGTGATTTTTTTTTAGAGATCATGCTTTGATAAAAGCAATTGAAGTTGTATTACCATAGATTGTGAATTTGGTTTGTTGGTTTCACATTAATAAAAATGTTTGGAGCAAAATATATGCAATATGTCTTAATTATAGGATAAACAAACGTCAGTGATACAATTTGTCGTACTCCAATTTTGTCCTTCTTCCACATTTTCAGCTTCCATGTTTCCTTTCTTTTGCATCTTCACCAAATTTGTACTCTATCAAAAAAGTTGATGTCCAATCCTTCACTTACAATTTCATAATTTCTGCAAAACAATAGAAAAACCATAACTCAGTTTATCTTATGGACACAAAGATTCATCCTTGTAGCCTATAAATAGAGAACCAAAAATTAATCCTTGAAATTTTTTTGAAGATGACAAAAGGAATCACAAAGAAAAAGATGTAAATTGGATTGATCAAGGTACAACATCTTGTCAACCCTAGCTTAAAACGCATGAGTTGTGAAAACTCTATAATCTTAAATATTTTCAATTAAATTCAAATAATCAACCAAACATACTCATCACAGTCAATTTCTCAGACCCAAGGTCTTATTCCTTTATCAAATCAACAATCTTTTTTAAACAAATTCAAATTTCCGCAACAAAATATATTTCTTTAAAATCAATCAACACATCCACATTTTTCCCTTAGAACTACGTAGTTTTGATTTTTTTCATCGCACTTAGAGATACCTAGGAGCAAGATCGCACTCTTACTAAACACAATAATAAAATTTCTTTTTTTTTTCTTCTCTATTTTAAGCACCCTTTTATTTCAATATCACATTTATAAAAAAAAATTTATATTTGTATTTATTAATAAGAGGAAAGTAAATATTTTTTAAGTTAACATCCATTTTGTAAAGTTAATTATAGATAACTATTTTTTTAATGGATGTCGTAGGATACTAATACATTCCTTGGGCATAATCGACTTTCAAACTCTAAATTTGGTTTCAAAGACTATACTTTTTGTTTTGTTTTGTAAGGGTTTCCTAACGTTTTTCCTATTTCAAATAGAGTTTAGTAGTAACTCTATTGAATTCGAAAAATACTTAAAATTTAAGCTATGATACAATTGTAGAAAAATATTGTCTATTCTACTAATGAGAAGGAGTATCAACATTTGTTGCAACTATTTGAACAAATATGTGTTGATAATATTAATTTTATTGACTATGTGAAAATTTGGCCCAAATTTTTCGAAAAAGTTGAAATTTTTGACACTCACCTGTGCATTCCTGACCAATGTCGTTGGTGGTGAAATGGGAGAAAATGTTGATTTTCTTATTTATTTATTTATTTTTGAAATGGATTTTATTATTTATTTAGAAGGACAAAATTAGAAGTTCACATATAATGTAGGGGTAGGGGTTAACTTGAGGAGGCATGCAGTAAAATTTTCTCCTTTTTATGTTTTTAAAGCGTTTGACTTGTTCTATTTAATTTATTTTCATTTTTTAGAGGTCTAATTATACATAAAAAAGATAATTTGTTAATAAAACTAAAATCTTTAGCCTTTGTTTGGGAGTCTAGAGAGGAGGAAAAAAAAGGGATTTGGAGTGAGGAGAAAATATAGAAATAGAGATAATTTTTTTATATTTTTTAAGAGTGTGATTTTGTAGAGAATAATACAAAAATAGTTATGATTACATTTTAAATTTATAGAATATTATAACAACATGAAAATGATTTGAAGAATTTGTTAAGTTCTCTAAAACCCTCCGAAATCCATTTTCAATACAGTTTTTGAATTCTTCTAAAATAAGAAGATTTTGTATTATAAATAAAAACAAACCTTTCAAAATTCTCTCGTCCCAAAACTCTTTATTCCTTCTATTTCTTCCTTCCTTATTTTAAAGCACTCCCCTTAATTCTCCTCCAAACTTGCAAACAAATCCGCTAGATAATATTTTATGAGGGGAATTTTCAAAACATATTTGGAATTCTCTAATAGTTATATTAATGTAGCAATATTAAATAACTTAATGTATCACTTGGTCAAGTGGTTGCAATGTTTGGGTTTAATGCACCTCTTAGCCATCAACCAATGAATATATTAAATTACCAAAAATTACAAATTTTTTCAAGAGTTGTTTTCCTTCAGCAATTGATATGAGTTTATCTATAAATAGAGACACTTTAGAGGCAAAAATAAAAAGGAAATTTTCATGTTACATGAATCAAATTTTTGTCAAAAATATTTCTGAGTCATTTCGTGTTTTCTCTAGTGCACAAGAGTAAATGATAAAACTTTATTGTGTAAACTATCATTGATCGATAGGCTTGATGTGAATGTACAATTTAATTCAAGGATTTTTATATATCCTGAAAGAGATTCGCCGGTTAACCCATTCACATCCAATATATATAGATTGGTGGGGGCGGATTGAATCTAAAGTTTAGTTTGATACAAACGTTTTGGAATTAATTTGTGTAACCTTCATCATCATCAATTTCATCATATTTGAAAATTAAAGATCTACATTTTTGATGAAGACAAAAAGATCATTGATCAAAAAGCAAAAGGATTTTAAGCAACTCTTCTTTCAGATTTATTTTTTAGGTAAAGTATTTGATATTAAATCAAAATACATTTTAAAGTACAAAATTATGAGAACCATCTTGTTAGCATATGCATTAAAATGTTTTATAAAAATATTTAATAAACATAAACATATGTTTGAAAATAAAGTTTTTACAAAAACTGGAAATTTGTATTCGAATACGAAGTGTCGTAGTCGAATACAAACTACAAGTCAGAAGCTAAAACTGAAGATCTGTATTCGAATACGAAGTGTCGTAGTCGAATACAGATTGCAAGTCAGTAGCTAATTTTAAACGTCTGTATTCAACTACCGCTTTGTGTATTCGAATACAACTCAAGTCAGTGGCAAAAATCTCATACTTGTATTCGACTACAAGGTATTGTATTCAAATACAAAGTTCAAATTTTAAATACAAACAAAACGTTATAGAAGCGTATTCGAATACACTGAGACTGTATTCAAATACAACTTCGAAACAATGCAACTTTTCAGTTTTGAAACATTGCACAAGTTCATCAAAACGATTGGGAACCATTGCCATTGATCTGAAGTATTTCCTATGCAGTATAAATACTTCAAAGTTTCAGTTTTAACTTAGAATTTTCGACTTACCTTTGAGAATCAATTTTTTGAAACTTCAAACACTTCAAAACTTAATTTTCATATTTTCAAATATATGCTTTTCATTTTCATATCATTAAGAAAGGTTCTCAGTTGTACTTGGAAGTGTGATTGATTAAGTATCAAATACTTAGTGTTATAATCTTGTTCTTAGTCAAGAACATCATTACAAAATCATTACAAAATCATTGTATCACTTGAAGAATTTAGTGTAGATTCTTCAGGTTCTGTTAACAGAGATAGTGGTGTATTATCTTCTGTTAAGTGTTAAAGAATCTGTAACCTAAGTCTTAGGGTTAGACTTGTAACATATTCAAACAAAGTGAAAAATCTCTTGTGGTGTGCAAGAGGACTGGATGTACCATTCGTTGTAAGGGGAACCAGGATAAATTTCTGTGTTTTTACCTTCTCTTATTTACAACTTTCATTTACAAACACAACAAGATTAAACAAACTTAAAACAATCACTTAAACAATCTCCAAAACTCTAAAAACAGAAAAATTGTCCAACACCTAATTCACCCCCCTCTTAGGTGCAACTCTGTTCTTACAATTGGCATCAGAGCAGGTTTTTGGTAATTTGCTGCTAGATTCATGGCTTTCGCACAACCTGTTTTTAGAGATGGTGGTAACAGTAACAAACCACCCTGCTTTGTTGGTGAACATTATGATTTTTGGAAAATACGTATGCAAGCATACCTTGAGGCTCAAGGAGATGACATATGGGAGGCTGTAGAAAATGGTCCATATATTCCAACAACAGTAATCAACAATAAAGAGGAAATAAAAATAAAAGCCTCATGGACAGACGATGAAAAGAAAAAAGTACTGTTTGACAAGAAAGCAAAAAATATGTTACAATCAGCATTGGGTATGGACAAATTCTTTCGTATATCCCACTGCAAAACACAAAAGAGATATGGGATACTCTTGAAGTAACCCATGAAAGAACAATTGAGGTAAAATGTTCAAAACTGAACACTTTATCTCAAGAATACGAAATGTTTTGAATGCAACCAGGAGAAGCAATCCTGGACATGCAGAAACGTTTTTCTCACTTAACAAATCATTTAACAGCACTTGGCAAAAGCTTTACTAATGATGAATTGAACCTAAAGGTTCTGAGATCATTAACCAGAGCATGGCAGCCCAAAGTGACAACAATTTCTGAAAAGAAAAGTTTGTCAAAAATGTCACTCTCAGCACTTTTTGGAAAGTTACATGAGCATCAAATAGAATTAGAAAGACTGGAAAAGAATGAGAGTTTAGAAAAGAAAACCAAGAATATAGCATTAAGAATAGAATCAAAAGAATTAGTAAATGAAGAAGATTCAGATGAAGAGAAAAACATCACCCTCCTTGTAAAAAAATTTGGCAAATTTCTTCAAAACGATAAAACGTTTTCAAGAAAGAAAAACCTTAGGAAGAAAGATGTTTCTACTACAAATCAGAATTTTACTTGCTTTGAGTGTGGGAAACCAGGACATATGAAAGCAGAATGTCCTAACATTATCAAGAAGAATGCTACTAAAAGAAAAGAGTTCAAAAAGGCGTACATAGCATGGGAGGATAATGAAGTAAGTTCTTCATCAAATTCAGAAAGTGACGAATGTGCTAATGTTGCTTTGATGGCATCTCATCATTCTGATAATGAAGAAGAGGTTAGTAGTAATACTATTTGTTATGATAATAATGATTCTTGTGTTGAAAATAATGATGCACAACAAGCCATTAAAGAACTACTTAATGAATGTAAAAATCTGTACAAAGTAGTGTCAAATCAAAAGAAATAGATTTTATCTCTAAATAAAAAGATTGACACTATGGAACAAAATTATGAAAAACAAAAATAGATTTCTACATGCATTAAATGTGATTCACTTTCTTTTAAAATTGTCCAAATGAATAGAGTTATAGAAAGGTACGAAAAGGGACAATTTGGATTGGAAAATATACTTAGCATGCAAAGATATTCAAATGACAAAAGGGGACTTGGTTACTCAAAAAATGATAAACCAAGTATTGGTAAAACTATCTTTGTAAAAGCAAGTAACCAATCCAAAAATGAAATAGCTGTTCAAAAGAATCATCTTTGTTTTAAGAAAAGTATCATTCAAAAGAAACCGTACTTTTCTAAAAAGAGTCTAAAATGTTTTTATTGTGGTCTTAATGGTCACACACCTAATGTCTGTCATGTTAGGAACATTGGTGTTCCACAAGGACATTATGTGTGGGTAAAGAAAGGAACTAACCTTAAAGGACCCAAAGCACTTTGGGTACCTAATAAAATATAAATTTTGTTTTGTAGGAATACACACAAACTACATCAAATATGTGGTATTTGGATAATGGATGTTCAAAGCATATGACCGGTGACAAATCAAAATTTTCAGCACTAACTCTTGAGTCAAAAGGTTATGTGATCTATGGAGATAACAACAAAGGAAAGATTTTGGGCATTGGAAAGGTTGGCATGGCTCCATCTCCTTCAATTGAAGATGTCCTCTATGTTGAAGGGTTAAAACACAATCTCATAAGCATAAGCCAGTTTTGTGACAAAGGTTATAAAATCACTTTCAACAAAAATGATTGCATTATTCAAAATGAGGTAACAAATGAAACTCAATTTATTGGTAAGCGTTTCAAAAATATTTTTACAATTAATCTTGATGATTTATCCTTAAAAATGAAATGTCTTATGGTAAGTGACAACAATGATGCTTGGCTATGGCATAAAAGATTTGCACATATCCAATATGGATCACTTAAACAAGTTAGTCAAGCATGAACTTGTTGTAGGCTTACCAAAAATGAAATTTATTAAGGATAAATTATGTGACGCTTGTCAAAAAAGTAAACAAACTAAAGTTTCCTTTAAATCAAAAAATATTATATCAACTTCAAGACCACTTCAATTAATACATATGGATTTGTTTGGACCATCAAGAACTAAAAGCCTTGGTGGAAATTCATATGGACTAGTAATAGTTGATGATTTTTCAAGGTTCACATGGACCTTATTTTTGGCAAATAAAAATGAAGCCTTTAAAGCTTTTCAGAAATATTGCAAACTAGTCCAAAATGAACAAGCAACCAAAATTGTATCAATTAGAAGTGATCATGGAGGAGAATTTTAAAATGCATCTTTTGTAGAATATTGTGAAGAAAATGGAATATTCCATAATTTTTTGCACCAAGAACACCTCAACAAAATGGAGTTGTTGAGAGAAAGAATAGATCATTGGTAGAACTTGCAAGAACAATGCTAAGTGATTCAAGTCTACCAAAATACTTCTGGGCAGATGTTGTAAGTACAGCTTTGTTATGTATCCAACCGAGTCATAATTCGACCAATGCTGAAGAAAACTCCATATGAACTTTATAAAGGAAGAAAGCCGAACATCTCTCACTTTCACATATTTGGATGCAAATGCTTTGTGTTAAATAATGGTAAGGACAATCTCGGCAAATTCGATGAAAAGGCCGATGAAGGTATTTTTATTGGTTATTCCTTAACTAGTAAAGCATTTAAAATTTTTAACAAAAGAACTGTGATAGTTGAAGAATCTATACATGTATCTTTTAATGAAACTAACCCCTCTAAAGAGGATAGAATTATTTATGATAATGATGATGAGACAAATACAAAAAATCAAGTTGATCAAACAAATCAAACGGACGTAATCAACATAGAACAACTAGATCAACACACTGATCTTCCTCAAGAATGGAAAACCCATCGTGATCACCCGATTGACAACATAATAGGTGATATCAACAAAGGAGTCACTACAAGGCTGAATCTCAAAGATGCATGTTTAAATATGGCATTTGTTTCTCAAATAGAACCTTCCAACATCAGTGAAGCCCTCAAAGATGATCAATGGATACTTGCCATGCATGAAGAATTAAATCAGTTTGAAAGAAACAAAGTTTGGGAACTTGTTCCAAATCCAGAAAATAAACACATCATTGGTACCAAATGGGTGTTTGAGAACAAATTAGATGAAAATGGAATAGTTATCCGAAACAAGGCAAGATTGGTCGCACAAGGATACAATCAAGAAGAAGGGATTGATTTTGGTGAAACATTTGCTCCAGTAGCAAGATTAGAAGCAATCCGACTATTACTTGCTTATGCTTGCTCTATGGATTTTGAACTATTTCAAATGGATGGCAAGAGTGCGTTCCTAAATGGCTATATTAATGAGGAAGTCTATGTCAAACAGCCACCTGGGTTTGAAGACTTTAAAAATCCTTCACATGTCTTCAAATTAAAGAAGGCACTTTATGGTTTGAAACAAGCTCCAAGAGCCTGGTATGATAGATTGAGTAAATTCTTATGTGAACATGGATTTGAAAAAGGTAAAGTTGATAAAACCTTATTCATTAAAAGAACAAAGGATCACACTTTACTTGTTCAAGTCTATGTAGATGATATCATATTTGGATCAACCAACAATGAAATATGTGAAGAATTCTCATTAATGATGCAAGGAGAATTTGAAATGTCCATGATGGGAAAATTAAATTATTTCCTAGGACTTCAAATCAAGCAACTTCAGAATGGCATCTTTATTCATCAGTCAAAATACTGTAAAGAATTACTAAAAAGATTTGAGATGGACAGCAGCAAAGAAAGTGCAACTCCCATGGGATCTGGAATGTATGTTGATAAAGATGAATCTGGTAAATCAATTGATGTATCAAGGTATAGAGGTATAATTGGGTCTCTCTTATATCTAACGGCCAGTAGGCCAGATATTATGTTTAGTGTTTGTTTGTGTGCAATGTTTCAAGCAGATCCGAAGGAATCCCATCTTGTAGCAGTAAAAAGAATAATGAAATATCTAAAAGGAACAACCAATGTTGGCCTATGGTATCCAAAAGGTAGCATATGCAATCTCATTGGTTATTCTGACTCTGACTATGCAGGATGTAAAACGGACCGAAAAAGCACAAGTGGCACCTGTCACATTATGGGAAATGCACTAGTATCATGGTCTTGTAAGAAACAAGCATGTGTGGCCTTAAGTACTGCAGAGGCAGAATACATAGCAGCAGGAAGTTGTTGTGCTCAAATCCTTTGGCTTAAGAAACAACTTTGTGATTATGGACTTGATCTGGGGTGTATTCCTATGAAATGTGACAATACTAGTGCCATCAACATCACTAAGAATCCAGTCATGCACTCTCGAACCAAACATATTGACATACGTCATCACTTTTTGAGGGATCATGTGCTCAAAGGAAATGTTGAAGTTACCTTCGTGGACACTCATAATCAACTAGCAGATATTTTTACAAAGCCACTGCCCAAAGAATCATTTTACAAGATACGAAGGGAACTAGGCATTCTAAATGAGAATGATCTCTAAAAAGGTTTGAAAGATCTGTAAGTCATATCACTGTTAATTCTAAAGTTTTCCATCTTCTTTTACTTGATATATGATTCTTTGACATCTATGTATGTTTTACTACATGTTTAAAATGTTTTTGGTCTGTTTATTGTTAAAAATTTCACTTTGGAAACAAAATTTTTACTGTCGTATTTGAATACAGACAGTTTGTAGTCGAATACACGTTCCCAGAAAAACCTGTATTCGAATACACCAAGCCTGTAGTCGAATACAGATTTGAATTTTTTTCATATAAAAGGGATTGATAACAGTTTTAGGTTATGAATACAAAAACTGGTAGCCGATTACATTCAAAATCTCTGATTCCCTTTCTTCAAAAACTTTGTTCAAAACTACATACAATCATCTCTAAACCTTCCCCTCATCATACATTGCATCTCTAAACCTTCCCCTCATCATACTTGCATCAAAACCTAAAAACCCTAAAATTTCTCCAAAAACCGTAAACCTCATCTTCTCAAAAATGGATGCACGCAAAAGAGGACCAAGAACCAAGGTTGCTACTATGGGTCCTTCAAAGAAACGAAGAAACGACAACATGACTGGCCTATCCAGATTACTTCATTCCCCAGAAGAACTGGACAGATTCAGAACCCATTTCTCGGACAAAAAACTGGTAACTCTAAAAGTTGGTACGCTTGATTCCTTTTCTGAGTTTAAATTTCCTGAGTTGCTGAAGGCTCAAAAATTAGAAGAATTTATTGGATACAATGGTCCCATTTATCCTGACCTAGTTAGGGTTTTCTTCTATAACCTTGAAAAGGATGGGAATAAATTAGTGTCTAAGGTTAAAGGAAAGGTTATTAATTTAGACACTAAACTTATTGGAGAAATTCTGCACATGCCTTGTGAAGGTCAGAAGATGTGTCCAGAACATCTATGTGAATGGGTAAACACCACTAAATATGATGCTTATATTTCGTTTTTCCGTTTTGACAAAGACACTATGGAAAGAAAACGCACACATGCTGGTTCTGAGTTTGCTAGACAAAGATATGGTGTTGGTAATCTGACTGTTGACAACAGATTACTACATTATTTCTTAAGTTATATATTGATACCAAAAGCAGGGAACTACTCACAGATCTCTGAATTTGAACTTCAAGTTATGATTTTTATGATAGAAGGTGCTGATTTAAATTGGGCATACTTTGTTCGTTCAGTTCTATATGCTTTAAAAGATTCTATAGCTTTACCCTATGCAAGAGAAGTCACAAGAATTTTGGATCATTTTAAGGTTGATTTCTCAGGCAAGGTCCTGTACTAGACCACCAAAGACAATCTGCTGGACTTAAGTGTTTTGCCCAATATGAAAATTGTTTGGAGTGAATCACTTCAAATTTATGTCCATAAGGGTGATCTTGGACAAAGTTCATCAACTGCCCAAGATGACAATGCAGAACAAGCAGAACCAACAACAGGCCCAACAGTAGCACCAGAAGCAGTACCAGAAGATGCACCAGAAGCAGCAACAGCAGTAGCACCAGAACCAGACAACATAACACATGCTGAAGACATCATCACAAACATAATGATCATGGACAAACTTAACTTCATTCAATCCTTTGTCACAGATCAATTCCAACACATGAATGAGTCTTTCAGTAATCAAATGCAAAACATGACTGCTTCCTTCAACACCAAATTCCAAGATCTTGAAGACACCATCACAAAACACCATACATTCTTTCATTAAGAACTTAGTGACCTGTCCGATAAAATTGATCATCTACATATTCCACCAAAATCAGATGATTAAATTGGCTATTTAAAGTTTTTGTTATTTGTTTCTACTAAGTTTTGTTATTTGTTTCTGACTTTCTCAGATTAAACTCTTAGTGTCTTAAATTTGTATTACTAGACATGGTTTTGTTAATATTTCATTTAAATCCTTCTATATCATGTGATATTTCTATCTCTACTTGTGTATGTTCTGTTTATAAGTATCCTCTTCCTTTTTGATAATGTCAAAAGGGGGAGAAAAAGTGTATATATATTGTTGTTGCTAGTTATTTTGTACAGATCCTCCAATATTTAAAAAGGAGAAAAACATATATCAAGGGGGAGTAAGCACACATCTAAGGGGAGAAATCAAGACGTTTGAAATCCAAGCAACAAGATTTTTGTCATCATCAAAAAGGGGGAGAATGAAAATTAAAGATCTACATTTTTGATAAAGACAAAGAGATCATTGATCAAAAAGCAAAAGGATTTTAAGCAACTCTTCTTTCAGATTTATTTTTTAGGTAAAGTATTTGATATTAAATCAAAATACATATTAAAGTACAATATTATGAGAACCATCTTGTTAGCATATGCATTAAAATGTTTTATAAAAATATTTAATAAACATAAACATATGTTTGAAAATAAAGTTTTTACAAAAACTGGAAATCTGTATTCGAATACGAAGTGTCGTAGTCGAATACAGACTACAAGTCAGAAGCTAAAACTAAAGATCTGTATTCGAATACAAAGTGTCGTATTCGAATACAGATTGCAAGTCAGTAGCTAATTTTAAGCATCTGTATTCGACTACAGCTTTGTGTATTCGAATACAACTCAAGTCAGTAGCTAAATTTAAACTTTTGTATTCGACTACAGCTTTGTGTATTCGAATACAACTCAAGTTAGTGGCAAAAATCTCATACTTGTATTCGACTACAAGGTATTGTATTCGAATACGAAGTTCAAATTTTAAATACAAACAGAACGTTATAGAAGTGTATTCGAATACACTGAGACTGTATTCGAATACATCTTCGAAACAATGCAACTTTTCAGTTTCGAAACATTGCACAAGTTCATCAAAACGATTGGAACCATTGCCATTGATCTGAAGTATTTCCTATGAACTATAAATACTTCAAAGTTTCAGTTTTAACTTAGAAATTTCAACTTACCTTTGAGAATCAATTTTCTGAAACTTCAAACACTTTAAAACTTAATTTTCATATCATTAAGAAAGGTTCTCAGTTGTACTTGGAAGTGTGATTGATTAAGTATCAAATACTTAGTGTTATAATCTTGTTCTTAGTCAAGAACATCATTACAAAATCATTGTATCACTTGATGAATTTAGTGTAGATTCTGCAGGTTCTGTTAACAGAGATAGTGGTGTATTATCTTCTGTTAAGTGTTAAAGAATCTGTAACTTAAGTCTTAGGGTTAGACTTGTAACATATTCGAACAAAGTGGAAAATCTCTTGTGGTGTGCAAGAGGACTGGATGTACCCTTGGTTGTAAGGGGAACCGAGATAAATTCATGTGTGTTTTTACCTTCTATTATTTACAGCTTTCATTTACAAACACAACAAGATTAAACAAACTTAAAACAGTCACTTAAACAATCTCCAAAACTCTAAAAACAAAAAAATTGTCCAACACCTAATTCACCCCCCTCTTAGGTGCAACTCTGTTCTTACAACAAACGTTTTGGAATTAATTTGTGTAACCTTCATCATCATCAATTTCATCATATTCTTATTCAAGCATACTCCCAACAAAAGCTTCTAACATTTTTTTTTTGAGGGATTTGATTTGGCAGCTTCAGCTTTAGACCGCCGTGCATATCACATTATGAATGGAACTATATTTATATCACAATATTAGAGGGAGTGTAAAGTTGGCTCAACATATACCATGTCATGGTTATAAAAAAAATACAGTTGTGTTATTTAAACAAAGAAACTATATATGAATGGTATTGTTCATTTTTCGATTGTAATTTTTTACTTAAAAAAATATAACTCCTTTTTAAAAATTATTTCAATTTTTTTTTTCTAAAATAAATAAATTAATAGAGTGATATTTTGTAACAAAAATATGAATTTGTTCTTTAACCAATTAGACTACTTAATTAATCATTAAAATACATGTTACTAATCACTTATTTAATACATATCTCATTAACTATTAAAGTGCAAAATATTAACCACTAAAATAAAATATTCTAAAGTAGTTAATGTTTTGTATTTTTAATGGTTAATGAGATATATCAAATAAGTAATTAATTGTATTTATTTTAGCAATTAATGGCATAAACATGTATATGTCTCAAGAAAACATCTCTATGTTATTAACTATTTTAGGAAAACAATATAAAAAAAATTTTTACAAATAAAAAGGTTATTTTTTTTTCAAAAAAAATCAACAATGATATTGATTGATATGACTCACTTAGTGGTGAGACCTACTTTTCAACTTTAGTGTGTTTATATCTCTCCAAATTAACCTTAGACAGAGAAGATCCGATCCTATCTCCTATTTATATGTGTCAAAAAAGTGTGTTTAAATTTCATTTCTAAAAAATAAAATAAAATAAAAATACAATGTTATCAGCACAATATGTTCCATGAAAGATCAACATCAGCAGCAATTAATCGTTTTCGAGAAATTCAATATTTTCATGTATAAGGGGTTCTTCCTTTTACTCAAGGAGAAACATAGTCAGGGTAGTTGTAGTGTTTGTCTCAATGCAGGTTGTAATGAGTCCATTCCATTATTCTTAACTCTTACTCATATGCCTACGCACCTGTAGCCTAAATAGACAAAGATGCACCATCTTTCATTTTTAGTTATTCGATCATCTCACTGAAAACGATATAGCTCTTGAAATAGCTTTGGTGCATGAAAAAAAAATTCACAAATATTTAGTCATTCGATCATTGATGAATTTATAATTTATTTAGTATTTTTTTTTGGCAAATTTACTAAAATTTACAAATTAGTCTCTAAAAATTTTTAGTGAATTTTTAATCCAATAATATTTACTTAAAATTTTTAAAGACTAATTTGCAAGAAAAAAAAAAGGGACTAATATAAAAACTTTAAAACATATTAAATTAAAATTGCAAATTTGAAAAAATTACAGGGACAATTTCATGATTCATATATTATAAAGTAAAAAGGGAATTTGTAATTTTTAGATTTTAGGTGATATTTGAAATTATCTAAATTTAACTTTGACAACCGACCTTATAAAATCCCTTCATTTTGAAAATTCTTCAAATTTATTGTCCAAACAATATAATTTGCATTGAAGGATTTGAATCATCTTAAAAAATTATATTTCCTAAACAAATTCCTTCATCCAAACATATTCTACTGGTATATTTTAAAGGAGAGTGGAGGAGATAACCTGTTTTTCTTTTTGACATTAAGTAATATAATATGTTTTTAATAATAAAAGAAGCATGACTGAAATGTTATTTGGCAGTATATTACACAATTCTTTTAATTTTTTAAAAATATCAAATATATAAGAATATTAGTAAAAAAGATGGAAGCATACGCTTTATTGGTAAGAGGAAAAACAAAATTATAAAATAAATTTGTTTGATTTAGAAAAAGAAGAAATAAAATGTCCCATGTTAGTGAATAAAGAATTGAAGGTGCAAACACGAGCAGGGGGGTTGAATTGTGTTTGATTAACTTGAATACTTTTTCTGTTTTTGTAGTTTTAAAACAAAACATGATGTATGAATAAAACAAAGTTAGCACCGGATATAAAGTAAAAATAAAAACACATAATTTTATATTGGTTCACCGTTAACGAGGCTACGTCCACAACCTTCACCTTGAAGGATTTCACTAATTCAAACCTTGAATTACTACAGTTCTACTGACCCTCCAAGTCAGTCTTCTCAAACAGTCTAACAATCCTAGACTCTTGAGGAATACAGCACCTTGACTTCCTAAGTCAAGTCTTCTCCTACCAATCTGACAACCCCAGATTGTAGAAGCAATTACAACGCCTTGAATCTAATTGCCAAGTAATATGCTACCCCTTTTGACTCAATCAGATTGTAGACTCTATTTCAACAACTTAGATCTAACACCATGGAAAGAAAATAACACAAGTGCTTGCTTCTGGAAAGCCGAAACTCACAATTAACCTCACTGAAAACTTGAGTGTTTGCTTTTGGAAGTGTATGACTCTTTTGTGATTTTCGATGCTAAGTCTTCTGCCTTGAGCCTCCTTTTATAGATGTGAATTAGGGTCTCTTCCAAGCTGAATTTCGAGCTGTGTCTTGCTGGATTCTCTTGCAAAAATACTCTGACCAATCGGGTTTCATATAAACAAAAAACATATCTTTTTATCTCCAGATTTGTTTTCATAAATAACTTGGGCCAATCTTGTCTTTAATTAATTCTGAAACAAATCTTTCTTCCCGCCGATAGCTTCTGAACTCCCATACGACTTCACTTTATTTTTGTAACAAATCCTTTTAATACTTTGATCAAATTTAATTAAATCTCCGCCGTTAATCCTCATGATTAAATCTGGACCATTTGATCTTCTGCGCTAGTCCACATATGGACAATACTAAGTGATCTGCTTTGATCCTCTGATTTCGGCCAGCCCTGGACCACACTTTCTGATCTTCTGATCTCGGCCAACTTGGACTTGCAAACTAATCTGCTGTGATCCTCTGATCTCGGCCAATGCTGGACCACACATTATGACCTTCTGATTTTGGCCAACACTAGGCCATGGTCTGATCTTCTGATCTCGGCCAACACTGTGCCATATACTTAAATCTGGACCATTGATTTGAACATCTTTCCTCTGATCTGGACCAATTCTGAACTGGGTCTGGATTGAACTGAAATTAAATCTGGACAAATAATATTTTAGTATGGACATTTTACCTTCTGATTTGGATCAAGTCTGGATCATATCTGGACATAATTTCTTCTTGTATGGACTTAGTTTCACACCCTGAACCACGCTATCTTCTGGTATGGGTCAAATCTGGATTGAATCTCTTGTTTTGGACCCATTAATTTATCCTCTGATTAAGTCTGGATCAAGTCAGGATTGTTTATCATTTCATTGCCAGGCCATCTTCTGGTCAGAATAACTTCTGGACTAAGTCTGACTTATGATTCCTTCTGGTCTACATCAAGTCTCCCTTTGGCAGGCTTACTTCTGGTCTGGTCCAGGTCTCCTTCTGACTTTTCTTCCTTCTGATCTGGGCCAGCAAAGATATCCTCTGGTAATTTTAGGATGCATCCTCTTGTACCTTCTGGATGTATTATCTGGTGTCTTCATCTTCTACCTCTAGAACCTTTATCTTCTGGTGGCATTTAATGTAATCTTTCTAAGTACAAAATAAGGTTACATGGAGTGCTTTTGTAAACATCAAAATCCTAAGTACTTAGAACCAACTTGGTTCCAACAATCTCCCCCTTTTTGATGATGACAAAACCTTCACTTATTTTACTAGCTTGTAACTCGAAGTTCTTGAAATACTCCCCCTCAGACCAATATCTCCCCCTAAGTCTGATATTGACTTTTTCTTCTCCTTTTCAACTCTTTCTTGAATCACTCTTTCATTTCTTATCTTCTTCTCTCCTTTTCAACTCCTTCTCTTTTCATCTCTTTCTGATTTATTTTTCTCTCTCCCTGTTTTCTTCTCCTTTTCAACTCATTCTCTTTTCATTCTTTCTTGTATAACAGGGTAAGGTTGGTGGTTCCTTTAAGGTATCTCATAATTTGTTTGACAGCAGTTAAATGGGATTCCCTAGGGTCAGCTTGAAAACAGGCACAAACACAAACACAAACACTAAACAAGATGTCAGGTCTAGAAGCAGTTAAATAAAGAAGGGATCCAATCATACCTTTGTATGTCTTCTGGTATACCTTTTGGCTGATTTCATCTTTCTCAAGAGAGTAGGTTGGGTGCATGGGGTGGCCATAGGCTTACATTCACTCATTTTGAAATTTTTAAGAAGTTCTTTAGTATATTTAGATTGGTGAATGAGTATACCTGATTTATCTTGGTGAATCTGAATTTCCAGGAAGAACATGAGTTCTCCCATCATGCTCATTTGGAACTCTTTCTGCATTAGGTCAGAAAACTCCTTGCACAAAGTGCTATTAGTAGATCCACAGATGATATCATCAACATAAACTTGAATAATTAAAATATCATTTTTAATGGATTTCCTAAATAGAGTATTATCAATCTGGCCTCTATCAAATTCATTCTTAAGCAGAAAGTTACTATGTCTGTCATACCATGCCCTTGGTGCTTGTTTTAAACCATATAAAGATTTCTTAAGTTTAAAAACATGATCTGGAAAATAAGAATTTTCACATCAAGGGGGCTGTTTGACATAGACTTCCTCACTTATATAGCCATTTAAGAATGCACTTTTAACATCCATTTGATACAGCATTATATCATGATTAGCAGCAAATGATAAGAGAATTTTAATTGCTTCTAACCTGGCCACTGGAGCAAAAGTCTCAGTTTAATCAATATCTTCTTGTTGGCTGTATCCTAGAGTTTAAAGTCTGGCTTTGTTCCTTACCACTTCACCATTTTCATTGAGTTTATTCCTGAACACCCACTTGTTTCGAATAATGTTTTTGTTTGGTTTGGGTACCAGATCCCAAACATCATACCTTTCAGCTCTTCTTGCATTGCAAGTATCCAACCTTCTTTTGCCAAGGCTTCATCAATATTGGTTGGTCTGCATCAACTTCTGTTTCAGGAAGATTTATAACAGCTTCTAATCAACTTCTGGTTCTGGTAAATCTGTAACAGCTTCTGATTCTGATAAATCAGCTTCTGATTCTGATAAATCAGCTTCTGATTCTGATAAATCAACTTCTGGTTCTGGTAAATCTGTAACAGCTTCTGATTCTGATAAATCAATTTCTGGTTATGGTAAATATCCTAATTTCTCTTCAAATTTATCTTTTGAAAATGTGTCATGTGTTGCTGACTTGCTTGTATCCTCTACCTTTCCAGGTACTTCTAATTCTTCTACTTCTGCTCCCTTTGGTTTTGGTGAACCTGCACTATCTTTATCTTGCTTTGATTTGTCATGATCAAGCAGTTTGTCATAACATAATACAAAACAAATAATTTAAAAATGAACTCAATACAGCCAAATCATTAATTCTGCTTCTGGTGGTTTCTGCTTGTTTTTGAAACCACTAGAATGTTGTTTCTGCTGAAGTGTTCAATTCGTGTGAATTATCTGGTTCCTCTGACAATTTGATAACCTGCAGAATACTTATCTAGCTTTGATTTTTTTTAAGATCAAGCTTCTTGTTATCACTGTAAACATAAGTTTCAAACAATAATAGTATTTACAGCAAGATGTAACCTCTATGTCAACAGTTTCAGTTTTACTCTAAAAATCCTCTTGCTTATGATATTCAGATTCTGAATATGTATGTTATGTGATTACATGGTTTGGATTAAGGGTTTGAATTCCCTTCCAGGTTTGTAGTCTTGATGAATTTCACTGGAGTGTTTGAAGACCTCTCCTGATTCTAATTCTTCTCTTTCTGCTTCGGCTGATACATCATGTTCCTCTAGTGATTCTGGAACTTATGGTGATTCTGGTAATTCTGCTTCTTCTGGTAATATTGAAGCTGATGTGTGTGATTCTGTTGTTTGTGGCTGAACCTTCCAGGTTTGTAGTCTTGATGAATTTCACTAGAGTGTTTGAAGACCTCTGCTGATTCTGATTCTTCTCTTTCTGCTTCGGCTGATACACCATGTTCCTCTAGTGATTCTGGAACTTATGGTGATTCTGGTAATTCTGCTTCTTCTGGTAATACTGAAGCTGATGTGTGTGATTCTGTTGTTTATGGCTGAACCTCTGATTCTGATACTTATACTGGTTCTGGTTTGGGTTCTGGTACTGATTCTGATTCTATTTCCAGTGTTGGTTCTGGTTTCAGTTCATGTTCCTCTGATACTGGTTCCTGTACTAGTTGTGGTTTCAGTTCCTGTTCTTCTTATACTGGTTCTAGTTCCTATTCTGATTTGTGCGATATGTGTGATTTCTTTGATATTTCCTGTTCCTCCTATGATTTTGCTTCTGGTTCTGATGGGTATTGTGTTGACCAATTCTTCTTCTACCAGAGTCAGTTGGCTTATGTTTGGTAGATGTTGGAACATAAACCTTCTTCTGCTTGTGCATTGCCAACATCCATTGTCCAGGCACCATTGTTTGTGTCTCCTTCTGGTTGCTCAAAATATCTGCAACATAGACAATTTGATCTTTTGGTACCCAGAACTGATCGGGTCCAAGTTTGTTAGTCTTAACATCTCTCTGAACTTGTTCAGATTTTACCATTGGACAATATAATTCAGAGTGACCTTTCTTAGCAAAAACATCAGAATGAACAATTTTAGTCTAATAAATAGTTTCTATAAAACCAAGACCTTTCTTTCCGATGTTACTGTTTCAATAAATAATAGACGCATATTTACTTCTTTCCATTCCATTAGAAATAAAGTTTTGAAAAAATTGCTCATGCATATAAGATTCACAAACAGTTTTGGAAGTGGAACAAACATTACTTTTGAGAGTTTGATTTTCAGATTTGAAAACGGGCACAGACACAAACACTAAACAAGATGTCAGGTCTAGAAGCAGCTAAATAAAGAAGGGATCCAATCATACCTCTGTATGTTTTCTGGTATACCTTTTGGCTGATTTCATCTTTCTCAAGTGAGCAGGTTGGGTGCATGGGGTGGCCATAGGCTTACATTCACTCATTTTGAAATTTTTAAGAAGTTCTTTAGTATATTTAGATTGGTGAATGAGTATACCTGATTTATCTTGGTGAATCTGAATTTCCAGGAAGAACATGAGTTCTC
This sequence comes from Cicer cuneatum, assembly GCA_037974295.1. Lineage (NCBI taxonomy): Eukaryota > Viridiplantae > Streptophyta > Magnoliopsida > Fabales > Fabaceae > Cicer > Cicer cuneatum. The sequence goes on from JBBPBO010000003.1 coordinate 18,749,868, forward strand.
CCATCATGCTCATTTGGAACTCTTTCTGCATTAGGTCAGAAAACTCCTTGCACAAAGTGCTATTAGTAGATCCACTGATGATATCATCAACATAAACTTGAATAATTAAAATATCATTTTTAATGGATTTCCTAAATAGAGTATTATCAATTTGGCCTCTATCAAATTCATTCTTAAGCAGAAAGTTACTAAGTCTGTCATACCATGCCCTTGGTGCTTGTTTTAAACCATATAAAGATTTCTTAAGTTTAAAAACATGATCTGGAAAATCAGAATTTTCACATCAAGGGGGCTGTTTGACATAGACATCCTCACTTATATAGCCATTTAAGAATGCACTTTTAACATCCATTTGATACAGCATTATATCATGATTAGCAGCAAATGATAAGAGAAATCTAATTGCTTCTAACCTGGCCACTGGAGCAAAAGTCTCAGTGTAATCAATATCTTCCTGTTGACTGTATCCTTGAGTTTAAAGTCTGGCTTTGTTCCTTACCACTTCACCTTTTTCATTGAGTTTATTCTTGAACACCCACTTGGTTCCAATAATGTTTTTGTTTGGTCTGGATACTAGATCCCAAACATCATTCCTTTCAGCTCTTCTTGCATTGCAAGTATCCAGCCTTCTTCTGCCAAGGCTTCATCAATATTGGTTGGTCTGCATCAACATCTGTTTCAGGAAGATCTATAACAGCTTCTGATCAACTTTTGGTTCTGGTAAATCTGTAACAGCTTCTGATTCTGATAAATGATCTTCTGGTTATGGTAAATCTGTAACAGCTTTTGATTCTGATAAATCAATTTCTGGTTCTGGTAAATATTCAGATTTCTCTTCAGATTTATCTTTTGAAGATGTGTCATGTGTTGCTGACTTGCTTGTATCCTCTACCTTTCCAGGTACTTCTAATTCTTCTGCTTCTGCTTCTGCTCCCTTTGGTTTTGGTGAACCTGCACTATCTTTATCTTGCTTTGATTTGTCAAGATCAAGCAGTTTGTTATAACATAATACAAATCAAATAATTTAAAAATGAACTTAATACAGCCAAACCATTAATACATTCTGGTGGTTTCTGCTTGTTTTTGCAACCACTAGAATGTTGTTTCTGCTGAAGTGTTCAATTCGTGTGAATCATCTGGTTCCTCTGACAATTTGATAACCTGCAGAATACTTATCTAGCTTTGATTTTTTTTTTAAGATCAAGCTTCTTGTTATCACTGTAAACATAAATTTCGAACAATAATAGTATTTACAGCAAGATGTAACCTCTATGTCAACAGTTTCAGTTTTACTCTAAAAATCCTCTTGCTTCTGATATTCAGATTCTGAATCTGTATGTTATGTGATTACATGGTTTGGATTAAGGGATTTGAATTCCCTTCCAGGTTTGTAGTCTTGATGAATTTCACTGGAGTATTTGAAGACCTCTCCTGATTCTGATTCTTCTCTTTCTGCTTCGGCTGATACACCATGTTCCTCTAGTGATTTTGGAACTTATGGTGATTCTGGTAATTCTGCTTCTTCTTGTAATACTGAAGCTGATGTGTGTGATTCTGTTGCTTGTGGCTGAACCTCTAATTCTGATACTTATATTGGTTCTGGTTTGGGTTCTGGTACTGATTCTGATTCTGATTCTAGTTCCAGTGTTGGTTCTGGTTTCAGTTCCTGTTCCTCTAATTCTGGTTCCAGTACTGGTTCTGGTTCCAGCTCCTGTTCTTCTTATACTGGTTCCAATTCTGATTTTGGTTCCAGTTCCTGTTCTGATTCGTGCGATATGTGTGATTTCTTTGATATTTCCTGTTCCTCCTATGATTTTGGTTCTGGTTCTGATGGGTATTGTGTTGACTAGTTCTTCTTCTACCAGAGTCAATTGGCTTATGTTTGGTAGATGTTGGAACATAAACCTTCTTCTGCTTGTGCTTTGCCAACATCCATTGTCCAGGCACCATTTTTTGTGTCTCCTTCTGGTTGCTCAGAATATCTGCAACATAGACAATTTGATCTTTTGGTACCCAGAATTGATTGGGTCCAGGTTTGTTAGTCTTAACATCTCTCTGAACTTGTTCAGATTTTATCATTGGACAATATAATTCAGAGTGACCTTTCTTAGCAAAAACATCAGAATGAACAGTTTTAGTCTCATAAATAGTTTCTGTAAAACCAAGACCTCTCTTTCCAATGTTACTGTTTCCATAAATAATAGATACATATTTACTTCATTAGAAATAAAGTTTTGAAAAAACTGCTCATGCATATCAGATTCACAAATAGTTTTGGAAGTGGAACAAACATTACTTTTTAGAGTTTGGTTTTCAGATTTGAGTCTTGCAACTTTAGTTTTAAAATCCTTGTTTTCAGTTGCATACTCATAATTTGGATTCTTTAAAACCTGGACTTCTTTGGTCAGATTTTTCTTATTTTCCCTAAGAGTTTTCAGTTTTAAAGACATCTTATTAGTTGCAATTAAAAAGTCTTTAACAGCCTCTATTAATTCAGATTTAGAGAGATAAGAAAATACCTCATTGTCTTAATCTTCTGAATCTGTTCCAGAGCCTAAGCTGTATCCAGAACTTGAGTTGGTATGAGCCATCAGAGCCAGAATTGCTTCCTCTGATGTGCTTCTAGACTCGCCTGAATGACAGCTTCGATCATTCTTGCTTCTGCCTGTTTTCCTTCCTGAAACTGTGCATTTATGATGTCAAGAGGCAGACCTGATGTGTGCCATCATTGTTGTTTCTTCCTGTTCTTCATCAGACGATTCTTCTTCTGATTCTGATACATCCGAGGCTTCCATCAGACCCTTCTTTTTGAATCTGGAACTCTTCTTGTGCTGTTTGTCTTTTTCCAGATTTGGACATTCTGACTTGATATGTCCAGGTTCATTGCATCCATAACAGATGATGCTCTTCTTGTCATATTCTTCCTTTCCTTTGCTGTTATGTTTCTTCCTAGTGCCTCTCCTCTTTCTGTTTTCCCAGATCTTAACCATCTGTATGGTTAAGTAACTTATATCATCACAATCACTGTCACTATCCTCTGATTCTGATGCTGCCGTTGCAGCTTTCTTCTGTTTCGACTACAGGGCCAGATTCTTCTTCTGCTTTGGTTCATCTGCTTCTAGTTCTATTTCATGAGACCTGAGTTAGGTGATTAGATCTTCAAGTTTTAAGTTATTCAGATCTTTGGCTTGCTGAACTGCTGTAACCATTGATCTCCACTTGGTTGGTAAGCTTCTTAGGATCTTCTTGACATGATTTGCTGTTGTGTAGCTTTTCTTCAAGACCTTCAGTCTAGATATCAGAGTCTGGAATCTGCAGAACATTCCATCAATGTTTTCATCATCTTCAATCTTGAACATCTCATACTGTTTGACCAATATGTTAGCCGTTGCTTCTTGAACTTGCTGGCTTCCTTCATATGTCAGAACCAGACTGTCGAATATGCTCTTTGCTGTTTCTTTATCTGTGCCTCTGTCAAATTCCTTGAATGTGATGGCACTGATTATGACGTTTCTGGACTTGTGATGAAGTTTGTATAATCTGCTCTGGTTTAGTTTCATATCATCCATGTCCAGTTCTTTAGTTGGATCTCCTCGAACAGTAGGTGCAGTGTATCCTTTGACTACCATCTTCCATAATTCAGGATCTTGAAATATGAAGAAACTTTTCATTTTGTCCTGCCAATACTCAAATCTTTCTCCATCAAATAATGGTGGTCTGTTGATGTTGCCTCCCAAATCATCTTTGGATTCTGCCAAGTTGAACCCTTTGGACCTTTCCTCAAACACTGTTAAGTGCTCAGCTCTAAGACCGAGCTCTGATGCCAATTGAAGGTGCAAACACGAGAAGGGGGGTTGAATTGTGTTTGACTAACTTGAATACTTTTTCAGTTTTTGCAGTTTTAAAATAAAACATGATGTATGAATAAAACAGAGTTAGCAGCGGATATAAAGTAAAAATAAAAACACATAATTTTATAATGGTTCACCGTTAACGAGGCTACGTCTAGTCTCTTCTCCTTGAAGGATTTCACTAATTCGAACCTTGAATTACAACAGTTCCACTGACCCTCCAAGTCAGTGTTCTCAAACAGTCTAACAATCCTAGACTCTTGAGGAATACATCACCTTGACTTCCTAAGTCAAGTCTTCTCCTACCAATCTGACAACCCCAGATTGTAGAAGGAATTACAACGCCTAGAATCTAATTGCCAAGTAATCTGCTACCCCTTTTGACTCCCTCAGATTGTAGACTCTACTTCAACAATTTAGATCTAACATAAGGGAATGAAAATAACACGAGTGCTTGCTTCTGGAAAGCTGGAACTCACAATTAACCTCACTGAAAACTTGAGTGTTTGCTTTTGGAAGTGTATGACTCTTTTGTTATTTTCGATGCTAAGTCTTCTGCCTTGAGCCTCCTTTTATAGATGTGAATTAGGGTCTCTTCCAAGCTAAATTTCGAGCTGTATCTTGCTGGATTCTCTTGCAAAAATACTCTGACCAATCGGGTTTCATATCAATAAAAAACATATCTTTTTATCTCCAGATTTGTTTTCATAAATAACTTAGGCCAATTTTGTCTTTAATTAATTCTAAAACAAATCTTTCTTCCCGCCAATAGCTTTTGAACTCCCATACGACTTCAATTTATTTTTGTAACAAATCCTTTTAATACTTTGATCAAATTTAATTAAATATCCACCGTTAATCCTCATGATTAAATCTGGAGCGTTTGATCTTTTGCGCTAGTCCACATCTGGACCATACTAAGTGGTATGCTGTGATCCTCTGATTTCGGCCAGCCCTGGACCACACTTTCTGATCTTCTGATCTCGGCCAACCTGGACTTGCAAACTGATCTGCTGTGATCCTCTGTTCTCGGCCAAAGCTGGACCACACATTCTCACCTTATGATTTCAGCCATACTGGGCCATGGTCTGATCTTCTGATCTCGGCCAACACTGGGCCATAAACTTAAATCTGGACCATTGATCTGAACATCTTCCCTCTGATTTGGACCAATTCTGAACTAGGTCTGGATTGAACTGAAATTAAATCTGGACAAATAATACTTCAGTATGGACATTTTACCTTCTGATTTGGATCAGGTCTAGATCATATCTGGACATCATTTCTTCTGGTTTGGACTTAGTTTCATACCTGAACCATGCTATCTTATGGTCTGGGTCAAATCTGGATTGAATCTCTTGTTTTGGACCCATTAATTTATCCTCTGATTAAGTCTGGATCAAGTCTGGGCTGTTTATCATTTTACTGCCAGGCCATCTTCTGGTCAGAATAACTTCTGGACTAAGTCTGACTTATGATTCCTTCTGGTCTGGATCAAGTCTCCCTTTGGCAGGCTTACTTCTGGTGTGGTCTAGGTCTCCTTGTGACTTTGCTTCCTTCTGATCTGGGCCAGCAAAGATATCCTTTGGTAATTTTAGGATGCATCCTCTGGTACCTTCTGGATGCATTATCTGGTGTCTTCATCTTCTACCTCTGGAAACTTTATCTTCTGGTGGCATTTAATGTAATCTTTCGAAGTACAAAATAAGGTTACATGGAGTGCTTTTGTAAACATCAAAATCCTAAGTACTTAGAACCAACTTGGTTCCAACAAGAACAACTAATCTAACACAAAAGATTGGGGCATACTAACTTGAGAATGATATCAAGGTTGAAGAAACTCAAACTAGTTAGAGGATTGCCAAATTTGAAATATAAATCAGATGTTCTTTGTGAGACATGTTAGAAAGGGTAACAAACAAAATTATCTTTTGCTTTAAAGAAAGTTGTTTCCACTTCTAGACCACTTGAAATCTAATACATTGATTTATTTGGTCTTGTAAGGAAAACCTCTATTAGTGGTAAAAACTATAAACTCAAAACTGTTGATGACTTTACCAAACGAAAATGGGTAAAATTCTTAAGACACAAGGACGAGTCACGTAAAGTATTTACCACCTTATGTTAACATGTGCAAAATGAAAATAGTTTTGTATCACAACACTTCGTAGTGATCATGGTTTTTTGAAAACTTATGTGAAGAGAATGAAATTTTACACAACTTCTCCTCACCTAGAACACCTCAACAGAATTGTTCTGTAGAAAGGAAAAACAAATCTCTTCAAGAAATAACACACACCATGATTTATGAAGTGAGTATTGCAAAATACTTTTGGGCAGAAATAGTAAATATTGATGCTATATCCAGTGATTAAATAAATTACTACCAGGAACGAAAAAATCCTTTAAAATTTGGTAAGTCCCCTTTTTATGGGACAAAAAAGAAGAGTAGGAACGAAAAAAACACAAGAAATAAAAAGCGAAAAAAGTGATCATAGAATCAATAAAATACCTATTCTAAATAACAATCCTTTGAATTTTCGAAATGAATAAAGCGAAACATTTCTTGTTTTCACCAATTTGGTTGTTCTTGCTTTGTTTTGAATAAAAAAATATTTTGGCAAGTTTGATTCACAGAAGTGTATCTTTTCGGGATACTGTGAACGCTCTAAAGTATACAGAATATACAATAAAGAGACTCTTATTAATGAGGAATGAATCCATCTCAAATTTGATGACACGAAGCTTGACCATAAAAAGTTAAAGTTCGATGAAGATTTTGCAAATTTACAATTTTTAGAAGAACTAGAGAAATCAGGTAAACAAACAAGTGTCCCTCTGATGATATAGTAGTTGACTATGATAAGACATGAACAAACAATGATGTTCCATCTGTTAGTCATAGTCAACGAAAAACTAGGAATGGATGGAGATATAAATCATCACATCCTAATACTCTGATCATAGGAGATGTGAGTGACCCTCCGAAGATCAAATTTGCATTCAAACTAAAGTAAATTTTTGAACTACTGTTTGAAATTGAACCATCATTTGGTGAGGCCTTATCAGATCATGGATTGATAGTATCAATCAATGAAGAACTAAATCAATTTAAGAAAAATGTTGTATGAGATCTAGTACCAAGACCTAGAGGAAAACAACCTAATGGAACCAAGTGGGTTTTTAGGAACAAATGAAATGAAAAAGGTGAACGGGTAAGAAACAAAGCTAGGCTTGTAGCTCAAGGTTACAGTCAGCATGAAGCTAAAGCGCTAAATTTTTTTCTTGGAATTCAAATTCCGCAATGCGCTGAAGGGGCCTACATTCATCATACTTAATACACAAAAGAACTTAACAAGAAGTTTAAGATGAATGAATGCAAATCTATGCTCACTCTCATGCATACTACTTGTTTTCTCAATACAGATAACATTTGTAAAAAGGTAGATAAAAGGAATACATAGAAATGATTGGCTCTCTTCTCTATCTGATTTCTTCTAAACTTGATATTTTGTTTAGTGTGTGTGTGTGTGCAAGATTTCAGTTAGACCCCATGGAATCTCATTTAACTTCTATTAAGAGAATCTTTAGGTATTTAAAAAAGGTACTAGTAATCCTGGTTTGTTTCATAAGAAATCTTTTGAGTACAAATTACTAGGTTATTGTGATGCTGACTATTGCATTAAAAACCAACTTAGTACAAATGTACTCTATCACATGAGTAGTATAAAAGATTATCGTATACACAAGGATTATTTAACAAGTACCAAACTAATTAAGATTATTTATTATTTAGACTCACTATAATGGTTGAGTTGGTACGATAACGAATCAACAACTAACAAGAAATTAAGAATAAAAGCGTAAAGTTGGAGATGAATAGAGAGAAGTCTAAGGTCACGGTTTCACGTGTAACTTTGATTTCATGTGATTCTATTTCTATTTGAATTCCTTTCTTTTAATTCAATTACCAATCTCTTTACTTAGACTACTAACCTATTTGGTCATTTGTGATTAATATTCTTTTTCCTAAATTAACTCTTTGTTTGCTCATGCAAAGAATTTAAATTCAAGAAAATCCTAGCGCATATAAAAGTTTAATGATCGGAAGACTAACATTAAGTTTGGTCGTTCAATAATTTATAGTCCCAATTATCCTATAGATCCACCAATTAATTGTAGTGCGATCGCTAACAACTAATTGATTTAGAACATGCAAAGAGTGATCGATCCTAACATGTGATTAGAGCAATAGGAAAATTTAATTGAATAATAAAAAATAATTAAAATGAAACTAGAATAGATAACTAAGACATAGTAAAAGATATATCAATTACATAATCCACCTACAACCCTAGACGAAAGTTTAGTTACTCGTTATTATAACGAAAATCAAAATAAGAATAATCATGTTCATCAAATTAAAGAGAAGAATAAAAACCCATGAAGATAATACTTTTTATTCCAAAATTTGAGACACTTCACTACAACTTCAAACACTAAAGATAAATATTTTTGCTTCTGCTACGCCAGTGATTGTTATGCGACCTCCCAAAGTGCAGCTCCAAATCAAAGCATAAATAAAATTCACCTAAACACCATAATATAATTTTTCAGTTTGAGCAAGTATCCCTCTCAATTGTTAAGACTAAATCAAACACCTTCTACAATATGCCAACTAATTAATATTAATTGGCATAATTCAAAGTGTGTGTTGGTAACCTTGTTGCTTCTAAGCATTCAATTCCTTGAGACTTTCTTCAATCAATCCATTTAATCATTCTTATTCATACATTTCCAACCTTATCATAGAACACATAGGTTTATTTTTTTCAAGTACTAGAGACATTTTTCTTTGATTTAATTAGTCAACTCAATCCCTTTTATTCATGCAAATTTTTTTCTTCTTTTTAATTTGATATCATTCCACATTTGATTTAACTATTAGTGCAAGTAATCCCCAAGCTACTCAGTGAAACAACACCTAATTTAAGAATTTAGTTTACTTCAAATTCGGCATAACTATTTTCATTTTGGTCCATCTCAAGACACAAAAACTTATCCACAACAGAAAATTCTTGTGTCAAAACTAAGGAACATTTTTATCCTAGCAAACATAGTTTCAAAGTTTCAATCTAGCCCTAACAACATGCACATCTCTAGGTCTTTCTAAAAAATTGAACGTAATAGTCATAATGTAGGATAAACTTCAAACACATAATTATAGCAAAACAAGCTAGCAAAGATGTCATCACAAGCACTACAAAGTCAAGTATCAAAATATATTTCCTCCCCCACACTAGCAATAAGCATGGTCCTTAATGTAAAATATTCGAATTGACACAAAATGAATAAATAAATAAATAAGAGAAAGTAAAAGTGGCTTCCTTGAACGAGCTTGCAGTTGGAGCTTTTATTTCCTAAAAACAAAATTAAACATACCAAAATAATATATTAAAAATAAAAATAAAAATATGTTAATGCAGGTTGCCTCCTACGAAGCACGTTTTTAATGTCTTGAGCATGACAGCAATAACCCTACATGAAAATCAAGGGGGCTCTTTAGCAAGTGTGAAATAATGTAGAGCAACAAATTCCATTAAAGGCTTCCCATCAACAATAAAAATATCCTGCATAAAATTACAGTAGGAAAAAGGAATTAAAAACTTTAAAAACTTCTTTTTCCTCCTCCATTTGTAAAGTCAACCTCCCCTTTTTAACTTCAACTATGGCATCTCCTGTGGCGAAGAATGGCCGCCCCAAAATTATTGGAACGTCCTTATCCTCTTCCACGTGTAACACCACAAAATCTCCAAGAAAAATATATTTTCTCACTTTTACCAAAACCTCTTCCACTATCCCGCGAGGGTGAGTTATGGATCTATTAGCTAACTATACAACGATGTTAGTAGATTGTGGTTCATGTAACCCAAGTTTTATAAACACATACAAATGCATCAAATTTATACTAGCTCCTAAATGGCAGAACACCTTTTCAAAAAGGGAGTTACCAATTGTACAAGGAATATTAAAACTTCATGGATCCTTAAGCTTAGGTGGTAAGTTTTTTAAAACTACAGTAGAGCATTCCTCATTAAGTTTGATTATTTTGAAGCTCTCAAATTTCTTTTTGTTGGAAATAGTTTCTTTTAAAAATTTAGCATATTTAGGCATTTGAGCAATAGGTTCAACAAAAGGAATGTTGATATACAATTTCCTAAATATCTAAATACATTTAGAAAATTTCTCATCATGTTTCTTATTTTTAAGTCTATGAGAAAAAGGAACAATTACCTTTACTTGGTCATCTTTCTCCTTTCCTTTCTTGTGATCTTTGGAAACATTTCCTTAAGCGGGAGTTGTTGGAACCAAGTTGGTTTTCCACTTTTAGTTTTGATGTTTACAAAAGTATTTTATGAGAACAATAAATTTGGATTAATGGCTTCACTAAGTATGCAAAAATCGAAAGAAGAAAATCTGAGAAAGGTACTAGAGGAAACGACCAGAGGAAGTGACTAGAGGAAGGTTACGAAGATTGCCTCTAATGTTTGGGTCTGATGTTTGGGTCTAATAACTGCCTCTGAAGAATGATAATAAAATTGAGTGTGAAGACTGCCTCTAAAGACTGCATTTGAAGCTATCTGAAGCCCTTGCATGTCTCTAATGTGCACAAACTCAACATGCCTCTGAAAACTTCATTTCAAGTTATAATTAACTCAGATGAGATTGTTCAAACCATAAATCCAAATCTCACAACCCAATGATCAAAATGGTGCAACACATTCTGAATGTTGCCTCTAATATGTTGTATTTACTGTTGCATGAATTCTGAAGTTTTAGCAAGGTGATTGGCCCAATGCCACTAATTCTAAGTTATGTAATTCTTCCTTTGACTATGATTATTCAAGAAATACATTATTACTCAAAGAAGAAATTCAATGCCTCTAATGAAAAGTCAACAGCTAAAATTGAAAGAATTAACTATGAAAAGAAGACTGCCTCTGAAGATAGAATTTCAAGCAGGCATCTAAAGCACTTGCATGTCTGTACTGTGCAAAAACTCAACTTGCCTCTGAAGAGTTCATATCAAGGAATAATTAACTCAGAAGAGATTTTTCAAACAATAAATCCAAAGCTCACAACCTGCTGATCAAAATGGTGTAACACACTCTGAATACTGCCTCTGATATGCAACCTCTAATGTTGCACTGACTCTGAAGTTTCAACAAAGTGATTTTTCCAATGCCGTTAATTCTAAGTCATGCAATTCTGCCTCTGACTATGTTTATTCAAGAAAGACAACATCTCACTCCAACAAGAAACTCAACAACTGAAATTGAAAGAATTAAGTATGAAAAGAAGACTTACTCGAATCAAAAAATTGTGAAGATCCAAGAACAACCCGAATCCATTCCAGCTCAAATCAAGCAAAAGTATGAATAAAGATTTGTGTTTTTGAAGACAATCTAAAATAAGATTGGTTTCAGATTTATAATTGAAGAAAATCTTTGACCAATTTGAAAAGAAGATATGATCAAGATTTGAAGAAGATATGAACAAGATCTATCAACAAGAAGATTTGATGAAGATTTATCACAAGATATGAATTATTTACAATAAGATTTGATCAAGATTTATGTACAAGAAGATATGAGTTGTTTTCAAGAAGTTTTGATCATGATACTTTTACAAGAAGATATGAATTATTTTCAAGAATAATTGATCAAAATCTTTATGAAGTATGATCAAGAATTGTTTACAAGAAGAAACATTGACAAGAAGATACTTTTATTATTTGCAAAGATATGATTTTGATTTTGCAAGGATAAAGGAGAAACCATAACTATTCTATAAATAGATACTTAAGGCTGAAGAAGAAAGTAAGAGAACTTACAAGCACAAATTTTTCCATGTCATTAAGAGTTTATAAGGTTAAGGTCTAGAGAAATATTTGCTCAAAAGAAATAATTTCTAAGTGTTTTCTGGTGTCAGATTCGTTGTTACAATCGGCTTATTAGAAGCAAAACAATTTGTTCTAAACTCTTATAACTATACCCGATAATGGCTTTCGTGTTCCCCAAGCAATCTATAGGTGTTCATGTTGTTTTAAGAAGGCTTAGCTCGTAGAATCAAGATGTTTATGTTCCTCAAAAGTCTGTAGGTGTTAGGTTGTTTTGAGAAGACTGACTTTTAGGGTTAGGTGTTGTGTAATTCATGTTTTGAATTAGTGGATTTAATCAATCTGAGTGATATGATTGTATGTAGCTATGAAGTTGATGGTGAACCATGATAAATTCTTGTGTCACCTTAATTTTGCAATTCTTGGTTTACTTCTGCCTCTGGTTACTTAAACCTAATTGCCATTACTTTTATTCTAAGTAGTTACTTAAACCCAATTGCTATTACTTTTATTCTAAGTAAGTCACCAAACTCGAACTAGTTTGAAATAATATAGCAAAAATAATCCAACTTAGTCAAACACAATTCAACCCCTTTCTTGTGTTAGCACCTTTAGGAGTTGGTTTTCCTTTTTCGAGTGCATAATTTTACTTATTTTCTTGATTTAGCTCCTTCCACACTTAAGAGTGATAGCCTTGCAATGCTCATTCTTCTCTTTTCGGTTAGGCTTAGTTTGAGTAGGATGTGAGCCTGAAGGCATTTGAGTTAACTAATTGAGGATACTTGAGATATGACTCTCTAAGACTCCAAATTTCTCATTTGTATGTTCCATGAACTTAGATAACACATCATTAGTATCGAGTTTCTACTCCTCTCTCGTTTGCACATGTGGTGGCTTATAAGAATTAAAACTTTGCCCTTTTTGTTGTCCTCCCCATGAGAAGTTTGGGGGACTTCTCTAGCCTTGGTTATATATGTTTGAATGAGGATTAGTTTGGCTTCAATTGGGGTTGTGGGTATAATTGGCTTCTTCAGTGGAGAAGGCTGGCTTACTTTGTGCTTCTATCATATCTTCAATGGATTGTAACCTTTCATCAGTGCTATCCATGTAGTTTGCTAAAACACCCATGCATGGATTTCCAACTTTTTCCATATATATGACCAAAGAATCTTGGATGCCAGACCTCAAGTCACTTTTCTTTTGGCCGAGAAAGTTAGGTTCTTCAGTGAGGTTGGCGCAAGAGTTGTGAGCATTATCATAATTGAAATAGACTATGGGAGATGGTTAAACTGGTGCTTTCATGAAAGTTTTAATGTAGTTAGAAATAACATATATCTTTATGTCAAAGTTGGCTTCAACATCCACCTTGTCCACTCTAGTCGGTTCTTAATGTATCTGTCATTTTTTGCCCCATAAGCACTATCAGCAGTTATCTCTACAACTAAGTTATAAATCTCCTCGGGTTCTTTATTTAGCATAGAACCCTCGCATGCTGAATAAATAACTCCCTCCATTCTAAGAAGACAATCAAGTATACAAAATTTCAAGTATTTGTCACTTCTCAAATCCATGGTGGGCGCAAATTTGGAGCCTGTCTTAAAGTCTTTCAAATGTTTCCTGTAAACAATTCTTGCTCGATTTGAGAAAAGTTTGTGATTTCAACTCGAATTTTAGCAGCTTTTCTTGGAGGGAATTATTTGTTTAAGAACTTTTCTTCAATTGATCCTATGTAGTAATGGACCCAGAAAAGAGAGAATCTAGCCACATAGTTGCCTTGTCAGCTAATGACCATGGAAACAATCTCATTTTGATGGCTTTAGGCGTGACACCATTGCAAGTAATTGAGTTCGCTACTCTCACAAAGTTCTTTAGATGAGCATTAGGATTTTCAATTGGTGTACCCCTGAACATTGTAGAATTCTGAACTATTTGAATCAAACCAAGTTTGAGATGAAAATTGTGACTTACACCAGCTGATTTACCATGCTAGTAGTATTATCCATTGAGGAAGTGAAGTTGTTTCGAAGTGTTCTTCTCGGATTATCGCTTGTTATTCTTCTCTCTATTCTATTTTTATGTGTTGTTCTTTCAATTTTTGGATCAAAAAATAAAACAAACTCTTGAGAGCGGGTGATCACGCACAATTACTAGAAACAATAAAAAAAAAGAAACTAATAATATTTTTTCTTTATAATAAGGAATATGATAGTAAAATCAGAATAACAAACATAGAGCAAGTGTACTCTATCATTGGAGTAGTAGAAAAGATTATTGTATCTACATGGATTAAATTGTTGGAACAAAGTTGGTTTCTCACTTATAGTTTTGATGTTCACCGAATTAATCGGCATTAAGTATGCAAAAACTAGAAGTAGAAAATTAGAGGAAAGTGTTAGAGGAAGCTACTAAAGGAAGTGATTAGAGGATGAGATAAGAGGAACACAGAGTATATGCTTCTGGCTCTGAACATATGCCTATGAATGTAATGTACCTCGGAAGGTTATGAAGGTTGCCTTTAATGTCTTGGTCTGATGTCTAGGTTTGATATTTGGGTCTAATGTTTGGGTATGAAGATTGCCTCTGAAAATGAGTTAGAAGACTGCCTTTGAAGACTGTTAGAAGATTGAATTTGTAGCATGCCTCCGAAGCCCTTGGATGTCTCTGATGTGCACAATCTTAGCACGCCTCTGAAGAGTTCATATTAAGGTATAACTAACTCTCAAGAGATTATTCAAATCATAAGTTCAAAACTCCTAGTCTGCTGATCAAAATGGTGCAACACTCTCCAAATGATGTCTTTGATATGCACCCTCTAATATCTAATTGACTCTGAAGTTTAAACAAGGTGATTTTCCCAATTCCTCTCATTCTAAGTCATGCAATTATGCCTCTGGCTATCATTATTCAAAAAGCACAACATCTCACTCCAACAAGAAAGTCAATGCCTTAGATGGAAAGTCAAGGACTAAAATTGAAAGAACTAAGTATGAAAAGAAGACTTAGCTGAATAAAAACTTGTGAAGATTCGAGAACAACCCGAAACCATTCCAACTCAAATTAAGCAAAAGTATGAAAGAAAATTTGTATTTTTGAAGACAATCTAAACTAAGATTTGGTTTAGATTTATAATTGAAGAAAATCTTTGACCAAGTTGAAAAGAAGATATCGTCGAGATTTGAAGTAGATATGATCAAGATCTCATCAACAAGAAAATATGAATTATTTACAAGATTTGATGAAGATGTGATCAGGATTTATCACAAGAAGATTTGAATTATTTACAATAAGATTTGATCAAGATTTATGCATAAGAAGATATGAACTATTTTAAAGAAGATTTGATGATGATATATTTATAAGAAGATATGAATTATTTTCAAGAAGAATTGATCAAAATCTACATGAAGATATAAATTATTTACAAGAAGATATGATCAAGAATTGTTTACAAGAAGAAACACTGACAAGAAGATACTTTCATTATTTGAAAAGATATGATTCAGATTTTACAAGGACAAAGGAGAAACCCTAACCTATTATATAAATAGACACTTAAGGGGGAAGAAGAAAGTAAGAGAACTCACAAGTACAAATTTTCCCAAGTCATTAGAGGTCATATGGTTAAGGTCTAATGAAACACTTGCTCAAAAATAATATTTTCTAAGTGTTTCTAGTGTGAGAGTAATTTTAACAATCAGATTTTTAGAAGCAAACCAATTTGTTCCATACTCTTGCAATCCTGGTTGAAAGTGGCTTTCATGTTCCTCAAGATATTTGTAGGTTTTCAGGTTGTGTTGAGAAGACTTGGCTTGTACAATTAAGGTGTTTGTGTTCCTCAACTAGTATGTACGTGTAAGATTATTTTGAGAAGGATGGTTTGTAGGGTTAGATGTTGTTTAATTCATGTTCTGAATTAGTGGATTAAATCATTTTGAGTGAGGGAACTGGATGTAGCTACCAAGTTGGTGGTAAATCAGGATAAATTGTTGTGTTACTTTAATTTTCCAATTTTGTTTTTACTTCTGGCTTTGATCTTATAACCCAATGGCTACTACTTTTATCCTAAGTAAGTCACCAAACCCTAACTAGTTTTAAATAAATTAGCAAAAAGAATCCAAGATAGTCAAACACAATTCAACCTCCCTTCTCATGTTTGCACATTCATAAATAAGAAGTACCAAACTAATTAAGATTATTTATATTTAGCTTGACAATAATGGTTGAGTTGTTAGACTAATGAAATAACTATTAACAAGAAATTAATAATAAAAGACTAAACTTGGAGATCAATAGAGAGAAGTCTTGGGTCACAATTTCACTTGTATTTGATTACCCCCGATTCTAGTTCGATACAAATTCTTTTCTTTTGATACAATTACCAATCTCGTTAACAAGACTTCTGAACTCTTTGATCATTTGTGATTAATAATATTTTTCCTAAGTAAACTCTTTGTTTGATCATGCAAAGAATTTAAATTCATGAAAAATATATAATGCATAAAAAAGTTGAATGATTTGAAGACTAAAATTAAATTTGATCATGCAATAATGTATAGTCTCAATTATCATATAGATCTACCAATTGATTGCAGTACGATCGCTAATAACTAAATTGATTAAGAACAACTAATTAATTAAGAACATGTAAAGAGTGATCAATATAAACATGAGATTAGAGCAATAGGAAAATTTAATTGAACAATAAAAAGTAATTAAATAAAATTAGAATAGATAACTAAGACATAATAAAAGAATAATGATAATCAAATTAAAGAGAAGAATAAAAACCTGTGAAGAGAATAATTTTTATTCTATAACTTGAGACACTTTGTGATCTTTGTTATTTGCTTACTTTTGTTAAATTTGTTTTAGGTTTCTAACTCGAACTTATTTTCACAAAAACCTTTTTAAGATAAAAACATAATTCAAACCTCTCTTTCTTGTATTTTTTTACCTTCAAAAAGAGGAATTAGAATTATGTGCATTGAATAATTTAAAATAAAATATACAAGGATTTAAAAATTCATTAAGATCGAGTCTTCCTACCTAGTATAAGAATCACTTGGTGTTGTTTCGGCAGCTAGTGCTTCTTTCAAAGCCTCTATTTCAGCTTGTTTTACTTCTCTAACTTTTTTTTATCTATTTAGTTTTGCAATCTTTTTAATTTATCAATCAAATACTAGTTCCGAATCAAAATAAAAAGACTATATATATATATATATATATATATATATATATATATATATATATTAGAGTAATAGAAAACAAATAAATTAAAATTAAGTTTACAAAAAACTTGACAACTTTTTGGCAATTATTCTTTTTCTCCCTATAATAGTTATCATTTGAAATATAATACGTTTTTTTTTGTCACATATCCCCTACATAAGCAAGTCAAGACTCTGATCGATGTGTCATTCTATGACCCTGATCAATGCACCTTAATGCCTACTCTAATCCGTCTGTATCTATTAAATGCAACTAAAGACAAAATTGGTCCTATAGTCAACACTCTATGAAAAGTCAATCATATGAAAACAAACTAAAGAAGAAATCAACATTTCTACATTCTTTGTCTTTCAATTGACCCAAGTCATATCATCTTTTATACTTTGGTGGAAGCTATCCTCTGATTTACGCATCCACAACAATGTGATCCTCTGATCGATATATCCTTTGATGTTCATGACTTAATGATCAAGATACACAAGATCGTTATAAATCCAAGAAAAGACACATAATAAACATGAAGATTCAAGACATATGACTAATTATACAATCCTTACATTTCGTACGAGATTTGCGTAATATTTGCTACAATTGTCCGAAACCATAATTTCATCAAATTTCATTATATAAACAAGTGTGAGCAACAATTGAAACATACAACACACGAGTAAAATTTATTTGTAACAATTCCTGCATACCGAAAAATGAAAAAGTTTTTGAGATAATCTTAGTGTTCTTAATGAGTGTTTATACTACAAAATCCTTTTGTACGAGTTACCCAGAAACACTTCAACTTTTGATATATGTAACTTGGCCTAGTAGTTGCTGCAACTTCAAAAGCTTGACTGTATAGAGCAAAATAATTTAGAAGATTAAAATATAGTTAGGAGAATAGTAAATCTTCTAGTGCTTGTGAAAATCAATATGATTTAGTGGACTAAATCCTTACTACACGTAGTTATCACTGTTGTAGTGAACTAGGATAAATTTGTTTAGTGATCTCTTATCCTTATTTCCTTACATTTGTTTAATTTGTTTTAGGTTTCTAACTCGAACTAATTTACATGAAAATGTTTTTAAAATAAAACACAATTCAAAATTTCATTTCTTGTGATTTTGACATTGAAAGAGAGGAATTAGAATTAATTGTATTGAATAATTTAATAAAATACATAAGGATTTAAACATTCATTAAGACCCGTTCAACCCAATCTAACCATCTTTGCCTAGCGCGAAATAGTGTGTCCATGCGACTCAAAATTCATGAGACACATTGAGAAACTATCATGTCTAAGAACGACATGCTCACAAATCTGCTAGTTAAATACACAAATTTCCTGTGCTCATTAACCTTGTCGTCATACAAAAGCGTGTATTAATACTTAGTTAAAATAGACATTAGAACCAAATTTAGGTTTTTCTCAAAAAAGTAAACATCAATTCATTAAGTACATTGAAATTTGTTTCATAACTAATCTTATTTATTTATATTAGTGTAAAGATCCAAATTGGTCCTTGGCATTTGAATAAAGGGGACATATTAGTCCCCCTGTTAAGTTTGATCAAAATTTGAATGATTGTTTTGTTGTAGCGTTAGGTAGCAGTGATGAGGTGTGAGTTATCTATACCACAATGTTAAAAATTGTAAACGTGTGTAAATGTTTAGTCTATGCAATAAATGTAATATTTAATTTTGAAATTTAAAAACAATATTTAGAGGGAGTAATTTGGCCCAAAAATACTTATAGCCAGCATACTTTAACACTGTGGCATAGATAACTAACATGTCATCATCGCTACCTGACACTTCAACAAAACACAATCAATCAAATTTAACAAAAGAATTAATATATCTCCTTTATGCAATTGTCAAAAATTAACATATATATTATTTTTCTCAAAAGACTAAATTTAAATTTTATTGTTTATATTATATATTTAATCACACCCATGTTGGTGAGAGTTACACATACAAATGATTTTCAATTAGTCCAACTCAAAATGAAAGAATCAGTTAAAATCAATCATTCTCCAACTCAAGAACATTCTCCAGCTCTTGATGTATAGACCAATAACGTTCTTGAAACTGAAACTTCAGCATGACTTTAAGACACATATTCTCGTGATCAAGAGACCCTCAAGTACTCTACAAATATGATGACAGAGAATACACAAGACCAGAAAGTCTTGAAGTCAAAAGAAAAAAAAGTTCATTCAAAAGTCTTACTTAATTTGAAGACTGATTATTTTAATCTAATCCCTGACATGGACCTCCTAAAATGTCTATAAAAGGAACTCCAAAGCATAATTAAAATCACGACATTCAAGTGCTAAGAAATATCATCAATCACTTACATTCAATATTAAAAGTTTCACAGGAAATCAATAACATTCTCTCACAAATTTATTTGCTGACTGAAATCTCTTGTAAATAATCTAAACCTCAAACAAGAGTGGAGATTTAATCAGATTCTGTTAATACACTCTACATCATTATTGTTTAAACTCAAGACTATATGATTTGTTTATAGCTTGACTAGTTTGTTGGAAAATTCTTTTAAGGTTAAAAGGTGAAGTGTAAAATCCTATCAAGATTGATAGGTGACCTGATTGAATTCTTTTCTGGATGGAAAGGATTGAAGTATGCAATTATCAAAAATTAAAATATATATTATTTTTCTCAAAAGAATAAATTTAAATTTTATTGTTTATTGTTTATTGTTTATATTATATATTTAATCACACCCATGTTGGTGAGAGTTACTGTTGGAAATGAGAAACAAAAAAGGAACTAGTTTGTGAATTGAAAAAATGAGAAGTCCCACATAGGAGGGATTACACATTCTAGTAGTGTATATAAGGTGGAGGTATGACCCTTGGGGTGTGCCCCAAGGGGTACCCCAATTTTCGAGAGGAGCGAGAACGCATACAAAATAAATCACCACACACGCGCGCGCCGCCGTCGCCGTCTGTCCGGCCGGCTCGGCTTGGTTGGGCTGGGCCCGGGCTTGGGCTTGGGTGGTGATTTATTATTTTTATTAAAAAGAAAATTAAAAAATTCATTTCTGAAAAATTGAATGCTTGCGCCCTCCACCGACTCAACACTAAATAAATGATTCCTTATTTTTCTCACGGTCAAAACCCTTCCTATTTTTGTGGCTGTATACTTGGTGGGGGGAAATATAATTTGTAGACTTCCAAAATCTATAAGCAAAACATCTCCTTAGAATCTAACAAGACCTGGCATATAGTAGACTTGCCTCCTGGTTGCAAGCCGATAGGTTGTAAATGGATTTTGAAAAAGAAACTAAAACCTGATGGAACTATTGATAAATAAAAGGAACTATTGAAAGAGAAAATATAGATTTCTTCGACACTTTTTTTCCAGTCACGAGAATAACATCCATTAGGGTACTCATTTCACTGGCAGCAATTCATAATTTGGTGATACACCAAATGGATGTTAAAACCGCTTTTTTAAATGGTGACTTGGAAGAAGAAATCTATATGAACAACCTGAAGGTTTTGTAATTCATGGACAAGAAAACAAGGTCTGTAAGTTAGATAAATCTCTGTATGGTCTTAAACAAGCTCCTAAGCAATGGCATGAAAAGTTTGACAACTTGATTATATCGAATGAGTTTAAAGTGAATGAAAGTGACAAATGTATTTATTACAAATTTGAAAATGGCATTTGCACTATCATATGTCTCTATGTAGACGACTTACTCATATTTGGTTCAAACATCCATGATGTAAATAAAGTGAAATCATTGTTGAGTAACAACTTTGATATGAAAGACCTTGGAGAAGCGGATGTAATCTTAGGAATCAAGATTACTAGGTCAGAAAAGGGATTTCTTTAGATCAGTTTCATTATATTGAAAAGATCCTAAAGAAATATAAATACTTTGACTGTAAACCTGCATGCACACCATATGATCCAAGTATGAAACTCTTTAAGAACTCTGGTGAAGGTGTTAGACAAACTGAATATGCGAGCACCATTGGCAGCCTCAGGTATGCCACTGATTGTACTAGACCCAACATTGCCTATGTCGTGGGATTATTGTGCAGGTTTACCAGTAGACCTAGTATGGAGCATTGGCACGCTATCGAAAGAGTCATGAGATACCTTAAAAGGACCATGAATCTAGGATTACATTATCAAAGATTTCCTGCCGTACTTGAAGGATACAGTGATGCTGATTGGAACACATTATCAGATGACTCCAAAGCAACCAGTGACTATATTTTTAATATCGCCGGTGGTGTTGTGTCTTGGAAATCAAAGAAGCAGACGATATTGGCTCAGTCCACTATGGAGTCTGAAATGATAGCGCTAGCCACTCCTAGTGAAGAAGCGAGCCGGTTGAGATGCTTGCTAGCTGAGATCCCTTTGTGGGAAAAACCTATGCCAGCTGTGTTGATCCACTGCGATAGTACCGTGGCTATTGCAAAAATTGAGAATCGTTATTACAACGGTAAGAGACGACAAATACATCGTAAGCACAACACAGTTAGAGAATTACTAACTAAAGGAGCTGTAATAGTGGATCATGTACGCACTGATGATAATTTAGCAGATCCTTTGACGAAAGGATTGGCTAGAGAGAAAGTCATAAATACATCCAAAAGGATGGGACTATTGCCTATAGATAAATGAGTCACTTATGATGGGAACCCGACCTAAAAGACTGGAGATCCCAAGAATTAGGTTCAATGGGTAATAACAAGTCATAGTGATATGAGATGAACAGGTTATTATATTTAATAGAAGCATGATTCCTGAAGCGATGGAAGGCTGAGATAATAGAAACTCTTAATGAGATCTATACTCTATGTGGAGGGAGTACCTAGCTACAGGAGTACTCTTGATAGACTCACCTATGTGAATGTGGAAATGAGGCCGTTTCCTATGGAATTTTGAGGCAAAAATTCCTAGAGCGTTCACTATACTAGGATAGACGTGCACGGCCATAAATGCATGGGCTTTTTAGAATACACCTAATGAAAAGGTTGTGTGTGGGTTTGATGTCCGAGATAGAGTTCAAGACTACGAGTCACTCTTGTTAAATCAGAATCTTACTCGCTATGCAAAGGTTCAAGTCATAGACAGCTTTGTTTATGCACAATCTTATGAAAGCGTTTGACGCTATTTCGGAACCTATTTTTTTAAATTCAAGTGGGGGATTGTTGGAAATGAGGAACAAAAAAGGAGCTAGTTTGTGAATTGAAAAAATGAGAAGTCCCACATAGGAGGGATTACACATTCTAGTAGTGTATATAAGGTGGAGGTATGACCCTTGGGGTGTGCCCCAAGGGGTACCCCAATTTTCGAGAGGAGCGAGAACGCATGCAAAATAAATCACCACACACGCGCGCACTGCCGCCGCCGCCGTTCGTCCGTCCGGCTCGGCTCAGCTGGGCTGGGCCGGGCCCGGGCTTCGGTGGTGATTTATTATTTTTATTAAAAAGAAAATTAAAAAATTAATTTCTGAAAAATTGAATGCTTGCGTTTTTACTTAAAAAGCCCTCCACCAACTCAACACTGAATTTCTGATCCAATAAATGATTCCTTATTTTTCTCACGGTCAAAACCCTTCCTATTTTTGTGGCTGTATGCTTGGTCAATTCCCTGTATTTTTCGGAGTCAACCAGACCTAGAATTTTGGGGCACGTTTTTAGTGTGGATCTTGTCAGATGGATCCCGAATTTCCTCTGATCCAGTAGCAAATCTCCTCTATAAATAGAGGGTTCTGCTCAGTTGCAAAAGACACCAAAAGCACTCCATCATCTGAGGCTTTTCTCTCTTCTCCCCCATATTCTTACTTCTACATTTCTTTTCTTTAGAGTGGTCTTAGTACCATATTACGAGTGGCAGCCATTAGACTACCATACTGAGGGTGTAATTCTAGAACGGTTTTTTCACGGTGCAGTGAAAATCTGATACAAAGTAACTGGGCTGTTTTATCCTGGGACGGCGTGGTTGATAGTCTGCCTTGCACATTTTAGGCAGTGCCGCAAAATGTCTTAAAGAGAGCGATATTTTCGGTGGCAAAAATTGTATTTTAAACTCATTTTTAAAAAAACTCGAAATAACAGATACACATACAAATGATTTTCAATTGGTCCTCATGTAATTTGACGTGCGCACACCCACAACTTCCCGTCAAGTTCCTAAATCAAGAATAAGCGGTCAACTACATCAAACTATTGCCCTAATTCTAATTCCCCTAACGTATGGGGTGATTTCTTCCTTTTATATGCTTCAGAATCCAAGGTATAGTTAGTTAGTGTTTTTATGTTCTTCATGCATATTTTGACTACTTGACTATGAACAAGGTTTTCTTCACCTTATGTAGGAATTCGATTTGAATATCGTGGCAGAAATTGATAAACTAAAAAACGAAGTGAGAAACATGCTTGCCACTAATGTTGAGAAGCCCTTGATAAAAGTCAAGTTGATCGATTCAATATGTCGTTTGGGTGTGAGCTATCATTTTGAACATGAGATCAATGAAGTGTTGCAACATATTCACAAAAGTTATGTTGAAAATGGTGAAATAATTCTCGAAGATAACATTCACTCTCTTGCTGTGTTATTTAGGGTGTTAAGGCAACAAGGACTTTACGTTTCACCTGGTATATATGTCTCCACCTTTTAACATTTATTGCTTTTTAACAAGGACTATGAACATTTCATTACATTGAAATCATACTATACATTATCTCCTTCTTTCTTTCTTGTTTTAACTTTTTTATTGTTACCAATTATAATGGACATTCAATATCGTGGTTGTTTAATAAACATTACAGATGTGTTCAAAAAATTCAAAGACCAGCATGGAAACTTTAGCGAAAGGCTCATCATTGAAGTGGAGGGGATGCTAAGCTTATTCGAAGCCTCACATATGATGATTCATGGAGAGGAAATTTTGGAAGAGGCCTTGGCTTTCACTTCTACTCAACTTGAGTCAATTTCCACCCAATTGAGCCCTTATCTTGCAGCACAAGTCAAACACAGCTTAACGCAGTCTCTCCGCAAAAACTTGCCTAGGCTAGAGGCACGACGCTCCATTTCCATATACGAGCAAGATACTTCCCATAATATAGTTTTACTCAGGTTGGCAAAATTGGATTTTAATATGCTCCAAAGCCTACATCAAAAGGAATTTGGAAACATTTGCAAGTAAGTACTTTAAATCACACACTTCTTAATTTGTAAAAGAACAAAATATTTAAGTGGCTAATACCTTAATTTGGGTCTTTATAGATGGTCAAAGGAGTTGGGTATCACTAAAAAACTACCGTATGCACGAGATAGAATATTAGAATGTTGCTTTTGGAGTATGTCAGTATATTTTGAGCCCCAATATTCTCAAGCAAGAAAAATGATGTCAAAAGTAATCGCCCACCTATCATTCATTGATGACACATATGACTCATACAGAACTGTCGATGAATTAGAACTTTTTACCGAGGCTGTTGAAAGGTAAATCATCGTATATACGCAATATTAGAAACGAGTATATTATTGACAGAAATTTAGAGCTAGAAAATGTGAAATTAATCGCTGTTAATTTAAACTAATTCTTTCAATTTTCAACTAATGATAGGCATATATTCTTCACATGTTTTTACACTTAATTATTTTAACAAGCGAGTAAAGATTTATATATTTCAATGATAGTAATTTTCAGGTGGGATATTAGTTGCTTGGACGATCTTCCAAATTACATGAAGGTTCTTTATAAATCTCTCTTGAATGTTTACGAGGAAATAGAGCAAGAAATGGTGAAAGAAGAAAGATTATATACCCTAAACTACTTTGTAAAAGATGTAAGAGTTATTATTATTATTCAACAAAGTTTTCCTATATGGTAAAATCTAAGTAAGAAGAAAAAAAATCATTAACATTGAACGTCATTGTAACAGTAAAATCTCTTTTCATTAAATTAAATGATAGTACAATTTGACATCATAGCAAAAAGAAAAAGTTTTTATGATGCTTATCCGATTAATAATTTATATTGCATGGTGATGGCAGTTCAAAAAAATAGTCCAAGCTTATATGACTGAGGCAAGATGATTGAGCAATAACTATGTACCAACAATAGAAGAGTACATGTCCATATCAAGGATAACATCTGGTTATCCAGTGTTGTCTACAGCTTCTTTAATTGGGTCACTAATATGCCAAAAATTGTAAACGGTGCTGCTCTTATTTGTAGGCTAAATGATGAAATAGTGTCGAACGAGGTATTTAATTTTATACTTTATTTATTTAATTACAAAAAGTTTCTCTAAAATTAAAAATATGAGTATAATGAGTAATTAAGGACTGTGAGTGCACAATGATAAAATTTGATTTATTTTCATTGTCATTGTTTAGTCATTATAATTTCAAATATATTATTTGATCATATATGATGATATCAATATCTAAGTAATAATACTTTCGGATGGACAGTTTGAACAGAAAAGAGGGCATGTTTCCTCATTCTTGGAATGCTATATGAGACAATATGATACAAATAGGGAAGCTGCCATTCAAGAATGCGAAAAAGGAGTTGACAATGCATGGAAAGATATAAATGAGGATTGTCTCAATAACTAATCTTATTTATTTATAGACATTAGACATTAGAGTCAGACTCAGACTCAGCTTCTGTTCGAGCCATCAAAGCCAGTTCTGCTTCTGGCCTGTTTGAGCAGTTTCCTTGATTCTACTTTGGTCAATAAGCCATGTTCCTCTGATGATTCTGGAATATGTTTTGGTTCTGGTAATTTTGGTGAATCCTTTTATTCTGATAAGCTTGATGATTCTGGTGATTTGGGTGAATCTGGTGGTTCTGATGAATCTGGTAATTCTGGTAATTCTGGTGATTCTTGTAATTCCTGTTCTGGTACTGGTTCTGGTTCCAATACTGATTCTGATTATGGTTCCAGAATTGGTTCTGGTTCCAGTTTCAATGCTTCTATTACTGGTTCCAATTCTTGTTCTGGTTCCAGTGTTGGTTCTGGTTCCAGTTTCTGTGCTTCTGATACTAGTTCCAGTTCTGGTTTTGGTTCCAGTTCCTGTTCTGATTCTGGTTCCAGTTTTGATTCTGGTTCCAGTTCTGGTTCTGATTCTGATTCTGGTTGCGTTGACCTAACCTTCTTCCATCAGACTCAGATTGCCATTGTCGGTGTCTCTTTCTGGTTGCTCAGAATACCTGCAACATAGACAATTTGATCTTTTGGTACCCATAACTGATTGGGTCCAGGTTTGTTAGTCTTAACATCTCTCTGATCATGTTCGGATTTTACCATTGGACAAGATAGTTCAGAGTGACCTTTCTTAGCACAAACAATGCATAAAACATCAGAATGAACAGAAAAGAGGGCATGTTTCCTCATTCTTGGAATGTTTCCATAAATCATAGATGCATATTTACTTGCTTCCATTCCATTAGAAATAAAGTTTTGAAAAATTGTTCATGCATATCAGATTCACAAACAGTTTTGGAAGTGGGACAAATATTACTTTTGAGAGTTTGGTTTTCAGATTTGAGTCTTGCAACTTCAGTTTTAAAATCTTTCTTTTCAGTTGCAAACTCAGAATTTCGATTCTTTAAAACTTGGACTTCTTTGGTTAGATTTTTCTTATCTTCCCTAAGAGTTTTCAGTTTTAAAGACATCTTATTGTTTGCATTTAAAAAGTCTTTTAAAGCCTCAATTAATTCATATCTAGTGAGATCAGAAAATACCTCACTGTCTTCATCTTCTGAATCTGTTCCAGAGCCTGAGCCGTATCCAGAGCTTGAGTTGGTATGAGCCCTCAGAGCCGTAACTGCTCCCTCTGATGTGCTTCTAGACTTGCTTGAATGACTGCTTCGATCATTCTTCCTTCTTCCTGCTGTTCCTTCCTGAAATCGTGCTTTTATGAAGTCCAGAGGCAGACCTCATGTGTGCCATATTTGCTGTTTCTGCCTCTTCTTCATCAGACGATTCTTCCTCTGATTCTGATGCATCCCAGGCTACCATCAGACCCTTCTTTCTGAATCTGGAACTCTTCTTGTGTTGTTTGCCTTTTTCCAGATTTGGACATTCTGACTTGATATGTCCAGGTTCATTGCATCCATAACAAACGATACTCTTCTAGTCAGATTCTTCCTTTCCATCTGTTTGGTTAAGTAAGCCATATCATCACAGTCACTGTCGCTACCTTCTGATTATGATGCTGCCCTTGCAGCTTTCTTCTGTTTCGACTTCAGGACCAGATTCTTCTTGTTCTTTGGTTCATCTGCTTCTAGTTCTATTTCATGAGACTTGAGTGAGCTGATCAGATCTTCAACTTTTAAGTTATTCAGATCTTTGGCTTGCTGAACTGCAGTAACCATTGGTCTTCATTTGATTAGTAAGCTTATTAGAATCTTCTTGACTTGATCTGCTGTTGTGTAGCTTTTCTTCAAGACCTTCAGTCCAGATATCAGAGTCTGGAATCTACAGAACCTTCCATCAATGTCTTCATCATCTTCCATCTTAAACATCTCATATTGTTTGACCAGTATGTTAGCCCTTGCTTCCTGAACCTGCTGGCTTCCTTCATAGGTCAGAACAAGACTGTCGAATATGCTCTTTGCTGTTTCTTTATCTGTGCATCTGTCAAATTCCTTGAATGTGATGGCACTGATCATGATGTTTCTGGACTTGTGATGTAGTTTGTATAGTTTGCTCTGGTCTGGTTTCATATCTTCCATGTCCAGTTCTTTAGTTGGATCTCCTAGAACAGTAGGTGCACTGTATCCTTTGACTACCAGCTTCCATAATTCATGATCTTGAGATATGAAGAAACTTCTCATTCTATCCTTCCAATACTCAAACCTTTCTCCATCAAACAGTGGTGGTCTGTTGATGTTGCCTCCCAAATCATCTTTGGATTCTGCCATATTGAACCCTTTGAACCTTTCCTCAAACACTATTAAGTGCTCAGCCTTGAGACCGAGCTCTGATGCCAATTGAAGGGGCAAACACGAGAAGGGGGTTGAATTGTGTTTGACTAACTTGAATACTTTTTCTATTTTTGCAGTTTTATAACAAAACCTGATGTATGAATCAAACAGAGTTAGCAGCGGATATAAAATAAAAATAAAACACAGAATTTTATACTGGTTCACCGTTAACGAGGCTACGTCCAATCCCTTCAATTTGAAGGATTCACTAATTCAAAACCTTGAATTAGAACAATACCACTGACCCTCCAAGTCAGTTTTCTCAAACAGTCTACTAATACTAGACTTTTGAGGAATACAGCACCTTGACTTCTCAAGTCAAGTCTTCTCCTACCAATCTGACAACCCGAGATTGTAGAAGGAATTACAACACCTTGAATCTAATTGCTAAGTAATCTGCTACCCCTTCTGACTCCCTCAGATTATAAACTTTACTTCAACAACTTAGATCTAACACAAGGGAAAGAAAAACACGAGTGCTTCCTTTTGGAAAGCTGGAACTCACAATTTACCTCACTGAAAACTCGAATGTTTGCTTCTAGAAGTGTATGACTAATTTGTGATTTTCAATGCTAAGTCTTTAGTCTTGAGCCCCATTTTATAGATGTGAATCCGGGTCTCTTCCAAGCTGAAATTTGAGCTGTATCTTGCTGGATTCTCTTGCAAAAATACCTTGACCAATCGGGATTAATTTAAATAAAAAACATATCTTTTTAGCTCCAGATTTGCTTTCATAAATAACTTGGGCCAATCCTGTCTTTAATTAATTATGGAACAAATCTTTCTTCCCGCCAATAGCTTCAAAATTCCCATACGACTTCAACTTATTTTTGTAACAAATCCTTTTAATAATTTGATCAAATTTAATTAAATCTCCACCGATGATCATCATGATTAATTCTGAACCGTTTGATCTTCTGCCCTAGTCCACATCTAGACCATACTAAGTGATCTGCTATGATTCTATGATTTTGGCCAACCTTGGACCACACTTTCTAATCTTCTGATGTCGGCCAACCTGGACTTGCAAACTGATCTGCTGTGATTGTTTGATCTCAGCCAATGCTGGACCACACGTTCTGACCTTCTTATTTTGGCTAACACTGGGCCATGGTCTGATCTTCTGATCTCAGCAAACACTGGGCCATATACATAAATCTTGACCATTGATCTGAACGTTTTCCCTCTGATCTGGACCAATTCTAAACTGGGTCTGATTGAACTGAAATTAAAATCAGGACAAACGATATTTAATTCTGGACATTCACCTCTTGATCTGGATCAGATCTGGATTAAATCTGGACATTATTTCTTCTGATCTTGACTGAGTTTCATAATCTAAACCATGTTATCTTCTAGTATGGGTCAAATCTGGAATAAATCTCTTGTTCTGGACCTCTTAATTTATCCTCTGATTAAGTATGAATCAAGTCTGGACTGTTTATCATTTCACTGTCAGGCTATCTTCTGGTCAGAATAACTTCTGGACTAAGTCTGACTTATGATATCTTCTAGTCTGGAACAAGTCTCCCTCTGGCAGGCTTCCTTCTGGTCTTGTCCAAGTCTCCTTCAAGACTTTGCTTCCTTCTAATCTGGGCCAATAAAGATATCCTCTGGTTGTGTTTTGACATCTTGGTGTATCCTCTGGTAATTTCAGGATGCATTATCTGGTGACTATAAGACTTGTTTATAGCTTGAATAGTTTGTTCGAAAATCCTTTTAAGGTTAAAAGGTGAAGTGTAAAATCCTATCAAGATTGATAGGTGACCTAATTGAATTCCTTTCTGGGTGGAAAAGATTGAAGTTTGTAACAGATCAAGGTTGATATGAGCTAGGTGGTGTAAAACCAAGAAGGTTATTCGTTTTGAACACTTAGAGAAAAATCTCACGGTTGTGAGGACTGGGTGTAGCCCGGGTTGGATGAACCATGCTATATCATTGGGTGATATCTCTTTCCTATCTTTATTTACTTTTAATTTTTCATTTACTGAAGTTAAATAGACAAATCGATTTCTATTTTTAACTAACCAAGAACGTTCTCCGATTTCTATTTCCAGAACCAAGAGCGTTCTCCGTTTTCTATTTCCAGAACCAAGAGCGTTCTCTGTTTTCTGTTTTCTCAACCAAGATTAATCTTGAGTTATTTTTGTAAGTTTTAACTGAGAATTTTTAATTAGGCAATTTTACAATTCAAACCCCCGTCTTTGTAAAATGACATTGCTACTTCATGCTGCACTGCTAAAGGTTTGAGCTTTTAACGAAACCAATCTATCAATGCACGCCTTCAAAAGAGAACAATATCGAGAAAAATACTTCAAAAATCAGGAAATACATTCCTAATTAGGGTGTCAAAAATTGTTAACGTGTGTAAATGTTTAGTCTATACAATAAATGTAATATTTAATTTTGAAATTTAAAAACAATATTTAGAGGGACTAATTTGGCCCAAAAATATTTATATCCAGCATACATTAACACTGTGGCACAAATAATTAACATGTCATCATCGCTATTTGACACTTCAACAAAACACAATCAATCAAATTTAACAAAAGAATTAATATATTATCTTTATGCAATTATCAAAAATTAACATATATAGTATTTTTCTCAAAAGACTAAATTTAAATTTTATTGTTTATATTATATATTTAATCACACCCATGTTCGTTGAGAGTTACACATACAAATGATTTTCAATTGGTCCTCATGTAATTTGGCGTGCGCACACCCACAACTTCCCGTCAAGTTCCTAAATCAAGAATAAGCGGTCAACTACCTAAAACTTATGTCCTTATATAGTGTCGTTTATAACTTCATAGTTTATACATTAAAATATTTCGATTGAAATTGTAATGCATCATATACATGTGCAATCAATTAAATTATAAAATAGATAGAGTCAAAATGGGGAAGACAAATAGTGAACACATGGTACACATTGCTTATTTTTTCAATATATTTAATTGTTTAGCCAAATTAAATAGTTAAATTTATTTAATTGCTTCAGTGGACACGTACAATGTGCATTAAAGTTTACTATAAATATCCTTATTGACATGTTCATCACCCAACCACACCTTAGAGTTGTAGAAGAAGATCATACATTGATTAAACGTCACATTTGTTTGAAAACATAAATATGTCTGTTGCAGCTAGCTTCAATCCTAATTCCAAACCTGACCTGCCTAGAAATGTTGCAGATTATCCCCCTAACGTGTGGGGTGATTTCTTCCTTCTATATGCTTCAGAATCTAAGGTATTAGTTAGTTAGTGTTTTTATGTTCTTCATGCATATTTTGACTACTTGACTATGAACAAGGTTTTCTTCACCTTATGCAGGAATTCGATTTGAATATCGTGGCAGAAATTGATAAACTAAAAAACGAAGTGAGAAACATGCTTTCCACTAATGTTGAGAAGCCCTTGACAAAAGTAAAGTTGATCGATTCAATATGTCGTTTGGGTGTGAGCTATCATTTTGAACATGAGATCAATGAAGTGTTGCAACATATTAACAAAAGTTATGTTGAAAATGGTGAAATAATTCTCCAAGATAACATTCACTCTCTTGCTGTGCTATTTAGGGTGTTAAGGCAACAAGGACTTTACGTTTCACCTGGTATATATGTCTCCACCTTTTAACATTTATTGCTTTTTAACAAGGACTATGAACATTTCATTACATTGAAATCATACTATACATTATCTCGTTCTTTCTTTCATGTTTTAACTTTTTTATTGTTACCGATTCTAATGGACATTCAATATCGTGGTTGTTTAATAAACATTACAGATGTGTTCAAAAAATTCAAAGACGAGCAAGGAAACTTTAGCGAAAGGCTCATCACTGATGTGGAGGGGATGCTAAGCTTATTCGAAGCCTCACATATGATGATTCATGGAGAGGAAATTTTGGAAGAGGCCTTGGCTTTCACTTCTACTCACCTTGAGTCAATTTCCACCCAATTGAGCCCTTATCTTGCTGCACAAGTCAGACACAGGTTAACGCAGTCTCTCCGCAAAAACTTGCCTAGGCTAGAGGCACGACGCTACATTTCCATATACGAGCAAGATACTTCCCATAATATAGTTTTACTTAGGTTGGCAAAATTGGATTTTAATATGCTCCAAAGCCTACATCAAAAGGAATTTGGAAACATTTGCAAGTAAGTACTTTAAATCACACACTTCTTAATTTGTAAACGAACAAAATATTGAAGTGGCTAATACCTTAATTTGGGTCTTTATAGCTGGTTGAAGGAGTTGGGTATCACTAAAAAACTACCGTATGCACGAGATAGAATAGTAGAATGTTGCTTTTGGAGTATGTGAGTATATTTTTAGCCCCATTATTCTCAAGCGAGAAAAATGATGTCAAAAGTAATCGCACACCTATCATTCATTGAAGACACATATGACTCATACGGAACTGTCCATGAATTAGATCTTTTTACCGAGGCTGTTCAAAGGTAAATCGTCGTATATACGCAATATTAGAAACGTGTATATTATTGACAGAAATTTAGAGCTAGAAAATGTGAAATTAATCGTTGTTATTTTAAACTAATTTTTTCAATTTTCAACTAATGATAGGCATATCTTCTTCACATGTTTTTACACTTAATTATTTTAACAAGCGAGGAAAGATTTATATATTTCAATGAAAGTAATTTTCAGGTGGGATATTAGCTGCTTGAACGATCTTCCAAATTACATGAAGGTTCTTTATAAATCTCTCTTGAATGTTTACGAGGAAATAGAGCAAGAAATGGTGAAAGAAGAAAGATTATATACCCTAAACTACTTCGTAAAAGATGTAAGAGTTATTATTATTGTTATTATCATTATTATTATTCAACAAAGTTTTCCTATATGGTAAAATCTAAGTAAGAAGAAACAAATCCTTAACATTGAAGGTCATTGTAACAGTAAAACCTCTTTTCATTAAATTAAATGATAGTACAATTTGACATCATAGCAAAAAGAAAAAGATTTTTCTGATGCTTATTCGATTAATAATTTATATTGCATGGTGATGGCAGTTCAAAAAAAATAGTCCAAGCTTATATGACTGAGGCAAAGATTTTTCTGATGCTTATCCGATTAATAATTTATATTGCATGGTGATGGCAGTTCAAAAAAATAGTCCAAGCTTATATGACTGAGGCAAGATGGTTGAACAATAACTATGTACCAACAATAGAAGAGTACATGTCCATATCAAGGATAACATCTGGTTATCCAGTGTTGTCTACAGCTTCTTTAATTGGCATGGGAGACATTGCCACAGAGGACAACTTCACTTGGGTCACTAATATGCCAAAAATTGTAAACGATGCTGCTCTTGTTTGTAGGCTAAATGATGAAATAGTGTCGAACGAGGTATTTAATTTTATACTTTATTTATTTAATTACAAAAAGTTTCTCTAAAATTAAAAATATGAGTATAATGAGTAATTAAGGACTGTGAGTGCACAATGATAAAATTTGATTTATTTTCATTGTCATTGTTTAGTCATTATAATTTCAAATATATTATTTGATCATATATGATGATATCAATATCTAAGTAATAATACTTTCAGATGGACAGTTTGAACAGAAAAGAGGGCATGTTTCCTCATTCTTGGAATGCTATATGAGACAATATGATACAAATAGGGAAGCTGCCATTCAAGAATGCGAAAAAGGAGTTGACAATGCATGGAAAGATATAAATGAGGATTGTCTGAGGCAAACTAAAGTTCCATTGCCTCTATTAACTTCTGTTCTCAACCTGGCACGTTTCATTGAAGTTTATGACAAAGATAAAGATAACTACACACATTCTGAAGGACTAATGAAGACACATATTAAAGTTGTACTTGTAGATCCCGTACCAATTTAAACTTTGATTTGAGTCTCTCGATATCCTTTGTATTCCCACATTTAATAAGGAAATCATGTCAGACGTGTAATTTATATTGTTGAATTAAATGTTATTTTGCTTCGGAATAGTGACTTTCTTGTAATGCATCTAAAATTTATTGATATTCATATAATTTAGAGTTATATTTAAACTTAATATTTATTTCCTAAACTTTTCTGACACTATGTTGAATAAACAATTTTTTCTTGTTATATTTATTATTTTTCATATATATTTATTCTATGGATATGTAAAAATAATATTAAAAGTTGTAAGATATTAGTTTTACCACTTTCATAAAGGCAAATGTGTTTTCTACCTAGATTTTGAAATTTTTCTTGCCAATTCTATAAATAGTATCAGAATTTGCACTATGTTTTTGAAATGGATTATGTGTGTTTTAGATTTTCTTAGTGAATCTAAATTTTGCTTTGCGAATATTACACAATTTAAGTCTATACTTTTAAATGTTTATTTAACATTAAAAATAATCAACATACGACTTTTATATTTTATTATTGTTATTATTATTGTGTTGTCGCATATATTTACCATAACAAATAACAATTAATCCATCGAATAAAAAAATTTGTGTTTTCTTTTTTTTATTAATTACCAATACATATATTTACGATGAGCATTATTTCGAAATATTTCAAAATCTGTAGGAAAAAAATGTTAAAATTTTAAAATTTCCTACATAACTGATATGCTTTAATAAAAATAGGATTTATGATTATCAATTATATAGTTTATCATTTAAATCTTGGTTAATATTTTATGTCCGTGGACCATGTGGTGTCATCTAATTAATACAAATTTGATATAGTAGAGAGAGTTAAAATCAAACTTGAAATGGTTGTAAAATAATTATTCGTTCAACATTGATTAATAATAATATTTTCATTCTTAAAAAAATTGTTAATTTTTTATGATTATGCACTTTTGTTTAACATTGTTTTTATCATTTTTTTATGAGTAAAATTACTCATTTAATTACACTCTATAATTTCTTTCATTTCATTTATTCTTTTTATAACCATAAAAATTTACAAGATTATTACATCAAAAAAGTATATTTACCACATTCTAAAAAATTTAAAATTAAACATGCAAAAAATGCAGTTCCTATTTTAGTTTAATATATTAGTGAGTATATATTTGAATAATTATATATAAGCTAAGTTTGCTTTAGTACAAATGAAAAGGTAAAACATTGTGCACCAATTCAATTCATGCAAAGTATATTAAAATATGATACTATTCATAAGTTTTTACAACTTTAGAGATGTAATTCTTGTCTTAAATATTTTTTAAATGTGGATCTGGCTAGCTTTTTTGTTTCATCAAAGTGTTCCTTCTAATAATATATTTGTTAAATAGTTATTCATTTATTTATTGTCAAAGTTTTAGATTTAACATCCTTAAGTCCTAGTTCAACTTACAAATGCCGATATTGCTAGGTTGGGTGTCTTGTCTCAGGTTGAAACCCAGCTCCTCACAGCTGTGTGAGTTAATCATTGTAGAATTCAGCATCTCTTCTAAAACACAAAAATAAGTTGCACATTTAACTATAATATATTCTGCATTTTATATAATTTAAGTTAGTCTTGAAATATTAGATTTATAAATTTATTTACTTTTTGACATTTTTAATTTTATATATGCATCGTAATTATGTCAATCTCAATGTCAATCTAAACATGTATTAAACGATATTAGGTGTCTTGGGATTTATTATAACATTCATTTGTGAGTGGTAATTTGTTGAAAACAATAAAACAATTCATCACCAACACAAATATAAGTGGTATATATGGAAAGAACACTACAAAACAAAATAAAAATTTCTTAAGCTTCAAAACCTTAAATAATAAAAATGGATTCACATGCTTTGAAGATATTGAATGGTTGTTCTTTTTTGTATGAGTTATTGAAATGAAAGTTTTGATGAGTAATTAAAGCTTTTAAGAGTATTGATGAGTCACTGAGTGATAAATTAAAGGTGAAATTGCATAATGTATGAATTTGCCTAGACTACTATAATAAGAGCACAATCTTTAGCACAAGTAAGAATCGCGACTATTTGATCGACTATAGGGTCACATCAACATACTCATCAAAATTTGATAACATCTCAATTGTCGGTCACAATCATCATCATATAATATTATGTTACACAATACATTCTTCATGGTTTATCATCACATCACCAATTCATTACATCACTAGCATCAATCATACATAATCATCACATAAACTTATATCATACAATCAATCAATGTTATATTATCACGTCATGTAAACTCGTCTAACAAACATATGCACAAAATTCATTCGACATTCAATATCACAATAACATAAAATAACACGCATTCAACCAAATTATATCAATCAACGAATTATAAATGTTTCTATTCGACTTTTTAATTTCACAATTTCCATATTTTAGCATTAATTTATTTATTTCTCAAAGGGCCATTGCCATACGTAGCGAGTCCCAGAAGAATTGTTGAGAAAACGATTTTCCCATTCATATCACAATATATTATAGTCATGAATTCAACTCTTACTTTATTTCGGCGCTTTTGCATGCGAATACAAGTCCACAGGCAAAAAGCATTTATTCTTTAACTCGTTGTCTTCCAATCCATCCTAAATAAAAAACTGAAAAATTTATGTAATTGACTGAATAAATGAATGAAAAAACGTACTGAAATTTGGATAAAAATGAAAAAAAATTTATGGAACAATTATCGATCACCCGATATCAATTCCACTCTCTTTTTCCTCCAAGGAGCCGCTGCTATTGCGGTTCTATGTTATGCATCTCTCTCTTTATCAAACTTTTTCTTTCAATAATTTATTATTTAATTAGGTTTTGTAAAAATATACAAGAATACTTATGTCTTTGATGAAGACAAAGACCAAGCAAAGTGATCAAGATGAAGTCAACAAACAAAGTCAACTATTGTCAATATGCTTGAAGAATTAGAGTTTAAGGTATATGATGCAATCAAATAATGTTATATTTCAAATGCACATGAAAACCTTATACTTTTAGCATATGTATCAAAAAGAATTTTAAAAATGCATGAACAAATGTTTCGAAAATCAATTTTTAAACAAAGTCAAGTATGTGGGAAAATTCATAGCTGAATACAAAATCAAGTGAGTGACAAAATTCACTTATCTGTATTTGACTACAAGGTTTCTTATTCGAATACATGCTTAAAATTGTTTGAAAAATCTGAACGTTACAGATGTGTATTCGACTACACATAGGCTGTAGCCAAATACAATTTCGAATCAATGTGATTTTTACGTTCATATTGATTCTGGATCATTGCATATATTCATCATACTTCTTGGGAACGATTGCCACTGATCTAAAGTGATGTCTAAGGAGTATAAATATTTCCTAAGTTTCATATTTCACTTCAGAACATTAGAACATTTTTTAGAATGTTTAAGATTCAATAAAAGTGAAACTTTCATATTTCAAGTGCATATTTTACATTGTCATATCATTGCAAAGGTTCTCTGCACTTGAAGTATAATTATATTGGACTGTTATCATTGTTTAAAGAAATTATATCAACTGTTTATTCACTTAAGTTCAATCAAAATCATTCAAGTTATTATTGAAGAAAGTGGTGTACTTTTCTTCAAGTATTGTAAACTAAGATAGTGGTGTGCTATCTTAGAGAGAGTGTTAGAAATTTGTAACAGAAGTCTTAGGATTAGACTTGTACTTATTCTAATATTAGTGGAAAAAACCTTGCGTTGTACAAGAGGACTAGATGTACCCTTGGTTGTAAGGTGATCCAGGATAAATTATGTGTACTTTATTTTTCTGCCATTTACATTTTACTTCACTTATCATACGTCAGAAAAATAATCCACTAAATCTCTAAAACACATAATTCACCCCCCCCCCCTCTCTTAATTGCGCCTCTCAACTTACATTTTTCTCTAGCATATGGATCTAACCCATTCAACACGTTTTACTCCTTGCTTATATGTTTTTTAAAATAAAACCAAAAATTATAAAAACTAATTTTTGTAAGACATTTTTTAAAACAATTTCATTAATAAAACATTACTAATATTTCAAAACTAATATTTTATAATGTAATAACCAAACTCTCATATTAAAATAATAACCGTATCAACAATTTATATTAATTACTAAATCACAATGATTATGTATAAAATCACCATGTCATAGAAAGTATATAAAAATAAAGAAAATCGATCACATAATTACCAATATCTCAAGATAATTATTTACAAAATAAGCAACTAAAAATACGAAATATTAGAAATAATTAAAATATAACTATGTGCACACTTAACATCAGTCAAACACACATCACATCAATTACCTACGCGCATATACACATAAAATCGTTTAAAATCTTATTCTTTAAAATATTTACACTAAAATACTATTATTCTTAGAAAAATATAATAATTGTTATTTATATTTCTCATTTAGTCAAATATGTATAAAACTAGCACATCATAGAAAGCACGCATACAACGAAAATTAATCACAAAATCTTGCAATATATATTCTAAAAGAATTTTAACACCAAATTAATTTTTTGAAACCTATTTAATTAATAAAATAATTTATTATAAAATTTGGGATTTTAAATGAGTGGACTGGATGTAGCTACCAAGTTGGTGGTGAACCACGATAATTCTTGTGTCACATTAATTATGCAATTCTTGTTCTACTTCTGCCTCTGATCACATAACCCGATTACTACTACTTTTATTCTAGGTAAGTCACCAAACCCTAATCAATTTTAAATAAATTAGCAAAAACAATACAACTTAGCCAAACACAATTCAACCCCTTTTCGTGTTTGCATCTTTGTAAATAACATGTACCAAACTAATTAACATTATTTATTATTTAGATTGATAATAATGGTTGAGTTGTTACACTAACGAAATAACTCATAGTAGGACATATAATAAACATGAAGATTCACGACATATGACTAATTATATGATCCTTACATTTCGTACGAGATTTGCGGAACATTTGCTACAATTGTCTGAAACCATAATTTCATCAAATTTCATTATATAAACAAGTGGGAGCAACAATTGAAACATACAACACACGAGTGAAATTTATTTGTAACAATTCCTTGCATACAAAAAATGAAAAAGTTTTTTAGATAATCTTTGTGTTCTTACTGAGTGTTTATACTACAAAATCCTTTTGTACGAGTTACCTAGAAACACTTGGCCTAGTAGTTGCTGCAACTTCAAAAGCTTGAATATACAGAGCAAAAAAATTTAGAAGATTAAAATATAGTTAGGAGACTAGTAAATCTTCTAGTGCTTGTGAAAATCAATTTGATTTAGTGGATTAAATCATTACTACACATAGCTATTATTGTTGTAGTGAACTAGGATAAATTTGTTTAGTGATATCTTATCCTTATTTCCTTACATTTGTTTAACATTGTCGTCATACAAAAATGTGTATTAATACTCAATTAAAATAGACATTAGAACCAAATTTAGGTTTTTCTCAATAACTAATCTTATTTATTTATATTAGTGTAAAGATCCAAATTGGTCCTTGGCTTTTGAATAAAGGGGACATATTAGTCCCCTTGTTAAGTTTGATCAAAATTTCAATGACTGTTTTGTTGCAGCTTTAGGTTGCAGTGATGAGGTGTGAGTTGTCTATGCCACAATGTTAAAAATTGTTGACGCGTGTAAATGTTTAGTCTATGCAATATATGAAATATTTAATTTTTAAATTTAAAGACAATATTTAGAGGGACTAATTTGGCCCAAAAATATTTATAAGCCATCATACTTTAACATTGTGGCATAGATAACTAACATGTCATCATCGCTACCTGACACTTCAACAAAACACAATCAATCAAATTTAATGAAAGAAATAATATATCTCCTTTATGCAATTGTCAAATATTAACATATATATTATTTTTCTCAAAAGACTAAATTTAAATTTTATTGTTTATATTATATGTTTAATCACACCCATGTTGGTGAGAGATAGACATACAAATGATTTTCAATTAGTCCAACTCAAAATAACAGAATTAGTGAAAATTGAAGGTGCAAACACGAGAAGGGCGGTTGAATTGTGTTTGACTAACTTGAATACGTTTTGTGTTTTTGCAGTTTTATAACAAAACCTGATGTATGAATCAAACAGAGTTAGCAGCGGATATAAAGTAAAAATAAAAACACAGAATTTTATACTAGTTTACCGTTAACGAGGCTACGTCCAATCCCTTCACGTTGAAGGATTTCACTGATTCAAAACCTTGAATTACAACAATACCACTGACCCTCCAAGTCAGTCTTCTCAAACAATCTAACAATCCTAGACTTTTGAGGAATACAACACATTGACTTCTCAAGTCAAGTCTTCTCCAGCCAATCCGACAACCCCAGATTGTAGAAGAAATTACAACGCCTTGAATCTAATTGCTTAGTAATCTGCTACCCCTTCTGACTCCCTCAGATTTGTAGACTCTACTTCAACAACTTAGATCTAACACAAGGGAAAGAAAAACACGAGTGCTTGCTTCTGGAAAGCTGAACTCACAATTAACCTCATTGAAAACTCGAGTGTTTGCTTATGTAAGTGTATGACTCTTTTGTGATTTTCGATGCTTAGTCTTCAGTCTTGAGCCTCCTTTTATAGATGAAGATTAGGGTCTTTTCTATGCTTAAATTCGAGCTGTATCTTGCCATATACTCTTGCAAAAATACCTTGTCCAATCGGGTTTCACTTAAATAAAAAACATATATTTTTAGCTCTAGATTTGCTTTCAAAAATAACTTTGGCCAATCCTATCTTTAATTATTTATGGATCAAATCTTTCTTCTCGCCAAAAGCTTCTGAATTCCACAAGACTTCAATTTATTTTTGTATCAGATCCTTTTAATACTTTGATCAAATTTAATCAAGTCTCCACTGATTATCATCATGATTAAATCTGGACCGTTTGATCTTCTGCTATCGTCCACATCTGGACCATACAAACTGATCTGCTGTGATCCTCTGATCTCGGCCAACCTTGGACCACACTTTCAATCTGGATATCATTTCTTTTGGTCTGGAATTAGTTTCATACTCTGAACCATGCTATCTTCTGGTCTGGGCCAAATTTGGATTAAATCTCTTGTTTTGGACCAATTAACTGAAGCTCTGATTAAGTCTGGATCAAGTCTGACTGATTATCATTTCACTGCCAAGCTATCTTTTGGTCAGAATAAATTCTGGTCCAAGTCTAACTTATGATACCTTCTGGTCTGGAACAAGTCTCCCTCTGGCAGGCTTCCTTCTGGTCTGGTCCAGGTCTCCTTCTGGACTCTGCTTCCTTCTGATCCGGGCAAGGAAAGATATCCTCTGATGGTGTTTTGACATCCTGGTGTATCCTCTGGTGCTTTTAGGATGCATCCTCTGGTACCTTCTAGATGCATTATCTGGTGACTTCTAGAGGTTTATCCTCTGGTATGCTTTTATCCTCTGATGGTGTTTTGACATCCTGGTGTATCCTCTGGTGCTTTTAGGATGCATCCTCTGGTACCTTCTAGATGCATTATCTAGTGACTTCTGGAGGTTTATCCTCTGGTCTGCTTTTATCTTCTGGTAACTCATCTTCTGCCTCTGGTGACTTCATCTTCAACCTCTGATACCTTTATCTTCTGGTGGCATTTAATATAATAATTCAAAGTACAAAATAAGATTACATGGAGTGCTTTTGTAAACATCAAAATCCTAAGTACTTAGAACCAAGTTGGTTCCAACAAAAATCAATCATCCTTAAACTCAATAACATTCTCCAGCTTTTGATGTATAGACTAATAATGTTCTTGAAACTGAAACTTCGACATGACTTTAAGACATATATCTCGTAATCAAGAGACCCTCAATTACTTTACAAATTTGATGACAGAGAATACACAAGACTAGAAACTCTTGAAGTCAAAAGAAATAAAAGTTCAGTCAAAAGTTTTACTTTGAAGACCAATTATTTTAATCTAATCCTTTACCAAGGAAACCCCTCCAACAGTCATATTAAGCTGACATGGACTTCCTCAAATGTCTATAAAAGGAACTCCAAAGCATAATGAAAATCACGACATTCAAGTGCGATGAAAAATCATCAATCACCTACGTTCACACTTGAAAGTATCACAAGAAATCAGTAACATTCTCTCACGAATTTATTGGTTGACTGATATCTCTTGTAAAGAATCTAAACCTCAAACAAGAGTTGAGATTTAATCAGATTATGTTAAAACACTCTACATCATTATTGTGTATCTCAAGACTATAAGAGTTGTTTATAGCTTGAATAGTTTGTTAGAAAATCCTTTTAAGGTTAAAAGGTGAAGTGTAAAATCGTATCAAGATTGATAGGTGACCTAATTGAATTCCTTTCTAGGTGGAAAAGATTGAAGTTTGTAATAGATCAAGGTTGATATAAGCTAGGTGTTGTAAAACCAAGAACGTTATTCGTTTTGAACACTTAGAGAAAAATCTCACGGTTGTGAGGACTGGGCGTCGCCCGGGTTGGGTGAACCAGGATATATTGTTGGGTTATATCTCTTCCCTATCTTTATTTACTTTTAATTTTTCATTTACTGAAGTTAAATAGACAAATCGATTTCTATTTTTAACTAACCAAAAACGTTCTCCGTTTTCTATATCTAGAACCAATAGCGTTCTCCGTTTTCTATTTTCTCAACCAAGATTAATCTTGAGTTATTTTCTTAAGTTTTAACTGAGAATTTTTAAAGGCAATTTTACAATTCAAACCCCCTTCTTTGTAAAATGACATTGCTACTTCATGCTGCACTGCTAAAGGTTTGAGCTTTTAACGAAACCAATCTATCAATGCACGCCTTCAAAAGAGAACAATATCGAGAAAAATACTTCAAAAATCAAGAAATACATACCTAATTAGGGTGTTAAAAATTGTTAACGTGTGTAAATGTTTAGTCTATACAATAAATGTAATATTTAATTTTGAAATTTAAAAACAATATTTAGAGGGACTAATTTGGCCCAAAAATATTTATAGCCAGTATACTTTAACACTGTGGCATAGATAACTAACATGTCATCATCGCTACCTGACACTTCAACAAAACACAATCAATCAAATTTAACAAAAGAATTAATATATCTCGTGTATGCAATTGTAAAAAATTAACATATATATTATTTTTCTCAAAAGACTAAATTTAAATTTTATTGTTTATATTATATATTTAATCACACCCATGTTGGTGCGAGTTACACATACAAATGATTTTCAATTGGTCCTCATGTAATTTGGCGTGCGCACACCCAAAACTTCCCGTCAAGTTCCTAAATCAAGAATAAGCGGTCAACTACCTAAAACTATTGTCCTTATATAGTGTCGTTTATAACTTCATAGTTTATACATTAAAATATTTCGATTGAAATTGTAATGCATAATATACATGTGCAATCAATTAAATTATAAAATAGATAGAGTCAAAATCGAGAAGACAAATAGTAAACACATGGGACACATTGCTTATTTTTTCAATATATTTAATTGTTTAGCCAAATTAAGTTAAATTTATTTAATTGCTTCAGTAGACACGTACAATGTACATTAAAGTTTACTATAAATATCCTTCTTATTGACATGTTCATCACCCAACCACACCTTAGAGTTGTAGAAGAAGATCAAACATTGATTAAACGTCACATTTGTTTGAAAACATAAATATGTCTGTTGCAGCTAGCTTCAATCCTAATTCCAAACCTGACCTGCCTAGAAATGTTGCAGATTATCCCCCTAACGTATGAGGTGATTTCTTCCTTCTATATGCTTCAGAATCTAAGGTATTAGTTAGTTAGTGTTTTTATGTTCTTCATGCATATTTTGACTACTTGACTATGAACAAGGTTTTCTTCACCTTATGCAGGAATTCGATTTGAATATCGTGGCAGAAATTGATAAACTAAAAAACGAAGTGAGAAACATGCTTTCCACTAATGTTGAGAAGCCCTTGACAAAAGTCAAGTTGATCGATTCAATATGTCGTTTGGGTGTGAGCTATCATTTTGAATATGAGATCAATGAAGTGTTACAACATATTCACAAAAGTTATGTTGAAAATAGTGAAATAATTCTCGAAGATAACATTCACTCTCTTGGTGTGCTATTTAGGGTGTTAAGACAACAAGGACTTTACGTTTCACCTGGTGTATATGTCTCCACCTTTTAACATTTATTGCTTTTTAAAAAGGACTATGAACATTTCATTACATTGAAATCATACTATACATTATCTCGTTCTTTCTTTCTTGTTTTAACTTTTTTATTGTTATCGATTCCAGTGGACATTCAATATCGTGGTTGTTTAATAAACATTACAGATGCGTTCAAAATATTCAAAGACGAACAAAGAAAATTTAGGGAAAGGCTCATCACTTATGTGGAGGGGATGCTAAGCTTTATTATTATTGTTATTGTCATTATTATTATTCAACAAAGTTTTCATATATGGTAAAATCTAAGTAAGAAGAAACAAATCCTTAACATTGAACGTCATTGTAATAGTAAAACCTCTTTTCATTAAATTAAATGATAGTACAATTTGACATTATAGAAAAAAGAAAAAGATTTTTTTGATGCTTATCTGATTAATAATTTATATTGCATGGTGATGGCAGTTCAAAAAAATAGTCCAAGCTTATATTAATGAGGCAAGATGGTTGAGCAATACCTATGTACCAACAATAGAAGAGTACATGTCCATATGAAGGATAACATCTGGTTATCTAGTGTTGTCTATAGCTTCTTTTATTGGCATGGGAGATATTGCCACAGAGGACAACTTGAATAGGGTCACTAATATGCCAAAAATTGTAAACGGTGCTGCTCTTTTTTGTAGGCTAAATTATGTAACAGTGTCGAACGAGGTATTTAATTTTATACTTTATTTATTTAATTACAAAAAGTTTCTCTAAAATTAAAATATGAGTATAATGAGTAATT
Organism: Cicer cuneatum; assembly: GCA_037974295.1. Classification (NCBI taxonomy): domain Eukaryota; kingdom Viridiplantae; phylum Streptophyta; class Magnoliopsida; order Fabales; family Fabaceae; genus Cicer; species Cicer cuneatum. The sequence continues at coordinate 18,794,816 of JBBPBO010000003.1, forward strand.
AAGGACTCTGGGTGCACAGTGATAAAATTTGATTTATTTTCATTGACATTGTTTAGTGATTATAATTTCAAATATATTATTTGATCATATATGATGATACCAATATCTAAGTAATAATATTTTCGGATGGACAGTTTTAAGAGAAAAGAGGGCATGTTTCCTCATTCCTTCAATGCTATATGAGAGAATATGATACAAATATGGAAGCTTCTATTCAAGAATGCGAAAAAGGAGTTGACAATGCATGGAAAGATATAAATGAGGATTGTCTTGGGCAAACTAAAGTTTCATTGCCTCTATTAACTTATGTTCTCAACCTGGCACGTTTCATTGAAGTTTATTACAAAGATAAAGATAACTACACACATTTTGAAGGATTAATGAAGACACATATTAAAGCTTTACTTGTGGATTCAGCACCAATTTAAACATTGATTTGAGTGTCTCGATATTCTTTGTATTCTCACATTTAATAAGGAAATCATTTAATTTATTTTGTTGAATTAAATGTTATTTTGCTTCGGAATAGTGATTTTCTTATAATGCATCTAAAATTTATTGATATTCATATAATTTAGAGTTACATTTAAACTTAATATTTATTTCTTAAACTTTTCTGACACTATGTTGAATAAACAATTTTTTTTCCTTGTTATATTTATTATAATGATTTTTCATATATATTTATACTATGGATATCTAAAAATAATATTAAAAGTTGTAAGATATTACTTTTACCACTTTCATAAAGGCAATTGTTTTTTCTACTTAGATTTTGAAATTTTTCTTGTCAATTATATAAATAGTATCAGAATTTGCACTATGTTTTTGAAATGGATTCTCTGTGTTTTAAATTTGCTTAGTGAATCTAAATTTTGCTTTGCGAATGTTACTGATTTTAAGTCTATACTTTTAAATGTTTATTTAACATTAAAAATAATCAACATACGAATTTTATATTTTATTATTATTATTATTATTATTATTATTGTGTCGTCGCATATATTTACCATAACATATAATAATTAATCAATCGAATAAAAAAATTTGTGTTTTTTTTTTTATTAGTTATCAATACATATATTTACCGTGAGCATTATTTCAAAATATTTTAAAATGTGTAGGAAAAAAATGTTAAACTTTTAAAATTTCCTACATAACTGAGGTGTTATCTAAATAATACAAATTTGATATAGTATACAGAGTTAAAATCTAATAGTTATTAGTTTAACTTTGATTAATAATAATATTTTCATTCTTAAAAAAAATTGTTAATTTTTTATGATTACACACTTTTGCATAACATTGTTTTTATCATTTTTTTCACACTCTATAATTTTGTTCATTTTATTTATTCTTCTTATAACCATAAAAATTTACATGATTAATACATCAAAAAAGTATATATACCACATTCTAAAAAATTTAAAATTAAACACACAAAAAGCGCAGGTCATACTTTAGTTTAATATATTAGTGGGTGTATATTTGAATAATTATATATAAGCTAAGTTTGCTTTAGTACAAATGAAAAGGTAAAACATTATGGACCAATTCAATTCATGCAAAGTATATTAAAATATGATACTTTTCATAAGTTTTTACAATTTTAGAGATGCAATTCTTGTCTTAAATAATTTTTAAATGTGGATCTGGCTAGCTTTTTTGTTTAATCAAAGTGTTCCTTCTAATAATATATTTGTTAAATAGTTATTAATTTATTTATTGTTAAAATTGTACATTTAACATCTTTAAGTCCTAGTTCAACTGAAAAATGCCGATATTGCTAGGTTGGGTGTCTTGTCTCAGGTTGAAACCCAGCACCTCACGGTTGTGTGAGTTAATCATTTTAGAATTTAGCATCGCTTCTAACATACAAAAATAAGTTATACATTTAACTTTAATATATTCTTCATTTTATATAATTTATGTTAGTTTTGAAACATTAGATTTATAAATTTATTTACTTTTTGACATTTTCAATTTTATATGTGTATCGTAATTCTGTCAATCTCACGGTCAATCTAAGCACGCATTCAACAATATTGTGTGTCTTGCGATTTATTATAACATTCATTTGTGGGTGGTAATTTGTTAAAAACAATGAAACAATTCATTACCAACGCAAATATAGGCGGTATATATGGAAAGAAAACTACAAAGCAAAATAGAAATTTCTTAAGCTTCCAAAATCTGAAATAATAAAAATGTTAATTACATAAAATTGTCAAGCAAAATAAAAATGCAATATAGAATGTAAACAAATTATATAGTTTGATATTTTGGATAGATAACAGTTTCAATTACTTTAACTATTGTTTTGTATAAATAATTAGAATGTAAAATGCAATTTTGAAATAATTATTTAACTCGTTCAAGAAACTTCAAGAGTGGGTTGCAAAAAATTATTAGCAAGAAAAGTCTGTGCATGTTGAAGACATAGAAAGTTTCGAGTGAATAGTGAAATAGTTAGAAGTTATTCAATTCTAAATATTTAATATTATTCATTTTTTTGTTATTTCAATTATGATTTATGTTTTTTTAACACTAAAAAGAAAAAAAATGTCATGAGAGACACATTCAACATCATCGGAAAAAAATTCACCTCCTATGCAATAATAGTTATACATGATCTTAAACAATAATTAACAACAAAGAAACAATATATTGAAGTAACTATGAACTGAGAATGTGTTACACAAATAGGTGTAATTTGGTTGCATTTCATAATGTCGTTATCATTGCTTAAACTAAAACTGAGAATGTGCAAAAGAGTAGATGAAAAACATAAGATAGATCTTTATGATGCGTCTATGTAGTCGAACATGGATTTTGATGCGTTGAAGATATTGAATGGTTGTTCTTTTTTGTATGTGTTATTGAAATGAAAGTTTTGATGAGTAATTAAAGCCTTTAAGAGTATTGATGAGTCATTGAGTGATAAATTAAAAGTGAAATTGCATAACGTATGAATTTGCCTAGACTACTATAATAAGAGCACAATCTTTAGCACAAGTAAGAATTACCACTATTTCATCAACTATGGAGTCACATCAACATACTCATCAAAATTTGATAACATCTCAATTGTCGTTCACAATTATCATCATATATTATTATGTCGCACAATACATTCTTCAAGGTTTATCATCACATCACAAATATATTACATCACTAGCATCAATCATACATAATCATCACATAAACTTATATCATACAATCAATCAATGTTTTATTATCAAGTCATGTAAACTCGTCTAACAAACATATGCACAAAATTCATTCGACATTCAATATCACAATAATATCAAATAACACACATTCAACCAAATTAAATCAATCAACACATTATAAATGTTTCTATTCTACATTTTAATTTCACAATTTCCATATTTTCGCATTAATTTATTTATTTCTCAAAGGGTAACTGCCATACGTAGCGAGCCCCAGAAGAATTGTTGGGAAAAACGATTTTCCCGTTCATATTATAATATATTATACTCATGAATTCAACTCTTACTTTATTTCGACGCTTTCACATGCAAATACGAGTCCACAAGCAAAAAGCATTTATTCTTAACTCCTTGTCTTCCAATCCATCTTAAATCAAAAAATTATCAGTGAATAATATAATCATTATTCACACATTCGTTTTGGCATTGATTTCACTCAAATCGGACTTACGGTGAAGAACAACGGCGCAAAATAACGAACTCTATAAACAGAGAAAAATGAATGAAAAAACGTTCTGAAATTTGGATAAAAACGGAAAAAAAATTTATGGGACAGTTATCGATTACCGATATCAATTCTATTCTCTTTTTCCTCCAAGGAGCCGCTGCAGTTGCAGTTCTATATTATCCACATCTCTCTTTCTCAAAGTTTTTTTTTTCAATAAATTTTTGGTTATTATTATTTAATTAGGTTTTGCTCTAGCATATGGACCTAACACATTAAAAACATTTTACTCCTTGGTTATATGATATTTAAAATAAAACCAAAAATTATCAAAACTAATTTTTTTAAGACTTTTTTTAAAACAATTTCATTAATAAAACATTACTAATATTTCAAAACTAATATTTTATACAGTAATAACCAAAACTCTCATATTCAAAATAATAACCATAATTATACTATAATATTTTTCAACTAGTCATGTAAAAATACTACCATCTTTATACAGCAGTCACAACGATAAAATAAATAAATATAATATCAACAATTAATATTAATTACTAAATCACAATAATTATGTTTAAAATCACCATGCCATTGGAAGTTTATAAAAATAAAGAAAATTTGATCACATAATTACAAATATCTCAAGATAATTATTTACAAAATAAGTAACTAAAAATATAAAACATTTAGAAATAATTAAAATATAAATATGTGCACACTTAACATTAGTCAAACGCCCATCACATCAATTACCTACGAGCATATACACATAAAATCGTTTAAAATCTTATTCTTTAAAATATTTACACTAAAATACTATTATTCTTAGAAAAATATATAAAATATTAAAATATAATATTTTTTATTTATATTTCTCATTTAGTAAAATATGTATAAAACTAGCACATCATAGAAAGCACGCATACAACGAAAATTAATCACAAAATTTAGCAATATATATTCTAAAAGAATTTTAACACCAAATTAATTTTTTGAAACCTATTTAATTAATTAAATAATTTATTATAAAATTTGGGGTGTTACATGAGTGGACTGGATGTAGCTACCAAGTTGGATGAACCATGACAATTCTTGTGTCACACTAATTATTCAATTCTTGTTCTACTTCTGCCTCTGATCACATAACCCGATTAATACTACTTTTATGCTAGGTAAGTCACCAAACCCTAATCAGTTTTAAATAAATTAGCAAAAACAATCCAACTTAGTCAAACACAATTCAATCCCCTTCTCGTGGTTGCATCTTCATAAATAACATATACCAAACTTATTAAGATTATTTATTATTTAGATTGATGATAATGGTTAACGAAATAACTAATAATAGGACACATAATAAACATGAAGATTCAAGACATATGACTAATTATGTGATCCTTACATTTCGTATGAGATTTGCGCAACATTTGCTACAATTGTCTGAAACCATAATTTCATCAAATTTCATTATATAAACAAGTGTGAGCAACAATTGAAACATAACACATGAGTGAAATTTATTTGTAACAATCCCTTGCATACAGAAAAATGAAAAAGTTTTTGAGATAATCTTAGTGTTCTTACTGAGTGTTTATACTACAAAATCATTTTGTACGAGTTACCCAGAAACACTTCCACCTTTGATATCTGTAACTTGGCCTAGTAGTGGCTACAACTTCAAAAGCTTGACTGTATAGAGCAAAAAAAATTAGAAGATTAATATATGGTTAGGAGACTAGTAAATCTTCTAGTTCTTGTGAAAATCAATTTGATTTAGTGGACTAAATCTTGACTACATGTAAAAGTTTTTAAAATAAAACACAATTCAAAATCCCATTTCTCACTACTAGGAAAACAAGATTTAGAGTTGGCCAAAAGCTGACGTTAACAGGCCAAAAGCCGACGCTAATGTGGATTTAGCATCGGATTAGCGTCGGAGTCAGGCCCAGGCTTAAAAGGTCGAAGCTATTGCATAGCGTCGGTCGAATACCATCTGACGCTATATTAGCATCGGTCAGGCCCACGCTTAACCGACGCTAGTAAGAAAAAAAGCATTTGACACTAATGGAGTATGTTGCCGCTAAAGTCAATATGTTAAAGTCAACAGACTAGTTAGCGTCGGCTGAGGCCGACGCTTTAGTCAAATTAAAGTCAACGCTCTTTGTAATTTAGCGTCGACCGCGCCAATGCTATAGTAAAAAAAGAACAAGTCAACAAACTTTAAGCATCGACCTAGCCGACTCTACGTCAAATAAAAGTCAACGTTATTTATCTTGTAGCGTCGGACCGACCGACGCTAAACTCAAACTTGAAAAGTCAACAATTTGTTAGCGTCGGATTAAGCCCACGCTAATTTTAAATTTATTTAATTTTGGTTTTTTGTGTTTTTTTAGCACCTGGTCAATCGTATTTAAAAATTTTATAAAATAAATAATACTTCTAAAACCCCTTGCATTGACAACATAAAAAAGGCAACATAAAGTATGATTTGTTATCATAATACAAAATATGAACCTAATATCAAATAACAACCTAGCAAAGTCACCTATTGCATAATTGTCAACCAAGGACTACAAAAAGTCAAAAAGTAAGCATAACTGTACATGAGATGAAAGTTCTTCCAGTGACATGTCATCCGAATTATCATCGTAATGACGAAGGAGGATGACTTGCATTAGATGATTCACCAGCTGATTGACGCTGCAAACCGTCAATTTTATCTACAAAAAATTGCTTTAATGCATCAAAATCATTCTCTAACTTCTTTGAACGCTCCCTAGCCTCTTCGGCGACCTTGGTAGCCACTTCAGCTTGGGCCACTACATCCTGAGCAATTTGTTCAGCTCTAATTCTAGCTGCCCTCTCCGCTTCTAAAGACATCCCAGTCATAGAATTTTCTGGGATTGTTGTGTAATCGATATACACCCATATCAGAGGTTAACAATTAAGTCTCTCGTACGATAAACTCGACCACGAGTGAGACCCCCTGCAAATTGTGTCCATAACTTAAGTATTGTCGGTCCATCTAACTCTTTAGCACCATTTACACTTGTGTTGCCAAGTTGGGTTTGTACTTCCTCCATTTTGTTTAAATGTTCCCTGATCAATGGAAAAAAATTAATAAGGTAATATATGATCCAAATTCTAAAATAAATTATACAAACAAGTCAAGATATAGATAACATAGTAACTTACACCAATACAGGTATAATAAAGGGATTGCCCATCTAGGACTCTTGGTTGATTTCTAATATAAAGAATTTGCATAAAGAATTTAGATAAATAAAGAACATACATAAGTAGATTCTGCGCGACTATCAACCCAAGCGCCATTTTTCCTCTTATGTGTTGTCAAAAATAACTCATCGGGAAGTAAATCTCTTTGAAGTTTATTGCTCTACAAATAAAATCAAGATTATTGGACCACAATTAAAATAAAATCAAGACTATTGGATCACAACTCACAAGTACATATCATAACATTAAATTGAATTAATTTTAGGTAAATTTCAATTTAATACTTACGAGCTCAAGTGCAACATCAATATGAGCCTTGCAGTCTGAGGTGTGGACAGCTCCACCTCTTGCTAAACGTTGATTGGTCTTATTTTGGTTGGAGATGTTCTTGAATGACGCACCTTTCCAATATGCTTGAAGACTAGTCCAAGCTTCCTCACTTATCCAATTAGGTCGAGTCCCTTTGTTCCTCATCTTTGTAAGCATATCAAATAGTCTTTTAGCGGCCTTTTGTTCAAACACATGTTTCACAATATCATTATCACGAGGATCTCACGACACCTTCTTCTGGGAATAACAAAAAGTATATATGTAGTAACTACTATCAACAAAACAGATAACACAATTCTCCCTATATATGCTACAAAGACGAATTGAACAAATAATTATATTGAAATGCTTACCGTAAATTTTTCAAACCAATCTTGTCAAATAATGTTAGTGGTTGCACTCCAACCATAGATAGGCTCGCGAAACTGTTTTTGTATGGCATACCTAATGGCATCTGCAACTGCGTTGCTGGGAGTGAGTCTGCATTAATGTATTGAAGAAACAGAGTATTAAGTAAATAAAATGAGTCTACATTTATGCTTCTAGTATAATTCATGGCATTTTGTTGATTGATGCTGAAGAAAATAAGCGATGATGTAACTTACCCTTTACCATAAGGTCGTATAATGACTTTTGCATTATCATCTGTCACAGACACGAGATGAGGAACGTTCTGGTGACCAACCTCCTCATCCTCTTGGTTCTGGCCCCCAATTTCAACCCTATCGTCATGATCATTAGAAGTTTGTTGCACATTTTTCTCTTTCAAAGTCTCATGTGGGGAATGTTTTGAAGAGGCACCCATAGTCTGAAGATTTAAACTTGGAGTCAGCATAAACACAAATACCTCAGGGGTTTTAGCATGGATGGGAGATGGTGTCGGGTGGGATGGTGGTGTTACAGTATTAGCAGAAGCTACAATATTAGTCGATGCACGAGGTTGAGACAGGGCTCGAGACGATCCATGAAGTGGCCTAATGGTAGATAAATTGCGACGTATGACATCCCGCTGCTCATTAAGTTTACCTGATCGTAGCATCTTTGGTTTACACCGAGTAGGATGGACCTTTCCTTTATCACCGCCACCTTTGTTATTCATCTGTTGTCATAAATTCAAAAAGAGTAAATAAAAAATGTCATTTAATTAGAATGAAAGGATAGGGGACATAATACACTTGTCTTGCTTTTTGCACAAGAATGAAAGGATCATAAAGACAATAACATTTATCCATCTTAATAAGGAATATTTGATATTGTGGATGAATCTTTGTACCCCTATTTTTTGTAGGGTCAAACCATTCACAATAAAATAATGCAACCTTGTCCTTCAAACCAAAGTAATCTAGTTCTAAGATATAGTTGATTGTGCCATAATAATCATCTTCTCCTCATTCAGTAAGACCCGCAATTGATTGTTTTATTATTATTGTTGTAGTCCTTAGTGTGAAACTTGTACCCGTTAACAAAGTAAATGTTCCAAGATACTACCATTGAAGAAGGACCACGAGATAGTATTATTATGTCTTTGTTGGTCACTTCATTTGCCTCATTATTTACATATGTTTTCACCCATATGGGAAACTCTACATGTATACGACTAGATGTGTCTTCTTCGTTGATCGAGTGGTTCTCCAAGAATATGCTGTCAACAATCACATAATTTATAAGTAAATATGTATTATCATTTGTACAATATAATGTTTCAAGCGTTGTGATGAACACTTACTCAAGATATGGTTTAATTTCATCACAATTAATCAAGATGTGTAAATGAGCAGATTTCCATTTGTTATCTGTTAGATAATGTGTTCCAGACTTTCCACTAGGTCGACCATGTTTCACCAAGATGGATAGTGAAGGTTGGAGATCATCACATTCTAAATGACAATTATTATTCTGGAGCATCCACGGGTTTAGGTATTGTTCCTCCAATGATCGTAGTGCCGAGTACTTCTTGACGAGCTTTAATATGATCAGATTTATAAGTCAGCATCTCTTGTAAAATATGAGCAACACCGAATCCCTCGAGAGCCCAAACCTCCATTTCGCCTACCCGTTGTGGTTGGCAACAAATTGATACATTTACACGTTGATTCTTTAAAAGTCTATTAAGTAAGTTGTAATAAACATATAATCCGTCTAAAAATCAACCACAATAATTACCTTTCAAATGGATACATCCACCGGTAATGTACTGGACCACCTAACATTGCTTCATTGGCTAGATGGATTGGAAGATGCTCCATTGAGTCAAAGAACTTGGTGAAAAAGTCCTTTCTAACTTGCATATGATAACTGGAATGTTATCATTCAACTTAACTAAGTCGTCCAACTTCAATGTATTGCAACAAAGATCCTTGAAGAATCGACTTAGCTCCGTTAATGGTTTCCAAACAAATTCTGGCAAGGAATGAAATGCAATTGGAAGTAAACATTCCATGAAAACATGACAATCATGGCTCTTCATCCAATAAGGCATTCTTCGGCACACCTAGCAAGGCTTGAAGCATAACCATAAGGCATTCTCAATTCCTTAAGCCATTTACAAACCAACTTGGCATCTGATGCTGTCAAAGTGTAATTTGCCTTTGGTTTACCCATCTTTCCGTTAGATAAGACTTGCATCTCCAAGTCCTCGAGAAAGCATAATAAAGACAAGTTTTTTCTTGCCTTTTCATTATCCTTTGTTTTACCTTTAATATTCATAACAGTGTTAAATATATTATCCAAGAAATTTTTCTCTATGTGCATCACATCCAGGTTGTGCCTTAACAAGTTATCCTTCCAATATGGAATATCCCAAAAAATACTTCGTATTTTCCAATTATGACCCACTCCATACCCGTTCAATTTATTTTTCCAACCAATTTCAGACACTTTTGGAAAATTACTCACCACCTCCCATACATCTTGCCCTGTGTAAATGTAAAGTTGATCGTCTTTCTCATCCCTATTTTTTGTAAAACTTCTTTTACTTCTTCTGAAAGAGTGATCAGCTGGCAAGAATCGACGATGACAATCAAACCAACAATTCTTACCCACCATATTTCAAAGTGAAAGCTTTTGTATCTTCCATACAATGAGGACATGCCAATTTACCTTGGGTTCCCCATCCAGATAACATACCATAGGCGGGAAAATCGTTAATTGTCCACATTAAGCATGCTTTCGTGATGAAGTTTTGTTTTGTGGATATATCATAGGTCAAAATGCCGTTGGACCACAGTTGTTGCAAATCATTAATCAATAGTTGCAAGTAGACATCTATATTTTGTTTGGGATTATAAGGTCCAGGTATGAGACAAGTAAAAAGTAAGTATGATTTGGTCATTAACATTTTAGGGGGAAGATTAAATGGTGTGACTATAATTGGCCAACAAGAGTATGGAAAAGAAAACGCTTGAATGTAAAGGGTAAATCCATCGGCACATTGACCAAACCTTACATTTCTAGGGTCACTAGCAAAGTCAAGATATACATTATCAAAATGTTTCCACGCTTTTCCATCTGACAGATGGCGAAGGATGTTTGAACTCTTTTTATTCTCGTGATGCCATCTCATTTCAGCTGCAGACTCAGTTGATGCATACAATCTTTGTAATCTAGGAACCATATGGAAATAAAACATTCTTTTTGCTGGAACATCTTTGTATTTTCCCATACCAGTCCTACGTGGAATGAACCTATGAGAATGACAAATTTTGCACTCAGATAACTTGCTATCATCCTTGTAATATAACATACATCATTTCTTACAACGATCAATCTTCTCAACCTTCAAACCTAACTTTGAAACCATTTATGTTGCTTGGTAATAGTTATTGGGCAAACATGTTTGCACTGGACATACACTTTTAACCATTTGTGCAAAAAAATATATACCTTTTTGTGGAACATGCCAATTAGACCTAATTTCCAGACGTTGAACACATATTTATAATATTGATTGGGTAGGCCCCTCGTAGATGGGCTTGTTGGTGGATATCAACCTGTCATAAAACCGTTTTGCATCTTCGTTAGGCAACTCATCCTCAGCAAATGTCTAATTTCCCTTGTTAGCGTTCACATCAAGGACATCTCGATAAGGCCTAAAAGCGTCAAACACCATTTCATCCATTGCATTAAATTGGTCGTCATGACGCACATTCCTACTACTAGTCGAACCACCCGTTATCTCAACCATTGGCTTCACTTCTCTGTGTTCAGTCCAAATCCAATAATTTGGTTGAAATCCGTCCCGGTACAAGTGAAGTCTAACAGTAGTTGCTGTATATATCTTGATACACTTGCATTTTACACACGGACACCTTATCCCTCCCTTAGATATAGAAATTGGTTGTTTCAAAGCCCTCTTCACAAAATCTTTAACACCACTAATATACTCCTTTTTCAATCCGCATCTATTTGCTTGTACCCTATTGTACATCCAAGTACGATCCATTTACTATAAGACAAAAACTTAACTTGTCAATCACTAAATAAGTTTGAAAAAATGTAGAGATAAATAAACTAATGATTGATGGATTTTAATATCATAGTGAAAAGACCATATATTGTTTAAGACCATATATAGATTCTAGTATTTCTAGATTTGTTTTAATCTAATTAATTCTTTATAATTTAGGTACCATGTGAATGTGTGATAGCACAAAAGAAATGGACATTACAAGAATATAAATTAAAATAATCAGACAATGCCCCTTCCATATAAAGCACCATAATCAGCATTGCTTACCTTGTGAAATGGAAGCTGTTTCACCAAGTTTATCCTTCGGTTGACTGCAAGTCTAAATAAGTGTTGCCTTTTTACTCGTTACCTAAATGACAAGCATGATAGGAGTTTAACTTTCTATAGTCTATACGAATAACGGCAGTTAACAACTCACAATTTAAAAACTATATACAGCTTTTTCTATTTCATTTTGCAATTAGAAATATATTTAGTCAAACCAGATTATATTAACCATGGGTTTCTTGACAAAAAGTTTATGAACAATGCCTCATTTCCCAACAGGCTATCAGTATATAACTTGTAATGAAAAAGATGTGAATGGTTTTGAAGATAAATACATGCATAATCACAAATATCCTGGCAAATTCGATTGAACATTTAGTGTTGTGTTTATTTCTTTTTTATGAGTACTGAAGTAACAATATAGTAACAATATATATAACTTGTGTTTATTTACTGCTAAATGAAAGAAAAAATACACCAAAGTTCATATGGATTTTGAGGTCTACTTGATCAAAAGCAAGTACAAAAGCAAGTACAAAAGCAACAATATAGTAACTATACAGAAGCACACAAAAATACCAGCAGAAACGATATGATCTAATGCGGGTAAAATCTTAAAAGTAACTCTACAGAAGCACACAAGTACGATTAGTTTGGATATTTTTACTCTAAAATTATATTTGACGTAAAAGAGAATTACGAACAAAGAATTAATAATAAATTTGTTGGGATAAATTACCAACAGAGAATTAATAAATTAAGAGAATTACTCTAAAATCATAATGCATAAACCCAACAAAGAACTAATAATAATGCAGTTCTAGCAATTCATGTTAAACATGAAACAAGCCATTCACAATTGCAAAACCTAATACATAAAGAATTTTAGGTGCTTTCTGCTGTGCAAATAAGTTCCAACAACCAAAAATATAAAAATTGCATGCAATTCAAAATTAACATGTGAAATACCACCAAAATATTTCAAATTCAACTCACTATATTAATTCCAAAGGCTTTTTCAGTTCAAAGCATCACCTTCAGAATACAATCCTTATAACTGTATTATTGATTCTGCTATTAAATTAATGTATTTCACCTTAGCCTCAATTAGTCCTTGAGACCAAACAGGTATGAACAGAACAACAAAACAATGATCATTCTTTACCAAAAAATAAAAGTTTGTAACACTTCATCTAAATGTTATCATAAAACAAATCATGTCCAAACAATGCTTACAATTTCAGATATGTACTGAAATTAAATATGAACTATAATAATTTAAATATAAGACAGGAATGAAGACTTGTATATGGACTTTCTGTCTGCGCTGTGGACAGGGAATGCAAACCATATAACAACTAAGTAGAAAATTTGTAAAAAAAAAAAAGAAAATAAAAAAACACTAAAACAAAATTACAAACAAGTTTATTAATTAAAGTAAGCAGGTTTGATATGGATATAAGTTGCTCAAGATAAGAGAGACATATATATATATATAGAGAGAGAGCGAGAGAGAGAGATTCTTGCTCGTAAGGATAGAAGTTACAAGCAAATTGGACAAGTTAAAATTCAGCATGTAAAATTCGAAAGCACCTTCCCCCAGTTGAAATTCAGCATGTGAAAATTCTCCACCTTGTAGATTTGCAATTACTCTTCACGGTAATTCTCAACTTTTGATTTCACAACATTGCATCTGATACATTTTCTCATTCTACAAATTCCTGCTACCAAATACCTCCATCCCATGTGTAATAGAATACACTACACATGAAAGACTACTCAGAAAACTACACCATGCTGCAGAATAACAACCACTGTCTCTGTTACCAAACACCCATAAACAACTTCACTAAAGCAATTTGAGTTCGATACATTCAAACCAAATTGCCTTAAGATCGTATCACTCCTCCATTAACACTTACACAACAAGACTAAATATTTATGTTTAGATTAAATTTAAACTAATCCAATCATCAATCTAAAATTTTAATTATTTTTATGAATCAAACCTTAATATTTATTATTGGACAAGTTAGATTACCCAATCTTAAAAAATTTAAACAATCTCGACTATTAAAATTTAACATAAATGTTCACAAAAGTTACACTACACAGAATCATCAATTCAAACAAAACAAAACCCAAAAATATAGGGCTGTAACCTCTCTTCAACCCCATCACCTAGTTGTTTACTCTATTACTTCCCCTTCAAATCCTAGGACTTCCTAAGTCACAATTCCTTCATCTAGAACTCTAACTGGAGCAGGGTGCGATGGAAGACCAAAGTGCAAGGTTCCTCTAAAATAATGGAGATTTCGCTTGATTGTTGTCTAATGAGATTCTTAATTGTTTATATATTCATTAAGTTTAACTTCCACAACTGCTGCTACTGCAAACTTTTAGCTAAAATAAAATAATGTTAAGTGTATATATTTGGTCCTCATGCTCAATTTTTTAACTTATGGTCCCTATACCTATATGTAAATAGTTTTTATTTAGAGCATACATATGTAATTATTTTCCATTTTATATCCGCAGTTAGTTGCCCTTGAAAATGTGAAATAAACAAATTGTATGTTCTAAATTGGTAATGATTTACATGGAGAAATCATAAGAAGAAATAAGAACATACACAAGCATAAGAAGAAAGCATGAAAATTTGAAAATAAGTTTTAGATCAATGAAGTGAACATAATCAATTGAATGACTCATAAGCCTGTTCCTTGGTGTAAGCAAAGAGCTACAAAGGAATGTGAAAGCCAGAACATCATAGTAGTTTATTTTATCCTAAATGTGGCTAGCCAGTTTTCTATGGCATAAAATGCGTAACATCAATTTCACCTAATCACGCTTATCAAAATATGTGATCACTAAAAACTTATAATGCATTATTCCTGAGATTTCTTTTCTGCTATATTGAGGAGATTTACCAATGGCATATTTGCATTAACAACCTAGTTATGGACTTTTCTGATAAGCTTTTCTAGAGAGCTTAGTTAAGTGTTTATTCATAAGATATTATAGGAAGTTTAGTAAAATAAGTTGAAAAAAATTGAGGAATATGACATAAGTAGTTTTTATAAGTGTGACTATACTATACTCTAACATATGTATTTGTGTTATGTCATAAGGTTTAAAATTTAAACAAGCACATTCAAATACTCCCTAAATCAATATTCACATTCCTCACGTGAGTTCACTTTTCTGATCAAAATGTTCTTCGGATAAGTTTTTATATCTCAATTTCTATTTTTTTCTGTATGTTCTCTCCATTAGCTTCTTCCCCAATATTTATAAATTAATAAGGATTTTTTAATAAATAATAGAATTAAAAACTTACTTTAGTTGAGACTTAAGAAATTATCCTAAGCTAAAACTAAAGTAAGGATAAATAAGTTTTTAAGTCTCAATTTGTCTCAATAGGACCGAACAACCTATCAAAACATTTGAGCACTTTTAAACAAGAAGGATAAATAATGAATAACCAAAGAAAAACAACCACCCTCAGGTCTCAAATTTCCAGCGAACATTAGCAACCATACTTACCATGTAAAGAATGTTCTTTCCCGTGATCGTCACTCTCTAGCCTTTGAGCAACAAAATTTAACTCCCATTTTCCCGTGATAGTCACAGTTAGTTGCCCTTGAAAATGTGAAATAAACAAATTGATGAAACACAACTGCTCATTTTGTCAAATTAATATTGCAAGCGAACACTTTCAGAAGAGTGCATTAATAATAGCACAGCACTGATACACACTATCCCTGCTTTCTCAAAAAATATCATCTACTTCTTTTGCCGATTAAAGAATTTAAAAGCTAAAAAATAATAAAACCAAAAAGAAGATACATAAAGCAACTGAAAGAAACGGAGAAGAAGCTAAGAATATTGCAGACAAGATACAGTCTAAAAATCTAGAAATACAAGTCTAAAAATGGACATCTAATCTTAATTGACGGCCACTGATCCATAGAAATTTAAAAATGGACGTCTAATCTTAATGGACTACATATGAAATCTACAAATATCAGTGGTAACATAGGTTTAACATGTTTCCACCCCATAATTAAACAGGCTGGTAACTCCAACAAAAGATTCTAATTTGCACCAAGTAACTTCGACTCTATATAATAGACAATTTCATATCTCATCTCCAAAACTTTTAAATGTAAAATTGACTAACTGCTAGTCATTGCACAATTTATTATCTGCAAAAAATATAGATTAAAAAATTATACTTGAGCTTAATAGACCAGCTTCAAAGAAATATCTCAGCAAGTCTGAAGAGCAAAAGCATTTCATTACGAGCTGTTTAACACCTCACATGATATATAGCAGTTAGTTTTGGTTTATTTTTAGTCTCATTATATTTTAATCTGATTGGTGTTAGCTTGGTTCAATAGGTGGATGTGTTGGGAATCAATTTCCAATTTTCATTTCTTTAGCTATTGGACTATTCTCTCCTTTACTGACCTTTCTTTGTTGCTATATCTGATATGAGTCAGTTTTAATGCATGGAATAGCTTTAGCATGTTTTATGCTCCAAGGGCTAGTCTTATCTTCATAGTCATATATTTGAGCATGTGTAATTTGGATTTTCCTATTAGACTCTAGTTTTTATCTGTGTACTATGTAAAAAAAACGAGTATCATATTCAGATGATGGAATTGTTTGCATCACAGAACACTGTTGAGTTTTCTTACTGAATTTCTCTCTCTCAATTTGTAGGTTGGATTTGGGAAATGGAAAAACTCTTGATCTTGAAAAGTGTTCCCGATCGAAGCTCCGAAAACAAAGCATAAAGTATCTTGGTCCTGTATGTGCATTCAAGCCCCTAATCATTCAGATTATGTGCTATTTCACTCTCTCTGTCTCTGTTAATTTACTACTTAAGCATAAGAAAAGAAATGAAAGAACTAGTTCCTAACATAACTTTAAGCATATAACAGAACTAATTAAATATTTATGCCGATAAAAATTTCAAATAAACCAATTCAAATAGATAAGATCCTAAGTCAAAATATAGCTCCTGAAACAAATAAACAATTTGCAAACATTGGGAAACATTCACAAAGCTACATTGCCAGAAAACAAATTACACAGCACAACTAAGGCACAATTTTAAGTTAAACATGTTTTACCTAGATTAAGTATATCAAATACATAATCAGATTCGTTGAGTAGAATATTGTATTTTAAATAACCATAAATTAGGAGAATGGCGCACACCTTGGACTTGATAACATAAGCACAAATTGTAAATCGTAGAACTCTCTGCAACAGGAATACCCGAACAAAGTTCGCAAAACTCTTTAGTATCTACCTGTTTCTGGAACTTGCCGCAATTGAACTCTTCAATGGCAGCTTCAACGAAAGCAAAAGAAGAATTCAAAAACCCAAATTTAAACCTGAAATATAAGAGAGACAGAGAGAGTGAGAGAGAGATTACTTTTAACAACGATTAAGCTTTCAAGAGGATGGTATGAGATTAAGAAGAAAACGGTTCGAGTGGCTGACCTTGACGGCGAGTAGGGGTGGGAATAGGCCAGGCTAGGCTTTGAAAGGCCTGAGCCTGGCCTACGATTAATTTTTTAGGCCTACAGCCTATCATAGGCTTTTTTTTGGGCCTGGCCTAACCTTTTTAAAAATCTGGTCTGACCTAAAAGCCTATTTAAAAGCCTTATTCACATTAAAATATTTAAATGTTATATTTTACATTTTTTTAAATAGGCTAAATTAAACAGTTTTATATAAAGAAAACTAATATAATTATAATCAAATCTAATATAATAAAATAATATTAAAATAGCCTAATTGATAGGCTTTAAAATAGGAACAATAAATTTAATAAATAACATTAATAAATAATAATATATATATATATATACGCTTTAAAATAGAAAACTTTAATATTAATAAATAATAATAAAAAATAAAATTAATAAATAATATATAAATATAGGTCGGCCGGCCTGTCAGGCCTAATAGGCTTTTATATAAGCCTGAACCTGTTCTATTTAAAAAAATAGGCTTTAAAAATAGCCTAAACCTAGCATTCTTATTAAACAGGCCAGGCCATAGGCCCCTGTCGGACGGCCTAGCCTATTCCCATCCCTAACTGCAAGGGTTGACGGTGGGTTCACCGTGGGTTCGAGAGTCAGGGTTCAAAGTGACTGAGCTTCATGGCAGCGAGATGTTGAGCTTCACGGTGCGGGTTCATAGGGTTCGAGAGCTAGGGTATCAGTTCGAGATGGTTTGGTTCGAGAGTTAGACTATTACCTTGTGTTTCATTTTGTAACTTCAAAGTTCGAGAGCTATTAAAAAGTTTAATTTTGAAAAATATACAACGTAGCGTCATCCCATCTGACGCTAACTTAAAAAAATAAACTACCGTCTGCCTTATTTTATTTGGTGTTGGCTAAGCCGACACTAATAATTAATCAAATCAAAAAAAATAAAATTATTGCACTAGCGTCGGCCTAGCCGACGCTAACTAGCGTCTGAGTTGTGGGCGACGCTAAATATGGCAGCTAAAATGAGTTTTTCTAGTAGTGTATTGTGATTTTTACATTAAAAGAGAGGAATTGGAATTATGTGTGTTGAATAATTGAATAAAATATATAAGGATTTGAAAATTCATTAACACCAGTTCAACCCAATATGACCATCTTTTCCTAGCGAGGAATAGTGTGTCCACGCGACTCAAAATTCAGGAGACACATTGAGAAACTCTCGCGTCTAAGAACGGCATGCTCACAAATCCGCTAGTTAAATACACGAATTTCCTGTGCTAATTCACATTGTCGTCATACAAAAACGTGTATTGTAAGACCCTTAAATTTAAATTAATTTATGGATTAAATGTCAAATATATTTTGAGATATGTGTAAAATGTTTAATATATGTATTTTTTTTTAGATTAAGTAAAATTATTGAACGAAGGATTATTTAATTTAATTACGAGTAATTAAATACCGGCAGTTGGTCAAGATTTTATCTATAAACAGAATTGCGACAGGAGTAGTTAGTTACTCGAGGGGCAAGTAATTTTATAATATTATATATGTGCATAGTAAGTGAGGAGTATGCCTATATATATGTATGTTTGTGATAAGGCAAGAAAAATCAGTAACAGAAGCAGAAAACAATTTTTCTCTGCCCGCGCCAGTTTCCTTCTTTTCTTCTTCTTCTCATTCTGTTGTGTTGGTGAAAGAAAAAGGAATACTCAAAACTCAAATTACTTGGAAATCCAAGCCTCGAATCAGAGAGTGTCAAGAAGGAAAGTTATTCCTCTGATCTTTACGGTGCTAAAGAACCAACTTTGGTAGTGATGACGCAAGCGGGAATTTCGCCGGTTTTAGTCGCGGTTGAAGGTGCAAACACGATAGAGAGGGGTTGAATTGTGTTTGACTAACTTGAATACTTTTTCTGTTTTTTCAGTTTTAAAACAAAACTTGATGTATGAATAAAACAGAGTTAGCAGCGGATATAAAGTAAAAATAAAAACACAATTTTATACTGGTTCACCGTTAACGAGGCTACATCTAGTCCCTTCACCTTGAAGGATTTCACTAATTCAAAACCTTGAATTACAACAGTTCCACTGACCCTCCAAGTCAGTCTTCTCAAACAGTCTAACAATCCTTGACTCTTGAGGAATGCAGCACCTTGACTTCCTAAGTCAAGTCTTCTCCTAAAAATCTTACAACCCCAGATTGTAGAAGGAATTACAATGCCTTGAATCTAATTGCCAAGTAATCTGCTACCTCTTCTAACTCCCTCAGATTGTAGACTCTACTTCAACAACTTAGATCTAACACAAGGGAAAAAAAATAACACGAGTGCTTGCTTCTGGAAAGCTGGAACTCACAATTAACCTCACTGAAAACTTGAGTGTTTGCTTTAGAAGTGTATGACTCTTTTGTGATTTTCGATGCTAAGTATTCTTCCTTGAGCCTCCTTTTATAGATGCAGATTAGGGCCTCTTCCAAGCTTAATTTCGAGCTGTATCTTGCTGGATTCTCTTGCAAAAATATCTTGATCAATCGGGCTTCATTTAAATAAAAAACATATCTTTTTAAGCTTCAGATTTGCTTTCAAAAAATAACTGGCCAATCATATCTTTAGTTTCTTCCCGCCAACAGCTTCTGAATTCCACAAGACTTCACTTTATTTATGAATCAAATCCTTTTAATACTTTGATCAAATTTAATTAAATCTCCACCGTTAATCCTCATGATTAAATATGGACCGTTTGATCTTCTGCGCTAGTCCACATCTGGACCATACTAAGTGATCTGCTGTGATCCTCTAATTTCGGCCAACCCTGGACCACACTTTCTGATCTTCTGATCTCGGCCAACCTGGTCTAGCAAACTGATCTGCTGTGATCCTCTAATCTCGGCCAATACTGGACCACACATTCTGACCTTTTGATTTCGGCCAACACTGGGCCATAGTCTGATCTTCTGATCTCGGCCAACTCTGGGCCATATGCTTAAATCTGAACCATTGATCTGAATATCTTCCCTCTGATCTGGACCAATTCTGGACTTGATCTGGATTGAACTGAAATTAAATCTGGACAAATGTTTTTTCAGTCTGGACATTTTACCTTCTTATTTGGATCAGGTCTGGATCAAATCGTGACATCATTTCTTCTGGTATGGACTTAGTTTCATACCCTGAACCATGCTATCTTCTGGTCTGGGTCAAATCTGGATTGAATCTCTTGTTCTGGACCCATTAATTTATCATCTGATTAAGTCTGGATCAAGTCTAGGCTGTTTATCATTTCACTGCCAGTTCATCTTCTGGTCAGAATAACTTCTGGAATAAGTATGACTTATGATTCCTTCTGGTCTGAATCAAGTCTCCCTTTGGCAGGCTTCCTTCTGGTCTGGTCCAGGTCTCCTTCTGACTTTGCTTCCTTCTGATCTGGGCCAACAAAGATATCCTCTGGTAATTTCAGGATGCATCCTCTAGTACCTTCTGGATGCATTATCTGATGTATTGATCTTCTGCCTCTGGAAACTTCATCTTCTAGTGGCATTTAATGTAATAATTCAAGGTACAAAATATGATTACATGGAGTGCTTTTGTAAACATCAAAATCCTAAGTACTTAGAACCAACTTGGTTCCAACAATCTCCCCCTTTTTGATGATGACAAAACCTTAACTTATTTTGCTAGCTTGTAACTCGAAGTACTTGAAATACTCCCCCTCAGACCAATCTCTCCCCCTAAGTCTAATACTGACTTTTTCTTCTCCTTTTCAACTTATTCTTGAATCGCTCTTTCTTTTCTTCTCTTCTCCTCTCCTTTTCAACTCCTTCTCTTTTCATCTCTTTCTGATTTATTTTTCTCTCTTCCTGATTCTTCTCCTTTTCAACTCCTTCTCTTTTCATCTCTTTCTTTTTCGCTCCTCCTTTTTTTTTCTCTTTTTCTACTTATTTCTCATTTTTCTCTCTCTCCCCCTTTGTGTCATCAGCAAAAAAGAGGTCCTACTATTTTTGTATTTTTGTTTTTTTTACAAAGTACAGAAATTAAAAAAAATAAAATAAAAGACATAAAATTAAAATTACAAGAAAATTAAAAACTCCTAAGAAGACTACTTGAGCTAGACAGATATGGAGACAATGTTGAGATGCTTCTTGATGAACTCGAACCTGTCTTCAGGTAATGCTTTGGTGAAGATGTCAGCCCATTGATGATCAGTGTCCACAAGCTGGATGCTTAAGGTCCCTTTGTGAACATGGTCCCTAATGAAATGGTGTTTTATTTCAATGTGTTTGGCTCTAGAGTGTAAGATAGGGTTCTTGGTTAGGTTTATGGCTGAAGTGTTATCACAGAACAAAGGGATATTGGTTTCAAAGATGTTGTAATTTTCAAGTTGATGTTTCATCCAGTGTAACTGTGAGCTGCATCCTGCTGCTGATATATACTCAGCTTCAGCTGTTGACATAGCAATGGTGCTTTGTCTTTTGCTTGACCAAGAGATCAAATTATCACCTAAGAAAGTGCAGTTGCTGCTTGTACTTTTCCTTTCCAGCTTGTCTTCAACATAGTCAGAATCACATAAACCTTTTAGTTTGTAGGTGGGGGTTTTCTTGTATAACAAAGTAAGGTTGGTGGTTCCTTTAAGGTATCTCAGAATTCGTTTGACAACAGTTAAATGGGATTCCCTAGGGTCAGCTTGAAAACGAGCACAAACACAAACACTAAACAAAATGTCACGTCTAGAAGCAGTTAAGTAAAGAACGGATCCAATCATACCTCTAAATGTTTTCTGGTCTACCTTTTGGCTGGTTTCATCTTTATCAAGTGAGCAGGTTGGGTGCATGGGGGTACAGTCACTCATCTTGAACTTTTTAAGAAGTTCTTTAGTGTATTTAGATTGGTGAATGAGTATACCTGATTTACCTTGGTGAATCTGAATTCCCAGGAAGAACTTAAGTTCTCCAATCATGCTCGTTTGGAACTCTTTCTGCATTAGGTCAGAAAACTCTTTGCACAAAGTGCCATTAGTGGATCCAAATATGATATCATCAACATAAACTTGAATAATCAAAATATCATTTTTAATGGATTTCCTAAATAGAGTATTATCAATCTGGCCTCTATCAAATTCATTCTTAAGCAGAAAGTTGCTAAGTTTGTCATACCATGCCCTTGGTGCTTGTTTTAAACCATATAATGATTTTTTAAGTTTAAAAACATGGTTTGGAAAATCAGAGTTTTCCAATCCAGGGGGTTGTTTGACATAGACTTCCTCACTTATGTAGCCATTTAAGAATGCACTTTTAAAATTCATTTGATACAGCATTATATCATGATTAGCAGCAAATGATAAAAGAATTCTAATTGCTTCTAACTTGGCCAATTGAGCAAATGTCTTAGTGTAATCGATACCTTCCTGTTGACTGTATCCTTGAGCTACTAGTCTGGCTTTGTTCCTTACCACTTCACCTTTTTCATTGAGTTTATTCCTGAACACCCATTTGGTTCCAATAATGTTTTTGTTTGGTCTGGATATCAGATCCCAAACATCATTCCTTTAAAATTCATTTAGCTCTTCTTGCATTGCAAGTATCCAACCTTCTACTTCAGATTCGAAGATTTGTCGTATTCTTGCTTGAAGCTTATGCTTTTTCAAGTTCTTTTGCCTGCAACAGCTTCTGATTTTGATAAATCAGTTTCTGGTTCTGGTAAATCTGCAACAGTTTTTGATTCTGGTAAATATCCAGATTTCTCTTCTAACATATCTTTTGAAGATTTGTCATATGTTGCTGACTTGCTTGTATCCTCTACCTTTCCAAGTACTTCTGTTTCTTCTACTTCTGCTTCTGCTATCTTTGGTTCTGGTGAACCATTAATTCTGCTTCTGGTGGTTTCTGCTTGTTTTTGAAACCACTGGAATGTTGTTTCTGTTGAAGTGTTCAATTCGTGTGAATCACCTGGTTCCTCTGACAGTTTGAAAACCTGCAGAATACTTATCTAGCTTTAATTTTTTAAGATCAAGCTTCTTGTTATCACAGTAAACATAAATTTCAAACAATAATAGTATTTACAGCAAGATGTAACCTCTATGTCAACAGTTTCAGTTTTACTCTGAAAATCCTCTTGCTTCTGATTTTCAGATTTCGAATCTGTATGTTCTGTGATTACATGGTTTGGATTAAGGGATTTGAATTCCCTTCCAGGTTTGTAGTCTTGATGAATCTCACTGGAGTGTTTGAAGAACTCTCCTGATTTTGATTCTTCTCTTTCTGCTTTGGCTGATACACCATGTTCCTCTGGTGATTCTGGAACTTATGGTGATTCTGGTGATTCTGATAATTCGTGTTCTGGTTCTGGTTCTGGAACTGATTTTGGTTCCAGTGTTGGTTCTGGTTCCAGTTCCTATGCCTCTGATACTGGTTCCAGTTCCTGTTCTGATTTTGGTTCCAGCGTTGGTTCTGGTTCCAGTTCTGGTACCTCTGATACTAGTTCTAGTTCTGATTCTGGTTCCAGTTCCTGTTCTGATTCGTGTGATGTGTGTGATTTCTTTGATATTTCCTGTTCCTTCTATGATTCTGGTTCTGTTTCTGATAGGTTTTGTGTTGACCAGTTCTTCTTCTACCAGAGTCACTTGACTTCTGTTTGGTAGATGTTGGAACATAAACCTTCTTCTGCTTGTGCATTGCCAACATCCATTGTCCAGGCACCATTTTTGGTGTCTCCTTCTGGTTGCTCAAAATATCTACAACATAAACAATTTGATCTTTTGGTACCCAGAATTGATTAGGTCCAGGATTTTTAGTTTTAACAACTCTCTGATCTTGTTCAGATATTACCATTGGACAAGATAATTCAGAGTGACCTTTCTTAGCACAAACAATGCATAAAACATCAGAATGAACAGCTTTACTTTCAGCAATCGTTTCTGTAAAACCAAGACCTCTCTTTCCAGTGTTACTGTTTCCATAAATCATAGATGCATATTTACTTCTTTCCATTCCATTGGAAATAAAGTTTTGAAAAAATTGCTCATGCATATCAGATTCACAAATAGTTTCAGAAGTGGAACAAATGTTACTTTTGAGAGTTTGGTTTTCAAATTTGAGTCTTGCAACTTCAGTTTTAAAATTCTTGTTTTCATTTTCATACTCAGAATATTGATTCTTTAAGACTTGTACTTCATTGGTCAGATTTTTCTTATCTTCCCTAAGAGTTTTCAGTTTTAAAGACATCTTATTGTTTGCATTTAAAAAATCTTTTACAGCCTCAATTAATTCAGATTTAGAGAGATCAGAAAATACCTCATTGTCTTCATCTTCTGAATCTGTTCCAGAGCCTGAGCTGTATCCAGAGGTTGAGTTGTTATGAACCATCAGTGCCAGAATTGCTTTCTCTGATGTGCTTCCAGACTTGCCTGAATGACTGCTTTGATCATTCTTCCTTCTGCCTGTTTTCCTTCCTGAAGCTGTGCCTTTATGAGGTCCAGAGGCAGACCTGATGTGTGCCATCATTGCTGTTTCTGCCTCTTCTTCATCAGACGATTCATCTTCTGATTCTGATACATCCCAGGCAGCCATCAGACCCTTCTTTCTGAATCTGGAACTCTTCTTGTGCTGTTTGCCTTTTTCCAGATTTGGACATTTTGACTTGATATGTCCAGGTTCATTGCATCCATAACAGATGATGTTCTTCTTGTCAGATTCTTCCTTATCTTTGATGTTATGTTTCTTCTTGGAACCTCTCCTCTTCCTGTTTTCCCAGATCTTAACCATCTATTTGGTTAAGTAAGCCATATCATCACTGGCACTGTCGCTATCCTCTGATTCTGGTGCTGCCTTTGCAGCTTTCTTCTGTTTCGACTTCAGGGCCAGATTCTTCTTCTTCTTTGGTTCATCTGCCTCTAGTTCTATTTCATGAGACCTGAGTGAGCTGATCAGATCTTCAAGTTTTAAGTTGTTCAGATCTTTGGCTTGCTGAACTGCAGTAACCATTGGTCTCTACTTGGTTGGTAAGCTTCTTAGAATCTTCTTGACATGATCTGCTGTTGTGTAGCTTTTCTTCAAGATCTTCAGTCCATATATCAGAGTCTGGAATCTGCAGAACATTCCATCAATCTTTTCATCATCTTCCATCTTGAACATCTCATACTGTTTGACCGGTATGTTAGCCCTTGCTTCTTGAACCTGCTGGCTTCCTTCATAGGTCAGAACTAGACTGTCAAATATGCTTTTTGCTATTTCTTTATCTGTGCATCTGTTAAATTCCTTGAATGTGATGGCACTGATCATGATGTTTCTGGACTTGTGATGAAGTTTGTATAATCTGCTCTGCTCTGGTTTCATATCATTCATGTCCAGTTCTTTGGTTGGATCTCCTGAAACAGTAGGTGCGGTGTATCCTTTGACTACCATCTTCCATAATTCAGGATCTTGAGATATGAAGAAACTTCTCATTCTGTCCTTCCAATACTCAAATCTTTCTCCATCAAATAGTGGTGGTCTGTTGATGTTGCCTCTCAAATCATCATTGGATTCTGCCATGTTGAACCCCTTGGACCTTTCCTCAAACATTGTTAAGTGCTCAGCCTTGAAACCGAGCTCTGATGCCAATTGAAGGTGCAAACACGAGAAGGGGGGTTGAATTGTGTTTGACTAACTTGAATACTTTTTCTGTTTTTGCAGTTTTAAAACAAAACTTGATGCATGAATAAAACAAAGTTAGCAGCGGATATAAAGTAAAAATAAAAACACAGAATTTTATATTGGTTCACCGTTAATGAGGCTATGTCCAGTCCCTTCACCTTGAAGGATTTCACTAATTCAAAACCTTGAATTACAATAATTCCACTGACCCTCCAAGTCAGTCTTCTCAAACAGTCTAACAATCCTAGACTCTTGAGGAATGCAGCACCTTGACTTCCTAAGTCAAGTCTTCTCCTAAAAATCTGACAACCCCAGATTGTAGAAGGAATTACAACGCCTTGAATCTAATTGCCAAGTAATTTGCTACCTCTTTTGACTCCCTCAGATTGTAGACTCTACTTCAACAACTTAGAACTAACACAAGGGAAAGAAAATAACACGAATGCTTGCTTCTGGAAAGCTGGAACTCACAATTAACCTCACTGAAAACTTGAGTGTTTGCTTTGGAAATGTATGACTCTTTTGTGATTTTCGATGCTAAGTATTCTGCCTTGAGCCTCTTTTTATAGATGCGAATTAGGGTCTCTTCCAAGCTTAATTTCGCGCTGTATCTTGCTGGATTCTCTTGCAAAAATATCTTGACCAATCGGGCTTCACTTAAATAAAAAACATATCTTTTTAAGCTTCAGGTTTGCTTTCAAAAAATAACTGGTCAATCATGTCTTTAGTTTCTTCCCGCCAACAGCTTCTAAATTCCACAAGACTTCACTTTATTTTTGAATCAAATCCTTTTAATACTTTGATCAAATTTAATTAAATCTCCATCGTTAATCCTAATGATTAAATCTGGACCGTTTGATCTTCTACGCCAGTCCACATCTGGACCATACTAAGTGATCTGCTGATTTCGGCCAACCCTGGACCACACTTTCTGATCTCTGCCAACCTGGTCTAGCAAATTGATCACCTATGATCCTCTGATCTCGGCCAATGCTGGACCACACATTCTGACCTTCTGATTTCGGCCAACACTGGGCCATGGTCTGATCTTCTGATCTCGGCCAACACTGGGCCATATGCTTAAATCGGGACCATTGATTTGAATATCTTCCCTCTGATCTGGACCAATTCTAGACTTGGTCTAGATTGAACTGAAATTTTACCTTCTGGACAAATGTTATTTCAGTATGGACATTTTACCTTCTGATTTGGATCAGATTTGGATCAAATATGGACATCATTTCTTCTGGTCTGGACTTAGTTTCATACCCTCAACCATGCTATCTTCTGGTATGGGTCAAATCTGGATTGAGTCTCTTGTTCTGGACCCATTAATTTATCCTCTGATTAAGTGTGGATCATGTCTGGGCTGTTTATCATTTCATTGCTAGGTCATCTTGTGGTCAGAATAACTTCTGGAATAAGTCTGACTTATGATTCCTTCTGGTCTGAATCAAGTCTCTCTCTGGCAGGCTTCCTTCTGGTCTGGTCCAAGTCTCCTTCTGACTTTGCTTCCTTCTGATCTAGGCCAGCAAAGATATCCTCTAGTAATTTCAGGATGCATCCTCTGGTACCTTCTAGATACATTATCTGATGTCTTCATCTTCTGCCTCTGGAAACTTCATCTTCTAGTGGCATTTAATGTAATAATTCAAGGTTTAAAATAAGATTACATGGAGTGCTTTTGTAAACATCAAAATCCTAAGTACTTAGAACCAACTTGGTTCCAACAGCGGTAACGTAAACGAGCAAGTAAACGTAACAAAGGTAAGGAACTCCTTCCAACTTTTTAGATTGAATGTAGGGACTCAATTTGCTTGTTTGACAATGAAACTACCTTGCATGTTGCTGTGGATGATCATTGCATGCTTGTTGGAGATTAAAATGCATGTTGTAGAGATGATGCATGTTGGATGCAGTTGTTGTTGTTGTTCTAATTTTGTTGCTGTTATTGATGGTGTTGTCCTTGCTGTTGTTGTTGCTGACTTGGTTGTAATATTGATGATGCTTTTGTTGTGGTGTTGATGAGCAAGAAATCATTTATGTGGGATTAATGATGTTATGATTTTTGTGGTTAAAGAAGTGGTGTTTGTGTTAAGGTGTTTGTGTTGGTTTTTAAAGAAAAGAGTTTTGAAACTGAAGTGAAATTCTGGAAAATCCAATTGTTTTCGAAGATGTATACGGATACGGCACTAGAGTATTCGAATACACTCCTATAAAGTTTCAGTTTTATTCAAATTTTGAACCTCGTATTCGAATACGATACTCCAGATTCGAATACAAATACGTAATTTTTGCTACTGACTTCGCATCTGTATTCGGCTACGACAACCTCGTATTTGAAAACAACATTGTTGATTTTGCCACTGTTTTAGCATATGTATTCGACTACAAGGAAGCTGTATTCGAATACAGACTGTTTTTTTTTCTTTCAAAATTTCTATTTTTAAACATTGATTTATGCACTTAATTATTTGGAAAACATTTGTAAGGCATATGAGAAACTATATGAGGTTCTTGAGATTGTTTGAGGTGGTGATGAAGTGTCTAGGTTCCATATTTGCATTTGCATACCGTTTGCAGTGAAGAGAAACATAGCATGCCCATGCATTGCATAGTCAGGTGGTGACTGCGATGGGCCACAGAGTTGATGCAGTGACCGTGATGGGCCGCAAAGTTAAGTAGTGACCGTGATGGGCTACAGAATGGCCGCGTGTTTGTGGTGGTTCATTCTATCTGTGCGAGGATTTAACTTCTGTGTGTTGGGCCTGTGAGAGGCTAACACATGTAAATTGTGCTGGTCTGTGAGAGATTGCACTTTGGTAATGTTGGGCCTGTGAGAGGAAAACATATGTAAATTGTGCTGGTCTGTGAGAGACTGCACTTGTGCTGGTCTGTGAGAGACTGCACTTTTGTAATGTTGGGCCTGTGAGAGGCTAACATACGTAAATTGTGCTGGTCCGTGAGAGACAGCACTTGTGTTGGTCCGTGAGAGACTGCACCTTGGTAATTCCAGAGTTGTGTGCATTGGCATAGACACATTATATTGGGTTGGTTGTTTTGATAAGTCATGTTGTTATGAATCAATGTGTGCAAGTATCTTATGAATCCTAACTGCCAAATGAGTTATTGTTATTGTTGATTGTATTTTGTACTTGCAACATGATTTAAATGTTAAATTGGTTGTTTTGCAAAGATGTAGATGTTATACATTTTAATAAGTGAGCATATTTATTTATTACTGTTGTCATAGCATTGGAACATGCCATGAATGTATTTGTTATCTTTGACATAACTGCTATGTGGTAATTTTTAATTTCGGTTGGTGACCCTTTACAATTATTGTGGAAAATTGGGCTTTGCACTCAGATGATACCCAAACCCGTACCACCGACGGTTACACTGCCGACGGAAACGTCGCTAGATTTCCTTGACTGTCACTTGCCTACTGCTTGGGTGTACGACCCCGTCTCAAGCAGGGCTTCTTACACGGGGAGATTGGTGAGGACGAGCAGAATCGTCAGGGCAGTGGCTTACGTAGAGCAGACTCACGTGAGGATTGATTTTCCGGTACCTTCCGGACTGATATTGTCGGCAAACAGAGTTTTTGCGGACGTAGAGGGTCCGACAGTTAAGGTTGAGACAGAGGCCACCGTAGGTGTGGTGACTCCTACCCCGATAGCAGGAGGTGTGATGCCTGAACCCGAGGCAGGGAAGAAGGATAAAGGGCCGACATCAGTAGGGGTTGATATTTCGGGTCCGTATAGGACAACAGAGGATTGCTTTGAGATTCCTGCACCGCCGAAGCGACCCAGATCATGGATAGATGTGACTTCAGAGGAGACTGATCCTTCCCTATCTGATGAGGAGGAGGACGTTACATCGAGGCGAGCTGCTAAGTCAAACGAGACTTGTAGAGATTGCGGTGGAAACCCTTGCTACTATAGCTTTTGTGCATGATCAGATCAGACTAGTCTTTTTGTATAGGGCTTAGTGTTGATGGCTGTATTTATTTATTTGGGATGATTGTATCTTTTGCGCACTCTGATAGTGTTTTGGTGGGTCCAGGATACAGTTTTTGATGTATTTTATTTTGGTATATTTTGAAGATCAATTTCCCAAAACTATCTTACTTGGTTATAATCATGATGTAATTATTTAATTATTGTTGTCATTTGGATTACGACGCAATACTATTTCTGAATGGTTTTAATTTTAATTTCTTTTAACTCTTTTGAATTAAGTTGAAATTCTTTTATATGTTTTAAAAAAAAAATACACTCGCGCTGTTAAAAATTGGGGTGTTACAAATTGTGGTATCAGAGCTTTTGGTTAAATTTTTGGTTGGACTTTTGGTTAGACTTCTGGGTAGAGCTCTGGTTAGATTGTTGGGTGGGAGTCGTTATTTGATCATGCATAGGAGCAAGTAGTTAGAGTGTCAAGTCTTGTATAGTTGTGGTGTGCTGAAGTGATGATGTTGTTAAGTTATATTTTGGAATTATTCTAACTGGTGTGAGATTTGTACTTGATGATGGTTTTGAAGGGAACAATGCCGTCAAGAAGAGACAACACTACAAGAGCCAACATCAGTTGGGATGATCGGATGGCTGAAGCGATGAATAACATGGTTGCGTCTGTTGCTGCATAGACGGCTGCAAAGACTCAACGAGATCTAGAGAAAGAGAGATTCGTGCAGCTGAATCAAGAGGACTAGAGGATTTTCGTCGTCATAATCCTCCAAAGTTCAAGGGTGATGAGGGTTCAGAAAGAGCAGACCAATGGATTCAGGAAATGGAGAAATTTTTTGAAATGATTAATTGCCAGGCAGCAGTAAAGGTCAACTATGCTACATATCTGCTACTAGGGGATGCAGAATATTGGTGGAGAAGTACAAGGCTTCTGATGGGATCAGCTCATGAGGAGGTGAACAGGGAGTCGTTCAAAAAGAAGTTTTTGGACAAATACTTCCCGATGAGCACTATGACTAAGTTGGGTGATGATTTTCTTAAATTGCACCAAGGAAACATGACGGTGGGTAAGTATGCTGCTAAGTTTGAGTAATTGTCAAGGCATTTCAGATTTTTCCGTGAAGAGGTGGATGAATAATTTATGTGTCATCGTTTCCAAAATGGACTGAAGTATGAGATTCAAGACTCTGGCTTACCATTGGGGATTCAATGTTTCCAAGCATTAGTGGAGAAATGTAGAGAGGTTGGGGATATGAAGAATAGGAAGGCCAATCGAGGAGGGAACTTTAAGTCAGGAGGGCCTAACCGGATGAACTATCAGAACAATAAAGAGAAGCAGGTTGCTAAGCCATATAACCGGCCACAGAACAACAACAGGGGCCAGAATCGCTCTGGGAACCAGAGTTTTGTACGACAATAAGGACAAGGGGCTCGATGTTTCCGATGTGGGAATGAGGGACATTATGCTACTCGTTGTACCACAAAGCATCCTACATGTTTCAATTTCCAAAAACCAGGACACGTTACAACGGATTGCAGGGCTCTAAAGGTGGAACCAATAGTGAACGCAACTAGGGCTACTCGTCCTATTGCTAGGGGATGCTTCTATCACATAGGTGCTGAAGCCAGGAATCAATCTCACAATTTGATCCAACGAGATTGCAGGTAACACACTAACTGCACTTTTTGATTCAGGGGCAACCCATTCTTTCATTTCTTGGTTAATTTAATCTGTTTACCCCTACAATCACTCGAGATCATTCTCGGCATGGATTAGATGTCGTATAATTATGTAGTCTTGGATTGTGCTCGCAAATTAGTTCTCTTTCCCGAACCCAGAGTCGTTCGGTATTTGGCTGCTAACAAACTCGTAGTGTCGCTGAGAGAAGGAACTCAAGAGTTTCTATCATTGGCTAACGTGGAGGCAAAGATAGATGTGAGCATAGAAGATGTGGTGCTTGTCAAGGAATACCCGGACGTATTTCCAACAGAAATCCCAGGATTATCCCTAGTAAGAAAGGTGGAGTTCTTCATTGATCTACACCCAGGAACCGGACCTATTTCAATTGTGTCGTATTGGATGTTGCCATTGGAATTAAGCGAGCTTAAGGGCCAAATTGAAGGTTTGTTGGAGAAAGGATTTATCAGACCCAGTGTGTCGCCATGGGGAGCTTCGGTGTTGTTGGTTAAGAAAAAGGATGGAAGTTCGCGCTTATGTGTGGATTATAGGCAACTTAACAAGGTAACTATTAAGAATCGTTATCCTTTACCACGTATCGATGATTTGATGGACCAATTAAGAGGAGCCGCGGTGTTTTCAAAGATTGATTTGAAGTCAGGTTACCATCAGATTCGGGTAAGAGAAGGAGATATTCAAAAGACTGCTTTCAGAACCCGTTACGGACATTATGAATATCTTGTTATGCCATTTGGAGTTACGAATGCACCAACAATTTTTATGGATTATATGAATAGAATCTTTAGCCCATTTTTGGATAAATTCTTTGTGGTGTTCATCGATGATATATTGATTTATTCAAGAAGTGAAGAGGAAGATGGAGAGCATTTGCGTCAAGTTCTTGAAGTTTTACGCGAGAAGCAATTGTACGCCAATCTGTCGAAGTGCGAGTTTTGGCTAGAAAAAGTGAACTTCTTAGGACATGTGATAACCAAAGAAGGAATCGATGTGGATCCGGAAAAGATTGAGACAATCCTTGCTTGGAAACAGCCTCAGATTATCACAGACATACGTAGTTTTGTCGGACTGGCAGGATACTACAGGAGATTTATTGAAGGATTTGCTAGGATTGTGGCTCCATTGGCACAACTTACCAAAAAGAATCAGTTGTTTGCATGGACAGAGAAGTGTGAGGAAAGTTTTCAGTTACTTAAGGAAAAGCTGACAACCTCACCAGTATTGGTCTTGCCACAACCAGAAGAACCATACAAAGTTTACTGTGATGCATCTCACCAAGGTTTGGGATATGTTTTGATGCAACACAAGAAGGTTGTAGCCTACGCCTCAAGGCAATTGAAAACTCACGAAAGAAACTATCCTACTCATGATTTAGAGCTTTCTGCGGTAGTGTTTGCATTAAAGATCTGGACGCACTACTTATATGGATGCACGTTCACAGTGTTCAATGACCATAAGAGTTTGAAATATTTGTTTGATTAGAAATAATTGAACATGCGTCAGAGGAGATGGATGGAGACTCTCAAGGATTTTGATTTTTCATTGCAGTACCACCTTGGGAAAGCCAACATGGTGGCTGATGCATTGAGTAGGAGAAGTGTGTCAGTATCTTCAATGATAATGGCTAAACAACAAGAGTTGTGGGAAGCATTTAGAGATCTACACTTGGACGTAGAGTTTGCACCGGGAATTTTAAAATGTGGAATGATAAAAATTTCGAGTGGACTACTTGAGGATATTGCGAATTCTCAAGATGATGCATTAATCCAAGAGAAGAGGAACCTAATAGTGCAGGGAAAGACAACTAATGTCAAGATTGGACCAGATAATATTTTGAGATGCAATAGGAGGATTTGTGTTCCGGCAGTTGCAGATTTGAGGAGAACAATTTTGGAAGAGGCTCATAAGAGTAAATTGAGTATTCATCCGGGAGCGACAAAAATGTATCAGGACTTGAGACAAAATTTTTTGTGGCTAGGAATGAAGAGGCATGTAGCGGAATATGTATCAAATTGAACTTGTCAGAAAGCCAAGTGGAACATCAACGACCTACTGGAATGTTGCAACCTTTGGATATACCTGAATGGAAGTGGGATAGCATTTCCATGGATTTTATAACTGGATTGCCCAAGACAAGGAGAAAGAATGATTCGATTTGGGTAATAGTAGATCGATTAACAAAATCCACATATTTCATACCAGTGAAGACCACCTATAAGGTAGATAAGCTGACGGAGATCTACATTGCTGAGATTGTGAGATTACACAGAGTACCGTCGAGTATCGTATCAGACTACGATCCAAAATTCACGTCTCACTTTTGGGGAGCGTTGCATGAAGCGTTGGGAACAAAACTGAAGTTGAGTTCAACATACCATCCGCAAACAGATGGACATACTAAGAGAACGAATCAGTCATTGGAAGATTTATTGAGAGCATGTGTATTGGATGATAGAGGGAGTTGGGACGATGTATTTGTTGGAACCAAGTTAGTTCTAAGTACTTAGGATTTTGATGTTCACAAAAGCACTCAATGTAATCTTATTTTGTACCTTGAATTATTAAATTAAATGCCACTAGAAGATGAAGTTATTAGAGGCAGAAGCTGAAGTCACCAGAGGCAGAAGATGAGTATTCAGAAGATAAAATCAGACCAGAGGATACACCTCCAGAAGTCACCAGATAATGCATCCAGAAGGTAGCAGAGGATGCATCATGAAAGCACTAAAGGATACTCCAGGATGTCAAAATACCATCAGAGGATATCTTTACTGGCCCATATCAGAAGGAAGCAGAGTCTAGAAGGAGACCTAGACTAGACCAGTAGGAAGCCTGTCAGAGGGAGAGTTCATCCAGACAAATAGGAATCATAAATCAGACTTCGTCCAAAAGTTAATCTGACAAGAAGATAGCTTGGCAGTGAAATGATAAACAGTCCAGACTTGATTCAGAACTAACCAGAGCTTCAGTTAATTGGTCCAGAACAAGTGACTTGGTCCAGATTTGTCCCAGACCAGAAGATAGCTTGGTTCAGAGTATGAAACTAAGTCCAGCCCAGAAGAAATGATGTCCAGATTGATCCAGACCTGATCCAAATCAAGAGGTAAATGTCCAAAATTAAATATTCTTTGTCCAGAGTTAATATCAGTTCAATCCAGGCCCCGTCCAGAATTGGTTCAGATCAGAGGGAAGATATTCATATCAAGGGTCCAAATTTAAGCATCATGGTCCAGTGTTGGCCAAAATCAGAAGATCAGACCATATGGCCCAATGTTGGCCGAGATCAGAAGATCAGAACGTGTGGTCCAGTGTTGGCCAAGATCAGAGGATCACAGCAGATCAGTTTGCTAGTCCAGCGTGGTCGAAATCAGTTAATCAAATGGTCCAGATTTAATCATGAAGCTATTGGCGGGAAGAAAGATTTGTTCCAGAATTAATTAAAGACAGGATTGGCCCAAGTTATTTTCGAAAGCAAATCTGAAGCTAAAAATATTTTTTTTTATTTAAATGAAACTTGATTGGTCAAGATATTCTTGCAAGAGAATCCAACAAGATACAGCTCGAAATTAAGCTTGGAAGAGACCCTCATCTTCATCTATCCAGAACCATCATGATCAGTGCCATCACATTCAAGGAATTTGACAGATGCACAGATAAAGAAACAACAAAGAGCATATTCGACAGTCTGGTTCTGACCTATGAAGGAAGCCAACAGGTTCAAGAAGCAACGGCTAACATATTGGTCAAACAGTATGAGATGTTCAAGATGGAAGATGATGAAAACATTGATGGAATGTTCTGCAGATTCCAGACTCTGATATATGGACTGAAGGTCTTGAAGAAAAGCTACACAACAGCAGATCATGTCAAGAAGATTCTAAGAAGCTTACCAACCAAGTAGAGACCAATGGTTACTGCAGTTCAGCAAGCCAAAGATCTGAACAACTTAAAACTTGAAAATCTGATCAGCTCACTCAGGTCTCATGACATAGAATTGGAAGCAGATGAACCAAAGAAGAACAAGAATCTGGCCCTGAAGTCAAAACAGAAGAAAGCTGCAAAGGCAGCACCAGAATCAGAGGATAGTGACAATGGCTGTGATGATATGGCTTACTCAACCAAACATATGGTTAAGATTTGGGAAAACAGAAAGAGAATAGGTTCCAAGAAGAAACATAATAGCAAAAGAAAGGAAGAATCTGAAAAGAAGAGCATCGTGTGTTATGGATGCAATGAACATGAACATATCAAGTCAGAATGTCCAAATCTGGAAAAAGGCAAACAACACAAGAAGAGTTCCAGATTCAAAAATAAGGGTCTGATGGCAGCCTGGGATGCATCAGAATCAGAAGAATCGTTTGATGAAGAAGAGGCAGAAACAACAATGATGGCACACATCAGGTCTGCCTCTAGACCTTATAAAGGCACAACTTCAGGAAGGAAAACAGCCAGAAGGAAGAATGATCAAAGCAGTCATTTAGGCAAGTCTGGAAGCACATTAGAGGAAGAAATTCTGGCTCTGATGGCTCATACCAACTCAAGTTCTGGATACAGCTCAGGCTCTGGAACAGAATCAGAAGATGAAGACAGTGAGGTATTTTCTAATCTCACTAGATCTTGATTAATTGAAGCTTTAAAAAGACTTTTTAAATGAAAACAATAAGATGTCTTTAAAACTGAAAACTCTTAGGGAAGATAAGAAAAATCTAACCAAAGAAGTCCAAGTTTTAAAGAATCGAAGTTCTGAGTATGCAACTAAAAACAAGGATTTTAAAACTGAAGTTGCAAGACTCAAATCTGAAAACCAAACTCTCATAAGTAATATTTGTTCCACTCCCAAAACTATTTGTGAATCTTATATGCATGAACAATTTTTTCAAAACTTTACTTCTAATGGAATGGAAAGAAGTAAATATGCATCTATGATTTATGGAAACAGTAACAGTGGAAAGAGAGGTCTTGGTTTTACAGAAATGATTGCTGAAAGTAAAGTTGTTCATTCTGATATTTTATGCATTGTTTGTGCTAAGAAAGGTCACTCTGAACTATCTTGTCCAATGGTAAAATCTGAACAAGATAAGAGAGCTGTTAAGACTAACAAACTGGACCCAATCAGTTCTGTGTACCAAAAGATCAAATTGTCTATGTTGCAGATATTCTGAGCAACCAAAAAGAGACACCAACAATGGTGCCTGGACAATGGATGTTGGCAATGCACAAGCAGAAGAAGGTTTATGTTCCTGCTACAACAAGATAGAGGCAATCTGAGACTGATGGAAGAAGGTCTGGTCAACTCAACCAGAATTAGAATCAAAACTGGAACCAGAATCAAAACTGGAACCAAAATTAGAACAGGAACTAGAACCAGAACTAGTACTGGAACCTGTATCAGAAACACAGGAACTGGAACCAGAACCAACACTAGAACC
Source organism: Cicer cuneatum (assembly GCA_037974295.1). Taxonomy (NCBI): domain Eukaryota; kingdom Viridiplantae; phylum Streptophyta; class Magnoliopsida; order Fabales; family Fabaceae; genus Cicer; species Cicer cuneatum. Next base: position 18,832,036 of record JBBPBO010000003.1, read on the forward strand.
AGAACCAGAATTAACACTAGAACCAGAACCAGAATTAGCACTAGAACCAGAACCAGAATCAATACTGGAACTAGAACCAGAACCAGAACAGGTATCAGTATGAAAGGTTCAGGAATTACCAGATTCATCAGAACTCTAGATTCACCCAAATCACCAGAATCATCAAGGTTATCAGAATCACCAGATTCACCAAAGTTACCAGAACCAAAACATGTTCCAGAATCATCAGAGAAACATGGTTTATCGACCAAAGTAGAATCAAGGAAACAGCTCAAACAGGCCAGAAGCAGAATTGGCTTTGATGGCTCGAACAGAAGCTGAGTCTGAATCCGAGTCTGACTCTGACTCTGATTTTGACAGAGAAAAGGCAAGGTCTGATCAGCAACACAAAGCTTGGTATTTTGACATTGGCTGCTCCAAACACATGACAGGAGACAAATCCATGTTTCTAAATCTGACGATGAAGAATGGAGGCAAAGTTTCCTTTGGAGGAAACCAGAAAGGTCAGATAATTGGTACAGGAACTGTTGGTAACACTTCTTCTTCCCTGTCTATTAAAAATGTTTTGTTAGTTAAGGGGCTGAAACACAATCTGCTGAGCATAAGTCAATTAAGTGATTGCAATTATGATGTTATCTTTAATCAGAAAACTTGCAAAGCTATTAGTCAACTTGATGGGACTGTTTTATTTACTGGAACTAGGAAGGATAATGTTTATAAAATTGATTTGTTTAGTTTTGCTAAGCAACAGGTTAAATGCCTATTATTTGTAAGTGAGTAGAATCAGATTTGGCACAAGAGGCTAGGGCATGCAAACCCTAGACTTATATCTGAGTTAAGCAAACTCCAATTGGTAAGAGGGCTTCCCAAGGTAAGTTCCAAAACTGAGATTCTATGTGAAGCATGTCAAAGAGGTAAACAAACTAAAAGCTCTTTTAAAGCTAAAAAATGTGTTTCTACCTCTCAACCACTTGAACTGCTTCACTTAGATCTGTTTGGTCCTGTTCAAACAGCTTCACTCAGTGGTAAGAAATATGGTTTTGTGATTGTTGATGACTATTCAAGGTTGACTTGGGTAAAAATTTTAAAGAACAAAGATGAATCTCACAAAGTGTTTATTTCTTTTTGTAAGCAAGTAATGAATGAACAGGGTGTCAAGATCATAACCATCAGAAGTGATCATGGAGGTGAATTCGAGAACAAATACTTTGAAGAATTCTGTGATGAGAATGGTATCTCTCACAACTTCTTATCCCCCAGAACACCTTAACAGAATGGAGTGGTGGAAAGAAAGAATAGATCACTGCAGGAGATGGCTAGAACCATGCTGAATGATATGAAGCTTGCCACCTACCTTTGGGCAGAAGCTGTCAACACAACTTGCTACATTCAGAATAGAGTGTACATCAGGTCAATCTTAAATAAAACTCCATATGAACTGTGGAAAGGTAAGAAACCTAACATTTCCTACTTCAAGCAATTTGGCTGTAATTGTTTTATGTTGAACACTAAAGATAATTTAGCTAAGTTTGACTCTAGATCTTGGTTACTCTGAGAGATCGAAAGCTTATAGAGTGTTTAACAAAGAAACTAACACTGTGGAAGAATCAATCCACATTAAGTTTGATGATAAACAGCTTGACTCTGAAAAGTCAAAGCAAGATGAGGAAATTGCAGGTGAACCAGAGGCACAAGAATCAGAAGCTGGACCAGCAGCAGAATTTGAGAAAGATCAAGATGAAGAAGAACATGCTGACTCTAAAGACAAGTTAGAGGGAAAGAATGGATGGAAGTACAAGTCTTCACATCCAGAATCTCTCATTATTGGCAGTGCAGTAGAACCTTTATAGACCAGATCATCAAGTAGAGAAACCAGTCTATTTGGTTTACTCTCAACAATTAAACCAAGCAATGTTGATGATGCCTTGGCAGAGGAAGGTTGGATACTTGCAATGCAAGAAGAGCTGAATGAATTCCAAAGAATGATGTTTGGGATCTGGTATCCAGACCAAACAAAAACATTATTGGAACCAAGTGGGTGTTCAGGAATAAACTCAATGAAAAAGGTGAAGTGGTAAGGAACAAATCCAGACTAGTAGCTCAAGGATACAGTTAACAGGAAGGTATCGATTACACTGAGACATTTGCTCCATTGGCTAGGTTAGAAGCAATTAGAATTCTTTTATCATTTGCTGCTAATCACGATATAACACTGTATCAAAAGGATGTTAAAAGTGCATTCTTAAATGGCTACAGAAGTGAGGAAGTCTATGTCAAACAGCCCCCTGGATTTGAAAATTCTGATTTTCCAGACCATGTTTTTAAACTTAAGAAATCTTTATATGGTTTAAAACAAGCACCAAGGGCATGGTATGACAGACTTAGTAACTTTCTGCTGAAGAATGAATTTGATAGAGGCCAGATTGATAATACTCTATTTAGGAAATCCATTAAAAATGATATTTTAATTATTCAAGTTTATGTTGATGATATCATCTTTGGATCTACTATTGGCACTTTGTGCAAGGAGTTTTTGGACCTAATGCAGGAAGAGTTTCAAATGAGCATGATGGGAGAACTCAAGTTCTTCCTGGGAATTCAAATTCACCAAGGTAAATCAGGTATACTCATTCACCAATCTAAATATACTAAAGAACTTCTTAAAATGTTCAAAATGAGTGAATATAAGCCTATGGCCACCCCCATGCACCCAACCTGCTCACTTGAGGAAGATGAAACCAGCCAAAAGGTAGACCAGAAAACATACAAAGGTATGATTGGATCGCTTCTTTATTTAACTGCTTCTAGACCTGACATCTTGTTTAGTGTTTGTGTATGTGCCTGTTTTCAAGCTGACCCTAGGGAATCCCATTTAATTGTTGTCAAATGAATTCTGAGATACCTTAAAGGAACCACCAACCTTACCCTGTTATACAAGAAAACCCCCACCTACAAACTCAGAGGTTTTTGTGATTCCGACTATGCTGGAGACAAGCTGGAAAGGAAAAGTACAAGTGGCAACTGCACATTCTTAGGTGATAATTTGATCTCTTGGTCAAGAAAAAGACAAAGCACCATTGCTATATCAACAGCCGAAGCTGAGTATATATCAGCAGCAGGATGCAGCTCACAGTTAATTTGGATGAAACACCAACTTGAAGATTAAAACATCTTTGAAACCAATATCCCTTTATTCTGTGATGACACTTCAACCATAAACCTAACCAAGAACCCGATCTTACACTCTAGAGCCAAACACATTGAAATAAAACACCATTTCATTGGGGACCATGTTCAAAAACAGACTTTAAGCATCCAGTTTGTGGACACTGATCATCAATTGGCTGACATCTTCACCAAAGCATTACCTGAAGACAGGTTTGAGTTCATCAAGAAGCATCTCAACATTGTCTCCATATCTGACTAGCTCAAGTAGTCTTCTTAGGAATTTTTAATTTTCTGGTAATTTCAATTTTATGTCTTTTATTTTTTGTACTTTGTCAAGAAAAAAACAAAAATACAAAAATAGTAGGACCTCTTTTTGGCTGATGACAAAAAGGGGGAGAGAGAGAAAGAAGAAATAAGTAGAAAAGGAGAGATATAAAGAAAGGAGGAGCGAAAAAGAAAGAGGTGAAAAGAGAAGGAGTTGAAAAGGAGAAGAAACAGGGAGAGAGAAAAATAAATCAGAAAGAGCTGAATAGAGAAGGAGTTGAAAAGGAGAGGAGAAGAGAAGAAAAGAAAGAGTGATTCAAGAAGGTGTTGAAAAGGAGAAGAAAAAGTCAGCATTAAACTTAGGGGGAGAGATTGGTCTGAGGGGGAGTATCTCAAGTACTTCGTGTCACAAGCTAGCAAAATAAGTTAAGGTTTCTTCGTCATCAAAAAGGGGGAGATTGTCGGAACCAAGTTGGTTCTAAGTACTTAGGATTTTGAGGTTTACAAAAGCACTCAATGTAATCTTATTTTGTACCTTGAATTATTAAATTAAATGCCACTAGAAGATGACGTTATCAGAGGCAGAAGTTGAAGTCACCAGAGGCAGAAGATGAGTATTCAGAAGATAAAATCAGACCAGAGGATACACCTCTAGAAGTCACCAGATAATGCATCCAGAAGGTACTAGAGGATGCATCCTGAAAGCACCAGATGATACTCCAGGATGTCAAAATACCATTAGAGGATATCTTTACTAGCCCAGATAAGAAGGAAGTAGAGTCCAAAAGGAGACCTGGACCAGACGAGAAGAAATGATGTCCAGATTGATCTAGACCTGATCCAAATCAAGAGGTAAATGTCCATAATTAAATATTCTTTGTCCAAAGTTAATTTCAGTTCAATCCAGGCCCAGTCCATAATTGGTCCAGATCAGAGGGAAGATATTCAGATCAAGGGTCCAGATTTAAGCATCATGGTCCAGCATTGGCCGAAATAAGAAGATAAGACCATATGGCCCAGTGTTAGCCGAGATCAGAAGATCAGAACTTGTGGTCCAGTGTTGGCTGAGATCAGAGGATCACAGCAGATCAGTTTGCTAGTCCAGCGTGGTCGAAATCAGTTAATCAAATGGTCCAGATTTAATCATGAAGCTATTGGCGGGAAGAAAGATTTGTTCCAGAATTAATTAAAGACAAGATTGGCCCAAGTTATTTTCGAAAGCAAATCTGAATCTAAAAAGATATGTTTTTTATTTAAATGAAACCCAATTGGTCAAGATATTTTTGCTAGAGAATCCAGCAAGATACAGCTCGAAATTAAGCTTCGAAGAGACCATAATCTGCAGCTATAAAACGAGGCTCAAGGCAGAATACTTAGCATCGAAAAATACAAAAGAGTCATACACTTCCAAAAGCAAACACTAGAGTTTTTAGTGAGGTTAGCAGATTACTTAGCAATTAGATTTAAGGCGTTGTAATTCCTTCTACAATCTGGGGTTGTCAGATTGGTAGGAGAAGACTTGACTTGAGAAGTCAAGGTGTTGTATTCCTCAAAAGTCTAGGATTGTTAGACTGTTTAAGAAGAGTGACTTGGAGGGTCAGTGGTATTGTTGTAATTCAAGGTTTTGAATTAGTGAAATCCTTCAAAGTGAAGGGACAGGACTTAGCCTCGTTAACGGTGAACCAGTATAAAATTCTGTGTTTTTATATTTACTTTACATCCGTTGCTAACTCTGTTTTATTCATACATCGGATTTTGTTATAAAACTGCAAAAACAGAAAAAGTATTCAAGTTAGTCAAACACAATTCAACCCCCCTTCTTGTGTTTGCACCTTCAGTATTGCCATTGATTGAGTTCACCGACAACAATAGTTTTCATGCAAGTATTGGAATGGCACCATATGAGGCTTTGTATGGACGCAAATGTCAGACGCCGTTATGCTGGTATAATAACGGAGAAAGTATGATTGTAGGACCTGAGATGGTGCAACAGACTATAGAGAAGGTCAAAAGGATCAAAGAGAAAATGAAGATTTCACAGGATCGTCAGAAGAGTTATGCGGACAAGCGTCGCAGACCCTTGGAATTTGAGTAGGGTGATCATGTGTTTCTAAGGGTCACACCTACGACTGGAGTCGGCAGAGCTATAAAATCAAGAAAATTGACTCCGAAATTTATTGGACCATACCAAATTACTGCACGAATTGGACCAGTGGCTTATTGGATTGTTTTACCTCCAATATTGTCTAATATCCACGACGTATTTCACGTGTCACAGTTGAGGAAATATATTTCGGATCCGTCACATGTGATCGAACTAGACACAATTCAACTAAAGGATAACCTGTCGTTTGAAGTGCTACCTACAAGGATTAAGGATAGGAAGATTAAACAACTAAGGAACAAGGAAGTTCCACTAGTCAAAATGAGTTGAAATCCAACTACTGGAGATGCGACTTGGGAACTGGAGAGTAAAATGAGGGAACAACATCCGAAATTGTTTATCGACACGTAGTTTCGAGGAGTTATGTAAGACCCTTAAATTTAAATTAATTTATGGCTTAAATATCAAATATATTTTGGGATATTTGTAAAATGTTTAATATATGTATATTTTTTTTTTGAGATTGAGTAAAATTATTGAACGAAGGATTATTTAATTTAATTACGAGTAATTAAATACCGGCAGTTGGTCAAGATTTTATCTGTCAATAGAATTGCGACAGGAGTAGTTAGTTACTTGAGGGACAAGTAATGTTATAATATTATATATGTGCATAGTAAGTGAGGCTTATGCCTATATATATGTATGTTTGTGAGAAGGCAAGAAAAATCAGTAACAGAAGCAGAAAACAGTTTTTCTCTGCCCGCGCCAGTTTCCTTCTTTTCTTCTTCTTCTTCTCATTCTGTTGTGTTGGTGAAAGAAAAAGGAACACTCAAAACTCAAATTACTTGGAAATCCAAGCCTCGAATCAGAGAGTGTCAAGAAGGAAAGCTATCCCTCTCATATTTACGGTGCTAAAGAACCAACTTTGGAAGCGACAACGCGAGCAGGAGTTTCGCCAGTTTTAGTCGCGGTAACGTAAACGAGCAAGTAAACGTAATGATGGTAAGGGACTCCTTCCAACATTTTAGATTGTATGTAGGGACTCTAAATGCATGTTTGATGGATGATTATTATGTGTTATGTTCGTCAAAAAGTGAAGTGATGTTTTGACAATGAAACTGCCTTGCATGTTGTTGTGGATGATCATTGCATGCTTGTTGGAGATTAAAATGCATGTTGTAGAGATGATGCATGTTAGGTGCAGTTGTTGTTTCTGTTATTGATGGTGTTGTCCTTGCTGTTGTTGTTGTCTTGGTTGTTATATTGATGATGCTTTTGTTGTGGTGTTGATGAGCAAGAAATCATTTTTTAGACACGTGGAACACATCATGCAGCTTGGCCAAACTCGGAGGCAAGGCAATTTGATAAGCTACTAGACCCACACGTCGGAGGATCTGGTATGGGCCAATGAATTTAGGAGTTAACTTCTTAGACTTCAGTGCCCTACCAACTCCAGTAGTAGGTGTCACTCTAAAAAATACATGTTCACCCTCTTGAAACTCTAGCAGTTTCCTCCGTTGGTCGACATAACTCTTTTGTCTGATTTGTGCTGCCTTCATCCTTTCTTGGATCAGCGGACCTTATTTGTGGTCTGTTGTACCAATTCTTTCCCCACAATTAAGTTCTCACCACCCTAATACCAACACAAGGGGGTTTGGCACTTACGCCCATACAGAGCCTCGTATGGTGCCATCCCAATGCTTGCATGATAGCTGTTGTTGTAGGTGAACTCAATGAGAGGCAATATATTATCCCAACTTCCTCGCTCATCCAACACACACGCTCTCAGTAAATCCTCCAAGGTCTGCATAGTTCTTTCAATTTGTCCGTCGGTTTGCGGGTGATAGGCCGAACTCAATCTCAACTTAGTACCCAACACCTCATGTAATGCTCCCCACAAACGAGAAATGAACTTCAGATCTCTATCTGACACAATGCTAGAGGGTACCCTATGTAGTCTGACAATCTCTACAATGTATATCTATGTAAGCTTAATCACATCATAAGTAGTCCTCACAGGAATGAAATGGGCAGATTTGGTCAACCTGTCGACAATCACCCAAATGGAGTCAAACTTCTGTTGAGTCTTAGGCAATGCTACCACAAAATCCATGGATATATTATCCCATATTGGTATGTCTAGTGGCCTTAATAGTCCCCCTGGCTTTTGATGTTCTACCTTAGCTTTCTGACAAGTCAAACACGAAGCCACATATTCTGCTACTTCTTTCTTCATTCCCGACCACCAAAACTTCTGCTTAAGGTCTTTATACATTTTGGTGGTACCAAGGTGAATACTTAGCTTACTTTTGTGGGCCTCATCCAAGATAGTCCTCCTTAATTCAGTATTGTTGGGTATACAAACACGTCCATTACACCTCAAAATATCATCTAGACCCACCTTGAATTCAGGTGCCCTGCCAACCTCGATCAACTTCCTTTTCTCTTGAGTCAACACGTCTGTAACTTGGAGAACTTTAATCTCATTCATTAGTTCACTATCTATGATGATCATTCCACAGTGCACTTTCCCCAATGGAGAATCCAAATTAAGATTCAAGTCACATAACTTCTCTAACAACTCCAACCCCTTCATTGTTACAAACGACAGATGGACGCGCTTCCTGCTTAGGGCATCAACCACCACGTTCGCTTTCCCTGGATGGTAATGCAATGTGAACTCATAATCTTTAATAAACTCCATCTATCTCCTCTGCCTAATGTTAAGCTCCTTTTGATCAAACAAGTATTTCAAACTCTTATGGTCACTAAATACATCAAAACTACACCCATACAGATAATGTCTCCAAATTTTCAATGCAAAGACAATTGCAGCTAACTCCATGTCAGGAGTGGGATTATTCTTTTCATGCACCTTCAATTACCTTAAAGCATAGGCAACTACTTGTTTGTTTTGCATCAGTACACAACCCAATCCTTGGTATGAGGCATCACAATAAACTTCATAAGGCTCTTCTGGTTGTGGCAACACTAACACTGGAGATGTAGTCAGTTTCTCTTTCATCAGTTGGAAACTTTTCTCACACTCCTCAGTCCAAGCATAAATTTGGTTCTTCTTCGTAAGGTGTGTCAATGGTGCAGCAATCTTGGAAAATTCCTCAATAAATCTCCTATAGTACCCAGCCAAGCCTAGAAAACTCCTAATTTCTGTGACTGCCTGCGGTTGTTTCCATGCCATAACGGCTTCTACCTTGGATGGGTCGACAGTGATCCCTTCCTTAGAAATTAGATGTCCCAAGAACTTTACTTCTTCCAACCAAAATTCACATTTTCCTAGATTGGCATATAGTTGTTGCTCCTTCATACTTGCAGAACTTGACGCAAATGTTCCTCCCGACTCTTGGAATAGATCAAGATGTCATCAATAAAGATCACCACAAACTTGTCTAAGAACGGCCGAAAGATACGGTTCATATAATCCATGAAGATAGCTGGCGCATTGGTCACTCCAAAAGGCATCACCAAGTACTCATAGTGCTCATATCGCGTTCTAAAGGCTGTCTTGGATATATCATCTTCTTTCACTCGAATCTGGTGGTATCCCGACTTTAGATCAATCTTACAAAACACCTGTACACCTCTGAGTTGGTCCATTAAATCATCAATGCGAGGTAAAGGGTATCTGTTTTTTATTGTGACTTTGTTGAGCTGTCGATAATCAACACACAATCTCCATTTTCCATCCTTCTTCTTGACCAATAACACGGGGGCTCCCCATGGTGACACACTAGGCCGAATGAATTTCTTAGACAAAAGGCTTCCAATTGGTTCTTTAGTTCTGATAGCTCTAAGGGGGCCATTCTGTAAGGAGCGATAGAGATGGGTCCAGTACCTTAAATAACATCGATAGAAAATTTGACATCACGGACTGAGGGTAGTCTTGGTACGTCTGGTGGGAAAACCTCAAAGAAATCCTTCACTACCGGGATCTCATCGACAACAACCTCTGGACTCATGCTGATTGAGTTGAGAAACACATATTTCTGGACTCCTCCCTTCAGAGAAAACTTCAATTTGTTGGCTGAAAGGAACTTCGAAATATCGGGATCTGGAAATATCACGTTCCGTCGGGCACAATCTAACATGATGTAGTTGCTAGACAACCAATCCATTCCCAAAATTACTCCAAGATGTTTCAGAGGAATACAAATTAAGTCGATCTTAAAATTCATTTTAAACACAGTCAGCGAGCATTGCAAACACGCCAAATTACATTTTACAGGTTCAGCAGAGGGAAGGATAACCATTAAATCGAATGGTAAGGTAGTGACATCTAGTTGGAGCGATTCCACCCAATCTAATGAAATGAACAAGTGTGTTGCCCCAGAATCATATATCACAGAAAGTATTTTCCAGCAATAAAACACTCACCTTGGATAAGATTTAAGGAAAATGGTGCTTCTTCTCCTCTAATGTGATAAACACGTCCTCGAGCAGTAGGGCGTGCCACATCCTTGTTATTGACAGTATCCTTCTCCCGACAATCTTTTGCCATATGGCCTGGTTTCTGACAAGCATAACATATCCTAGTTCTTCTTGGACACTCACTCAGCCTATGTCCCTCCTGTCCATAGTGATAGCATCGAACAATATGCGCCTAGTTTTTTGTTGGATTCTGATGCCTCTGATCTCCCTTGTTTTTGGGTCTCGGTCGATCTCCAGTAGTCCCCTGTGGGCGGGCATACGGCTTTTTCTGTTGGAACTGACTGCCTTTGTTTTGTTGGTCACCATTTCCTTGTTTGAAAGTAATATTTAGAGATAGAACCCCATAATTAAATGGTAAGGTTGTGTTTGATTTCCTACCTGAGGTCTCATTGGTCCCCTAATAACACCTCTGTTCAGGCGGCCCAGTTTCATGATCTCCACCTTTTTGCACTTCTCCACCAGCACCTAATACTGACGTATCTCTAGAGGTCCTACAGACTCCTAGAAGATTAAACAGCTAAGGAACAAGGAAGTTCCACTTGTCAAAGTGATTTGAAATCCAACTACTGGAGATGCGACTTGGGAACTGGAGAGTAAAATGAGGGAACAACATCCGAAATTGTTTATCGACACGTAGTTTCGAGGACGAAACTAATTTAAAGGGGGTAGTTATGTAAGACCCTTAAATTTAAATTAATTTATGGCTTAAATATGAAATATATTTTGGGATATTTGTAAAATGTTTAATATATATATATTTTTTTTTGAGATTGAGTAAAATTATTGAATGAAGGATTATTTAATTTAATTATGAGTAATTAAATACCGGCAGTTGGTCAAGATTTTATCTGCCAACATAATTGCGACGGGAGTAGTTAGTTAATTAAGGGACAAGTAATTTTATAATATTATATTTGTGCATAGTAAGTGAGGATTATGCCTATATATATGTATGTTTGTGAGAAGGCAAGAAAAATCAATAACAGAAGCAGAAAACAGTTTTTCTCTGCCCGCGCCAGTTTCCTTCTTTTCTTCTTCTTCTCATTCAGTTGTGTTGGTGAAAGAAAAAGGAATACTCAAAACTCAAATTACTTGGAAATACAAGCCTCGAATCAGAGAGTGTCAAGAAAGTTATTCCTCTCATCTTTATGGTGCTAAAGAAGCAACTTTGGAAGCGACGACGCGAGCGGGAGTTTCTCCGGTTTTTGTCACGGTAACGTAAACGAGCAAGTAAACGTAATGAAGGTAAGGGACTCCTTCCAACTTTTTAGATTGCATGTAGGGACTCTAAATGCATGTTTGATGGATGATTATTATGTGTTATGTTCGTTAAAAAAGTGAAGTGATGTTTTGACAATGAAACTGCCTTGCATGTTGTTGTGGATGATCATTGCATGCTTGTTGGAGATTAAAATGCATGTTGTAGAGATGGTGCATGTTAGGTGCAGTTGTTGGTGCTGTTCTTGATTGTGTTGTACTTGCTGTTGTTGTTGCTGACTTGGTTGTTATATTGATGATGCTTTTGTTGTGGTGTTGATGAGCAAGAAATCATTTATGTGGGATTAATGATACTCTGAGTTTTGTGGTTAAAGAAGTAGTGTTTGTGTTGGTTTTCAAATAAATGAGTTTTGAAACTGAAGTGAAATTCTGGAAAATCCCACTGTTTTCGAAGATGTATTCGGATGCGGCACTTGAGTATTCGAGTACACTCCTATAAAATTTCAGTTTTATTCAAATTTTGAACCTCGTATTCGAATACGACACTCCGTATTCGAATACAAATACGTACTTTTTGCTACTGACTTTACATCTGTATTCGGCTACGACAACCTCGTATTCGAATACAGCATTGCTGATTTCGCCGCTGTTTTAGCATCTGTATTCGACTACAAGGAAGCTGCATTCGAATACAGACTGTTTTTTTTAAATTCTATTTTTAAACATTGGTTTATGCACTTAATTATTTGGAAAATATTTGTAAGGCATATGAGAAACTATATGAGGTTCTTGAGATTGTTTGAGGTGGTGATGAAGTGTCCGGGTTACATATTTGCATTTGCATATTGTTTGCAGTGAAGAGAAACATAGCATATCCATGCATTGCATAGTCAGTTGGTGACCGCGATGGGCCACAGAGATGATGCGGTGACCGTGATGGGCCGCAGAGTTAAGTAGTGACCGAGATGGGCTACAGAATGGCCGCGTGTTCGTGTTGGTTCATTCTATCCATGCAAGGATTTAACTTCTGTGTGTTGGGCCTGTGAGAGGCTAACACACATAAGTTGTGCTGGTCCGTGAGAGACTGCACTTGTGCTTGTCTATGAGAGACTGCACTTTGGTAATGTTGGGCTTGTGATAGGCTAACAAACGTAAATCGTGTTGGTCCATGAGAGACTGCACTTTGGTAATGTTGGGCCTGTGAGAGGCTAACAAACGTAAATCGTGTTGGTCCATGAGAGACTGCACTTGTGCTGGTCTGTGAGAGACTGCACTTTGGTAATGTTGGGCCTGTGAGAGGCTAACATACGTAAATCGTGCTAGTCTGTGAGAGACTGCACTAGTGTTGGTCTGTGAGAGACTGCACTTTGGTAATGTAGGGCCTGTGAGAGGGTAACATACGTAAATCGTGCTAGTCCATGAGAGACTATGTAATGCCCCAGATTTTTTTATCCAAAACATTACTTAAAAAAAATACTTTTAGAAAAATTTACGATAGTTATTTTTGGTAAGAATATCTAACATTTATACTTTTAAATAATTAGTAACAATCACGTTTATTTAATATTATAAAAATGTTTATTCTAAAAAACTAAAACAAAAAAAAGCTTATTAAAGTTTGGTGACAAGAATTTAAAATAGACATAGAAAATATTGTGGAAATCCTATTACAAAATTGTCTTGAAAACCTTATTTTTACCCCACGTTCGCCGCACGTTAATATTTATAAACTACTCTTGAATCTCCTCGAACTCATTAGTACCTAAAATGTTGTTGTAAGGGTTAGTTTTTTTCCATCGTCCCCATCAAACCCAAGCTAAACATATAGAGAACAACACAAAACATATAAAAGTAAAAACTTCCAATTTAAAAGAAAAAATGCGTAAATGGAAAATCGTATATAACAAAATATATGTATAATGCATGCTCCAAAAACTATATGATCCGGATATAAACTTGCCACTAAGGCAAATTCCACACAGAAAAATCGCCCATACCAATGGGGAAAATAAACTTGCCACTAAGGCAACTCCCACAAAGATGCATATGCCATGACATGACCATATATTATCAAAACTATACTCGCACACAGTCTACTAAGAATCATGTCATTCAACCAAAAAAATCACATTTTTAAAACCATCATCGTATTCACACATCACAATCATGAGAATCATATATTCATAGACAAATAATCATTAAATAATAATTTTCACCACGTACCCATAAAAATCGGAACTTGACTTCATTTACACCATAAAGATTAAAACTTTATATATGTAACAAGAAACTTCAAACTCCAACTCATAAACATTATCGAATCAAAATCTTATCATATATATATATATATAACATAAAAAAAATCATATTTTGCTTCATACCCATCATAAATATTAAAACTTTATCACGTAAAATATAAAAATTCATATTTTACTTCTTAAAAAGGCATACATTACATATCAAACTCAACGTAAGAGATTTCGGATTTCATTATTTTATTTTATTAGTCTACATTTATTTCTTTCAAAAGTAAGCAATTACAATTATTAATTTCATGTATCCAACTAACAGTCTAACTATAATTTTTGCGGGGAAAAACCCTTACCTTGGCTGCTTTTCTTCCTAGTACGAAGCTCTAAGCCCCCACGAAGTTGTTCACACGAAATGTTTGATGCACGAAGGAGAGGAGGTGTGAAGGAGTTGACGGATAGGGTTTCGGTATTCTTTTCTACTTATTGTTACTTAGTATGGAAATATTGTGGACTTTAGGGAAAATTCAAAGTGGAGATTATTGGGTAGATAGTGTTGGGTCCAAATAAAGAATAGAAGATAGTGTTGGGTAGACAGTGTTGGGAGAAAATATTATTTTATTTTTTTTTCTTAACCTTGATCATACAAAAACTAAGCCACCAACTCCAAGCCCAAATTTCTATTATGGGTTGGGTCACACCTAGCCGCAAACCCTTAGCTCAAATTCTTCTTGTACTAAAAAAAAAAACACACACACACACACACATATATATATATATAATTATATAAAACTTCTCCATTGATTAAATAATTCTTACTAATAATTTTATCAACTACAATAAGTCGAACAAGGCAAATAATTATCACACCTAAATTAATAATGAAATATATACATTTATAAGTCTTAACTATTTTAAATAATAAATTTAGAGGATGTTACAATACTCACCCCCTTAAAAACAGTTTCGTCCTCGAAACTAGTCTAACATGAAAAGGTTATGGAAGAGCTCTATCATTTTTTCCTCTAATTCCCAAGTTGCATCTCCAGTTGTTTGGTCCCAAATTACCTTGACCAATGTGATCTCCTTACCTCGTAGGTGCTTAGTAGTCCTGTCTCCAATGCTCAATGGTGGAACTGCAAAAGAAAGGTTCTTCTTCAACTGGATATCATCTAGCACGATAATATGGGAAGGATTGAAATTTAAAGATCTACATTTTTTATGAAGACAAAAAGATCCTTGATCAAAAAGAAAAAGGATTTGAAGTACTTATCTTTCAAATTTATATTTAGGTAAAAGCATCTGATATTAAATCAAAATTCAGTTTAAGTACAATATTATGAGAACCTTCTGATAGCATATGCATTAAAATATTTTATGAAAATATTTAATAACATAAACTTATTTGAAAATAAAGTTTTTACAAAACTAGATATCTGTATTCGAATACAAGGTATTGTAGTCGAATACATACTATAAATTAGAAGCTAAAACTGAAGATCTGTATTCGAATACGAAGTGTCGTAGTCGAATACAGATTGCAAGTCAGTAGCTAATTTTAAACATTTGTATTCGACTACAGCTTTGTGTAATCAAATACAACTCAAGTCAGTGGCAAAAATCTCGAACTTGTATTCGACTACAGGTAATTGTATTCGACTACAACATTCAAATTTCAAATACAAACAGAACGTTATAGAAGTGTATTCGAATACACTGAGACTGTATTCGAATACAACTTCGAAACAATGCAACTTTTTAGTTTTGAAACATTGCACAAGTTCATCAAAACGTTTGGGAATCATTGCCATTGATCTGAAGTATTATCTTGGAATATAAATACTTCAAAACTTCAGTTTTAAACTAATCAATCCTACCACGAACTTTGAACAACCTTCTGAAATATTTTGTGATCTTTTCAAAGTTATATTTTCATACTTCAAGTACATGCTCTACATTTTCATATCATTGAGAAAGGTTCTCTATTGTACTTGAAAGTATTTTGGATTGGTATCCTTGCACAAACTGTTATATCCTGTTGTTCTTAATTAAGAACATTGTTGTAAAAATCATTAAGGTTATTGTTTGAAGAAAGTGGTGTATTTTCTTCAAGTGTTGTAAACTAAGATAGTGCTGTG
Source organism: Cicer cuneatum (assembly GCA_037974295.1). Lineage (NCBI taxonomy): Eukaryota > Viridiplantae > Streptophyta > Magnoliopsida > Fabales > Fabaceae > Cicer > Cicer cuneatum. The sequence continues at coordinate 18,847,626 of JBBPBO010000003.1, forward strand.
CTATCTTAGGCAGAGTGTTAGAATTTGTAATTGAAGTCTTAGGGTTAGACTTGTACTTATTCTAACAGATATTGGAAAATCTCTTGTGAGGTGCAAGAGGACTGGATGTACCCTTGGTTGTAAGGGGAACCAGGATAAATCTCTGTGTGTTTTTACCTTCTGTCATTTACAGTTTTCATTTACTAACACAGCAAGATTAAACAAAGTTCAAACAGTCACTTAAACAATCTCCAAAACTCTAAAAACAGAAAAATTGTCCAACACCTAATTCACCCCCCCTCTTAGGTGCAACTTTGTTCTTACAATTGGTATCAGAGCAGGTTTTTGGTAATTTGCTCCTAGATTAATGGCTTCCGCACAACCTGTTTTTAGAGATGGTGGTAGCAGTAACAAACCACCCTGCTTTGTCGGTGAACATTATGATTTCTGGAAAATACATATGCAAGCATACCTTGAGGCTCAAGGAGATGACATATGGGAGGCAGTAGAAAACCGTCCATATGTTCCAACAAAAGTTATCAACAATAAAGAGGAAATAAAAATAAAAGCCTCATGGACTGACGATGATAAGAGAAATGTACTGTTTGACAAGAAAGCAAAAAATATGTTACAATCAGCATTGGGTATGGATGAATTCTTTCGTATATCCCACTACAAAACAACAAAAGAGATATGGGATACTCTTGAAGTAACCCATGAAGGAACAATTGAGGTAAAACGTTCAAAACTGAACACTTTATCTCAAGAATACGAAATGTTTAGAATGCAACCAGGAGAAGCAATCCTGGACATGCAGAAACCTTTTTCCCACTTAACAAACCACTTAACAGCACTTGGCAAGAACTTTACTAATGATGAATTGAACTTAAAGGTTCTAAGATCATTAACCAGAGCATGGCAGCCAAAAGTGACAGCAATTTCTGAAAAGAAAAGTTTGTCAAAAATGTCACTCTCAGCACTCTTTGGAAAGTTACAAGAACACGAAATAGAATTAGAAAGGCTGGAAAAGAATGAGAATTTAGAGAAGAAAACAAAGAATATAGCTTTGAAAATAGAATCAAAAGAAATGATAAATGAAGAAGATTCAGATGAAGATGAAAACATCACTTCCCTAGTTAAAAAGTTCGGTAAGTTTCTTCAAAATAATAAAACAGTTAAGAAGAAGAAAACCTTCAGGAAGAAAGATGTCTTCACTACAAATCAGAATGTCACTTGCTTTGAATGTGGGAAAGAAGGACATATGAAAGCAGAATGTCCTAACCTTATCAAGAAAAATGCTAACAGAAGGAAGGAGCTCAAAAAGGCATACATAGCGTGGGAAGATTATGAAGTAAGTTCTACATCAAATTCAGATAATGACGAATGCGCTAATGTTGCTTTGATGGCATCTCATCATTCTGATAATGAAGAAGAGGTTAGTAGTAATACTATTTGTTATGATAATGATGATTCTTGTGTTGAAGATAATGATGCACAACAAGCCATTAAAGAACTACTTAATGAATGTAAAAATCTGTACAGATTAGTGTCAAATCAAAAGAAACAGATTTTATCCCTAAATGAAAAGATTGACACTATGGAACAAAATTCTGAAAAACAAAAACAGATTTCTACATGCATTAAATGTGATTCACTTTCTTTTAAAATTGTCCAAATGAATAGAGTTATAGAAAGGCACGAAAAGGGACAATTCGGATTGGAAAATATACTTAGCATGCAAAGATATTCAAATGACAAAAGTGGACTTGGTTACTCAAAATTTGATAAACCAAGTATTGGTAAAACTACCTTTGTAAAAGCAAGTAACCAATCTAAAGATGAGAAAGAAATGGCTGTTCAAAAGAATCATTTTTGTTCTAAGAAAAGTATTATTCAAAAGAAACCGTGCTTTCCTGAAAATAGTCCAAAATGTTTTTATTGTGGTCTTAATGGTCACACACCTAATGCTTGTTACTTTAGGAACATTGGGGTTCCACAAGGGCATTATGTGTGGGTCAAGAAAGGTACTAACATTCAAGGACCCAAAGCACTCTGGGTACCAAATAAAACCATAAACTTGTTTTGTAGGAATACACACAAAGAACCTCAAAAATGTGGTACTCAGATAACGGATATGTTTACAAAGCCATTACCTAGAGATTCATTCTACAATATCCAGAAGGAACTAAGCATTCTAAATAAGAATAATCTCAAAAAGGTTTGAAAGCTTTGTAAGTCATAGCAGTTTTAATTTTGAATTTTTTGTCTTCTTTTACTTGATATTTGATTCTTTGACATCTATGTATGTTTTGCTACATGTTTAAAGTATTTTTTGGTCTGTTTATTGTTAAAAATTTCACTTTGAAACAAAATTTTTACTGTCGTATTCGAATACAGACAGGTTGTAGTTGAATACACGTTCCCAGAAAAATCTGTATTCGAATACGCCAAGTCTGTAGTCGACTACAGTTTCAAAATTTTTTCTATATGAAAGGGATTGTTAACAGTTTTAGGTTACAAATACAAAAATTGGTAGCCGATTACAATCAAAGTCTCTGATTTCTTCCCTTCAAAATCTTCATCCAAACCTATCCCTAAACCTTCATACAATCATATCTAAACCTTCCCCTCATCATCCATTGCGTACGAGATTACTGTGAAATCAAAATCAAAACCCTAAATTTCCCAAAACACCGTAAACTTCATCTTCTCAAAAATGGATGCACGCAAAAGAGAACCAAGAACCAAGGTTGCTTCTGTGGGTCCTTGAAAGAAACGAAGAAACAACAACATGGCTGACCTATCCAGATTACTTCATTCCCCATAAGAACTGGACAGATTCAGAACCCACTTCTCTGACAAAAAAGCTGGTAACCCCCAAAATTGGTAAGCTTGATTCCTTCTCTAAGTTTAAATTTCCTGAGTTGCTGAAGGCTCAAAAATTGGAAGAATTTATTGGATACAATGGTCCCATTTATCCTGACCTAGTTAGGGTTTTCTTCTGTAACCTAGAAAAGGATGGGAATAGATTAGTGTCTAAAGTTAAAGGAAAGGTTATCAATTTAGACACTAAACTTATTGGGGAAATTCTGCACATACCTAGTGAAGGTCAAAAGATGTGTCCAGGACATCTATGTGAATGGGTAAACACTACTAAGTATGATGCCTATATTTCGTTGTGCCGTTTTGACAAAGACACTATGGAAAGAAAACGCACACTGTCTGGATCGAAGTATGCTAGACAAAGATATGGTGTTGGTAATCTGACTGTTGACAACAGATTACAACATTATTTCTTAAGTTACATTTTGATACCAAAAGCAGGGAACTACTCACAGATCTCTGAATTTGAACTTCAAGTTATGATTTTTATGATAGAAGGTGCTGATTTAAATTGGGCATACTTTGTTCGTTCAGTCCTATATGCTTCAAAAGATTCTATAGCTTTACCCTATGCCAGAGAAGTCACAAGAATTCTGGATCATTTTAAGGTTGATTTCTTAGGTGAGGTACAGTACCAGACCACCAAAGACAATCTGCTGGACTTAAGTGTTTTGCCTAGTATGAAAATAGTTTGGAGTGAATCACTTCAAATTTATGTTCATAAGGGTGATCTTGGACAAAGTTCATCAACTGCCCAAGATGAGAATGCAGAAGAATCAGAACCAACAACAGGCCCAACAGATGCACCAGAAGCAGCACCAGAAAATGCACCAGAAGCAGCAACAGCAGTAGCACCAGAACCAGATAATATAACTGAAGACATCATCACAAACAGAATGATCATGGACAAACTTAACTTCCTTCAATCTTTTGTCACAGATCAATTCCAACATTTGAATGAGTCTTTCAGTACTCAAACTCAGAACATGACTGCTGCCTTCAACCACAAGTTCCAAGGTCTTGAAAACACCATCAATACACAAACTTTCATTTTTTCATCAAGAACTTAGTGACCTGACTGATAAAGTTGACCATTTACATATTCCACCACAATCAGATGATTAAATTTGGCTATTTGCAGTTTTTTTGTTAATTTGTTTCTACTACTGTTTGACTTTCCCTGTTTTTTAAATACTCTTAAGTTTATTTTAATTGTAATTTTGAACATCGTTAATTAAGTTGTTTTCTTCCAGATATCATGTGTTGCCTCTATTTATTTGATACATTTGTACATATCTTGTTTGCTATGTGATATCCTCTTCCTTTTTGATAATGTCTAAAGGGGGAGAAAAAGTGTATATATATTGTTGTTGTTAATTATGTTGAACAGATCCTCCAACATTTAAGAAAGAGAAAAATATTTATCAAGGGGGAGTAAAAATACATCTAGGGGGAGAACTCAAGACGTTTGAAATCCAAGCAACAAGATTTTTGTCATCATCAAAAAGGGGGAAAATGAAATTTAAAGATCTACATTTTTTATGAAGACAAAAAGATCCTTGATCAAAAAGAAAAAGGATTTTAAGCAACTTATCTTTCAAATTTATATTTAGGTAAAAGCATTTGATATTAAATCATAATTCAGTTTAAGTAAAATATTATGAGAACCTTCTGATAGCATATGCATTAAATTATTTTATGAAAATATTTAATAACATAAACTTGTTTGAAAATAAAGTTTTTACAAAACTGGAAATCTGTATTCGAATACAAGGTATTGTAGTCGAATATAGGATATACAAGTCAATGTAATGAAGTGTCGTAGTCGAATACAGATTGCAAGTCAGTAGCTAATTTTAAACATTTGTATTCGACTACAGCTTTGTGTAATCAAATACATCTCAAGTAAGTGGCAAAAATCCCGAACTTGTATTCGACTACAGGCTATTGTATTCGAATACAACATTCAAATTTCAAACACAAACAGAACATTATAGAAGTGTATTCGAATACACTGAGACTGTATTCGAATACAACTTCGAAACAATGCAACTGTTCAGTTTTGAAACATTTCACAATTTCATCAAAACGTTTGGGAATCATTGCCAATGATCTGAAGTATTATCTTGGAATATAAATACTTCAAAACTTCAGTTTTAAACTAATCAATCCTACCACGAACTTTGAACAACCTTCTGAAATATTTTGTGATCTTTTCAAAGTTATATTTTCATACTTCAAGTACATGCTCTACATTTTCATATCATTGAGAAAGGTTCTCTATTGTGGTTGAAAGTATTTTGGATTGGTATCCTTGCACAAACTATTATATTCTGTTGTTCTTAATTAAGAACATTGTTGTAAAAATCATTAAGGTTATTGTTTGAAGAAAGTGGTGTATTTTCTTGAAGTGTTGTAAACTAAGATAGTGGTGTGCTATCTTAGGCAGAGTGTTAAATTTGTAATTGAAGTCTTAGGGTTAGACTTGTACTTATTTTAACAGATATTGGAAAATCTCTTGTGGGGTGCAAGAGGACTGGATGTACCCTTGGTTGTAAGGGGAACCAGGATAAATCTTTGTGTGTTTTTACCTTCTGTCATTTACAGTTTTCATTTACTAACACAGCAAGATTAAACAAACTTCAAACAGTCACTTAAACAATCTCCAAAAAAATTGTCCAACACCTAATTCACCCCCCCTCTTAGGTGCAACTCTGTTCTTACAAGGATCAGCCATGTACTTCCTCAACTGTGACACGTGGAACACATCATGCAGCTTGGCCAAACTCGGAGGCAAGGCAATTTGATAAGCTATTAGACCCACACGTCGGAGGATCTGGTATGGGCCAATGAATTTAGGAGTTAACTTCTTAGACTTTAGTGCCCTACCAACTCCAGTAGTAGGTGTCACTCTCAAAAATACATGTTCACCCTCTTGAAAGTCCAGCGGTTTCCTCCGTCGGTCGGCATAACTCTTTTGTCTGTTTTGTGTTGCCTTCATCCTTTCTGGGATCATACGGACCTTAACTATGGTCTGTTGTACCAATTTTTGCCCCACAATTAAGTTCTCATATGCTTCAGAATCTAAGGTATTAGTTAGTTAGTGTTTTTATGTTCTTCATGCATATTTTGACTACTTGACTATGAACAAGGTTTTCTTCACCTTATGCAGGAATTCGATTTGAATATCGTGGCAGAAATTCATAAACTAAAAAACGAAGTGAGAAACATGCTTGCCACTAATGTTGACAAGCCCTTGACAAAAGTCATGTTGATCGATTCAATATGTCGTTTGGGTGTGAGCTATCATTTTGAACATGAGATCAATGAAGTGTTGCAACATATTCACAAAAATTATGTTGAAAATGGTGAAATAATTCTCGAAGATAACATTCACTCTCTTGCTGTGCTATTTAGGGTGTTAAGGCAACAAGGACTTTACATTTCACCTGGTATATATGTCTCCACCTTTTAACATTTATCGCTTTTTAACAAGGACTATGAACATTTCATTACATTGAAATCATACTATACATTATCTCGTTCTTTCTTTCTTGTTTTAACATTTTTATTGTTACCGATTCTAATGCACATTCAATATCGTGGTTGTTTAATAAACATTACAGATGTGTTCAAAAAATTCAAAGACGAGCAAGGAAACTTTAGCAAAAGGCTCATCACTAATGTGGAGGGGATGCTAAGTTTATTCGAAGCCTCACATATAATGATTCATGGAGAGGAAATTTTGGAAGAGGCCTGGGCTTTCACTTCTACTCACCTTGAGTCAATTTCCACCCAATTGAGCCCTTATCTTGCAGCACAAGTCAAACACAGCTTAACGCAGTCTCTCTGCAAAAATTTGCCTAGGCTAGAGGCACAACGCTACATTTCCATATACGAGCAAGATACTTCCCATAATATAGTTTTACTCAGGTTGGCAAAATTGGATTTTAATATGCTCCAAAGCCTACATCAAAAGGAATTTGGAAACATTTGCAAGTAAGTACTTTAAATCACACACTCCTTAATTTGTAAAAGAACAAAATATTAAAGTGGCTAATACCTTAATTTGGGTCTTTATAGATGGTCGAAGGAGTTGGGTATCACTAAAAAACTACCGTATGCACGAGATAGAAAGTAGAGTGTTGCTTTTGGAGTATGTCAGTATATTTTGAGCCCCAATATTCTCAAGCAAGAAAAATGATGTCAATAGTAATCGCCCACCTATCATTCATTGATGACACATATGACTCATACGGAACTGTCGATGAATTAGAACTTTTTACCGAGGCTGTTGAAAGGTAAATCATCATATATATGCAATATTAGAAACGGGTATATTATTGACATAAAATTAGAGCTAGAAAATGTGAAATTAATTACTGTTATTTTAAACTAATTCTTTCAATTTTCAACTAATGATAGGCATATCTTCTTCACATGTTTTTACACTTAATTATTTTAACAAGCGAGTAAAGATTTATATATTTCAATGAAAATAATTTTCAGGTGGGATATTAGCTGCTTGGACGATCTTCCAAATTACATGAAGGTTCTTTATAAATCTCTCTTGAATGTTTACGAGGAAATAGAGCAAGAAATGGTGAAAGAAGAAAGATTATATACCCTAAACTACTTCGTAAAAGATGTCAGAGTTATTATTATTGTTATTATCATTATTATTATTCAACAAAGTTTTCCTATATGGTAAAATCTAAGTAAGAAGAAACAAATCCTTAACATTGAAGGTCATTGTAACAGTAAAACCTCTTTTCATTAAATTAAATGATAGTACAATTTGACATCATAGCAAAAAGAAAAAGATTTTTCTGATGCTTATCCGATTAATAATTTATATTGCATGGTGATGGCAGTTCAAAAAAATAGTCCAAGCTTATATGACTAAGGCAAGATGGTTGAGCAATAACTATGTACCAACAATAGAAGAGTACATGTCCATATCAAGGATACCATCTGGTTATCCAGTGTTGTCTACAGCTTATTTTATTGGCATGAGAGATATTGCCACAGAGGACAACTTCAATTGGGTTACTAATATGCCAAAAATTGTAAATGGTGTTGCTCTTGTTTGTAGGCTAAATGATGAAATAGTGTCGAACGAGGTATTTAATTTTATACTTTACTTATTTAATTACAAAAAGTTTCTCTAAAATTAAAAATATGAGTATAATGAGTAATTAAGGATTGTGAGTGCACAATGATAAAATTTGATTTATTTTCATTGTCATTGTTTAGTCATTATAATTTCAAATATATTATTTGATCATATATGATGATATCAATATCTAAGTAATAATATTTTCGAATGGACAGTTTGAACAGAAAAGAGGGCATGTTTCCTCATTCTTGGAATACTATATGAGGCAATATGATACAAATAGGGAAGCTGCCATTCAAGAATGCGAAAAGGAGTTGACAATGCATGGAAAGATATAAATGAGGATTGTCTTAGGCAAAATAAAGTTCCATTGCCTCTATTAACTTCTGTTCTCAAACTGGCACGTTTCATTGAAGTTTATTACAAAGATAAAGATAACTACACACATTTTGAAGGACTAATGAAGACACATATTAAAGCTTTACTTGTGGATCTCGTACCAATTTAAACATTGATTTGAGTCTCTCGATATCCTTTGTATTCCCACATTTAATAAGGAAATCATCGCAGACGTGTAATTTATTTTATTGAATTAAATGTTATTTTGCTTCGCAATAGTGACTTTCTTGTAATGCATCTAAAATTTATTGATATTCATATAATTTAGAGTTACATTTAAACTTAATACTTATTTCTTAAACTTTTCTGGCACTATGTTGAATAAACAATTATTTTTCTTATTAAATTTATTATATTGTTTTTTCATATATATTTATACTATGGATATGTAAAAATAATATTAAAAGTTGTAAGATATTAGTTTTACCACTTTCATGAAGGCAAATGTTTTTTCTACCTAGATTTTGAAATTTTTCTTGTCAATTCTATAAATAATTTCAGAATTTGTACTATGTTTTTGAAATGGATTCTCTGTGTTTTGGATTTTCTTAGTGAATCTAAATTTTTCTTTGTGAATGTTACTCAATTTAAGTCTATACTTTTAAATGTTTATTTAACATTAAAAATAATCAACATACGACTTTTATATTTTATTATTGTTATTATTATTGTGTCATCGCATATATTTACCATAATAAATAACAATTAATCAATCAAATAAAAAAATTTGTGTTTTCTTTTTTTTTATTAGTTACCAATACATATATTTACGATGAGCATTATTTCGAAATATTTTAAAATGTGTAGGAAAAAAATGTTAAAATTTTAAAATTTCCTACATAACTAATATGCTTTAATAAAAATAGGGTTTACGATTATCAATTATATAATTTATCATTTAAATCTTGGTTAATATTTTATGTCCATGGACCATGTGGTGTCATCTTAATAATACAAATTTGATATAGTAGAGAGAGTTAAAATCTAACTCGAAACGGTTGTAAAATAGTTATTAGTTCAACTTTGATTAATAATAATATTTTCATTCTTAAAAAAATTGTTAATTTTTTATGATTATACACTTTTGTATAACATTGTTTTTATCATTTTTTTAAGAGTAAAAATACTCATTTAATTACACACTCTATAATTTCTTTCATTTCATTTATTCTTTTTATAACCATAAAAATTTACAAGATTAATACATCAAAAAAGTATTTACCATATTCTAAAAAATTTAATATTAAACAAGCAAAAAACGCAGTTCATATTTTAGTTTAATATATTAGTGAGTATATATTTGAATAATTATATATAAGCTAAGTTTGCTTTAGTACAAATGAAAAGGTAAAACATTGTGGACCAATTCAATTCATGCAAAGTATATTAAAATATGATACTATTCATAAGTTTTTACAACTTTAGAGATGCAATTCTTGTCTTAAATATTTTTTAAATGTGGATTTGACTAGCTTTTTTGTTTCATCAAAGTGTTCCTTCTAATAATATATTTGTTAAATAGTTATTCATTTATTTATTGTTAAAGTTGTACATTTAACATCCTTAAGTCCTAGTTCAACTGACAAATGTCAATATTGCTAGGTTGGGTGTCTTGTCTCAGGTTGAAACCCAGCTCCTCACAGCTGTGTGAGTTAATCATTGTAGAATTTAGCATCTCTTCTAACACACAAAAATAAATTGCACATTTAACTATAATATATTCTGCATTTTATATAATTTATGTTAGTTTTGAAACATTAGATTTATAAATTTATTTATTTTTTGACATTTTTAATTTTATATGTGCATCGTAATTTTGTCAATCTCACGGTCAATCTAAGCATGTATTAAACGATATTAGGTGTCTTGCGATTTATTATAACATTCATTTGTGGGTGGCAATTTGTTAAAAACAATAAAACAATTCATCAACGCAAATATAGGTGGTATATATGGAAAGAACACTACAAAGCAAACTAGAAATTTCTTAAGCTTCAAAACATTAAATAATAAAAATGGATTTTGATGCTTTGAAGATATTGAATGGTTGTTCTTTTATGTATGAGTTATTGAAATGAATGTTTTGATGAGTAATTAAAGCCTTTAAGAGTATTGATGAGTCATTGAGTGATAAATTAAAGGTGAAACTGCATAACGTATGTATTTGCCTAGACTACTATAATAAGAGCACAATCTTTAGCACAAGTAAGAATCATCACTATTTCATTGAGTATGGGGTCACATCAACATACTCATCAAAATTTGATAACATCTCAATTGTCGGTCACAATTATCATCATATATTATTATGTCACATAATACATTCTTCAAGGTTTATCATCACATCACAAATTTATTACATCACTAGCATCAATCATACATCATCATCACATAAACTTATATCATACAATCAATCAATGTTATATTATCACCTCACGTAAGCTCGTCTAACAAACAGATGCACAAAATTCATTCGACATTTAATATCACAATAACATAAAATAACATGCATTCAACCAAATTAAATCAATCAACACATTATAAATGTTTCTATTCAACTTTTTAATTTCACAATTTCCATATTTTCGCATTAATTTATTTATTTCTCAAAGGGCCACCACCATACATAGCGAGCCCCAGAAGAATTGTTGAGAAAACGATTTTCCCATTCATATAACAATATATTATACTCATGAATTCAACTCTTACCTTATTTTGGTGCTTTCACATGCGAATACGAGTCCACAAGCAAAAAGCATTTATTCTTTAATTCCTTGTCTTCCAATCCATCCTAAATCAAAAAATAATCAGTGGATAATATAGTCATTATTCACACCGTCATTTTGGCGTTGATTTCACTCAATTCGAACTTACGGCGAAGAAGAATGGTGCAAAAAAAAGAACTCTATAAATGAAGAAAAATTGAGATGTTTAAAAAACTGAAAAATGTATGTAATTGACTGAATAAATGAACGAAAAAACGTACTGAAATTTGGATAAAAACGAAAAAAATTTATGGAACAATTATCGATCACCGATATCAATTCTATTCTCTTTTTCCTCTAAAGAGCCGTTGCTATTGCGGTTCTATGTTATGCACCTCTCTCTTTCTCAAACTTTTTCTTTCAATAATTTATTATTTATTATTATTTAATTAGGTTTTCTAAAAATATACAAGAATATTTATGTTTTTGATGAAGATAAAGACCAAGCAAAGTGATCAAGATGAAGTCAACAAACAAAGTCAACTATTGTCAATATGCTAGAAGACTTAAAGTTTAAGGTATATGATGCAATCTAATAATGTTATATTTCAAATGCACATGAGAACCTTATACTTTTAGCATATGCATCAAATAGAATTTTCAAAATGCATGAACAAATGTTTGGAAAATCAATTTTTAATCAAAGTCAAGTATGTATTCGACTACAACATGTTGTAGCCAAATACAAACTCAAGTCAGTAGCAAAACTTCATATCTGTATTCGACTACAGGATGTCGTAGCTAAATACAATGTATTCGACTACCAAATGTCGTAGCCGAATACAAAACAAGTAAGTGGCAAAATTCACTCATTTGAATTCGACTACAAGGTTTCGTATTCGAATATATGCTTAAAATTGTTTGAAAAATATGAACGTTACAGAAGTGTATTCGACTACACATACGCTGTAGCCAAATACAACTGCAAATCAATGTGATTTTTCAATTCATATTAATGCTGGATCGTTGCATATATTCATCATACTTCTTGGGAACGATTGCCACTGATCTGAAGTAATGTCTAAGGAGTATAAATACTTGCTAAGTTTCAGATTTAACTTTAGAACCTTAGAACCTTTTTGAGAATGTTTAATGTAACAGCCCAATTTTTATAATAAACTATTTTATTAATGAAATAAGATTTTAAATAATTAAGTTGATGTTAAAATTATTTTAGAATATATGTTGATATATTTTGTGATTAATTTCGGTTATATGGATGTTTTCTATGATGTGTTAGTTTGATATATATTATATTAAATGAATGATATCAATAATAAATATTTTATTTTATTATTATATATATTTTTCTAAAAATAATTGTATTTTAGTTTAATATTTTAAAGAATAAGATTTCATGCGATTTTACGTTTATATATGGGTACCCAATTAATGTTATGTTTTTTTGTGTGTTTGACTGATGTTAAGTATGCACGTAGTTATATTTCAATTATTTAGAACTATTTTCTATTTTTAGTTATTTATTTTATAAATAATTATCTTGGGATAGGAGTGATATTGTGTTTGATTTCCTTTATTTTTATATATTTGTTATGACATTGTGATTTTATATATATTTATTATGATTTAGTATAAAGTGTTGATGTTATATTTATTTATTTTATAATTTCGACTATTCTCTAATGATGGTAGTATTTTAATTTGAGTATTTGGAAATATAAGTATTATTATAGTGATTATTTGGAATATGACAATTTTGGTTATTAATGTATTTTAAAGATTAATTACTTTATTTTATAAAATATTAGTTTTAAAATATTAGTAATATTTTAGTAATTATGTTTAAAAAAATATTAATAAAAAATAATTTTGATAATTGTTGGATTTATTTTTTTTAAAATAATAATAAAAGAAATGAGTAATTAAAATGTATTTTATAGGTTAGGCCTATATGCGTAAACCCTAATTAAATAAGTAAAAAAAGAAAAAGAAGAAGAAAAAGAAAGAAAGGCATGTGCATAGTACACGGCAACGTCATTCATGGGAGGAATTGGAGGAAAAATACAATAAAATCGGCATCGACGATCGATAACTTTTCCAGAAAACTTTCTCTATTTTCGTCCAAATTTCAGTGTGTTGTTTCACTCATTTAGTTAGTCAATTAAACCTACTTTTCCAGATTTTTAATCATCCCAATTTGTCTATAAAATACCCGACTTCTCCGTTTACGGAATTCGTTATTTTGTACCGTTCTTCACCGTAAGTCCGATTTGAGTGAAACCAACTCCAAAATGATCGTGCGAAAAGTGGCTATATTATCCATTTGGTTTTCTGATTTATGGTAAGTTTCTTTTACCGAATTTCGAAATTTAGTTTTTAGAGTGTCTTCTCATAATTTATTTTTGACGTCTACTCATAAATTTTCAAGTTAGATCGATTAAAGGAAAAAGAGTAAGAGGACAAAGGTTGTTTGCTTATGGAATTGTATTCGTGTGTGAAAGCGTCGATATAAGGTAAGGGGTGAGAGAGCGTTTGAATTCATGAGTATAATATACTGTGAGATGAACGGGAAAACCATATTTCCCAACGATTCATCCGAGGCTCGCTACGTAAGGCAGTAGCCCTTTGAGGGATAAATTAATTCATGTGCAAATATGAAAATTATGAGAATAAAATGTGGAATAGAAATATTTATAAGTTGTTGATTGATTTAATTATGTTATATGTGTGGTATTTGATATTGTTGTTATATTGGGCGTTGAATGAATTTTATGTATATGATTGAAAAGACAGGTTTATGTGATGTGATATGGATGCATTTTGATAAGTTTATGTGATTATAATGATGTATAATTAATAATAATGATTGTGATAAGTGTATATGATGATGTATGATTAATGATAGCGATGCTATATAATTGTGATGAGTTTATGTGATGAGATATGATTAATGATAGTGATGTTATGAATTTGTGATAAAATTATTGAAGTACCCCATAATTGATGAAATAGTGATGATTCCAACTTGTGCTAAAGATGATACTCTTAATGGAGGAGTCTATGCTTACAAGGGGAGAAAATAGATGTTTGGAATATTTGAAGTTGATGTGAATTTTGAACAAGCCATATAGGTAGGGCTTAACAAGCCTAGTGATTCCGAGGAAGTACAACTGAATGAGTCTGATCGTGGCGATCTGCTGTTGAGTCGTAGGGCAAGATTGTTAGACCTTGGAGGTATTCAGGTGGGGAATTCCTAGGTGACTTGGAGGTAGCACTCCAAATGTCGGGAGCTACCATGCAACATACGTTTACCTCATATGTCGCGTATATGTGTCTCGGGTTGAGTTAAGGGGATCAATAAGGATAGAGCCAATTTGAATTGTCCGTCCACCGTGATGGTGGCATAGTATCAAGCCTCCTAACCAAGTACTTCAGAGTTAGAATCTTTTTGTTGTTTTGTTGAATGTTGATGTGATTTACTTGATGAATAACTAATCAGACTTAGCAGTGGAAAATAACAGCATAAGAACACAGCAATTTATCTTGGTTCACCATTAACTTGGCTACATCCAGTCCCTTCATCCTGAAGGCTTTAATCCACTAATTCAAATCTTTGAATTACAGCACATGACCCTCCAAGCCAGTCTTCTCAAACAGCCTGACAACCCCAAACTTTTGAGGAACGAGAACAACACCTTGACTCTACAAGTCAAGTCTTCTCCTACCAATCTGACAACCCCAGATTGAAGAAGGAATCTACACCACTATCGGGTTTGATTACAAAGGTTGGAACTCTGCAAATTTGCTTCTGGAAAGCTGATTGCTGGGCTGATTCTTGCACACTTTTGTTGCTTCTGGAAAGCTGATTGCTGCACTGAATTTCTCTCTCGAAAACACTTAGAAAATATTTCTTTTGCACTCAAGTAATTCTCTCTTTTGAACTCTCAGATTGTGTTGAATATGAAGCTTGAGTTCTTGTGTTTTTCAATGCTTGATGCTGCTGCCTGAAGCCTCCTTTTATAGCTGCGGATAGGGCTTTGTCCAAACTTAAATTCGAAATAGATCTTGCTCAGATTTCCTTTGAAAATACTGTTGGCCAATCCTGTTTCACTTAAATAAACATCGTATCTTTTTAGCTTCAGATTGCATTTGAAAATTCTGTCGACCAATCTTGTTTCTTTTAATTTCAAACCATATCTTTTTAAGCCTCAGATTGCATTCGAATTTCTTCAAGACTTCAGTGATTTTTTGAATCAAATCCCCTTAATACTTTGATCAAATTTCTATCAAAATTTAATCAAGTCTTCTTTGAATTTTAATCAAGTCTTCACTAATTTGCATCATGATTTAAATTCTGGACCGTATGATCCTCTGATCTCGCCCAACTCTAGACCATGTAATCTGATCTGTACCAATTTTGTGATCCTCTGATCTCAACCAATTATGGACCATGTGATCTGATCTGTACCATTCTGTGATCCTCTGATCTCGACCAATTTTGGGCCATGTGGTCTGATTGGTACCATTATGTGATCTAGACCATTGATCTTCTAATCTGGACCATTGATCCTTTCAACTGGACCATTTATCTTCTAGTTTGGACAATTGATCTTTTAAACTGGACATTTATCCTCTGATCTGGACCAAGTCTGGACTAAGTCTGGATTAAATATGGACTATGTCTGGATTAAATCTGGACTAAGTCTTATGTTCTGGACAATTATATCTTCTGATCTGGACCAAGTCATTTGTCTGGACCAGTTATCTTCTGCTCTGGACCAAGTCTGGATTAAGTCTGAAGTGAGTCTTATATTCCAGACCATGTTATCTTCTGGTCAGGATTAAGTCTGGACCAAGTCTGACTTATGTTTCCTTCTAGACTGGACCAAGTCTCCCTCTAACAAGCTTCCTTCTGGTCTGGACCAGGTCTGCTTCTGGACTCTGCTTCCTTCTGATCTGGGCCAAGAAACATATCCTCTAGTGATGTTATTTTTCCTTCCCTTTGATGATATTCTCTGATTGATGCTATCCTTTGATGTTTGCCTTTGATGACATCCTCTGGTATCCTCTGGAGGTATCTTCTGGTACCCTCTGATGACATCCTCTGGTATCCTTTGGATGTTTCCTATGGTATCCTCTGGTATCTGTTAGAACAGAGGCGCACCTAAGAGGGGGGTGAATTAGGTGTTTAAAAACTTTTTTGGTTTTTGGAGTTTTATGAGTTGTTTTACTGGTTGTGTTAAGTGTATAAAAGCTTTGTAAAAGACTGAAAGTAAAGCACACAGAAATTTATCCTGGTTCCCCTTACAATCAAGGGTACATCCAGTCCTCTTGCACACCACAAGAGATTTTCCACTATTTGTTTGAATAAGTTACAAGTCTAACACTAAGACTTCCGTTACAAATTCTTAACACTTAGCCTAAGATAGCACACCACTATCTTAGTTAACAACACTTGAAGAATCTACACTAAGTTCTTCAAATAATACAATAACTTCAAATGATTTTGTAATTATGTTCTTAACTAAGAACAAGAATATAACACTAAGTATAATGATACTAATCAAGCACACTTCCAAGTACAACTAAGAACCTTTCTTAATGATATGAAATTGAAAAACATGTACTTGAAAATATGAAAATGAAGCTTTAAAAGTGTTTTGATAATTCAGAAAATAGTTCTAAGATTTGTAGGTAGATATCGTCAGTAAGAACTGAAGCTATGAGGTATCTATACTCCATAGACAACAATTCAGATCAGTGGCAATTGTTCCCATAGGTTTTGATGAACTTATGCAATGATCCAGAACTGAAAAAATTGCATTGTTTCAAAGTTGTATTCGAATACAGCCTTAGTGTATTCGAATACACTTCTGTAACGTTCAGTTTTTATTCAAAATTTGAACTTCGTATTTGAATACAATACATTGTAGTCGAATAGAAGTATGTGATTTTTGCCACTAACTTGAGTTGTATTCAAATACGCGAAGTTGTAGTCGAATACAAAAGTTCAATTTTAGCTACTGACTTGACATCTGTATTCGGCTACGACACTCCGTATTCGAATACATATATTCAATTTTAGCTACTGACTTGCTATCTGTATTCGATTACGACACTTCGTATTCGAATTCAGATCTTCAGTTTTTGCTACATACTTACTGTTTGTATTCGGCTACGAGAAGCTGTAGTCGAATACATCTTTGATTTTTTTCAAAAACTTTATTTTTAAATATTTGTTTATGCATTTAAATACTTAGAAAATACTTTTAATGCATATGCTAAATATAGAAGGTTCTCATAATATTGTATTTGAAATGTAATTTGAATTATTATCAAGTACCTTAAGGCCTAAGTTACCTAATATGACTTGAAGGATGATTTTCTTTTGAGTTTGTTTTTTTGATCTTTACACATAGTCTTTTTGTCTTCATCAAAAATGTAGATGTTATTCTTTTTCATTCTCCCCTTTTTCAAAGACTTGATTTCTCCATCTTGATATATGCTTACTCCCCGTTTGTTTTTGAAATTATGTGTTGGAAGATCTGTAAAAATTCAGTACTAACAACCAACAACAAATACTTTTTCTCCCCTTTTTTACATGATCAAAAAGGAAGAGGGTACCATACAAAAAACCAAGCATACACAATATATGTAAAATAAACGCAAGCATCACATAATATTTAGGAAGATTGCAATCAAGAAGTAATTTAAATAACCATGTCTAGTAATACATTTAGCAAAAGGAAATAAGAGTTTTTTAAAGGAAATTTTTACCAAAGAGGAAACAAATAACAAAACTTGCAATAGCCAATCTACTCATCAAAATCCGGTGGGAGATGAAGGTGGTCAATTTTTTCGGACAGATTACTTAGTTCTTGATGAAAAGAGGCATGATGTTGAGTGATGGTTGTTTCAATGTGTTGAAATCTGTTGTTGAAGGATGTGGTCATGGTTTAAAATTGGTTAGTCAAAGAAGTATTCATATGTTGAAATTGATCTGTGACGAAAGATTGAATCGAGTTGAATTTGTCCATGATCATGCGAATTGAAATGACATCTACATCAGCCGCTATGTTTTCTGCTTCTGGTTCTTCAGCAGCTTCTGCTTCTTCTGCAGCTTCATCTTGGGCATTTGTTGATGAAGTTTGTCCAAGATCACTCTTATGGACATAAGTTTGAAGTGGTTCACTCCATAATATTTTCATGCTGGACAGGACACTTAAATCTAACAGATTGTCTTTGGTTGTTTTGTACAAAACTTCTCCTGAGAAATCTACCTTAAAATGGTCCAAAATTCTTGTAACTTCTCTTGCGTAAGGCAACCCTATAGAATCCTTGGAGGAAAACAGAACTGAGCGAACAAAATAAGCCCAGTTGAGATCAACCCCTTTTATCATAAAAATCATGATTTGAAGTTCAAACTCAGATATTTGTGAATAGTTCCCTACTTCGGTACTAAAATATAGCTTAAGAAGTAATGTAGTAATCTGTTGTCAACGGTTAGGTTACCAACACCATATCTCTGCCTAGCAAACCCCGAACCAGCCTATGTTCTTTTTCTTTCCATAGTATCTTTATCAAATTGACACATTGAGATATAAGCATCGTACTTGGTAGTGTTTACTCATTCACATAAATGTCTTAGACACATTTTCTGACCTTCATATGGTATGTGCAGAATTTCTTCAATGATTTTAGTGTCAAAATTAATAATCTTTCCTTTAACGTTAGACACTAGCCTAGAACCATCTTTTTCAAGATTGCAGAAAAATACTCTAACTAGGTCAGGATAGATAGGACCATTGTATCCAATGAACTCTTCTAATTTTTTAGCTTTAAGTAACTCAGGGAATTTAAATGCAGAAACGGAATCAAGAGTACCAATTTTTGGAGTAATCAACTTTTTGTCGCATAAGTGGGTTCTGAATCTGTTGATTTCTTCCGGTGAGTGAAGTAACTGGGATAGGTCTGCCATATTATAATTTCTTCTTTTCTTTGAAGGACCCACAGCAGCAACCTTCGTCCTTGGACCTCTTTTACGTGCATCCATGTTTGAAGAAATGGAGAAGATGAAGTTTCACGATTTTTGGGAAATTTGGGATTTGGGTTTGATTTTGAAACAACTTTAGATGTAATGAATGATGAGGTAAAGGTTTGATGATGATTGCATGTAAGATTGGATGAGAGTTTTGAAGAAATGAAAACAGAGGAATTGAGTGTATTCGGCTACTAATTTTGTGTATTTGAGAGAAAACCTAAATTCTGTCAAAAAAAAACGTTTTAAAACTTGAAAAATTTGAATCTATATTCGACTACAGGCTTGATGTATTCGAATACAAGTTTTTTCTGGGAACGTGTATTCCAATACAGATAGTATGTATTCGAATACGATAGTAAAAATTTTGTTTTTAAATTTAAAACTTTTTTACCTAAAGAAATAAATAATTTTTAAACATGTATTTGATAATTACTAAAACACATAGATAACAGAGAATTATATATCAACAATTTAGTAAGAGAAGATGCAAAATTTTGAATTTATAAGTGACATGACTTACAAAGCATTCAAACCTGTAGAGATCATTTTCATTTAGGATACCCAATTCTCTTTGGATTTTGTAGAATGAATCTCTAAGCAGTGGTTTTGTAAAAATATCTGCTAGTTGATTATGAGTGTCGACAAAAGTAACTTCAACATTGCCTTTGAGCACATGATCTCTCAGAAAATGATGACGTATGTCGATATGTTTGGTTCGAGAATGCATGACTGGATTCTTAGTTATGTTGATAGCCCTAGTGTTGTCACATTTCAGAGGAATACACCCGAGATCAAGTCCATAATCACATAGTTGTTGTTTAAGCCATAGGATCTGAGCAAAGCAACTGCCTGCTGCTATGTATTATGCCTCAGCAGTACTTAGAGCCACGCATGCTTGCTTTTTACAAGACCATGATACTAGTGCATTTCCTAAAATGTGACAGGTGTCGCTTGTGCTTTTTCGGTCTGTCTTACATCCTGCATAGTCAGAGTCAGAATAACACATAAGATTGCATATGCTACCTTTCAGATACAATAGGCCAGCATTGGTCGTTTTTTTTAGATATTTCATTATTCTCTTTATTGCTACAAGATGTGATTCCTTCGGATCTAGTTGAAACCTTGCACACAAACAAACACTAAACATAGTATCGGGCCGACTGGCCGTTAGATATAATAGAGACCCAATCATACCTCTATATCTTGATATATCAATTGATTTACCAGTTTCGTCTTTATCAAAATATTTTCCGGATCCCATAGGAGTAGCACTTTCTTTGCTGTTGTCCATCTCAAATATTTTTAATAATTCTTTACAATACTTTGCTTGATGAATAAAAATGCCATTCTTAAGTTGCTTGATTTGAAGTCCTATGAAATACTTTAATTTTCCCATCATGGACATTTTAAATTCTCCTTGCACCATTAATGAGAATTCTTCACATATTTCATTTTTGGTTGATCCAAATATGATATCATCCACGTAGACTTGAACAACTAAAGTATGATCATTCGTTCTTTTAATGAATAAGGTTTTATCAACTTTACTTTTTTCAAATCCATGTTCACATAAAAATTTACTCAACCTATCATACCAAGCTCTTGGAGCTTGTTTCAAACCATAAAGTGCCTTATTTAATTTGAAGACATGTGAAGGATTTTTTAAGTCTTCAAACCAGATGGCTGTTTGATTTAGACTTCCTCATTGATATAGCCATTTAGAAACGCACTCTTGACATCCATCTGAAACAGTTCAAAGTCCATAGAGCAAACATAAGCAAGTAGTCATCGGATTGCTTCTAATCTTCCTACCGGAGCTAATGTTTCATTAAAATCAATTCCTTCTTCTTGGTTGTATCCTTGAGAGACCAACCTTGCCTTGTTTCGAATAACTATTCCATTTTCATCTAATTTGTTCTGAAACACCCATTCGGTACCAATGATGTGTTTGTTTCCCGGATTTGGAACAAGTTCCCAAACTTTGTTTCTTTCAAACTGATTTAGTTCTTCGTGCATGGCAAGTATCCATTGATCATCTTTAAGGGCTTCACCTATTTTTGAAAGTTCTATTTGAGAGACAAATGCCATATTTAAGCAAGTATCTTTGAGATTTGGCCTTGTAGTGACTCCTTTGTTGATATCACCTATAATGTTGTCAATGGGGTGATCACGATGGGTTCTCCATTCTTGAGGAAGATCAATGTGTTGATCTTGTTGTTCTATATTGATTTCATCCTTTTGAATTGTTTGATCAACTTGATTGTCTTTGCTTATCTCATTACTTATAAAGTCGTCATCATCACAAATAATTTTATCCTCTTTCGAGGGGTTAGTTTCATCAAAAGATACATGTATAGATTCTTCAACTATCAAAGTTCTTTTATTAAAAATTCTAAATGCTTTACTAGTTAGGGAATAACCAATAAAAATACCTTCATCGGCCTTTTCATCGAATTTGCCAAGATTATCCTTACCATTATTTAGCACAAAGCATTTGCATCCAAATATGTGAAAATGAGAGATATTTGGCTTTCTTCCTTTATATAGTTCGTATGGAGTCTTCTTTAGCATTTGTCGGATTATTACTCTGTTGGATACATAACATGTTGTGCTTATAGCATCTGCCCAAAAGTATTTTGGTAAACTTGAATCGCTTAGCATAGTTCTTGCAAGTTCTACCAATGATCTATTCTTTCTCTCAACAACTCCATTTTGGTGAGGGGTTCTTAGTGCAGAAAAATTATGGAAGATTCCATTTTCTTCACAGTATTCTATAAATAAGGTATTTTGAAATTCTCCCCCATGATCACTTCTGATTGATAAAATTTTGGTTGCTTGTTCATTTTGGACTAGTTTGGCATATTTCTTAAATGCTTTAAAAGCTTCATTTTTCTTTTCCAAAAAGAAGGTCCATGTGAACCTTGAAAAATCATCAACGATTACAAGTCCATATGAATTTCCACCAAGACTTTTAGTTCTTAATGGACCAAACAAGTCTATATGTATTAATTGAAGTGGTCTTGAAGTTGATATACTATTTTTGGGTTTGAAGGAAACTTTAGTTTCCTTACCCTTTCGACAAGCGTCACATAATTTATCCTTAATAAATTTCATCCTTGGTAAGCCTACAACAAGTTCATGCTTGACTAACTTGTTTAAATGATCCATATGGATATGTGCAAATCTTTTATGCCATAGCCATGCATCATTGTTGTCACTTACCATAAGACATTTCATTCTTAAGGATAAATCATCAAGATTTATTGTAAAAATATTTTTAGAACGCTTACCAATAAACTGAATATCACTTGTTACCTCATTTTGGATAATGCATTCATCTTTGTTGAAAATGATTTTGTAACCTTTGTCACAAAGCTGTCTTATGCTTATGAGATTGTGCTTTAAACCTTCAACATAGAGGACATCTTCAATTGAAGGAGACGGAGCAATACCAACCTTTCCAATGCCCAAAATTTTTCCTTTGTTGTTATCTCCATAGATCACATAACCTTTTGACTCAAGAGTTAGTGCTGAAAATTTAGTTTTGTCATCTGTCATGTGCTTTGAACATCCGTTATCTAAGTACCACATATTTGATGTGCTTTGTGTGTATTCCTACAAAACAAGATTTATAGATTATTAGGTACCCAAAGTGCTTTGGGTCCTTGAACATTAGTACCTTTCTTGACCCACACATAATGCCCTTGTGGCACACCAATGCTCCTAAAATAACAGGTATTAGGTGTGTGACCATTAAGACCACAGTAGAAACATGTTGGACTCCTTTTAAGAAAAGATGGTTTCTTTTGAATAATTTTTCTTAGAATAATGATGATTCTTTTGAACAGCTATTACTTTCTCAAGTTTGGATTGGTCACTTGCTTTGACAAAGATAGTTTTATTAGTACTTGGTTTATCAAACTTTGAGTAACCAAGTCCACTTTTATCGTTTGAATATCTTTGCATGTTAAGTATATTTTCCAATCCATTTTTTCCTTTTCGTACCTTTCGATAACTCTATTCATTTGAACGATTATAAAAGAAAGATAATTACACTTATTGCATGTAGAATTTTGTTTTTATTTTTCAAAATCTTGTTTCATAGTTTCAATCTTTTCATTAAGAGATAAAATTTGTTTCTTTTGATTCGACACTATGGTATCCTCTAGTTGTTTCCTCTGGTATCCTCTGGATGTATCCTCCGGTCGAACTTTCTAATGGCATTTTTATCTTCTAATGACGTCACCCTTTGGTGGTGTCATCCTCTGATTTTTCCTTCTAAGTCAAAAAACGATTTTCATAAAATACATTTGTTAACATCAAAACATTAATTGCAAGAACCAACTTGGTTCCAACAATCTCCCCCTTTTTGATGATGACATAACTTTGTATTTTTTATAACTATTTTTCTTTCTTTTGACTTTGACTCCCACTAAAACTTAGCTTTACTTTGAAGTTTTCTCCCCCTAAGTCTAATGCCCCAGATTCTTTATCAAATACATCTTCTCCCCCTTTGTCATCAGACAAAAAGGATTGAACGAAGAAAGGAGATCCTATGAATTTTTTTTTGTTTTTTTGGTTTTTTTTCATCTTCTGACTTTTTTTTTAAAAAAACAATACACGAAAATAAAGATTAAATAACAAAATAAAATTCAACTAAGCTATTTGTCAGGGATGACGGTAAGGTTAAGGTTTTAGTGAATATGTCAGTCCATTTATGGTCTGTGTCTACAAACTGGATGTTGAGTGTCCCTTTTTGAACATAATCTCTGGTGAGTTGTGTTTGATCTCTATGTGTTTGGCTCTAGACTGTAGGATAGGGTTTTTTTGGTTAGGTTGATGACTGAAGTGTTGTCACAGTATCCACCAAGTTGATTGGAAACATATTTTCTTCATCCGCTGCAAAATTTGTTCAAAAAAATCACATATAAATTACTATATATGTTGCTTCGGGTTTAAGGTGACATATTTAACATCCAATAAAAGTCAAACTTTCATATTTCAAGTGCATATTTTACACTGTCATATCATAGCAAAGGTTCTATGCACTTGAAGTATAATTATATTGGATTGTTATCATTGTACAAAGAAAGCATATCAACTGTATATTCACTTAAGTTCAATCAAAATCATTCAAGTTATCATTGAAGAAAGTGGTGTACTTTTCTTCAAGTATTATAAACTAAGATAGTGGTGTGCTATATTAGGGAGAGTGTTAGAAGTTTGAAACAGAAGTCTTAGGGTTAGACTTGTACTTATTCTAACATCAGTGGAACATCTCTTGTGGTGTGCAAGAGGATTGGATGTAAACACCTAATTCACTAAAAACCAAAAAAGTTGTAAACACCTAATTCACCCTCCTCTTAGGTGCGCCTCTGAACTTACAATTGGTATCAGAGCAGGTTCAGGTAACTTGCTCCTCGATCCTTATTCATGACTTCCGCACATCTAGTTTTTAGAGATAGTGGTGGTAGCAATAAACCACCCTGTTTTGTTGGAGAACACTATGACTTCTGGAAGATATGCATGCAAGCATATCTTGAGGCACAAGGAAATGCTATTTGGGATGCGGTAGAAAATGGTCCCTATGTTCCAAAAACAATCATCAATAATAAAGAGGAAATAAAGATAAAATCCTTGGACAGATGATGACAAAAGTAAAGTGTTGTTTTACAAAAAGGCCAAAACCATGTTACAATTGGCACTTGGAGTGGATAAATTCTTCCGCGTATCTCACTGCAAAACTATCAAATAAATATGGGATACTCTTGAAGTAACTTATGAAGGAACTATTGAGAAAACTTTCAGGAAGATGGATGTCTCCACCTCAAGCCAAAACTTCACTTGTTTTGTGCGTGGAAAGAAAGGGCACATAAAAGCGGAGTGCCCAAATATTATCATGAAAAGTGCTCACAAGAAGAAAGAATTAAAAAAAAGGCCTATATAGCATGGGAGGACAATGAAGTCATTTCATCCTCAAATTATGAAAGTGACGAAAGTGCAAATGATATCTTTATGGCTTCACATCAATCTGACGAAGAAGAAGAGGAATGCATAAAAAGTACCTCTAATATATGGTACTTGGATAGTGGATGTTCAAAACACATGACTGGTGACAAAACAAAATTTTCAGCAATTACTCTTGAATCAAAAGGCTATGTGATGTATGGAGATAACAACCGGGTAATGATTCAGCCAATCCTAAAGAAGACTCCATATGAACTCTATAAAGGTAGAAAGCCAAATATCTCTCACTTTCACATATTTGGATGTAAATGCTTTGTGCTGAATAATGGTAAGGAAAACCTTAGTAAATTCGATGAAAAAGTCGATAAAGGTATTTTTATTGGTTATTCCTTATCAAGTAAAGCTTTTAGAATTTTCAATAAAAGAACTTTATTAGTCGAAGAATCTATGCATGTATCATTTAATGAAACTAACCCCTCAAAAGAAGATAAAATTGTTTCTTGTGATGACGATGATTTTATACGTGATGACATATGAAAGGACAATCAAGTTGATCAATCAATTCAAAGGAATGAAATCAGTATAGAACAACATGATCAACACAATGATCTCCCTCGAGAATGGAGAACCTATCGTGATCACCCCATTGATAACATTATAGGTGATATCAACAAAGGAGTTACTACAAGGCTAAATCTCAAAGATGCTTATTTGAATATGGCATTCGTCTCTCAGATAAAACCTTCTAAGGTAGGCGAAGCCCTTAAGGATGATCAATGGATACTTGCCATGCAAGAAGAAATAAACCAGTTTGAAAGAAATAAGGTTTGGGAACTTGTTCCAAATCCAGACGATAAACACATCATTGGTACCAAATGGGTGTTTAAGAACAAACTAGATGAAAATGGTATAGTTGTTCGAAACAAGGCAAGGTTGGTCTTTCAAGGATAATACCAAGAAAAAGGAATCTACTTTGAAGAAATATTTGCTCCGGTAGCAAGGTTAGAAGCAATCCGTTTATTACTTGCTTATGCTTGTTCTATGAATTTTGAATTATTTTAGATGGATGTTGTAACACCCCAAATTTTATAATAAACTATTTTATTTATGAAATATGATTTTAAATAATTAATTTGATGTTAAAATTATTATAGAATACATGTTAATAAATTTCGTGATTAGTTTTTGTCATATGGGTGCTTTAAATGATGTGCTACTTTTATACATATTGGACTAAATGAGTAATATAAATAACAAATATTATATTTTATTATTTTATATATTTTTCTAAATAGTATTTTAGTGTAATATTTTAAAGAATAAGATTTTAAGCGATTTTATGTGTATATGCCCATACACAATTAATGTGATATTTTACAATGCGTTTGACTGATGTTAAGTGTGCAAGTAGTTATATTTCAATTATTTATAACTATTTTCTATTTTAAGTTATATATTTCATAAATAATTATCATGAGATAGTGGTAATATTGTATTTGATTTTCTTGATTTTTATATACTTGTTATGACATTGTGATTTTATATATATTTATTTTGATTCATTAATTAATATAAAGTATTGATATTATATTTATTTATTTTATAATTTTAAATATTTTTTTTAACGATGATAGTAATTTAATGTGAGTATTTGGAAAAATAAGTATAATTTTAGAGATTAATTTGAATATGAGAGTTTAGATTATTAATATATTATAAAAGATTAATTACTTTATTTTATATACTATTAGTTTTAAAATAGTAGTAATATTTTATGAATTAAATTGTGTTTTAAAAACAATATTAATAAAAATTAGTTTTGATAATTGTTGATTTTATTTAAAAAAATAATAATAATAATAATAATAATAAAAGAAAGGAATAATTAAAATGTGTTTTATGGGTTATTGTCGTATTCAAAAGTAAACCTAATTAAATAATAATAACCACAAAAAAAATATGATTGAAAAAAAAAAAAGAAGAGAAAAGAACCGAAGCAGCCGCCTAGATAAAAAAAAATACGCATAACATCCTCTTCCTCTCAAATTCATCCTATCAATTCCTTGCCATTTGAATCGATCCCAACTCCTATACCACACAAAATCGGCCACTGAATCCATTTTTGGCATCAATTTTATCAATCGTGGCTCCGTTTCATCAGAAACAGCTGCACTATTTTTCTTGGGCGAGCTGTTTTTGGCCAATTCCGATCAACACGTTTGTCGTATCAAAAAACTGACATCGTTTTTGGATTCCTCTCGTCGAAACCTTCAAGAAGCACTACTCATTTGCATTTTTCGGTGAAGTTGACGTCAGACCCTTTCGGCGCTCCGACGAGTCGGTGAGACTTTTTCTGCAGTTTTTTCTCGTCGTTTTGACTCTATTTTTGCTCCAAAAATTATTATTAATTATTTAACATTGATTTTTATGATCCGCATAATTTATCAGTCACGTCTCAGAGATTTTGTGAATTCGCCGTTTATTTGGATTCGCTCGCTGTACGTCGTCGATTTACGGTTGCAGTTGAAAACTTCCATTGATTTCTATTATTACAGAAAACGTCTGACTAAGGTAAGGGGTGAGAGAGCGTTTAAATTCATGAGTATAATATATTGGGAGATGAACGGGAAAACCGTATTTCCCAACGATTCATCCGGGGCTTGCTACGTACGGCAATAGCCCTTTGAGTGATAAATTGATTAATGTGAAAATATGGAAATTGTGATATTAAAATTTGGAATAAAAATATTTATAAAGTGTTGATTGAATTAATTTTGTTAAATGTGTGGTATTTGATATTATCGTGATGTTTGATTTATTTTCGTTAAATGTGTGATATTTGATATTATTGTGATATTGGATGTCGAATTAATTTTATGTATGTTTGATTAGAGGAGTTTTGTGATATGATAATAAAAGATGGATACATTGTGATGAGTTTATGTGATGATGATGATGTATGATTAATGATAGTGATGTTATAAACTTGTGATGAAGATACTGAAGTAACCTCATAATTGATGAAATAGTTATGATTTCAATTTGTGTTTGAGATGATGGTCTTAATGGAGTATCATACGCCAACGAGGGGAGAAAATAAATATTGAGAATTTGTGAAGTGAAGATTATTTTTTCATCATATAGGTAGGGTCTAACAAGCCTAGTGATTCCGGGGAAGTACAACTGAATTGAGCCTGATCGTGGCGGTCTACTATTGAGCCTTAAGGCAAGATTGTTAGACCTTGGAGGTATTCGGGTGGGGAATTCCTAGGTGACTTGGAGGTAGCACTCCAAATGTCGGGAGCTACCACGCAACACACGTTTACCTCGACTGTCGCGTATATGTGTCTCGGGTTGAGTTGAGCGGATCTATGAGGACAGGACCAATTTGAATTGTCCGCCCACCGGGATGGTGGCATAGTATCAAGTCTCCTAACCAAGTACTTCAGAGTTAGAATGGTACCACATTGTGAAGTAGAGTCTAAGCTCCTGCATAGCATTGCATCTTCTTGTGATTGTTTTGTTGTGATTAATATGTACCGTGCGCGATAATAATTTCTTTTAGATGATTTGATGTTATAGTGAAATATATTGGTTTCTCGTTAGTGATTTTGACTTTATAATGTGATGTTTCTCTTCTTGAAGAATGTTTGTATAATGATACGGTTTATTATGATTGATTGCGTGTTCTTCTTACTTATATTATACTATAAACATGATTTCAAAACTCACCTCCTTCGTTGTTTGTGTTCGTCTGGCTTGGCCCTGCGTTTGCGAAATCGCAGTAATTACAGGTTAATGAGTCTTGAAGTTCAAATTTGGGAGAAACTCCGCTATGATAGGTGATACCGGGAATTAAGGGTTGTAATTTATATTTCACTTTCACTTGTTTAATTAGAAAAGACCTTTTGTATGAAAACCTTATAAGTACTAGTAAGTTTTAGGAATTAAATCAAGAAATTATAGTTAAGTCAAGTTCATTGAGATTGCATTCTTTTAATTAAGGAATAAAGTTAAATTTTTACGTGTGTATTTAGAGGAACGTGATATCATAAATTAGTTATAAAAATTCTTATTTTCTTGAAAACATATTTTCTTTATCCGCTGCGAATTAAATAAAAAAAAATCTAGTATAAATTATTTTATATGTTGTTTGGGATTTAGGGTGTCACAGATGTCAATAGTGCTTTCCTAATTGATTACATCAATGAGGAGGTCTATGTCAAACAACCACCCGACTTTGAAGACTTCAAGAATCATTCACATGTATTCAAATTAAAGAAAACCCTTTATGGTTTGAAACAAGCTCCAAGAGCTTCGTACGATAGGCTAAGTAACTTTCTATGTGAAAGAGGATTTGAAAAGGGGAAGGTAGATAGGACTTTGTTCATTAAAAGGATTTATGATCAAGTTTTACTTGTTCAAATCTACGTTGGCGATATCATATTTGGATCAACCAATAACGAATTATGTGAAGAATTCTCATTGATGATGCAAGGAGAATTTGAAATGTCCATGATGGGTAAGTTAAATTATTTCCTTGGACTTCAAATTAAGCAACTCAAGAATGACATTTTCATAAATCAAGCAAAGTACTGTCAGGAACAGTTAAAAAGATTTGAGATGGAAAACAGTAAAGAAAGTGCAACTTAATATTTATTTCCTAAACTTTTCTAACACTCTGTTGATTAAAAAAAAATTCCTTTGTATATTTATTATACAATTCAACTCTAACTTTATATCGATGCTTTCACATGCGAATACGAGTCCACAAGCAAAAATCATCCTAAATAAAAAAATAATCAGTGGATAATGAAGTCAATATTCGCACAGTCGTTTTGGAGTTGATTTCACTCAAATCGGACATACGGTGCAAAATAACGAACTCTATAAATAGAGAAGTCGCGTAAAAATGGAAGAAAAAAAATTATGGGACAGTTATCAATCACCGATATCAATTCTATTCTCTTTTTTCCCAAGGCGTCGCTGTTGTTGTGGTTCTATGTTATGCACCTCTCTCTTTCTCAAATCTTTTTTTTTTGAATAAATATGTTGTTTGTTATTATTTAATTAGGTTTTCCTCTAGCATATGGACCTAACCCATTAAACACACTTAACTCCTTGCTTATATGTTTTTTAAAATAAAATCAAAAATTATCAAAACTAATTATTTTAAGGCTTTTTTTTATACAATTTCATTAATAAAACATTACTAATATTTCAAAACTAATATTTTATATAGTAATAACTAAAACTATCATATTCAAAATAATAACCATAATTATCCTATAATATTTTTCAACTAGTCATGTCAAAATACTACCATCTTTATACAACAGTCACAACGATAAAATAAATAAATATAATATCAACAATTTATATTAATTACTAAATCACAATAATTATGTATAAAATCACCATGTCATTGGAAGTATATAAAAATAAAGAAAATCAATCACATAATTAACAATATCTTAAGATAATTATTTACAAAATAAGTAACTTAAAATAGGAAATAATTAAAAATAATTAAAATATAATTATATCCCCACTTAACATTAGTCAAACGCACCTCAGATTAATTAACCCTAAAATATTTACACTAAAATACTATTATTCTTAGAAAAATATATAAAATAATAAAAAATATAATATTTTTTATTTATATTTCTCATTTAGTCAAATATGTATAAAACTAGTACATCATAGAAAGCACCCATATAACGAAAATTAATCACAAAATTTAGCAATATATATTCTAAAAGAATTTTTACACCAAATTAATTTTTTGAAACCAATTTAATTAATAAAAATAGGTAAGTCACCAAATCCTAACCAATTTTAAATAAATTAGCAAAAAGAATCCAACTTAGTCAAACACAATTCAACACCCTTCTCGTGTTTGCATATTCATAAATAACATCTACCAAACTAATTAAGATTATTTATTATTTAGATTGATAATAATGGTTGAGTTGTTACACTAACAAAATAACTAATAATTGGACACATAATAAACATGAAGATTCAAGACATATGACTAATTATGCAATCGTTACATTTCGTACGAGATTTGCGCAACAATTCCTGAAATAGTCAGAAACCATAATTTATCAAATTTCTATAAATAAAGATGTGTGAGCAGCAATTCAAACATACAGAAAAGTGAAAATGTTCTTGAGATAATCTTAGTGTTCTTAATGAGTGTTTATACTACAAAATCCTTTTGTATGTGTTACCCAAAAACACTTGAACCTTTGATATCTAAAACTTGGCCTAGTAGTGGCTGCAACTTCAAAAGCTTGACTGTACAGAGCAAGAAATTTTAGAAGATTAAAATATAGTTGGGAGACTAGTAGATCTTCTAGTGCTTGTGAAAATCAATTTGAGTTAGTGGAATAAATCATGACTACACGTAGCTACCATGGTTGTAGTGAACCAGGATAAATTTTTTTAGTGATCTTTTATCCTTATTTCCGTACATTTGTTTAATTTGTTTAGGTTTCTAACTCGAATGTATTTTCATGAAAATGTTTTAAAAATAAAACACAATTCAAAACCCCTTTTCTTGTGTTTTTGATCTTCAAAGAGAAGAATTGGAATTATGTTTGTTGAATAATTTGATAAAATATATAAGGATTTAAACATTCATTCAGTCCAGTTCAACCCAATCTAACAATTTTTTCCTGGTGTGGAATAGTGTATCCATACGACTCAAAATGCAGGAAACACATTGAGAAAGTCTCGCGTATAAGAGTGGCATGCTCACAAATCCTCTGGTTACATACACGGATTTCCTATACTAATTAACATCGTCGTCATACAAAAACGTGTATTAATACTCAGTTAAAATAGACAGTAGAACCAAATTTACGTTTTTCTCAAAAAAGTCAACTTCAACTCATTAAGTAAATTGAAATTTGTTTCATAACTAATCTTTTTTATTTATTCTAGTTTAAAGATCCAAATTGGTCCTTGGCATTTGAATAAAGGGGACATGTTAGTCCCTCTGTTAAGTTTGATCAAAATTTGAATGATTGTTTGTTGCAGCGTCAGGTAGCAGTGATGAGGTGTGAGTTATCTATGCCAAATGTTTAGTCTATGCAATATATGTAATATTTAGTTTTGAAATTTAAAAATAATATTTAGAGGGACGAATTTGGCCCAAAAATATTTATACGCCAGCATAGATAACCAACATGTCATCATCGCTACCTAACACATCGATAAAACACAATCAATTAAATTTAATGAAAGAAATAATATATCTCCTTTATGGAATTTTAAGAAATTAACATATATATTATTTTTATCAAAGACTAAAATAGTGTGCGTCAAAAGACCAATTTAAATTTTATTGTTTATATTATATATGTAATCACATATTAAAGCTTTACTTGTGGATCCAGTACCAATTTAAACATTGATTTGAATCTCTCGATATCCTTTGTATTCCAACATTTAATAAGGAAACCATGTCAGATGTATAATTTATTTTGTTGAATTAAAAGTTGTTTTGCTTCAGAATAGTGACTTTCTTGTAATGTATCTAAAATTTATTGATATTCATCTGATTTAGAGTTACATTAAAAATAAATATTGATTGCCAAAACTTTTCTGACACCACTACACCATTATATAGATTTTATAGTGCACCTTTAACAGCGCTTTTTAACTAAAAGCACTATTGTATTTTATTTTAAGAATACACAGATTCTAAGACAACGCTTTTTTGAATATGTTTTTACTTATTGATCAATAATATAATAGAATTTATCAATTTGTTCATTCAAATTCTTTTATTTATCAATATATAATAACAAAACCTTTGACAATAGGGTCAAAATATTTACAACAATTTTTCTATAAGCGTTGTTATAGTGTCTTTTCAAGCGTTTTTTGTAATAGCGTTGTCATAGGGTCAGGGTCTTTTAAAGCGCTTTTTAAAAAAGCACAATCATAATGTCTTTCTAATTTTTTAATTATATGCATCCATGTAAACTCTGGTTTCTTCACTACGTTTCTTCACTTTCCCTTGCAAACTCTCCTCTCCCTGCGAAACCCTTCTTTGTGTGAACCCTCCTCTCCTTGCGAAACCCATAACCCATATCTCATCTTTGACTCAACTCTTCTTTGTGTGACCAGGTCTCGGACACGACTTCGCTGTCATATCTCAACATCTCTGCCATCGTAAGTGTCGCTCTGTTAGGGTTTCATTTGCAAATTTTTAGGTAATGTTTCAACATTTGGTACCTTGCTAGTTATTGCTAGTGTTCTTGATTGTTAGGATTTTGTTTCAACATTTGAATTCTTATTTCTAGTGTTCTTGATTTTTAGCGTTTTGTTTCAATTTTGCACTGTGGATATGGGTCCAGTACCTAGTACAAGGTCAATGATAAACTCAACAACACGCTCTCGTGGTAAACTATTGACATCTTCAGGGAATACTTCAAGGAATTCACACACAATAGGAACATCATGTACTACCACTTTTTCTTCAAGTTCCAACGAGGCTAGGATCACGTATAATTGGGCATCTTCTTTCAAGAGTGCCTTCACTTGGTTGACGGATATGTTGCTAGGCTTCTCTCTCTTTTCTGGCTCCAAGAATTCAATGGTGTTACTAAAAAAATCTACGCGGACACGGTTGGTAGATAGCCAATCCATACCGAGGATCACATCGACTAGATGCAAAGGTAAACATACTATGTCGACTCGGAAGTCCTTTCCACACACATGGATAGAAATTTCAACACAAACACTAGAGGTGTCAACAGAGTTACTAGTTGGGGTATTCACAATCAAATCATACTATAAACAAGACACAGGTAGTCCTAAACGTCTAACATAATCAAGAGACACAAAGGTATGAGTGGCACCACAATCAAATAGCACAAATAAAGGAGTGTCACTTATGAGACACATACCTTGGATCAAGTTGTCTTTCTCATACACTCCTGCACCACTGAGGGCAAAGACTCTTCCATTAGATATAGGTCGGCTGGCTTGGGAACTCTGGTTTCCAGATTGGGGAGTCTTCTTTGGATAGGGGCATGTGGTGCTGATGTGGCCCTGTTGTTTACAATTAAAACAAGTAACTATAACATCTCTGCACTCAAATGCCATATGACCTTACTTACCACACTTGTGACATCGAATAGGAGTAGCTGGATCACTATTGTTACTATTGTTGTTGCTCAAGACTTGACTCCTGTTGTTGCTATTAACATAACTAACTCCTCTTCCATTCGGGTTTCCTCTACCACCCTCATAACTATAACTGTTTTCATTTCCTTTTCCATTACCATTACCATTTCATCTTCCAACTGAAGAATCGTGTTGGTGATAATTCGAACGACTTTCAGATTTACTAGGAGGGAAAGAGTAAGATTTTCCCCTATTATGATGCATAGGCCTCTTGTCCTTCATGGTTCCAGTGTTTCGATAATGTGCCTTTTCAGTACGACTATCCTCATCATAGATCATACTCTTATTCACTAGGGTAGGGAAGTCACGGATCTCTTGCATTCCAACCTGCTTCTTAATCTCTGGTTTGAGTCCCATTTCAAACTTGATGCACTTAGACTTTTCTCATGCTTCTCCTACAGTCTATACTTCTTCATCACTTAGTACCATTCTACTCTAAAGTACTTGGTTAGGAGGCCTGATACTATGCCACTAAAAGAGTGGACGGGCAATTCATGAATGGCCAAGTTCTCATAGACCCCCTCAATTCAACCCAAGACACATATACGCAACGGTCAGGGTATTCTTGTTTTGCGCGGTAGGTTCTGGCCTTAGGGAATAACCCACTAATCCACATAGGAATTCCCAACTAGATGTACCTCTAAGGTCTATCAGTCTTACCTTACTGTTCGACTGTAGCCCTCCACGATCATGCTCATTCAGTTGTACTTCCCCGAATCTCTAGGTTTGTCAAACCCTCCCTATATGATTACAAAATAATCCTCACTCCATAACTACAACATCTATCTCATACTTACTCGATTAGCACAACTCAATAATTTTCAGTTCGACTTCACAATATTCATCATTATATATTGTGGAAAGTACCTGGATAACTCCTTAAACTTAGCAGCATACTCTACCACCGACATATTTCCTTGTTCTAATTTGACAAATTCCATTTCCTTCCTATTGCGGATGTCCTCAAGGAAATTCTTGACTAGGAACATGTTTTTGAATACAGCCCAAGTAATTGCAGTCCCTGCATTATCTACCCAAACGCGCATTATCCCACCAATGTTCAGCTTCTTCTGTCAACATAAAGGTTCCCAAACTTTTTGTCCTTCGGGACATGCCACTCCTCTGAAAATTTTCTCAACCTCTTGCAACCACTTTTGAGCTCCATCAGGATTATAGTGATCCATCACCATGAACTCATTTATATGCATATTTCCTTGATCACCAGTGTAACTATTAGCTTGAGCAACAGCTTGTGCGGAGGCTTGCGCGGTAGCTTGGGATTCGGCCAAAGCCTGAAGATCTTGCACTGTAACTCCTGCCATGGACTCTAGAGCCTCATCAAATTGCAGTGTCATTCCTCCCACTAGGCATCACTACCTGCATCAATCAGATTGGCCAATTGAATATAGTGGGGTACTTAGGGAGAAAGGAAACTAACTTAGTTCTACACTACTAACACAATAACAATTATAGTCACAGCATACACATAATAGACCACACAAGGAAATATAGCGAACACATATCACACTTACGGTCTAATTGGACAGACCAGGCTCTGATACCACTAATGTGACATCCTAAACCCCAAATTTATATTAATTTTATTTTTTTCTTTCTTCTTAAATTTTATTTAAAAATAGTAAAATGAAAAATGTAAATATATAAACTTTCAAATATTTTCTTTAAGGCAAAGAGTATCACTTAGTCATGAACATATCATATTAATACAAAATTTCCATTATTCATAACAACTCAAAATTTTAAAAATAGTCAACAAAATCCTTTTTGAAGCACACGTACATAAGTCACTGATAATTGTAAATGTAGTCCCAATCCGATGTCATATCAAAGCAGAAATTCCCACTTGAACAAACGTTAACAACAGTAACAAAGAAAAACATATAATAAAAGTCTTTAAGACAAGATGGTTTAGTCACTCTGATGGTCATCACCTGCAGCTTGCAACTCTTATGCGTCAATTGCAAACGCCAAACACAAACAACGAGGGGTGAGTATCGAAATTATATAATAGTATAATGTAAACGAGAATAACACGTAAGTAATCAAATTAACACAAATCTGAGAAACATTAAAGAACATAATATCAAAGGTTAATCTAATTCAATCACAATAAAACAGTCACAGGGATAAAATATTATGCATGTCCTACACTCTATACTTCTTCATCACTTAGTACCATTCTACTCTAAAGTACTTGGTTAGGAGGCCTGATACTATGCCACTAAAAGAGTGGGCGGGCAATTCATGAATGGCCAAGTTCTAATAGACCCCCTCAACTCAACCCAAGACACATATACGCAACGGTTAGGGTACTCTTGTTTTGCGCGGTAGGTTCTGGCCTTAGGGAATAACCCACTAATCCACTTAGGAATTCCCAACTAGATGTACCTCTAAGGTCTATCAGTCTTACCTTATTGTTCGACTGTAGCCCTCCACGATCATGCTCATTCAGTTGTACTTCCCCGAATCTCTAGGTTTGTCAAACCCTCCCTATATGATGACAAAATAATCCTCACTCCATAACTACAACATCTATCTCATACTTACTCGACTATCACAACTCAATAATTTTCAGTTCGACTTCACAATATTCATCATTATATATTCTGGAAAGTACTTGGATAACTCCTTAAACTTAGCAGCATACTCTGCCACCGACATATTTCCTTGTTCTAATTTGACAAATTCCATTTCCTTCCTATTGCGGATGTCCTCAAGGAAATTCTTGACTAGGAACAGGTTTTTGAATACAACCCAAGTAATTGCAGTCCCTGCATTATCTTAACCCAAACGCGCATTATCCCACCAATGTTTAGCTTCTTCTGTCAACATAAAGGTTCCCAAACTTTTTGTCCTTCGGGACATGCCATTTCTCTGAAATTTTTCTCAACCTCTTGCAACCACTTTTGAGCTCCATCAGGATTATAGTGATCCGTCACCATGAACTCATTTATATGCATATTTCCTTGATCACCAGTGTAACTATTAGCTTGAGCAACAGCTTGAGCAGCAACCTGTGTAGCTTAGGCAGCAGCTTGTGCAGAGGCTTGCGCGGTGCTTGGGATTCAGCCAAAGCCTGAAGATCTTGCACTGTAACTCCTGCCATGGACTCTAGAGCCTCATCAAATTGCAGTGTCATTCCTACCACTAGGCATCACTACCTGCATCAATCAGATTGGCCAATTGAATATAGTGGGGTACTTAGGGAGAAAGGTCTATCAGTCTTACCTTATAGTTTGACTGTAGTCCTCCACGATCAGGCTCATTCAGTTGTACTTCCCCGAATCACTAGGTTTGTCAAACCCTTCCTATATGATGGCAAAATAATCGTTACTCCAAAACATACAACACCTATTTCATACTTACTCGATTTTCACGACTCAATAAGTTTCAGTTTTAATTCACAATATTCATCAGAATTTACATCATTATATATATTTCAACCAATCACAATAAAATCCCAACATTTGGTTTACACCATTCACAATGCACAGTCCAGTTTTATCAATCATAGAATAAGAAATCAAACAAGCGGTGCATTCAAGTAATATCACGATTTCGATCAAGTAAGCAAGAGCACTCAAGTAAATATCATTCATACAATAATAATCAGCATAAGGTTTAATAAAATCAAACAATATACAATTTTGATGTAAATAAATTCACAGCAATTTTATAGGTTGCTAAATTATATTTTAGTCCTCACCATTACCATTTATATATTAATAATTAATTATTATTACTCAATAGGACTCGATCATACGTAGTAAGCCCGCATATGTATATATGGGAATTACGGTATTCCCGTTCATCCCACGTTATTTTTTACTCATCAAATCGAACCTCCTCTCACCCCTTACCTTTGTTGAAGACTTTTCTCAATAAAGCGGATCTGTTTAATTAATGTGTCACGTCTTCACCAACCAACGTCTCTAATAGTCCGCAATAGAAATAAAACAACACAACAACCAAATACAGATTAGTTACTTAGTACAATAGGTAAATAAATTTTTACTATTTGCCATACTGTCCAAATATATATATATATATTTAATACTATGTATACTTATGGTTATATCAATATAAACAATATCTTAAAAAAATCAGATCTATGTATTGCTAAATACATATAGTGTACGTATAATTTTGATATTACAGTAGTGTAACAATATATCATACGTATTTAAAATCAAATTACAAAGCTATTAGATGTACAGTAAAAATAGACTCTTTATTATTAACATACAAATTGTAAATTGTAGCATATATACATATACTAACCTAAAATATAAAAAAATAAAACAAAATCACATAACATATATGAAACGAGGTTGATAATATTTATTTAAATTGATATGTATTGTAAACCACTTTTAATTATAACTAAAAAAAAAAAGTTCTTTAGATGTAGATTAACAGGGCAGCAACCAGTTCTATTTTTTCTTCTTTCTGGGGATTAATAGAATATGGAAACAGAAGGCACATCAATTTTCTTTTCGGGGACCGAAGGCACGGCAGTAGAATTCCTTCACTTATGTACATATATATATACTAGTAGTAGGTTTATTATCAGGCTTATCCACTTATTCCATATTACCTTATTATATTTTATTATTTATTATTATTATTATTATTATTATTATTATTATTATTATTATTATTACAATCTTAAACTCATTTTATCGGTGTTTAAGTTAAGAGACTAGTGTAGCAACACACACGTTTACTTTTTATTTTATTTTATATAAATATATGTTTATGTTTATATATATATTTAAACAAAATTCAATATTATTAATATTAATAATTTTAATAAATCACTAAGGCAAACACATACGACAAACACGAAGAAAATTATTGCATATGTGAAACACACAAATAATAATAGTTGTGCATCATTATATAATTAAAATATAATAATAAAAAATTGGAGTGTTACAATAGCCGACTACTAGATAATGCTATTGGCGTCACCGGAGGCGAAGCAATATCCTCAGACTTAACTGATGTATCAGAGGATTCTTGTGCGCTTGTCCATGGAGACAGGTTTGGTAGGCCAAGGATTACTTGTCAATGGGCCAGAAAAGGCATGCCTTTTAATATTTTTTGAATTCACAGAAACATGATCATGATTTAAGGATACAGGGCCATCTACTACCAAGGAAAGCGGCAGTCTTGTGAAGGCAGTATTGTTGTTGCTTTCCCTGAGTACAGACTGTGCATTTCTGATAGTAGGGTCAGAAAGTTCATCTCCAATATCTTTTTCATGTTTCTTTTGTTCTAATGGAGATGTAGGTTCATTCATATTTGTCTGCATTTTGGAAGGCTTTGGATTATTTGAACCTGGAGAGATTAAATGGTTTGCATCAACTGGAGTGGGTAGCACATATGAACTGAATTTTCGTGATAAAGATGGGCGCATCTGTCTCAATTTTTCACTGGAATCAGGTTTATTATCAGCAAAAAATGGGGTAGATTGGCTCACTTCTCCGCTGCCAATGCCACCTCATGCCATGGCTTGTAGTTTCTCCATACCTTCTAGTAGTGCTCGAGTTGCATAATTACATGGGAAAGGGGCACAAGAATCCTCTCATATATCAGTTAAATCTGAGGATATTGCTTATCCTCCGCTGACGCCAATAGCATTATCTAGTTGTATCAGATGGCTGATGCTGTTCCTCTGAATGTTCGGACTAGAAGTAATTTTTAAAGCATTTGTTTTTTTACAAAAAACATTTATGCACTTTTGCTGAATTTATTTAAGCATTTTCTGTTAATTATGAAATTTAGACAATGGGAGAGTTTAGGTTTCTTATATAAACAGCAAACCTTCCTCTCAATTAGCCTGGTTTGAAATGGGATACAATGGAAATGATGTTGTTACAAAATTCTATCAAGTACTTGAAACACAATTGGTATGGGGACATCTATTGTTTAGCAAGTTATTATATCTTCAAAATAAACTTGGTGACCTCTTTACAAATATTTTCCACAAATGAACATTGGGATTTTTGTTTTTAATTACCATCATTATTGCTGTATGTTGAAAGCCTTATTATTGTTCTTCGTTCCTACTACCAATTCTTTTAAGAAATTTAATTTCAAAGATTTATCTTCACTTTTTTTTTCCAGGGATGTACATGTTTTTATTAATACCATGCAATGAACTGTCGAATTAATTCCTTTAAGTCTGGTTTATGTCCAGGTTTGGATGCTTGTGCAGATTAATTCCAGTACATATAAAGGTAGCATTGTTTGGATGCTAGTGCAGATTAATTCCTCTCTCTTTTAAGTCCAGGTTTCGATGTTTGTGCAGATTAATTCCTCTTTCTTCTAAAAGTAGCATTGTTTCTGACCTGTCGAATTAAACTTAGAGTCAAGTTTTGCTTAGTTTCAATTCTGTAAATATTCATTTTACTCAGTATTAATTCCTCTCTCTTTTAAGTCCAGGTTTGGATGCATGTGCAAATTAATTCCTCTCTCTTCTAAAGGTAACACTGTTTCTGACCTGTCAAATTAACCTTAAAGTCAAGCTTTGCTTAGTTTCAATTCTGTAGATATTCATTTTACTCAAGTATTCTTTTATTCGTCATTATCATTGTTAATTCAACCTTATAATGAGTTTTAGTCTTATTTTTATTCGAATAATAGATGTCCATGAGTTCTATTGTTGAAATATTACATTTAAGCAATTGATAGTAACTAAACAATCATACACATATAATAGATGCCCAGGTTTGGCCGCTACGTCGAAGTCTAGGGAAGCAATACAAGCACTCTATAACCATACACATACAATGGCTTAAAATAGAATAATGCACAAAATTATACACATATTCATAACAAATTATCAACATTCATTGCTACTAATATTCAAACATAATATAAAGCAAATTAACAAAAATTATTATGTGTCCAATTTATTATGTTTTTAGGTTCAGCTAATCTGGCTGTCAACATTAACACAAGAGTTTCTTTTTTATTTATGCCCTCTCACTATACTCATATAATTGATAATTGAGCTATTCCATTTTTCAATTTGATTCCAAGTTTACACTAAACGAATATCTTCGTTCTGAAGTTACTCTTTTGATATTATTGAAAGAAATTGATTCTTTTGGTTGCAACATTGAAGGTGGAAGAGGTAATTCCTTAATGAAAATTATTATTATTATTATTATTATTATTATTATTATTATTATTATTATTATTATTATTTCTTTGTACTGGAGTGACGAAAGTTCCTCCCTAAAGAACACGTTAATACTAGTAATAATAATATTGCGACTCAAATGGTTATTGTGTCTCGGAGTTTCGAGCAAGGCTCATTAGAAAAATTATATAAAAAAAAAAACTAGGAAATAAACCCATGATTGAAGGTGCAAACACGAGAAGGGGGGGTTGAATTGTGTTTGACTTAACTTGAATACTTTTCCTGTTTTTATACTTTTAAAACAAAACTTGATGTATAATTAAAAACGTGGTCTGGAAAATCAGAGTCTTCAAATCCAGGGGGCTGTTTGACATAGACATCCTCACTTATATAGCCATTTAAGAATGCACTTTTAACATCCATTTGATACAGCATTATATCATGATTAGCAGCAAATGATAAAAGAATTCTAATTGCTTCTAACCTGGCCACTGGAGCAAAAGTCTCAGTGTAATCTATACCTTCCTGTTGACTGTATCCTTGAGCTACAAGTCTGGCTTTGTTCCTTACCACTTCACCTTTTTCATTGAGTATATTCCTAAAAACCCACTTGGTTCCAATAATGTTTTTGTTTGGTCTGGATACCAGATCCCAAACACCATTCCTTTGAAATTCATTAAGCTCTTCTAGCATTGCAAGTATCCAACCTTCCTCTGCCAAAGCCTCATCAACATTGGTTGGTTTGCATCAGCTTCTGGTTCTGGAAGATCTGTAACAGCTTCTGATTCTGATAAATCAGCTTCTGGTTCTGGTGAATCTGTAACAGCTTTAGATTCTGGTAAATATCCATATTTCTCTTCTGACTTATCTTGGCTGTTTCTGACTTGATCAGATTTATCTTTTGAAGATTTGTCATGTGTTGCTGACTTGCTTGTGTCCTTTACCTTTCTAGGTACTTCTGTTTCTTGTGCTTCTGCTCCCTCTGGTTCTGGTGAACCTGCACTATTTTTATCTTGCTTTGATTTGTCAAGATCAAGCAGTTTGTCATATTACATAATGCAAATCAAATAATTTAAAATTTAACTCAATACAGCCAAACCATAAATTCTGCTTCTGGTGGTTTCTGCTTGTTTTTGAAACCACTGGAATGTTGTTTCTGCTGAGGTGTTCAATTCGTGTGAATCACCTAGTTCCTCTGACAGTTTGAAAACCTGCAGAATACTTATCTAGCTTTGACTTGTTAAGATCAAGCTTCTTGTTATCACAGTAAACATAAATATCAAATAATAATAGTATTTACAGCAAGATGTAACCTTTATGTCAACAGTTTCAGTTTTACTCTGAAAATCCTCTTGCTTCTGATTTTCAGATTCCTAATCTGTATGTTCTGTGATTACATGGTTTGGATGAGGGGATTTGAATTCCCTTCCAGGTTTGTAGTCTTGATGAATTTCATTGGAGTGTTTGAAGAACTCTCCTGATTCTGATTCCACTCTTTCTG
This sequence comes from Cicer cuneatum, assembly GCA_037974295.1. Classification (NCBI taxonomy): domain Eukaryota; kingdom Viridiplantae; phylum Streptophyta; class Magnoliopsida; order Fabales; family Fabaceae; genus Cicer; species Cicer cuneatum. The sequence goes on from JBBPBO010000003.1 coordinate 18,890,622, forward strand.
CTTTGGCTGATACACCATGTTCCTCTGGTGATTCTGATAATTCCTGTAGTTATACTGATTCTGATAATTAGAGTAATTCTGATGATCATACCTGAACCTTTGATACCTGTTCTGGTTTTGGTTCCAGTACTGATTTTGGTTCTAGTTCCAGTGCTGATTCTGGTTTTGGTTCTAGTGTTGGTTTTGGTTCCAGTTCCTGTACCTCTGATACTGATTCCAGTTCTGGTTCTGGTTCCAGTTCCTGTTCCTCTGATAAGTGTGATATCTTTGATATTTCCTGTTCCTCCTATGATTCTGGTTCTGGTTGCGTTGACCAGACCTTCTTCCATAAGACTCATATTGCTTTTGCCTGGTTGTAGCAGGAACATAAACCTTCTTCTGCTTGTGCATTGCCAACATCCATTGTCCAGGCACCATTGTTGGTGTCTCCTTCTGGTTGCTCAGAACATCTGCAACATAGACAATTTGATCTTTTGGTACCCAGAACTGATTGGGTCTAGGTTTGTTAGTCTTAACAGCTCTCTGATCTTGTTCAGATATTACCATTGGACAAGATAATTCAGAGTGACCTTTCTTAGCACAAACAATGCATAAAACATTAGAATGAACAGCTTTACTTTCAGTAATCGTTTCTGTAAAACCAAGACCTCTCTTTCCAGTGTTACTGTTTCCATAAATCATAGATGCATATTTACTTCTTTCCATTCCATTAGAAATAAAGTTTTGAAAAAATTGTTCATGCATATCAGATTCACAAACAGTTTTGGAAGTGGAACAAACATTGCTTTTGACAGTTTGGTTTTCAGATTTGAGTCTTGCAACTTCAATGTTAAAATCCTTGTTTTCAGTTGCATACTCAGAATTTTGATTCTTTAAAACTTGGACTTCTTTGGTCAGATTTTTCTTATCTTCCCTAAGAGTTTTCAGTTTTAAAGACATCTTATTATTTGCATTTAACAAGTCTTTTAAAGTATCAATTAACTCAGATTTAGAGAGATCAGAAAATACCTCATCGTCTTCATCTTCTGAATCTGTTCCAGAGCTTGAACTGTATCCAGAACTTGAGTTGGTATGAGCCATCAGAGACAGAATTACTTCCTCTGATGTGCTTCCAGACTTGCTTGAATGACTACTTTGTTCATTCTTCCTTCTGCCTGCTTTCCTTCCTGAAATCATGCCTTTATGAGGTCCAGAAGCAGACCTGATGTGTGCCATCATTGCTGTTTCTGCCTCTTCTTCATCAGACGATTCTTCTTCTGATTCTGATACATCCCAGGCAGCCATCAAACCCTTCTTTCTGTATCTGGAACTCTTCTTGTGCTGTTTTCCTTTTTCCAGATTTGGACATTCTGACTTGATATGTCCAGGTTCATTGCATCCATAACAGATGATGTTCTTTATGTCAGATTCTTCCTTATCTTTGCTGTTATGTTTCTTCTTGGAACCTCTCCTCTTCCTGTTTTCCCATATCTTAACCATCTTTTTGGTTAAGTAAGCCATATCATCACTGTTACTATCCTCTGATTCTGATGTTGCTTTTGCAGCTTTCTTCTGTTTCGACTTCAGAGCCATATTCTTCTTCTTCTTTGGTTCATCTTCTTCCAGTTCTATTTCATGAGACCTGAGTGAGCTGATCAGGTCTTCAAGTCTTAAGTTATTCAGATCTTTGGCTTGCTGAACTGCAGTAACCATTGGTCTCCACTTTTTTGGTAAACTTCTTAGAATCTTCTTGACATGATCTGCTGTTGTGTAGCTTTTCTTCAAGACCTTCAGTCCAGATATCAGAGTCTGGAATCTGCAAAACATTCCATCAATGTTTTCATCATCTTCCATCTTGAACATCTCATACTGTTTGACCAGTATGTTAGCCCTTGCTTCTTGAACTTGCTGGGTTCCTTCATAGGTCAGAACCAGACTGTCAAATATGTTATTTGCTGTTTCTTTATCTGTGCATTTGTCAAATTCCTTGAATGTGATGGCATTGATCATGATGTTTCTAGACTTGTGATGAAGTTTTTGTAATCTGCTCTGATCTGGTTTCATATCATCCATGTCTAGTTTTTTAGTTGGATCTTCTGGATCAGTAAGTGCAGTGTATCCTTTGACTATCATCTTCCATAGTTCAGGATCTTGAGATATGACAAAACTTCTCATTCTTTCCTTCCATTACTCAAACCTTTCTCCATTAAACAGTGGTGGTCTGTTGATGTTGCCTCCCAATTCTTCTATGGAATCTGCCATGTTGAACCCCTTGGACCTTTCCTCAAACACTGTTAAGTGCTCAGCCTTGAGACCGAGCTCTAATGCCAATTGAAGGTGCAAACACGAGAAGGGGGGTTAAATTGTGTTTGACTTAACTTGAATACTTTTCCTGTTTTTATACTTTTAAAACAAAACTTGATGTATAATCAAAAACAGAGTTAGCAGCAGATAAAAAGTAAAAATAAAACTCAGTTTTTATACTGGTTCACCGTTAACGAGGCTACGTCCAGTCCCTTCACCTTGAAGGATTTCACTAATTCAAACCTTGAATTACAACCTTTATACTGACCCTCCAAGTCAGTCTTCTCAAACAGTCTAATAATCCTAGACTTCTTTGAGGAATGCAGCTCCTGTCTTCAGCCAATCTGACAATCCCAGATTGTAGAAGAAATCACAACACTATGAATCTAATTGCCAAGTAACCTGCTACCCCTACTGACTCCCTCAGATTGTAGACTCTACTTCAACAACTTAGATTTGACACAGTGGAAAGAAAATAACACGAGTACTTGCTTCTTGAAAGCTGGAACTCACAATTGACCTCTCTGAAAATTTGAGTGTTTGCTTTGGAAGTGTATGACTCTTTTGTGATTTTCGATTCTGAGTATTCTGCCTTGAGCCTCCTTTTATAGATGCAGATTTGGGCCTCTTCCAATGCTTAAATTCGAACTGAATCTTGCTGGATTATCTTGCAAAAATAACTTGACCAATTGGGCTTCATTTAAATAAAAAACATATCTTCAGATTTCTTTCAAAAAAAACTGGTCAATCAAATCTTTATTTGTTCCCACCACAGCTCCTAAATTCCACACTACTCCACATTTATTTTTGTAACAAATCTTTTTAATACTTTGATTAAAATAACTTAAGATCTTCACCGTTAATCCTCATGATTAAATCTGGACCATTAGATTCTTCTGCGCCAGTCCACATCTGGACCAAATAAATTGATATGCTATGATCCTCTGAATTCGGCCATCCCTGGACCACACTTCCTAACCCTCTGATCTTCTGATTTCGGCCATCCTGGACTCGCACCTGATATGCTATAATCCTCTGAACTCGGCCTTTGCTGGACTACACATCCTGTCCCTCTGATTTCGGCCAACACTGGGCCATGGTCTGATCTTCTGATCTGGGCCATCACTGGGCCAAATAATTTATTCTAAACCCATTAAACTGAATATTTTTCCTCTAATTTGGAAAAATTCTGGACTTGGTCTGGAATGAACTTAAATTAACTTGAGAAAAAAATATTTCAGTCTGGACATTTTACCTTTGATTTTGGACCAGGTCTGGATTGATTCTGCAATTCATTTCTTTTGGTCTGGACTTAGTTTCATGCCCTAATCATGCTATCTTATGATCTGGGTCAGATCTGGATTGATTCTCTTGTTCTGGACTCATTAACTTATCTTCTGGTTGAGTCTGGAACAAGTCTGGGCTGTTTTAATTTCTCACTGCCAGGCCATCTTCTAGTCAGAATAACTTCTGGAATAAATATGATATTTGATTCCTCTTGGTCTGGAACAACTCTCCTTCTGGCAAGCTTTCCACTGGTATGGTCCAGATCTTCTTCTGACATTTCTTCCTTCTGATCTGGGCTAGCAAAGATGTCTTCTGGTGATCCTGGAGTATCTTCTGGTAATTCCAGAATTCATTTTCTGGAATCCTTTGATCTTCTGCTTCTGATTACTTCAGTTTCTGGTGGCATTTAATTTAATAATTCAAGGTACAAAATAAGATTACATTGAGTGCTTTTGTAAACATCAAAATCCTAAGTACTTAGAACCAACTTGGTTCCAACAATGATTACTAGAAAATATTAAAACTAATTCAATTTTAACATTTCTTGAGAAAGTTTCCATGTTTATATTTGTTAACACTTCTAACTTCAGGATAATGTAATTATTTTGAACTACAGTTGTTTTACCTAATTGCACATTTATGATAAAGTAGACAAAAAAACATCTAATAATTATACAATGACATATCGTTCTAACGTTTAAGTAACTTTTTATTATAGTCCATTTGGTTTGATAGATATAGAAACAGTGGATCAGAAATGGATGTATGTCAATCGATTGTCAAAAGAATATGAAAATGGAGTGAAAGAGTTTGCAGTGAAGAATGCAAAAGATCCAAATCAAATCATTTGTCCTTGTTTAAAATGTTGTTTTGGAAAACGCGTTAGAGCAAATCAATTGGAAGGACATTTAGTATGGCATGGAATTGATCAAAGTTATACATGTTGGACAAGATATGGTGAGAAAAAAAAAAGAGAACACTAATTTGAAGAATGGTGCAACATATACTTCAAATGATTCTAACAAAAATACATATGAGCGGGACCAAGTTGAGGAGATTGCAAAAGCAGTTGAAGAAGATCTTCGGGATTGTCCTAAAATGTTTGAGAGTTTGTTGAGTGATGCCGAGAAATCATTATATAATGGTTGTACTAAATTCACAAGATTGTCGGTGATATTAAAGTTTTCCAACTTAAAAGCGAGTAATGGATGGTCTGATAAGAGCTTCACAAACTTATTAACCCTTCTAAAAGATATATTGCCAGATGAAAACGAACTTACCAGTCAAACCTACAAGGCTAAACGAATTTTGTGCTCTATTGACATGAGCTACGAAAGGATTCATGTTTGTCCTAATGATTGCATTTATATCAAAACGAATATGAATTGCTAAAGGCATGTTCGAAATGCAATGTCTCTCGATATAAGAAGAAAGAATCTACTCCAGCGAAAGTCGTGTGGTATTTTCCTATAATACCAACATTTAGGCGCATCTATCGTAGTGAAGAAGATTCAAAACACTTGACATGTCATGCAGATGAAAGAATTAGAGATGGAAAGTTTCGACAACTTGCAGATTCTCCACAATGGGCAAAAATTGATCACAAGTATCCTGATTTCGGAAGAGAGTCAAAAAATCTACAACTTGCACTTTCTACTGATGGAATGAATCCACTTGATCAAAAGGTGGAGGTGTGATTTTTGACAAAGAGGGATAGGACGTTTCAATATGCAATTCAAGTTGGGAATAAAAGAGGAGATCACAACGATCACGAATGTGGTCTCAGTTTTGCACGACACCCACTATAATGGTGAAGGTCGAAGGGATAAGATGGAAAGGAAATAGGTTATGATGGTGGCGGCGTGTATGAAGAAGATGGTCTGGTCTTTTCTTTTCCCCTCTTTTTTTTGTTTATTATTATTATTATTATTATTATTATTATTATTATTATTATTATTATTATTATTATTATTATTAACACATTTAAAATTTAAAGCCCTTTCAACACATAGGCCAAGTCCATTGATCTGTTACTTATTTTATGTTTTACTATTAATTACTAATATTTCAAAATTAGTATATTATAAATTAGAGTAATTAAAATAATTAATCTTTTAAAATATACATAAATATATATATTACTAATAACTGAAACTATCATATCAAAATAATCATTATAATTATTACTATACTATTTTTTAAAATAATCTCATAAAAATACGTCATCTTTATAGAATAGTCAAAATGATAAAATAAATAAATAAATATAACATCAAAAATTTATATTAATTACTAAATCATAATATTTATATATATAAAATCATTATGTGAGACTTTAAATAATTAAAAGTGACACTTTAAAAATTAGAAATTTTTTAATAACCTATGACAGTGCTTTTTTCAAAAGCAAGTTAAAAGACCCTAATTTTCTGAGACCCTATGACAGCGCTTTTATGAAAAGCGCTTTTAAAGACCCTATGACAGCGCTTTTATGAAAAGCGCTTTTAAAGGCCCTATAACAACGCTTATAGAAAAGGCGATGTAAATATTTTAACCCTATGACAGCGCTTTTATAAAAAAAAACAATGTCAAAGTCTTTGTTATTATATATAACTATTAGTACCTATGATAATGCTTTTCAAAAAAGTGTTATCTTAGCCTCCTGTATTTTTAAAATATAATACAACAGCGTTTTTACTTAACAAACGATGTCAAATGTGCGATATAAAATCCTTATTTTGGTGTAGTGTCCATTACAAATTTTTACAAAAATCTAGTATAAATTAATTATTATATATTTTGATTAGGAATTTAGGGTGTCACATTGAGCAATTGACACTAATAAGCTCATTGGTAAACTTACTAGTGTGCTCATGAGGCTGACTAGTGAGACTTATGAGTCTAGCACATGAGCTAACTGACGGCCGATTAAGGTAGTTGATGTTGCTAACATGTGAACTGATAAGCAAGTTAAGACGACTAACGATTCGAAAACCCCATCATAAGATGGTGTTTGATATTTATCAAGTGATCCATGTTTAAAAACAATTATATTTATATATTGGCAACAATCTCTTAGTGAATCAGTTTGGGGTTTGATCTTAGGTAAGATAAGCATCAACTTCAAGATTCTAGCTTGTGGTTTCTCTAGTCAATCTCCAAGTGTTTGGTTCTCTTAGAAAACACATGTTTCTTTCAGGAAACACATTCAATCTCCAAGGATATGTAGAGCCCTCTGATTGTCACAAAACAGAAGTGGTGTATGTTTCAGGTTGATCTTCAAGTCATTAAACAAATAGATCAACTATTAGATAGTTTTCTTAATTAAATAAATTTTAATCTATTGATAAATGTCATTAGCAATATCCATAATCACATATAATTATAAATGATTACAACTCATTCATAATCGATTAAAAAGTGACGCAATATCCATAAATATCATTCATATAATTTAAATGCACAAATATATAGTTACAAATGGCTAAAACCGATTTATATATAATCTGTCATTCAGAAATCAATCTTAATTAAAATAAAAAATAAAGAAGTTTAAACATTCTAAAGCAAGCTAAATTTACAAAACAACTATCTAATTTCCAAGTTTATAAACTAAATAATACAAAAACATCTAAATAGTCCCTATATATATTGTTCAATGATCATCAGACTGGTAAGTAAACTTAGAGGAACGTCTTCCATCTCTTTGTAACTCTATTTCTGTTTTGGGGAAGAAAAAAAACACACACACACACACACACACACACACACACACATATATATATATATATATATATATATATATATATATATATATATATATATATATATATATATATATATATATATATTATACTAAATTTCAATCCACTTTACCCAAATAAAACTCCTGTTATGGGTATTGAACTTAAGTGCAAATAGCACAACCACACCACTATAAAATTCAGGATTGTCAAATTTGTTACATCATGGGAGTACTTCAAAACAATAACCCAAGTAATGACAAATAAATGAAATGAAAAACAAAAATAACTGACTAAACATGCATTGTAAGTGTTTTCACTTTGCACTTTCCTAAACCTGATTCACTTTCCTCGAGTTTTGGAGACTTAACGTTTCCTTTACTTCTTCCTCATTATACTATGAACTCCCCAAATTTTCATGAGTTGGCAGGGCTGCAATACAAAGAAAGATATATTATCAAATTTCCAAACAAATCAGCTGAGCAAGATAACTGTTGAACCAAGAGAAAATAGCAGCAACAGAATTATAAAACTGATCAACAACTTTTAAAGTATTGAACTTAGTTTTGCTGTCTATAATTTCTACTCTTTTTCGTTTCTGTTTTTTGTTTAGGCTCCCTTTTTTTAATTATTTTTCTCCAGAAAAATCCTCCGCTATGCTCTGATTTTCGTTTCTTATTTATACTCAAAAATTACGTTAAAATTAATGTTAGAGGAAGAAAATGCCAAATTGCAAGGGTGGACATGCCAGCAATCCTGCACTCTGCTGCCTCCATTATTTACATTGAAATGGTAAAAGCCAAACAAAATATGAAGATTGTTGTGAAGCATTCTCTATGAGGAATAGTTAACCAATTTTTTTAACTGCTAAATAAGTTTTTAATTTTTATAAAATTTCACTAATTAGTTTTTTTTTTTTTGTCTATGATTTCAAACCAAATTTTGCCTATATATTTAATTTATTAATGACAAGGGCATGTTTACCAACTTTTAAGTATCACATAAACATGACAAACGAAAACTATTTTATTTTATGATTTTTTTAATTATGAATCAAAACAAGCCAAAGTTAATGGATTAAATAATGGACACTTTGTTTAAGAAAATTTAAATTGATGACAAGCCTTGTAACTTTTTTATTGGTCGAACAAAATTAGGGTATAATTATGTCAAAACTAAATCAACTACACGCAACTAGAGCTCTTAAAATGGGTTGGACAAAATGAGTTAAACCGTTTGGCCCACATTTTAATATAGGTTGAACCTTAAAAAACAAGTTTAAAAATGAACAAATGTATTTTACTTGAGCCATTTAGCCCATATTAAAATTGAGTTGGACGGGGCTGACCCAAGATATTGCATGCTAACTCGCTACAACTAAAAATATTATTATTTTTTGACAAAAAGAAAACGATATTTTTTCCTTCAAATCGATAGAGTACATCAGGTACTAACATAAATTCAACATCACAAAAAACAAAAAAGGATGAATCTGCGAATATATTCACAAATCCAAGTTAATAACATAAAACAACACAATGCCTACAAATAATTTGACTAAATAAAAGTGATCGAAATACTCATGTCTCCAGATTTCCATCGTCGACGACCTAATTATTCAACATAATTGATCAAAGTACATTTGTCAATCTAAATCAAACGAACATTGCAACAAAATGGGAAATCAAACAAACACTGCAGGAGAACGGGAAATCAAACAACCTCAATTTGAGACGACGAAATCACAAAAAAAAAAAAAAACACTAAAGAAAAACCTAGTTTGTGTGGAAATCACTTATTTAGATTAAAACAGGAGAGAAAAAAAGTACATGGGTGATTCCGAGTCAAAATATGACCGAAAACCACTCATTTCTGATGAATGAAAAAGAAGAGAAACTTAGGAGAATGTGGAGTTATCTCCCAAAAAAAATTAGGGCAGGCTATACCTCTACAAGCATGTTCTACTAAACCTACAACTAAAAAAATTATTTTGAGCAAATTTGGGATGACTCAAATAAGTCAACCATAATTAAGAAATAAAAGAAAACTTAATTTACTAAAAAAACCAAGAAAATGTATTCCTCTTGTTAAAATCCAGTGTATGTTTTAATTATTACTTGATTGTGCAACATCCTAGGCTAATTGTTAGTTGTCCTAGTCAATATAACTTCCTAAGCATTAAATGTAATTATTGCAGCATCGTTATGAATAGGAAGATGAGTTATCTCATTAGAGACACAAGACAATAAGATTGCTCATATTTTTACATGGTATTAGAGCAGGTTCGGATTATGTGACCCGTCTCTATGTTTCACTACTGCTGTTAGCGGCAGCAAATGCCATCGGCAACACCACATTTTTCAATCTTTCAATTTTTTGGCTTCATATAGTCATCCGTCGCCATCAACTTCGGTTGCCTTTCTAGCAATCAGCCACAACATTACAGCTGCCTAAAAAATTGTGCCTTCAATGTGCATTTTTCCAGTGGCTTTTTTTTCTTTCGAACACATATGTGTTTTGCACTAGCTGCCAATGTTGTGTCCTTTCTTTTTTTACTCTATAACAGTTGTGCCAACACCAACTGCCTTTTTTCTAGTGTGCATCCAAAACCAAGAAACACCATCTTGCAATCATCCAGCGAGCACAATGGTGCTTTCTCGTCGCTAACTGCCACTACATGCGATGTCATGCACGTCTGTCTTCTCTATGCATGAGTCTAACGCGCCTCCACCAAATTTGCATGTGAGAGCGCATGCACTTGTCTCTGACCACCTTTTGCGGGTCTTTTCATGATTTGGTGATTTTTCAGCAATCTCTCATCTTTCAACTCCTCCTTTCGCACTCTTTCTACTATTGTGAGAACTTAGTTTCAAGGACAATGTACCATTTTCTCAGACAATCACTTTATTCCCACCGACGATCAATCTGGTGGTGACACTATTCCCATAAATGAATCATATTAGTGGCGCATTTTATTCCCGCTGACAATCAGTCCGATGGTGACTATATTCCCACATGTGAATCATATTAGTGGCACATTTTATTTCCATCGATGATCAATCTAGTGGTGACTCTTTCATACATGAATCATTAATGATGCTTTCTCTTCTCAAACTAGTCCAACAGTTGTCAAACATAGTTTCATTTTTTTGTGATAAAATATTTTGATGTAACAAGATTAAAGCATAATACGCTTTAGCTTGAGGGGGAGTGTTAAAACTCAGTGTATGTTTTAATTATTCCTTGATTGTGCAACATCCTAGAGTAATTGTTAGTAGTCTTAGTCAATATAACTTTCTACGCATTAAATGTAATTATTGCAGCATCATTATAAATAGGAATGTGTGTGATCTCATTAGAGACACAAGACACATAAGATTACTTGTATTTTTTTACACCTCTAAAAGCAAAAAAACAACATAGCATTGTTTTGGTGCTTCCACTGCTGACCAAGACTAGAACCGTTAGTCTATCACTTTCGTCGATTCAACTTTGTTTGTGACTATCGTCATCCGACCAAGACCAATATCGATTTATACTCCACCCTCCTGCTTTGAGGACTGAATGCAATCAGGTTCCATGTGTTAGTGTTATGTATTATTATTTTATTTTATTATTTCTAATGTGCTAAGTTACTGAAGTTGTTTTATGTTTTAATTTTTATTAATTAAAATAAAAATAGCAAGAAAAAATGGATTGCCACTGGATAGTGTAATAAACAACAAAATACATATAATTTAAAATAAAATGTGATAGTGGAATAAACTACCATAGTGACAGATAATCAATTATGCAATAAGCAACATAGAGCTAATTCTTGGATGAGCACAAATCATTCTACAACGAACAAGAAAAGTGAGGGAAATAGATTAAATGTTATGATTACTAGAAAACTAGAATGTCCTACCTATGAAGGAGCGGGATAGATTCAACGTTAGTAATAAATCCTAGTGTGTTTGGAAACAACCACCAGATCGTATCAGCCATCCACCAAACCATAGTCAAAATCTCATCATTCCTAGTTCCTCTGTCTTCCCACCATTGAAGATCAAACTAGAACCATTTGTCGTAAACAAGGCAAAGCCACCTATGCTATATTGAAAAATTGAAAAGTTGAGAGGTTAGTGCAAACGTCTTCAGATTGAGATATTGAGATAGGTGAAAACTTGAGAGATTAGACAACGACAACAATGGATTCAAATTTGGGAGATTTGAAATATTGAGATTTGGGGAAGATTGGGAAAAGCAAATGTGTATTTCGGAGATTTGGGGTTTCTGTAGCGCGGGATAAATGTAAGTAGAAATGCGGAATAGTTGAGCGTCTATTTTTATTCTACAAAAAGATGGCGACAATTAAAAAAGCTTGTCGCAAGATCTACCGTTGATTATCACCAAAGCCAGTTTTCTTGGAATGGTCGCAAACTATGTGTCGCAAAATTGAAAATTTCTCGTAATGTGTATTTTGACTTTGATGAAGACTTAGCCACAATTACTTGTTTCTTTGACTTCCAATTAACGAGAGAGTGCCCAATAAAGAAGCAATAGCATGACATAGATCTTATAGTGTGTTTGCAACTTGCACATTCTGAATCTTTGAACCCAGTCAGCTTGACTTCATAATTTCTAGGAAAATGCATCCCCTTTCTAGGTGCTTTGTTCAAATACCTAAGCACTCTGATTGTTCGTTGATGTTGAATTTGAGTGGGGTTAGGCATGAACTGGCTAAATTTACGAGCAACAAATACCTAAGTACTCTAGAAGCTTGCTTTAAGTCATAAGGGATTTTTTAAATTTTAACATCTCATCTTCATTTCCTTTGATCCCCAATTCCTGGTGGTGGAAATACATAACTTCTTCAAGAAAATCATTAAATACTAATTGGGTTAACATCAAGCTAGTACATATCCCTGCCTCTTGTACTAGTTAATGTTATTGCAAAACTAATGGTTTCAATATTAACTATTGGGGAAAATATTTCAGAATAATTAGTCTTTACCTTTTGTAGAAATTCTCTAGCCACTAATTTAGCTTATAGTTGGCAATTGAGCCATGTGTTTCAGTTCAATTGTCCTAAGTTATTTCATCATTGTTTTGAAGTAGCAATTTACACGAAAGGGGGTTTGAATTGTAAATTAACCTTTTAAAAAATCCTGGAAAAAAAATTAACTCAAGATTGATCTTGGTTGTAAATTAGAAAAAAAAAGAACGTTCTTCGTTCTGATCCAAAAAAGGAGAACATTCTTGGTTAGTTGAAAATGATAGTTTTAGTTTATCTATTGAACTTGATATTTAAAGACTTGAAAGTAAATAGATAAGGGAAGGAATATAAAACACAGATATATCCTGGTTCACCCAACTTGGGCTATGTCCAGTCCTCACAACTGTGAGATTTTCAACTAAGTGCTCTAAGGCAAGAACTCTCTTGACTTTTACAAAAAACTTCTGCAGGTCAATCTTGATTTGTTACACCAATACCTTTCAATCCAGAAAGGAGTTTTTACTGATCTACCCTTCAATCTTTACAAAGGATTAATCACACTACATTCTCTATAACATAAAAGGATTTTTTACAACTTTTCAAGACTAATTTTTACACACTTTGTCTAGAGATTACAATGGAATGAAAAAGTGTTTGATAGAATCTAAATATCCTCAACTCGTGTTTGAGTATTGATTCTGATCTTTGGAACTCAGAGTAATCTTAGAGCACAATAGTAATTGGATGATGCAGTTTCTAAGTGTTTGACAGAACTTGAGAAAATGTGTGTAAAAAGGGTGGAAGCTCTTGAATCTGATTATGAATGATGAAATAATTGCTTTCGTGGGTAATGTTTATAGATTTTAAGTTTCAAGTTTCAAACATAGAAGTTGTGTAATACTTTGCTAATTCTTGCACATCTGTTAACACATGAAACTACTTCTTGTGATATTATGTTTGATCTGATGAATTCTACTTTATGTGATACTCTGATAAATTCTCTAATATGTTGTGATCTAAAGAAATCCATGTTATCATATGTTATCTTAAATCAATGTGCTAAAATCTGTTTCAAACAACCAGTGTTTATGAGCACTGTTTTATGATGTTTCAAAAAAAAGAACAGCACATGTTGAGGGGGAGTTTTATCTAAAAACCCTATCTGATCATTTTAGAATCAAAATTAAAATCTAAATTAATATGTTTGTCATCATAAAAAAGGGGAGATTGTTGAGACAAAACCCCAATTTAAATATTTTGATGATAAACAAAAATTAATTAAGAATTATAATTATGATTCTAAAGCATGTTTTTGTATCTAATAAATGTGCTTGAGTGTATTAATCAAGATAAGTACCAAGAAACTTAAACAGATAATATCAAAGAAGAAACAACCTAAGTCAGTAAAACCAAGAACGTTCTGGAAAATTTTGAAGAAAACAAAGAACGTTCTCGAGGTGCTCTAGAAATGCAAAATCGCAAATGCAGTTCCATATTCAGTTTGTACAATTGCAATTCAATCATGCTCTCCCATTCACGATAAGAGCAAATCATATTGGAAGATCCCTCTATAAAGTCAAAGGCCAAGAATACGCATCACTAAGATCAAGACTCAATTGCCACACAGAGAAAAAACCAAGTCTGTTCTTGAACTTCAGAAGCAAGGATGAAGAACATTCTTGCTTTTTGGCATGCTCTCACCTAATCACGGACAAAGGACAGCTAGTCTACTCCCAACGGGCAAATGAGCTATCATAAGCTGTTTTTGAGTCTATAAAAGAAACCTCAAGGTGAAGGCAAAGATCATAACTCACTAAAGCAATTATTTCATCCTCAAAATCAGATAACTGGTGACACAACTGATGGAATTAGAACAAGGCTATCATTCAAGGATTATGTTCACAGCAACATCGCAATGTTATCCCAATTAGAGCCAAAAAATATCAAAGAAGCCATAGTTGATCAATCTTGGATAAAAGCAATAAAGGAAGAACTTCTTCAATTTGAAAAGAATGAAGTTTGGACTCTTGTTCTAGATCCTCAATATCAGTCTATCATTGGCACAAGGTGGGTGTTCAGAAATAAACTTGTGAAGAAAAAAAGGTAATTATAAACAAAGCAAGGTTAGTAGCTCAAGGCTATAATCAACAAGAAGGAATAGATTATGATGAAACCTTTGCACCCGTAGCAAGGTTAGAAGCAATTTGAATCCTTCTTGCATATGCATCTTACAAACTCATTAATCTCTTTCAAATGGATGTAAAAAGTGCCTTCTTAAACGGTTATTTAAATGAACAAGTGTATGTTCACCAACCCCCCGGGTTTGAAGATCAAAATAAACCGAACCATGTTTTTAAACTCACTAAAGCCTTATATGGTTTAAAATAAGCTCTTCGAGCTTGGTATGAACGATTAAGCTCATTCTTGATCAAAAATGGATTTTCATGTGGAAAAATTGACACAACAGTTTTTAAGAAAACAAACAAAAATGATTTGCTCATTGTACAAGTTTATGTTGATGATATCATTTTTGGTTCATCAAATAAAAAAATGTGTGATGATTTTTCAAATCTTATGCAAAGTGACTTTGAGATGAGTATGATGGGTGAGTTAAGATATTTTCTTGGACTACAAATCAAACAACATGAGGATGGAATATTCATTTGTCAAGAAAAATACACAAAGGAACTTTTGAAAAAATATAAGATGTGTGAAACTAAAATCATGACTACTCCCATGCATCCATCATCCTCACTAGACAAAGATGAAACAGGAAAATCAATTTCTAAAAAAGAATATAGGGGAATGATTGGTTCATTACTTTATTTAACTACAAGTAGACCAGACATTGCATTTGCAGTAGGATTGTGTGCAAGATTTCAATCTGCACCAAAAGAATCTCATCTTACTACTGTAAAAAGAATCTTTCGATATCTTGTTGGTACTACTGATCTTGGCTTTTGGTATAGCAAAGGTTTTCACTTTGATCTTGCAGCTTACTGTGATGCGGACTATGCTAGAGATAAGGTTGAAAGAAAAAGCACAAGTGGTGCATGCCAGTTCCTAGGAGAAGCCTTGATAAGCTAGTCATGTAGAAAGCAAAACACATTACCTTATCAACCACGGAAGCAGAATATGTTTTAGCAGCTAATTGTTGTTCACAAGTTTTGTGGATCAAAAATCAACTTGAATATTTTTCTGTAAGTTATTCTAAAATTCCTATTTATTGTGATAACACAAGTGCCATAAATCTCTCAAAAAATCCCATTCAACATTCAAGATCCAAGCACATTGAAATAAAACATCACTTTATTAGAGATCCAAGCACATTGAAATAAAACATCACTTTAATCAAGATCCTTCTTCTTCGATTTCACTTTCAGATTGTGATGGCATGCTTTCTTGAGAGACTTTTAAGACAACTGATTTACCTTTCTTGGTTGGTTTGTCTTCCATTAGCAATACTTCATGTGCTCGCAAGGTTCCAATTAATTCTTCTAGACCAAGTGTTTCAAGATTTTTTGCTTGACTTATGGCTGTTATCATTGGCCTCCACATAGTTGGAAGACATCTCATAATTTTCCTTATTCGATCTTGCGCAGAGTAGGCATTGCCTAAGGATCACATTTCATTAACAATAGTTGTAAATCTGGAGTACATTTCATCTATTGTTTCTCCTTCATACATTTCAAACAACTCAAACATTCATACGCCTATATCAATTCTTATTTCCTTTACATGACTAGTTCCTTCATGATGAGTCTGCAGTGTGTCCCATACCTTTTTTGTAGTGTCACATTCATCAACTCTCTCACTTTCTTCCCTACTTAAGGCACATGATAAAAATAATTGAACTTTTGAGTTCAGCAGTATCTTAGATTTTTCTTCTGCGGTCCAATCAATTTCATTTTGATCAACCCTTGGTATGAAATCACCTTCTGTAATGATGCGCCACATTCCTATGTCTTGGGACTTTAGGAACTGCTGCATTTTGTTTTTCCCGAAGTAGTAGTATGAACCATTAAAAAAGGGTGGTCTATTTGATTACCCTCATTCAGCAATGTACTTTGCTTTTGACATTTTCTTCCTAAATCTTTTCTCTACATTGTTTAGGTGTTGTTTTTAGAGACAGTGCTTTGATGCCAATTGAAATAGAAATTTACAAGAAACGGGGTTTGAATTGTAAATTAACCTTTTAAAAATTTCTGGAAAAAAAAATTAAATCAAGATTGATTTTGGTTGTAAATTAAAAAAACGAAGAACGTTATTCGTTCTGATCCAGAAATGGAGAACGTTCTTGGTTAGTTGAAAATGACAGTTTTAGTTTATCTATTTAATTTGATACTTAAAGACTTGAAAGTAAATAGATAACGGAAGGATTATAACACACAGATATATCTTGGTTCACCCAACTTGGGCTACGTCCAGTCCTCATAACTGTGAGATTTTCAACTAAATGATCCAAGGCAAGAACTCTCTTGACTTTTACACAAACCTTCTACATATCAATCTTGATCTGTTACAACCAATACCTTTCAATCCATAAAAGATTTTTTCACTGATCTACCTTCAATCTTTACAAAGGATTAATCAAACTACCTTTTCTATAACATAGAAGAATCTTTTACAACTTCTCAAGACTAGTTTTGACTCACTTTGTCTTGAGATTACAATGGAATAATAAAGTGTTTGATAGAATCTAAATATCCTCAACTTGTGTTTGAGTATTGATTCTGATCTTTGGAACTCAGAGTGATCTTAGAGCACAATAGTAATTGGATGATGCAGTTTCTAAGTACTTGATAGAACTTAAGAAAATGTGTATAAAAAGGTTTGAAGCTTATGAATTTGATTATGAACGATGAAATAATTGCTTTCGTGAGTTCTGATCTTTGCCTTCACCTTGAGGTCTCTTTTATAGACTCAACAAGAACTTATGACAGCTTATTTGCCCGTTTGGAGCAGACTGGCTGTCCTTTGTGAGTGATTAGGTGAGAGCATGCCAAAAATCAAGAATGTTCTTCATCCTTGCTTCTGAAGTTCAAGAACAGACTTGGTTCTTTCTATGTGTGGCAACTAAGTCTTGATCTTAGTGATACGTATTCTTGGCCTTTGACTTTGTAGAGGGATCTTCCAATAATGATTTGCTCTTATCGTGAATGAGATAGCATCATTGAATTGGAATTGCACATACTGAATATGGAACTACTCTTGCGATTTTGCATTTCTGGAGCACCTCGAGAACGTTCTTCGTTTTCTTCAAAATTGTACAGAACGTTCTTGGTTTTACTGACTTAGCTTGTTTCTTCTTTGATATTATCTGTTTAAGTTTCTTGGTTCCTATCTTGATTAATACACTCAAGCACATTTATTAGATACAAAAACATGCTTTAGAATCATAATTATAATTCTTAATTAATCTTTGTTTATCATCAAAATATATAAATTGGGGTTTTGTTTCAACATGTTTCTCTCTAAAGTCTATTCATCATAGTCTCTTTAACCTTTAATGGTTCTGTATTATTAAAAGAATAAGCAGAACTAGATCACTTTACTATCAATTTCACTATCACTGTACTCTTTAAACTCACTTTTGTGTATTAGTGGTTGTTTAAAATTTTAAGTTCTACTACATCCGCCTCTACTTCTTCATTGTATTGATAATTATCCAACAGTTATGCACCAAACTGTACTTATTAAATGATGCTGCTGATGATTTACTCCCCATCCTAGAACTCATGCTCAATTATCTTCACATCTTTATTTACTACAATTTTCCTTAAAAGTTGAATCTATTGAAGTCTGATCAAAGGGAGAAGTATATCAGAGGAAAATTTGATCTTAGATAATATGATTAGAAGAAGAAGACTACATTAGAGAGAAATATGATCAAAGGAAGTATGTTCCGAAGAAAACTACATCACATAAAAATCTAATAAGAGGTAATCTGATCAAAACAAGCGCTAGATCATAGGGAGTCTAAATCATATGTAGTTTGATCAGAAGGACAAGCTTTGTATAAGGAAGTTTGATTAGAGAAGTATAGATAAAGGAATTATGGATTAGAGGAAATCTATATCAGAGGAAGTCTGACTGGATAAAGTCTAGTTTGAGGAAGTTTTTGGAACCAAGTTGGTTTTATACTTAGAGTATTGATGTAAACAAAAGTATTTTATGAGAATAACATATTTGACTTCTAGGAGTATCAAAGAAGATTAATATTTTTGAAGACAATCTAAAATAAGATTTGATTCATATTTATAATTGAAGAAAATCTTTGACCAATTTGAAAAGAAGATATGGTCAAGATTTGAAGAAGATATTATCAAGATTTATCTACAAGAACAAATAAATTACTTACAAGAAGATCTAATCAAGATTTGTCATAAGAAGATATGAATTATTTACAAGAAGATTTGATCAATATTTATTACAAGAAGATATGAATTATTTACAAGAAGATTTGATCAAGATTTATCACAAGAAGATGTGAATTATTTAATAGAAGATATGATCAAGAATTGTTTACAAAAAGATACATTTATTATTTGCAAAGATATGATTCATATTTTAACAAAGGGCAAAATACTAAATTAGACTTAGTCGTATTCCTACTTGTGAAAGTTCAAGAAGCGATCAAACACTATATTCCTGCCCAGATCAAAGCAAGCACTAGGAAGGAATTTTCATCTGAAGAATTTGCGAAAGCAATCTTAACATAATACGAACAATGTCAATATGAAGAATTTACAAACTCAATTTGAACAAAATACGAACCATATCAATTTGGAGAATTTACAAACTCAATCTAAACAAAATACGAATAGAATCAATCTAGAATAACTCCTTAGATTGGCTTCAAAAATAAATAATTGGCTAAAAAACAAATTATCAAAACGCATCTTCTTCATAATTATTTTTGAATAAGATCATTTTTGGCCAAGTTAGGAATGAAGATACAACTCATAATTAAACAAGGACTAAATTGAAGCCCTAATTCTATCTATGAATATATACTAAGGCTAAAGAAGAAGGTCGTCGAAAAATCAAGAAAGAGTAGAAGAACTTAAGCTCAAAATATCAAATTAATCTTAGAATTCAAAGAGAGAAACACTTGTTCGTATGAGAAATATTTTCTAAGGGTTGTTATAGTGTGATATTCATTGTTATAATCAGTTTGCTAGAAACAACAACTCAAGTCCCAAAACTTTGTATTCAAACCCGATAGTGGTGTTATTGTGCCATCAACAATTTGGGGTTGTCAGATTGTGTGAAAAACACTTGGTTGGTAGAGTCAAGGTGTGTGTGTTCCTAAAAATTCTAGGGTTGTTAGACTGTTTCAGAAGACTAGCTTGGAGGGTCAGGTGCCTTGTAATTCAAGTTGTTGAGTTAATGGATTAAATCCTTCTAAGTGCAGGGACTGGATGTAGTCAAATTAGCGGTGAACCAGGATAAATTACTTGTGTCACTTTATTCCTACACTCCTTTATTTTGTTATTGCTTCTACTCCAAGTAAATCATCAAGTCTAAACCAGTTTAATCAAATAATAAAAAAGTTATCAACTTAGTCAAACACAATTCAACCTTTTTCTTGTGTTTGCACCTTCAGAAGTTTAGGTCAACTATAATTTGATCAGATGAATTCAATATCAGAGGAAGTCTGATCAGATAAAATCTTATTAAAGTTAATATGGATCGTATATAATCTGATCAACGGATTTTAATATGAAAGGAAATCTAATCAGAAGAACTCTCATTAGAGGAAGTCTAGATCAAATGTACTCTGATAAGAGGATCTTAACATCAAAGGAAATCTAATCAGAAGAATTCTGATAAGAGGAAGTTTGGATCTAATGTAATCTTACTAGACGATCTTAATATCAAATGAAGTTTGATCAGATGAATTCTAATTAGGGAAAGTCTAATCATCAAAGATCAAATTTGAAGAAGAACTAAATCAAAATAAACCAAATTAGAGGGAAAACTAGATCAAAGTACATTTGATTAGAAGAAACTGTAACTCTCTTAATTCCTCCATAACTAACTCTCAATCCCTTATTCATTCTTTTTATTGGGTTACATTCCATATCCAACATCTCAACACACTCACACACAGAGTGGATCAAACATGTCCACTTACTGGTTTGATATCTAAGAAATCTTATACTTTAAATGATTTAGCTTTTGCATCTTCATTAGGATGTCAAGCATTCCTTCAACCCATAGATAACCATAATTCCAACACTCTAATAAGACACTTATAATTCCATCATTCCAAAACTAAAACCTAAGGGAACCAGAATTCTCGGCATATAACCATGATTATCAAATTGTCTCAATTACCGTAAAGAATTTACACTAATTTCTAACAACTTGGAATTGATAAAAGTATTGCCAAGATTTTTGCCTAACTTATTAGTCTCACTACTTCTAACTTTTCGAGTATTTTCTTTGTTGTCCATTACTTATTTAGATTGCTACCCTTGCCCTAAACTCTTCATTTCTACAACTATATGGAAGCCAGCAGCTTACAGATTCCCTTATTTCACCTCTATTTGTACCATAAATCCTAGGAGTTTAAACTTTTTAACTTATGGCTTTGTATGATCTCCTACTTTAATTTTAAAGTTAGGGATACTTCATTTTCTGCTAACCTTACACCCCATACAAATCATAATTTTGTATGCTTAACCTTACTTTTTACTAACCTCCTATCTTATATAGTATATTTCACTTCGCTACACAGAACCCATTCGCTTCAAAAGCCCACCTCTAGGTGCTTCTATCCACAAGCCTGAACTTCCTAATGAAAGGCTCTATCACTTTTCCAAATTAGATGTCACTCATATAATAACAATGCCTATCTCATCCTATTTTCCAAGTCTTTCAGTCATAGTTCTGCATATCAAACACAAAATATTAAGCGAATCAGACTTAACATTTTGTGAAATGATACTTAGAACATATAACCAAAAGTGAGGTATCCTAAATTTAATCCTCTACCCACGGTCCAATTGGATCAACCATGCTCAGATATCAAAATGTAAGACCCATTACCAATTATCAAGAATTTGGCAATTGAATCCATACACCTCAATAAAACATAAACAAGTATAACATAACAATAATAGTAATCTTTAAAGTAACTTGTAACTACATTTAAACAACATCATTCACAACTCAATTTAATGAACTATTTAATTAAATTACAGCAACAGTACTGGAGTTATAAAAATGTTCCCTAATACACCAGGTTACATCAAATAAAAATAAAGCCATAAGTCCAAAATAGGGATTGCAGATCATCCTTTGGTACTGGGACTGAGCATTAGTCACCTTCAGCTGCTAATGTATATAAAAAATAAAGGGGTGAGATAAAATCTCAATGAGTTATGAAAATCAAGGGAAGGGTAGTTTAAAAATATTTCTTCATAAATATGCATAAAAACATGAAATTATGATCATCTCATGATGAAGCTCTTAACTTCAATATTTCATAAAAGCTTAAATCTAAACATTCTTTCATTATGATTCTAAAAACTATGCATGACCTCATGACCTAAAATATTTTCCTTGAAACAAGGAAAAGTCGCCCAATATCTTGATGTGGGTCACCAAGAAAATTAAGTCCTGATTGATAAAGGTGGTCTGGCCAAACCCCAACCAGCATCCTAATTTTCTCCTCCACCTGTTGTTCCAAGCTTGGAACAAACCTGAATGTCCCACCGTTAATAAGGTCATGCATGATCTGATCAACGAGAATGCAATGCCTTGATAATATTATGTTTGCAATGCATCATTACTCCATAACACTTATAGTAAATTAACAATACATTGAAAATCAAGTGGGAATTAAATCCTAAGTCCCTGATCAGAGCTGGAACCAAAGGCAAACTTAGTCAAATTTAGAACTCCTGACCAGAGGCGGTGCATCTTTTAGTAACAGATCAGAGGCAGCATGACCAGAGGTAAACTTTGATAAGAGGCAAATCTAACCGGTGGAAGGATATAGGTTAGAGACAGCATAATTAGAGTCGAAGGATATGTGTCCAAAGATAGAGTCAGAGGATACATGTCCAGAGGCAGAATGAGAGGATACATGTCCAGAGGAAGAATTAGAGGATATATGTCCAAAGGTAGAATCAAAGGATAAAATTCCAAAGGTAGCTTGATCAGAGGGACTTAGATCAAAGGCAGCTTGATCAGAGGAAAGACATAAGGGAAAAAACAGAGGTAAAATGGAAGAAGAAAATCAAAAACAAGCTAGAAGAAGAAAAATCAAAGGCAAAGTAGAAGAGTATTACCAGAGGTAAAATACATGAAACTATAAAATAGCTATCAGACGCAAAAACAAAAGGAGAAACTTGAGGCCGAAATACTCAGAGTTGAAAAATAGCATCAGAGGCAACATGCCTAGAAAATTAAGTTAATTATTAGAGGCAGGATGCCCAAAATCATCAATTAGGAGTCAAAGGAAGCAAAATTGAAAAGAATTATTAGAGGTAAAAAATACTTCGGTTTTTGAAACAACAGCCATATGCAAAACCAAAAAGTTACATAACCCAAAGGCAAAACCATAGAGATGAGGGTGAAAGAGCATTCAAGGCATGCACAATTTGCCTTCAGTAATAGAATTCGCACATTAAACTATAATCCTTTACTCAAAATCCTGAGAGTTCCTAAATTTCCAACACAGAAATCATGTAATGATCAAACAAACAATACGTATGACATTTTAAAATCATTTCAGTGTAGTTTCAAATCACCTCGCCTTATGTTATTCCATTTCCTCTCGCCTTATGTTCTTCTAACAAGTACTGCCCCCAAAATAGTTTCAGACAAGAAGTAAAGAATTTCAGTGAATGAATTCTCAAAACCCTCATGCTAAAAAAAGTTAATGTAGCAGAACTCACAGTTTTCTATGGAAGTTGTTCCCTTTGATTTGGAGTAGCTGTCTACTTTACAAGCTTTTTACCTCTTCGGTCTTCGCATCTTGCTCCAATTTTTTTGGAGTTTTTCCTTTTGTTACTTGTCTCCTTTTCAATGTCATTAGTTGTCTACTTTACCAGCTTTTTACCTCTTTAGTCTTCGCATCTTGCTCCAATTGTTTTGGAGTTTTTCCTTGTTGATGCTTGTCTTCTCTTCAATGTGATTTGGTTGAGGGTTGAACCTGCGCATGCAATGGGTCAGGGCCAGTCTTATGAAGTTTAGAAAACTAATGTTTTTAGAGATTTTGAAAAAGAAGGAGAAATTGAGGAGTTGAGCAAGATGATGAACAATACGGTTTGAGGATGTTCTCCCAATTTTCAGAAAATGAAAAAGAAAGAATGAGACGATTGTTCCAGGCTTTTCCTAGGAGAGACATAAGTGAGGGAAAAGAAAGGGATTTCTCTATTTTGATCCTTGGGTAATTACCTTATTACCCTTTTTACACATTCCCATTTTTAATAAAATACATTATTTCCAAATTAATATGTTAATATGGTTAGAATCTTTATTTTGATAGATTTTAATTAAGTAGGTTGCTACATCGACATTGTAAACCCCCTCTTGTGAGAGTTATTAAGAAAACTCTTAAACCTTTCATTTATAACCTAGCCCAGTAGTGGTTACATTTCTCAACACCTTGACTATATTAAGCTAGAAGGTTGAGAAGACTTACACACACTCAGTTTGACTAGTAGGTATTCAGTGGAAGTGTAATTCAATTGGTGAACTAGTGGATTAAATCTTTCAAGTTGAAGGGACTGGACGTAGCTACCATGTTGGTGGTTGACCAAGATAAATCAAATGTGTCGCTTTGTTTTTACTTAATCTTTGTTTTTCAACATTCTCTGTTAAAACCATCTTTTTAAATAAAACACAATTCAAATCCCCCTTTCTTGTGTTTCTCGTTCTACATCTTTTACAAATTAATTCGACCAACAAATAAAAAAAACTAATCAATGAATAATATAGTCAATGTTCACATAGTCTTTTTGGCGTTGGTTTTATGCAAATCGGAGTAATGGTAGAAAGAACATAGTAAAATAGCCGAACTCATAAATGAAGAAATTGGAAGGGGGAAAATTCTGAAAAAGAATGTTAAAATAACTAACTCATTGAGAGAAACAATATATTGAACTCTTGGGAAAAACAAAGAAAATTTTCTATATAGTTGTGGATGATCACCAGCGCTAATTCCTTTCATCTCTCATGTACTACTTTGTTCCCTTTCTCTTTACTTTGTAGGAAGAGACTGATTCCTCTTGTACTATTCATTTAACTTAGGAAAATTTTACTCTATACCCCACAATTGTACTCCTACCCCTATATTTTACATAAACTACCTATTTTACATTTTTTTTAACAAAGAAAACAAAACAAAACAAAATTGTCCCACCCCCACTATCTTTAATTGTGTTCTGGAAAATTCAAGGTTTCAATTTTCCAAAACACAAATGTGTATCAGAAAAAACTTAATTTAAGTTTTTCCGGAGCATAAATATGTTTCGAAAATTTTGAACAAAGTTTATGTTCTAGAAAACTCAAATTTAAGTTTTCCGAAACACATGTGTATACCTAAAACTTCAAATAATATATTTTCCAATTCACACTTTAATAATTTGTGTTTTTTGAAGAAAAAAATTTTAATGTACTGATAAACTTATCAAAAAGTTTTCTGATTTTTTTATAAAAGTGTTCTATTTTTAGTTTTTTTTTTAAATAAGGGTAAATAGAGTTTCTATTAAAATGATAGATTAAGAGTATAATTGTGGGGTATAGGGTAAAATTTGATGGTGCAAACACGAGAAGGGGGTTGAATTGTATTTGCCAAAGTTGATAAATTTTTGCTAATTTGATGAAGGTTGGTTGGTTTTTTATGAATTACTTAGATAAGAAGCAATCAGATTCACAGGTAGCAAGCAATGAAAGCATAAACAATTTGGCACATAGATTTATCCTGGTTCACCACTAACTTAGCTCCATCCAGTCCCCTAATTCAGAAGGATTTAATCCACTAATTCAAATACCTTGAATTACAAATCACCTGACCCACCAAGCCAGTCTTCCCAAACAGCCTGAAAACCCCACACTTTTGAGGAACTAACCACCTTGACCCTACCAGCCAAGTCTTCTCCTAACAACCTGACAACCCCAGATTGAAGAAGCAACTAAATCACTATCAGGTTGGATACAAAAGATTGGAAATTTTAAATGTTTGCTTCTAACAAAGCTGATAATAACAATAACTCTCACACTCTAAGAAAAGAATACTCAGAAAATATTTGTAACTTGAACAAGTGTTTCTCTCTTTGAACTTCAAGAGAATTTGAAATTTTGAGCTTATGAGTTCTACTCTTTTATGATTTTTGATATTTTTCTTCTTCAACCTTGAGTATCTATTTATAGTTAAAATTTGGGCTTCAATTTATTCCTTGTTTAATTATGAATGTATTTTCTTCAGATTGAGTTTGTAAATTCTTTAGATTGATTTTGTTCGTATTTTGTTCCGATTGAGTTTGTAAATTCTCCAAATTAATTATGTTCATATTTTATTGTAGATAAATCTTAATCGAATCTTCTTCAAATCTTGATCAAATCTTGGCCATATCTTCTTTCTAACTTGGCCAAATATTTTCTTCAATTATAAATTTGAATCAAATGTTATTTTCGATTTTCTTCAATTATAAATTTGAATCAAATCATAATTTCGATTTTTTTTTTTGAATTATAAATTTTAATCAAATCTTATTTTAGATTTTCTTCAAAAACACAAATCTTCATTCATACTCTTTGAAATCAAATATATTGTTCTCATAAAATACTTTTATTATCATCAAAACACTAAGTATAAAAACCACTTGGTTCCAACAAAATTTTCTTAAGTTAAGGGGTTTGGAATCCCTTCTCACACAAAGCAAATGAATCAAGCCGATTGTGTTTTTTTTTTTTAAGTCAAATATATTATTCTCATAAAATACTTTTATTATCATCAAAACATTAACTATAAAATCCACTTGATTCCAACAAAATTTTCTTAAGTTAAAGGGTTCAGAATCCCTTCTCACACAAAGCAAATGAATCAAGCCCATTGTTTCTTTTTTATGATTTTTTTTATTTTATTAAAACAAAACCAATAATTACTCAAGCTTATTTTTCTAAAACACAATTTCATTTTCAAAACATTACTAGTATTCCAAGACTAATATTTTATAAAATATAGTAAATTTAAATGCACTTTTGATCCCTCTATTTTGTTGAGAATGAACTTTAGTCTTTCATTTTTAAAATCAGCCTTTGTTCACCTTATTCACTAAATCTTGGGATTTTTTTTTATCTCCACTATTTTTTATGATGTGGCACTCTCATTAGTGACTTGACATTTATATGTTGTTTGTGAGTTTCATAAAATATTTTTCATGTCATTATTGTTGTAATTAATTTTATTTATATATTAAAATATAAAAAATCAATTTTTTTTATTCTTTTATGTATATATTAAAATATTTAAATTTAAAATGGCAAGGAACTCAAAAAATTTCAAGAATTAGTTAATTCAGGAACCAAATAACTAGTATTAGAAACACTACAGTTACTAAAAGTTCATTTTTGATAAAATAGAGTGATTAAAAATACATTTAACCTAATATAGTAATTAAAGAAATCAAATATTTTAAAATACATTAGTAACTAAAACTCTCATAATAAAAAATTATTGCTATAGTTACTAATATATGTTTTCTTAATGAGTATGGGAAAATTCTTTTTTAGGAGAAAAAGGTGGTATCATAAATCTAGGGAATATGGTTAGCTTAGGGAGTCGGAACATTTCTTGTTTTCATGCTCAAATAGTAATTCGCTGAAAAATGAAACAAAATTCAATGTCTTATGTCAAGTGAATGGTACACATATAATGATATGCTCAAAGAGGAAGCTATTTGATTCTTTAAGAGTTCGTTTTGCTAGAAACATTAGCTTATGATACCTCCTTTGATAGATAACCCTACTCCTCTATGCCTTTATCACATAATCATATGGTCACAAAGCATGAGGTATATCAAGCTATTGGGTCTGATGGTTTTAAATCCATCTTTTTTAAGATGTTATGCGAAGATATTGGAGATGATATGATATGTGGATGTTACATAATACCCCAAACTTTATACTAAACTATTTTATTAATGAAATATAATTTTAAATAATTAATTTGGTGTTAAAATTATTTTAGAATACATGATAATAAATTTCGTGATTAGTTTTCGTTATATGGGTGTTTTAGACGATGTGCTACTTTTATACATATTGGACTAAATGAGTAATATAAATAACAAATATTATATTTTATTATTTTATATATTTTTCTAAATAGTATTTTAGTGTAATATTTTAAAGAATAAGATTTTAGGCGATTTTACTTGTATATACACGTAAACAATTAATGTGATATTTTACAATGCGTTTGACTGATGTTAAATGTGCAATTAGTTATATTCCAACTATTTATAACTATTTTCTATTTTTTGTTATTTATTTTATAAATAATTATCTTGAGATAATGGTAATATTGTATTTGATTTTCTTGATTTTTATATACTTGTTATGGCATTGTGATTTTATATATATATATATATATATATATATATATATATATATATATATTTATTTTGATTTATTAATTAATATAAAATATTAATATTATATTTATTTATTTTATAATTTCAAATATTTTTTAACGATTGTAGTAATTTAATGTGAGTATTTGAAAAAATAAGTATAATTATAGTGATTAATTTGAATATCAAAGTTTTGGTTATTAATGTATTTTAAAAGATTAATTACTTTAATTATTTTATTTTATATACTATTAGTTTTAAAATAGTAGTAATATTTTATAAATTAAATTGCGTTTAAAAAAAATATTAATAAAAATTAGTTTTGATAATTGTTGGTTTTATTTAAAAAAAAATAATAATAAAAGAAAGAAGTAATTAAAATGTGTTTTATGGGCTATGCCATATGCAAGACTAAACCCTAATTAAAGAAAAATTAATTGAAAGGAAACAAAACAGAACAGCATTTAGTAAATTAACTGTTGGTTTTAGTCCAAATGTTAGTATGTTGTATTCATTTAGTAAATCAATTAAACACATTTTCTCATATTTTTAACCATCCCAATTTATCTCTAGAATATCTAACTTCTCCATTTGTGGAATTGGAATTTGTTATTTTTCACCGTTCTTCTTCCCGTAAGTCCAATTTGAGTGAAACCAGCGCCAAAACGATTGTGTGAAAAATGGCTATATTATCCATTGATTGGTTTTCTAATTTATGGTAAGTTTCCTTGACCGAATTTCGAAATTAGTTGTTAGAGTGTCTTCTCATAATTTATTTTTGACGTTTACCCATAAACTGTCGAGTTAGATCGATTGAAGGACAAATAGTCAAAGAACAAAGGTTGTTTGCTCGTGGAATCATATTCGTGTGTGAAAGTATGGAAATAAGATAAGGGGTGAGAGAGTGTTTGAATTCATGAGTATAATATATTGTGAGATGAATGGGAAAACCGTATTTCTCAACGATCCAATGATTCATTCGGGACTCGCTATGTAAGGCAATAGCCCTTTGAGGAATAAATTAATTAACGTGAAAATATGGCCCTTTGAGGAATAAATTAATTAACGTGAAAATATGGAAATCGTGAGAATAAAATGTGGAATAGAAATATTTGTTAGTTGTTGATTGATTTAATTTCATTAAATGTGTGTTATTTGATATTATTGTTATATTGGGTGTCGAATAAATTTTATGTATATGATTGCATAGATAAATTTATGTGATGTGATAATAAAAGATGGATGCATTTTTGAAAGTTTATGTGATTATGATGATGTATAATTAATAATAATAATGTTATAAATTTGTGATAAGTGTATGTGATGATGTATGATTAATGATAGTGATGCTATAAAATTGTGATGAGTTTATGTGATGAGATATGATTAATGATAGTGACGTTATGAATTTATGATGAAATTATTGAAGTACCCCATAATTGATGAAATAGTGATGATTCCAATTTGTGCTAAAGATGATGCTCTTAATGGAGTCATCTATGCTAACGAGGGGAGAAAATAGATGTTTGGAATATTTAAAGTTGATCTGAATTTTGAAGTGGAGATTATTTTGTCACCATATAAGTAAGGTCTGACAAGCCTAGTGATTCCAGGGAAGTACAACTGAATGAGTCTGATTGTGGTGGTCTGCTGTTGAGCCTTATGGCAAGATTGTTAGACCTTGGAGGTATTCGAGTAGGGAATTCCTAGTTGACTTGGAGGTAGCACTCCAAATATCGAGAGCTACAATGCAACAAACGTTTACCTCGACTGTCGCGTATATGTGTCTCGGGTTGAGTTGAGGGGATCTATGAGAACAAGGCCAATTTGAATTGTTCGTCCACCGGGATGGTGGCATAGTATCAAGCCTCCTAACCAAGTACTTCAGACTTAGAATGGTACCACATTGTGAAGTAGAGTCTAAACTTATGCGTAGCATTGCATCTTCTTGTGATTGTTTTCTTGTTATTAATATGTATCGTGTGCGATAATAATTTCTCTCAGATGATTTGATGTTATAGTGAAATGTATTGATATCGCTTGAGTGATTTTGACTTTATAATGTGATGTTTTTTTCTGAAAAATGTTTGTATAATGATACAGTTTATTATGATTAATTGTGTGTTCTTCTTACTTATATTATACTATCAGCATGATTTCGAAACTCACCTCCTTCGCTGTTTGTGTTTGACTGGCTTGGCCCTGCGTTTGCGAAATCGCAGTTATTAAAGGTTAATGAGTCTTGAAGTTCAAATTTGGGAGAAACCCCGCTCTTGTAGGTGATACCGAGAATTAAAAGTTGTAATTTATATTTTACTTTCACTTATTTAATTAGAAAAGACTTTTTGTATGAAAACCTTATAAGTACTAGTAAGTTTTTGGAATTAAATCAAGAAATTATAGTTAAGTCAAGTTCATTGAGATTGCATTGTTTTAATTAAGGAATAAAGTTGAATTTTTACGTGTGTATTTAGAGTAACGTGATATCCTAAATTAGTTATAAAAATTCTTATTTTCTTCAAAACATATTTTCTTTATCCGCTGCGAATTTTGTTCAAAAAAATCTAGTATAAATTACTATATATGTTATTTTAGGGTTTTGGGTGTCACATGTTAGACTTTCGAGCAAGGATCTATGCCTCAACAAGCAACATAATCTCTTATGGTGTTGATTCCTAAGGTGAATAATCCCCATAATTGTAAGGAATTTCGTCCAATTAGCTTATGTAAATGTGGTTTGCAAGTTGGTTTCTAAGGTCCTTATGATTCGGTTGAGACCCATGCTCAATGAGATTGTGATCCCTTTGCAAAGTAGTTTTATTTCGGGGAGAGGAATTGTGGATAGTGAAATTATTCTTCAGGAATGTATTCATGGGGATGTGATTTACAAATTGGAGAAAGCTTATAACAAGGTGGATTGGGATTTTCTTTGAGATACCTTGCACTATTTTGACTTTTATGCTAATTTCGTTTCTCTTATTATAAGTAGTATATCGGATACTTTAGTGTCTCTTCTTTGGAATGGAAGTCATACTGAGCATTTCCATCCCATGTGAAGTATTCGACAAGGCGATCGATCCTTTGACACGTTATCTTTTCGTACTTTGTATGGAAACGCTAAGGCACATGTTTAACCAAGCGGTTTATAACAGTAATTGGCTTCCGTTACATCTCATGAGGGATGGTTCGAGGATATCCCATCTTTTCTTCGCTGATGACGTGCTACTATTTTTCAAGGCTAATCCATCTCAAGCGCATTTTATTTCTAACCTTTTTAAATACGTTTTGTTCCTTTTCAGGTTTAAAAATTAGTCTTAATAGGTCAAGGGCTTATGAGTCTAAAGGATTGTGTAGTGCTACCAAGGAGAATCTTGAGCATCTTTCAGGCATCAAGTTTACTAACAGGTTGGAAAAATACTTGGGCTTTAAGCTTTGCTACAAGAGGACCAAGAAAGAGGATTTCCTTGAGATTTTTTTATAAAGTGGCATCAAAGATGGCTGTCTAGAAAGGAAGAATTCTCAATAAACCAAGTAGAATGACTATGGCGAATGTTGTCCTTACTGCTCTTCCTTCTTATAACATGCAGATACAATGGTTTCCACAATATGCTTGTAAAAGTTTGGTTTGTACAATTAGAAATTTTATTTGGCGTGGTTGTAACGATGCAGCTATGCATATGGTTAGTTGGAAAAAATTCTCAAAATAAGAAAGTAGGTGGACTGGAAATTTGTATGGTGCATTATCAAAATGTGGTGTTACTAAGTAAATTGGTATGGAGTATATTGCTAAATGATAATAAACTTTGGGTCTCCCTGGTAGTTGATAAACATTTAAAATAGGGAGATTTGTTTCTAAAGATGGCATCCACAGGTTCATCTACTTGGAAGGCTATTTTAAAAACTTTGAATTTACTCAAAGATGATTTCAACATTAATATAGGGGATTGTGATACCAACATATGGTTTCACCCATGGATTGAGAAAAAATCTATGTGTGAGATGGTTCAAGATATAGCTCTATCTGATATGGGTCTTAAAATTAGAGATGTGTGTGATGATAATGGTTGGAAGATTGATTTTTTGTCTACTATTATTCCTTCTAGTATTACCACGACCATTAAAGATCTAATTCCTTGTTTTGTTAATGAAGACACTTGGGGTTTGGCAAGCTAGTTTGAATGGGCAATATATAGCAAAGGGTGGATACGATTGGCTCATTTCTCGTCATTAGACTCCAACCTTTCTTGATGCATGTCTTGGATTTGGAAGATGCAAATACCTGCTAGGATGCAATTCTTTGACAAACTGTCCATTCTGTATTATTGAGGAGGAATCCATTTTCCATTGTTTATTTTTGTCTCTAAGCTAGTGATCTTTGCACAATTTGTGGACTTCATCAAGTTCCAAATCTTTGTCGGCGTGTTGGCATGAAAAATACATCGAGATTGGTTGCTACTTTAGTATCTAATTTTGAGGTCCTTGCTCCTTTAATTGTAGAGAATATTTGGATTTTTTGTAATAGATATATTTTTGAATATATTCAACCGCATAAAGTTTCGCTAGTAGCATCTATATTTACTTAGTTGCAAGTAACTCTTGAAGCATTTGAAAAACATTCTCTTCCTACCTCTCGACCTATTTGTGAAGTCCATTGGCAAAGTGGAGACCAAGATGCTATGGTTTTTAAATGTGGATGGTAGTGCAATGACTAATTGAGGGGAATTAGGATTTAGGGTCTTAGTCAGAAATCATGAAGCAAATTTCCATTTTGGTTTTTATGGGAGTGTTGGTTGATCGAACGTGTTACATGCAGAAATTCAAACTCTTTTAATTGGTATCAAGTTATGTTGGAAAACGTATTATAGAAAAGTCATTTGCTATTATGATTCCTTTCATGTGGTTCAGTTGATGACTATAGGAACATATCGATATCACCACTATGCTAATATGTTGGAAATTATTAGAAATTACATTCAAAAGGATTGAAATTTTGTTTTGGAACATCCTCTTCGTGAAAAGAATGCTTGTGCATATACCTTGCAAAGATAAGAGTTAACTGTTTAGACTCTTTAATTATAGATGACGAGTCATTTCCTAGATTGTCCTCTGCGCTTCTACCAGATGCTAGAGGAGTGTATTTTATTAGGCATTAATTTTAATTTTTGTTTCTTTTTCATTTTTCTCTCATGTGACCAAAAAAATATGTTAATTATGAATACAGTGAAAAAAATATGTTAATTTTGTTTCTTTTTTATTTTTCTCTCATGTAACCAAAAAAATATGCTAATTTTAATTTTTTTTCATTTTTCATTTTAATATTTGAACACTTCTATAATGAAAATAGTGATTCTAAAATCCTCACAACATATACACGATAATAATTTGTAAAGTAAATAATTAAGATAAGGAATAGTTAAATTAATTAAATATAATTATGTATATACTTAACAATATTCAAATGCATAAAAAAATATTACATTAATTACCGACGTGCATATATACATAAAAATGCCTAAAATCATGTTCTTTAAAATATTCACATTAAAATACTATTATTTTATAAATATAAATAAAATAATAAAATATAATATTATAATTTATATTATTCATTAAATCATATATGAATAAAATCATAATTTAATAAAAAAAATTTATCAATACATATATTAAAATACTCTTAATATTAAATTAATTCTTTAAATTTTATTTAATTAATAAAATAATTTATTATAAAATTTAAAGAAACATGTCTAATAACGTATTTTAAAAAAGAATAATTAAAAATTTTCAAATACTTGTAATATATTTATTTGAAGGTATCTTAAGAATATCGGTACCTAAAGATACGTCTCCCATTTTTTGAGTATTTGGACTATGTGGCGCTTAATCCTAAGCATAAGAGCACGTATATATTCTAGCAAGGTTGAAATGAAATCCCACAACCTTGAGCCAATAGACAAACTGAGTTCCCAAAATTTAATCCTTGTGATTTTCAGCTTTGAACTTGATCTAAAATCTTTGGAGTGAGCAACCAACCATATGTGCTCCACTCTTTCCTCTATTGCACCAACACTCTTTGATCAACAAACACTATTAGATATCAAAAAAATACACTTCTCATCCGAAAGAAACATCTTGAATATCTCAATTCATGATCCTGCATGTTTTTGAATGTAACAATCCTACCTTCTATCTATATTTCAAATTCTTCCTAGAAAATGACCTGTGTTGAACTCAAATCTGTAGCGCACTTGAGATGATAGTCTCAGCATTGACATTTGACACCATCAAAAACCATATGATTAGAAGTACTATTGAGCTATAAGCACTTTTGATGGACTACCCATACGTAATATGCAACAAAACAGAGTTGAGTGTATTAAAAATACAATCAAAGATCACTACTACTGAATTATGTAGAGCCAAACGAAACTATGTTTTGCTTGAAATTACTTTTTACACTGAGTATTCAAATTTGAAATATAAAATATTATTAATATAATGTTATTCAAGAACATTATTCCAACATGACTCTATGCTCTTAGTTGATAATTATACCAAGGATTATTGTACTCTCTCTACCACTATGATCCTTCTTTAACACCAAGCTGCTTCAAGGCCTGGATAAGTTCATCCAACTCCTTAAAGGAAACTCCATCCTTGCTCACAGCGCCAACAGCTTCTTCTTTCATCAACTTAGCTCTTCTCTTTTGGGAACTATCCCCACTCATAACCTCAGATATTACCCGTCCCAGTTGATCTGGGTCGGGTACAGAATCTACCCCTTCGCAAACCCTAACCGCCACTCCCATATCCTCCACCAACAGCCTTGCATTCACAAATTGATCAGCCTCCATTGGCCACCCAAGAATCATAACTCCAGCCACAACCGTTTCCAACACCGAATTCCATCCGCAATGACTCAAGAACCCACCCACGTTTCGATGACCCAATATCGCCAACTGTGGAGCCCAACTTTTCACCACTATCCCCCTACCTGAAACCCGATCCTCAAACCCGTCCGGGACCAGACCATAACCTTCCTCCACCTGCTCCGCCGTGGAAGCCTCCTTAACCACCCAAACGAATCGGATCCCGGATCTCTCCAACCCGAATGCCAACGCCTCCATTTGCTCCTTTCTCATTACCTTCTGACTACCAAAGCAAACGTACAACACCGAACCTTCCTCCTCCCACCGGTCCAGCCACCGTAAAACATTGGATCCTTCACCCGGGTCGGATTTGACCCGACTATAACCCAGCGGACCAACAGCAAAAACCCTTCGGTTACCAAATTGGGCCTCCAATTGATCCAAATAAGGACCTTCAAGCGCTCTAAACGTGTTGAAAACGAAACCCCAGCTTAATGAATTCGAAACGAAACTCTCCTTTATAAACTCCGATTCCGGGTCCGATTCAATGTAGCGGCGGAACAAGCTAGGAAGGTGGTTGCGCGGAAACGACGGCGTTCCGTGAATTTCGGCGAAGTTAGTTTCTTCACGCGACTGGAAGAGCAGTGGGTCCCTCCAGCAGTAGTTGATAACGGAAGTCAACAAAGCGCCAGATGAATAAAAAGCGATTCTGGGAATACTGAGTCGAGTAGCGAGTTGGTGAGTCCAGCCAAGGAAGAAATCGGAGATGAGAGCAACAGGGGGGTTATGGTGGGTGTTAAACCATTGGATTATTAAATCTTGGAGATTGGATAGGGCGTTAATGAAGGGGTAGTTTCCGCTGTTTCCAACCTCACGAATGTTTTCAGCGCCCGAGGGTATTTTGGGGTGTGAAGGGAAAGGGAGAATGAGTGTATGGATGGTGTTCGGGTGTGTGGATAAGAGAGGGGTTAGTGTGGGGAGGTTTTTGGGAGTTATGATAATGGTGATGGTTAAGGTTGTTTGGAGGGCTAAGTGGTGAGTGAGATCAAGGAGTGGGAGCATGTGACCTTGTGCTGGGTATGGGAATACAAGGATGTGAATTTTGGAGTTCGACATGCTTGCTTTCTTGCTTCTGTTGTGTTGGTTTAGATTTAGTGTCTCCATGGGAAATAAGAGAACTGGTTAGTCAATCATTATTTATTTCAGTTCCATATGTTCCTATTTGGTGGTCCTTACAACTACATGGCCATATTCTCACCTTTAAAGATCGTGTGCATTTTTCTTGAGTGATTTTTTTATATTAAAAAAATAAAAACATATTTCCGTCGTTAGCATTGGTTCAAGATTCAAAGTTCAACCGAGATTAAACTGAAGTCAGACGATAATATAATATTTTAAAATTTAAGCTACACAACAAAGAAAAAATATAATCAACGTTGATGGAAAGACATGAAGCTGCCCACCCAAATCAATCTGCATGATGAATGAGAATGGGATTTATATGGCGAATTTTACATAAAAGGAATCAAGTGAGATCTTCTCTCTTTAATATGTGAGGGGAATGATCGGATTTAATCCAATATTTGGTCAAGTGGTTGAAATGTTTGGGTTTTAAGCATTAGTCGTCGAACCAATACATCTGTTAAGTTACTGGATGTTACAATTTTTTTCAAAAGTTGTTTTCTTTCACTAATTGGTATGAGTTTATCTATAAATAGAAACACTTTAGAGACAAAAATAAGAAAACAAATTTCATGTTACATGAGTCAAAAATATTTCTAAATCATTTTTTCTTTTCTCTAGTGCATGAGAATAAATGAAGAAAATTTATTCTGTAAACTATCGTTGAACAATAGGCTTATGTGAATGTACAATTTCACTTCAACGATTCCAAAATATCCT
The DNA here is from genome assembly GCA_037974295.1 of Cicer cuneatum. Classification (NCBI taxonomy): domain Eukaryota; kingdom Viridiplantae; phylum Streptophyta; class Magnoliopsida; order Fabales; family Fabaceae; genus Cicer; species Cicer cuneatum. The sequence goes on from JBBPBO010000003.1 coordinate 18,927,283, forward strand.
AAATGAGATTCGCCGATTTATCTGTTTGCATCCGAACCTAAAACTTAGTGTGATACACATACTTTGGAATTTATTTGTGCAACTTTTACCATCATCAATTTTATCATCTTTTTGTTCAAGATTTACAGCATACCCGCAACAAAATATCCAACAATCTTTATGTTCGATTACGATTTATTTGTGAAGAATATTTGCATCATTGAAGGAAATAAATGTTTACATAATTGTGAATATGGTGAAAGGTACACAATTATTTTAAATAAATATATAATAATATACACGTGTTGGAACCAAGTTGGTTCTTTCAATCAAAGTTTTGATGTTAACAAAAGTATTTTATGTAAATTGTATTTTGACTTAGAAGAACAAATCAGAGGTTGTGCAAAATCAGAGCATGACACCACCAGAGGATACATCCAGAGGATAAAAATGTCACCAGAAGTTTTGGCCAGAGGAAGCATCCAGAGGGTACCAGAGGATGCATCTAGAGGATACCAGAGGATGTCACCAGAGGATACACCTCTAGAGGATATCAGAGGATGTCATCAAAAGCAAACATCAGAGGATATCATAGGAAAGAAAAAATAACATCATCAGAGGATATCTTTCTTGGCCCAAATCAGAAGGAAGCAAAGTCCAGAAGGAGACCCGGTCCAGACCAGAAGGAAGCTTGTCAGAGGGAGACTTGTTCCAGACCAGAAGGAAACATAAGTCAGACTTGGTCCAGACTTAGTCCTGACCAGAAGATAGCATGGTCGTGAACATAAGACTTAGTCCAGACTTGGTCCAGACCAAAAAATAGCATGGTCCAGAACATAAAACTTGGTCCAGACTTGGTCTAGATCAGAAGATATAATTGTCCAGAACATAAGATTTAGTCCAGATTTAATCCAGACTCAATCCAGACTTGGTCCATATCGAAGGATAAATGTCCAAATTAAAAGATCAATGGTCCATATCAGAAAATAAATTGTCCATATTAAAATATCAATGGTCCAGATTAAAATATCAATGGTCCAGATCAAAGGATCACATAATGGTACAAATCAGACTTTGTCCAGAATTGGTCGATATCAGAGGATCACAGAATTGGTACAAATCAGACATGGTCCAGAGTTGGTCGAGATCAGAGGATCGTAGAATTGGTACAGATCAGATTACATGCTCCAGAGTTGGTCGAGATCATAAGATCATACGGTCCAGAATTTAAATCATGATGCAAATCAGTGAACACTTGATTAAAATTCGAAGAAAACATGATTAAATTTTGATAGAAAATTGATCAAAGTATTAAGGGGATTTGATTCAAAAAATCACTGAAGACATGAAGAAATTCGAATGCAATCTGAAGCTTAAAAAGATATGATTTGAAATTAAAAGAAACAAGATTGGTCAACAGAATTTTCAAGTGCAATCTGAAGCTAAAAAGATACGGTTTTAATTTAAGTGAAACAAGATTGGCCAATAAAATTTTCGAAGGAAATATGAGCAAGATTTATTTCGAATTTAAGCTTGGACAAAGCTCTATTGGCAACTATAAAAGGAGGCTTCAGGAAGCAGCATCAAGCATCGAAAAACACAAGAACTCAAGCTTCATATTCAACACAATCCGAGAGTTCAAAAGAGAGAATCACTTGGGGGCAAAAGCAAAATTTTCTAAGTGTTTTCGAGAGAGAAATTCAGTGCAGCAATCAGCTTTCCAAAAGCAACTTTGCGGAGTTCCAAACCCTTGTAATCAAACCCGATAGTGGTGTAGATTTCTTCTTCAATCTGGGGTTGTCAGATTAGTAGGAGAAGACTTGACTTGTAGGGTCAAGGTGTTTAACGTTCCTCAAAAGTCTGGGGTTATCAGACTGTTTGGGAAGAATGGCTTGGAGGGTCAGGTGCTGTAATTCAAAGTGTTTTGAATTAGTGGATTAAAGCTTTCAGAATGATGGGATTGGATGTAGCCAAGTTAATGGTGAACCAGGATAAATCTTCGTGTTCTTATGCTGTTATTATCCGCTGCTAAATCTGATTATTCATTCATCAAGTAATTCACATCAACATTCATCAAAACAGTAAAAAGAATTCAAGTTTGGCAAACACAATTCAACCTCCACTTCTCGTGTTTATACCTTCATGGACCATGTCTTCTTCTAATCTGGACCATGTTTCCTTCTGATCTGGACCATGTCTTCTTCTGATGTTTGCCTCATATGGTATCCTCTAATGCTGTCCTCTGATGATATCCTCTGATATTTGCCTCGGATGATATCCTCTGATTTTTGACTCGGATGATATCCTCTGATTTTTGCCTCTGATGATATCCTCTGATTTTTGCCTTTGATGATATCCTATGATTTTTGCCTCTGATGATATCCTCTGATTTTTGCTTTTGATGATATCCTCTTATGTTTGCTTCTGATGATATCCTCTGGTTACATCTTCTGGTTGTATCTTCTGGAGGTATCCTCTGGTGATATCCTATGTTATTCTCTGGTGACATCATCTGGTTGAATCTTCTGGAGGTATCCTCTGGTGATATGTTCTGGTGACGTCATCCTCGGGTGGTATCCTCTAGTGACGTCATCCTTTGATTTTTGCATTCTTCTTCGAAGTCAAATATATTATTTTCATAAAATACTTTTGTTGACATCAAAACTTTGAGTGTAAGAACCAACTTGGTTCCAACAAGGCGGCGTAAAATAAATACAAAGAAAAGTTGTTATAAAAAATACAAAGTTTTGTCATCATCAAAAAGGGAGAGATTGTTGGAACCAAGTTGGTTTTACATTTAGAGTTTTGATGTTAACAAAAATATTTGATGAGAACAATATATTTGACTTCAAAGAGTATGAAAGAAGATATGGTCAAGATTTATAGAAGAAGATTTGATTAAGATTTGAAAAAGATTTGATCAAGATTTATCTACAACAAATTACGAATATAATCAATCTGAAGAATTTACAATCTCAATCTCAAGAGATGATAAACAAGCTTAGATTAACATCACTTTAATCATTTTGAATTAGGAAGAGTGTTAATAAAATTGTAATTCACAAATGATATTAGAGGAAGTTACAAGTTAGTTAGAAGTAGTTAAGAAGGTTAGAATTTTGTTTTAACAGTTACTATGCAAACTGTTTGATATAAATTTTTTATATCAAGAATATTTTTGGTAGTGACTGATTAATCTTCGTTTATCAGAACATTTTTGTTTTACTCTCTTCTTCTCAATTTCAATTCCTCTAAGTTATACAATCTGTTCTAACAACATTTCAATTAGATAAACATGAGAAACCTTATTTGGATTTGGATTGATCCTACATAATTTAAATCTGATGATAACACCATGTTTAAAGTTGTTGATTGCACAAAAATCATTCCAACCATATCTGATATTTGAAAATATTAATTAATTAAATTTTAGCCAAATGAAATTGTATATTAGTAGTTGATATTTGAAAATATATGGCTTTACTTACAAACCATATTTTGAGTAGATAACATTCATGCAGAATGAAGTCCTAAGTTCTTATTTCACTGTCATTTGTACAACGGCTGTGATAAATAGGAAATTCTTCAGGAAGGATTGGTTTGATGGAAGCTTGAAAACAGAATAGATTATTTCTACAATTCATTAATATCCGATAATAATTTATTCGATTCCAGTTATGAAGGTGACGTAATCTTGTCCACCCTTTTGTGATTAAAAGGTAGATGGGGTCTTGCTTATATGTCATTGTTTGGGTTCCAACGAAACCGTCAAAGAAAATCCAAGTGGAACCCAATTCTGTTATATTTAGCTATGAATTCGGGGTCTATTTCTGCAACATCCTGTTAATGAAGAGATGAATTAAGTGTTGTTAAAATAAATCACTGGATTTGAAGTCCTAGTGATTATGCTTTGATTTAAACAAAAGTCACTTGGTTTGTATTAACGTATATATAATGTTAATGTTGTGATGGAACAATAAAATTGGTGAATGTTAAAAAAAAAAACTATGAATATAATGTATAAAATTCGTAAAACATAGTTTAGGTAGAGAAACAAACGATGTTAGGAAGGTGGATGTAGTTTGTACAAATGTATAGTGAATTTTAATTGACAATGAAATTCAAAGCTACTTAACGTTATGCCTAGCTAACTATCAAATACGAGTACTATAACAACGCTACATAAATGCCACAATAAGCTTGCAAAAATAGTAAACTATCCGAAATTATGGATTTGACACCTCTAAAAGTGAGAAGTTGATAAAGTAAATAAATCAATAATTGATAATATAATTATACTTGTATAAATAATATCAACTATTAATTTGATCATAAATTATTGATATTACTCACTTTATTTTTTAAAGTGAATTACACATTTTAAGGATCTAAATCTTGAAAATATAGACTCACATCCCTTATAAGTAAAGATAATTAATGAGAACTTCATTGTAAAAGCGTGTTTCCATTGCCAAATACACATACAAACTAGGTCAACATTTCAGTGACCCGTTGAAAACTGCTCAACTGTTGATTTTTTGGTTTTTAGTAAGGTGGTTCTTGTGGCGTTATGGACCGATATAGAACAAATTCAAAATCGTTAAAATTAAAAAGGATGAGTTAGTGAACAAACAAATATGATAAAATTCAAGTGTTTGAAATACCTATAGCACTCAATCTATAATATTGACGATGCTATAGCAAAAAAATTCCGCACAAAAACAATGAATATTGCACAAATAACAAAATCGCATAAAAATTCGATAAAAAAAAACTAAATCAATATAATATATTAAATCAGCTTCTAACTTTCTTACGTTGATATATCATTTATGCGTGCGCCATGTAATTGTCTTTGTTCCACATCAGCCAAATTTTCAATGTGTCAACCTCCAAATTTTCAACATATCAACCTCCAAACTGTTATTCTTTGGAGTAACTATAACTATGAGACTAAGATCCATATTTAAGTGGCTTCTCTTCTTCGAGCATGAGCTATCTCATTGACTTGCCTTTGAATAAACTCTACACTTGAGTTTTTAAAGACAAAATAGAAAATAAAATGACAATCAAATAGAATAGCACCAAACTTCGAAACATCTACTTGAACTTGATGGAACTTATCAACTACACATTTGGAGTCCAACTAGAAGTCAACTGATTCTATCAGAAGCTCTTGAACTCGTTCCAAAGCACAGAGAAATCTATAAGTTTCACCTACCATAACTAAACACATAGGAGAAAACCATTAAGTTTTAACTAGGACAAAATTATCATTATTGTCACAAATGCACATTCCAACTCTATAGACATGATTTTTTTATATTGTGGTTTATTCTATTTTTTTTTTTTTAAATTGTTTCTAGGGACAACTCATCTTCGTTTATGTCACATCCTCTAATATTTGCTAACTAAAAAAAAATTATGATGTGGCACCTTCTAAAACACACTATTTTTTTTCATTTTCACTTCCATTCTATTTTATTTCTCCAATATGTAGACAAACATTTTCACTTGTCCGTCCAAATACAATTATTCCATAAGTTATGCAATGTCAGCTTTAATTCATCACTCAATGACTCATCAATATGAAGGTGCAAACACGAGAAGGGGGGTTGAATTGTGTTTGACTAACTTGAATACTTTTCCTGTTTTTACACTTTTAAAACAAAACTTGATGTATGAATAAAAACAGAGTTAGAAGCGGACATAAAGTAAAAATAAAACACAATTTTTATACTGGTTCACCGTTAACGAGGCTACGTCCAGTCCCTTCACCTTGAAGGATTTCACTAATTCAAACCTTGAATTACAACCGTTCTACTGACCCTCCAAGTCAGTCTTCTCAACCAGTCTAACAATCCTAGACTCTTGAGGTATACAGCACCTGTCTTCTCCTGCCAATCTGACAATTCCAGATTGTAGAAGGAATTACAAAACTTTGAATCTAATTTCCAAGTAATCTGCTACCCTTTTCTGACTCCCTCAGATTGTAGACTCTACTTCAACAACTTAGATCTAACACAAAGGAAAGAAAATAACACGAGTGCTTGCTTCTTGAAAGCTGGAACTCACAATTGACCTCACTGAAAACTTGAGTGTTTGCTTTGGAAGTGTATGACTCTTTTGTGATTTTCGATACTAAGTATTCTGCCTTGAGCCTCCTTTTATAGATGCAGATTTGGGCCTCTTCCAAGCTTAATTTCGAGCTGAATCTTGCTGGATTCTCTTGCAAAAATAACATGACCAATTGGGCTTTATTTAAATAAAAAACATATCTTTTATTTAGCTTCAGATTTTCTTTCAAAATAACTGGCCAATCAAGTCTTTAGTTCCTTCCCGCCAACAGCTCCTGAGTTCCACAATACTTCACTTTATTTTTGTAACAAATCTTTTTAATACTTTAATCAAAATAAATTAAAATCTCCACCGTTAATCCTCATGATTAAATCTGGACCATTTGATTTTCTGTGCTATTCCACATCTAGACCATACTAATTGATATGCTGTCATCCTCTGATTTCGGCCATCCGTGGACCACACTTCCTATCCTTCTGATCTTGTGATCTCGGCCATCCTGGTCCAGCAAACTGATCTGATGTGATCCTCTGATCTCGGCCACTGCTGGTCCACTCATTTTGACCTTCTGATTTCGGCCAACACTGGGCCATGGTCGGATCTTCTAATCTCGGCCAACACTGGGCCTAATAATTAAATCTGAACCATTGATCTAAAAATCTTCCCTCTGATCTGGACCAATTCTGGACTTGGTCTGGATTAAAATGAAATTAAATATGGACAAATAATATTTCAGTATGGACATTTTACCTTTGATTTTGGATCAGGTCTGGATCAATTCTGGAAATCATTTCTTCTGGTCTGGACTTAGTTTCATACCCTGAACCATGGTATCTTCTGGTCTGGGTCAAATCTGGGTTAATTCTCTTGTTCTGGACCCATTAATTCATCCTCTGATTAAGTTTGGAACAAGTCTGAACTGTTTATCATTTCACTGCCAGGCCATCTTCTGGTCAGAATAACTTCTGGAATAAATCTGACATTTGACTCCTACTTGTCTGGATCAAGTCTCCCTCTGGCAGGCTTCATTCTGGTCTGATCCAGGTTTCCTTCTGACTTTGCTTCCTTTTGATCTGGGCCAGCAAATATATCTTCTGGTGGTGTTTTGACATCCTGAAGTATCTTCTGGTACCTTCAGGATTCAATCTCTGGAACACTTTGATCTTCTGCTTCTTATTACTTCAGCTTCTAGTGACATTTGATTTAATAATTCAAGGTTCAAAATAAGATTACATGGAGTGCTTTTGTAAGCATCAAAATCCTAAGTACTTAGAACCAACTTGGTTCCAACAATCTCCCCCTTTTTAATGATGACAAAACCTTAACTTATTTTGCTAGCTTGTAACTCGAAGACTTGAATTACTCCCCCTCAGTCTAATCTCTCCCCTTAAGTCTGATGCTGAATTTTTCTTCTCCTTTTCGACTCCTTCTTGATCACCCTTTCTTTTCTTCTCTTCTCCTCTCCTTTTCAACTCCTTCTCTTTTCATCTCTTTCTGATTTATTTTTCTCTCTCCCTGTTTCTTCTCCTTTTCAACTCCTTCTCTTTTCACTCTTTCTTTTCACTCTTTCTTTTTCTCTCTTCACATTTCCTCTCCTTTTCAACTCCTTCTCTTTTCACTCTTTCTTTTTCTCTCTTTATTTTTCTCTCTCCCTGTTTCCTCTCCTTTTCAACTCCTTCTTTTTTTCATCTCTTTCTTTTTCACTCCTTTCTTTTTATCTCTCCTTTTCTACTTATTTCTCCTTTTTCTCTCCTTCTCCCCCTTTTTGTCATCTTCCAAAAAGAGGTCCTACTATTTTTGTATTTTTTGTTTTTCTCTTTACAAATTACAGAAAGTAAAACAGAAAATAAAAGACAAAAAATAAAATTACAAGAAATTTAAAAACTCCTAAGATGACTACTTGAACTAGTCAGATATGGAGGTAATGCTGAGATGCTTCTTGATGAACTCGAACCTATCTTCTGGTAATGCTTTGGTGAAGATATCAGCCCATTGATGATCAGTGTCCACAAACTGGATGCTTAAAGTCCCTTTTTGAACATGGTCCCTAATGAAATGGTGTTTTATTTCAATGTGTTTGGCTCTAGAGTGTAAGATAGGGTTCTTGGTTAGGTTTATGGCTGAAGTGTTATCACAGAACAAAGGGATATTGGTTTCAAAAATGTTGTAATCTTCAAGTTGATGTTTCATCTAGAGTAACTGTGAACTACATCCTGCTGCTGATATATACACAGCTTCAGCTGTTGACATGGCAATGGTGCTTTGTCTTTTCCTTGACCAAGAGATCAAGTTATCACCTAAGAAAGTGCAGTTGCCACTTGTACTTTTCCTTTCCAACTTGTCTCCAGCATAGTCGGAATAACAGAAACCTCTGAGTTTGTAGGTGGGGGTTTTCTTGTATAACAAAGTAAGGTTGGTGGTTCCTTTAAGGTATCTCAAAATTCGTTTGACAGCAGTTAAATGGGATTCCCTAGGGTTAGCTTGAAATAGGGCACAGACACAAACACTAAACAAGATGTCAGGTCTAGAAGCAGTTAAATAAAGAAGGGATCCAATCATACCTCTGTATGTTTTCTGGTCTACCTTTTGGCTGGTTTCATCTTTCTCAAGTGAGCAGGTTGGGTGCATGGGGGTGGCCATAGGCTTACATTCACTCATTTTGAACTTTTTAAGAAGTTCTTTAGTATATTTAGATTGGTGAATGAGTATAACTGATTTACCTTGGTGAATCTGAATTCCTAGGAAGAACTTCAATTCTCCCATCATGCTCATTTGGAACTCTTTCTGCATTAGGTCAGAAAACTCTTTGCACAAAGTGCCATTAGTCGATCCAAATATGATATCATCAACATAAACTTGAATAATCAAAATATCATTTTTAATGGATTTCCTAAATAGAGTATTATCAATCTGGCCTCTATTAAATTCATTCTTAAGCAGAAAGTTACTAAGTCTGTCATACCATGCCCTTGGTGCTTGTTTTAAACCATATAAGGATTTTTTAAGTTTAAAAACATGGTCTGGAAAATCAGAATCTTCAAATCCAGGGGGCTGTTTGACATAGACTTCCTCACTTATGTAGCCATTTAAGAATGCACTTTTAACATCCATTTGATACAACATTATATCATGATTAGCAGCAAATGATAAGAGAATTCTAATTGCTTCTAACCTAGCCACTGGAGCAAAAATCTCAGTGTAGTCTATACCTTCCTGTTGACTGTATCCTTGAGCTACAAGTCTGGCTTTGTTCCTTACCACTTCACCTTTTTCATTAAGTTTATTCCTGAAAACGCACTTGGTTCCAATAATGTTTTTGTTTGGTCTGGGTACCAAATCCCAAACATCATTCCTTTGGAATTCATTCAGCTATTCTTGCATTGCAAGTATCCAACCTTCCTATGCCAAAGCCTCATCAACATTGTTTGGTTCAATTGTTGATAGTAAACCAAACAGACTGGTTTCTCTACTTGATGATCTGATCTTTAAAGGTTCTGCTGCATTGCCAATAATGAGAGATTCTGAATGTGAGGACTTGTACTTCCATCCATTCTTTCCCTCTGACTTGTTTTCAGAGTCAGCATGTTCTTCTTCATCTTGATCTTTCTCAGTTTCTGCTTCTGGTTCTTGTGCCTCTGGTTCACCTGCAATTTCCTCATCTTGCTTTGACTTTTCAGAGTCAAGCTGTTTATCATCAAACTTAATGTGGATTGATTCTTCCACTGTGTTAGTTTCTTTGTTAAACACCCTGTAAGCTTTTGATCTCTCAGAGTAGCCAATAAAGATACACTTTTGAGATCTAGAATCAAACTTAGCTAGGTTATCTTTAGTGTTCAACATAAAACAGATGCAGCCAAATTGCTTAAAGTAGGAAATATTGGGTTTCTTACCTTTCCATAGTTCATAGGGAGTTTTATTTAAGATGGACCTGATGTAGAATCTATTCTGAATGTAGCAAGTTGTGTTGACAGCTTCTGCCCAAAGGTAGGTGGCAACCTTCATATCATTCAGCATGGTTCTGGCTATCTCCTGCAGTGATCTATTTTTCCTTTCTACCACTCCATTCTGTTGAGGTGTTCTGGGGGATGAGAAGTTGTGAGAGATCCCATTCTCATCACAGAATTCTTCAAAGTACTTGTTCTCAAATTCACCTCCATGATCACTTCTGATGGTTATGATCTTAGTACCCTGTTCATTCATAACTTGCTTACAGAAGGAAATAAACACTTTGTGAGATTCATCTTTGTTCTTTAAAATTTTTACCCAAGTCCACCTTGAGTAATCATCAACAATCACAAAACCATATTTCTTACCACTGAGGGAAGCTGTTTGAACAGGACCAAATAGATCTAAGTGAAGTAGTTCAAGTGGTTGAGAGGTAGAAACACATTTTTTAGTTTTAAAAGAGCTTTTTGTTTGTTTACCTCTTTGACATGCTTCACACAGAATCTCAGTTTTGGAACTTACCTTGGGAAGCCCTCTTACCAACTGGAGTTTGCTCAACTCGGATATAAGTCTAGGGTTTGCATGCCCTAGCCTCTTGTGCCAAATTGGATTCTGCTCACTTACAAATAATAGGCATTTAACCTGTTGCTTAGCAAGACTAAAAAGATCAATTTTATAAACATTATCCTTCCTAGTGCTAGTAAATAAAACAGTCCCATCAATTTGACTAACAGCTTTGCAAGTTTTTTGATTAAAGATAGCATCGTAATTGCAGTCACTTAATTAACTTATGCTCAGAAGATTATGTTTTAGTCGTTTAACTAACAGAACATTTTTAATAGACAAGGGAGAAGAAGTGTTACCAACAGTTCCTGTACCAATAATCTAACCTTTCTGGTTTCCTCCAAAGGAAACTTTGCCTCCATTCTTCATAGTCAGATCCAGAAACATAGATTTATCTCCTGTCATGTGCTTGGAGCAGCCACTGTCAAGATACCAAGTTTTATGTTGCTGACCAGACCTTACCTTTTCTCTGTCAGAATCAGAGTTAGAGTAAGACTCAGATTCAGACTTAGCTTCTGTTCGAGCCATTAGGGCCAGTTCTTCTTCTGGCCTGTTTGAGCAGTTTCCTTGATTCTGCTTTGGTTTATAAATCATGTTCCTCTGATGATTCTGGTAATTTTGGTGAATCCAGTGATTCTGATAACCTTGATAATTCTGGTGATTCTAGTGATTTGGGTGAATCTGGTGGTTCTGATGAATTTGGTAATTCTGGTGATTCTGATTCTGATTCTAACACTAATTCTGATTCTTGTTCCAGTATTGGTTCTGGTTCCAGTCTTGGTTCTGGTTCCAGTTTCTATGCTTCTGATACTGGTTCCAGTTTTGGTTCTGGTTCCAATTCCTGTTCTGGTTCCAGTTTTGATTCTGGTTCCAATTCTGGTTCTGATTCTGATTCCGGTTCTGGTTGAGTTGACCAGACCTTTTTCCATCAAACTCATATTGCCTTTGTCTTGTTATAGCAGGAACATAAACCTTCTTCTGCTTGTGCATAGCCAACATCCATTGTCCAGGCACCATTATTGGTGTCTCCTTCTGGTTGCTCAGAATATCTGCAACATAGACAATTTGATCTTTTGGTACCCATAACTGATTGGGTCCAGGTTTGTTAGTCTTAACAGCTCTCTGATCTTGTTCATATTTTACCAGTGGACAAGATAGTTCAGAGTGACCTTTCTTAGCACAAACAATGCATAAAACATCAGAATGAACAACTTTACTTTCATTAATCGTTTCTGTAAAACCAAGACCTCTCTTTCCAGTGTTACTGTTTCCATAAATCATAGATGCATATTTACTTCTTTCCATTCCATTAGAAATAAAGTTTTGAAAAAATTGTTCATGCATATCAGATTCACAAACAGTTTTGGAAGTGGAACAAACATTGCTTTTGAGATTTTGGTTTTCAGATTTGAGTCTTGCAACTTCAGTGTTAAAATCCTTGTTTTCAGTTGCATACTCAGAATTTTGATTCTTTAAAACTTGGACTTCTTTGGTCAGATTTTTCTTATCTTCCCTAAGAGTTTTCAGTTTTAAAGACATCTTATTATTTGCATTTAACAATTCTTTTAAAGTATCAATTAACTCAGATTTAGAGAGATCGGAAAATACCTCAACTGTATCCAGAACTTGAGTTGGTGTGAGCCATCAGAGACAGAATTGCTTCCTCTGATGTGCTTCCAGACTTGCTTGAATGACTACTTCGTTCATTCTTTCTTCTGCCTGCTTTACTTCCTAAAATCATGCCTTTATGAGGTCCAGAAGCAGACCTGGTGTGTGCCATCATTGCTGTTTCTGCCTCTTCTTCATCAGATGATTCTCCTACTGATTCTGATACATCCCAGGCAGCCATCAAACCCTTCTTTCTGTATCTGGAACTCTTCTTGTGTTGTTTGCCTTTTTCCAGATTTGGACATTCTGACTTGATATGTCCAAGTTTATTGCATCCATAACAAACAATACTCTTCTTGTCAGATTCTTCCTTTCCTTTGTTGTTATGTTTCTTCTTGAAGTTTCTTCTCTTCCTGTTTTCCCAGATTTTAACCATCTTTTTGGTTAAGTAAGCCATATCATCACAATCATAGTCACTATCACTATCCTCTGATTCTGATGCTGCCCTTGCAGCTTTCTTCTGTTTCGACTTCAGAGCCAGATTCTTCTTCTTCTTAGGTTCATTTGCTTCTAGTTCTATTTCATGAGACCTGAGTGAGCTGATCAGATCTTCAAGCTTCAAGGTATTCAGATCCCTAGCTTCCTGTACTGTAGTAACCTTTGGTCTCCATTTGGCTCGTAAGCTTCTGAGAATCTTCTTGACATGATCTGCTGTTGTGTAGCTTTTCTTCAAGACCTTCAGTCTAGATATTAGAGTCTGGAATCTACAGAACATTCCATCAATGTTTTCATCATCTTCCATCTTGAACATTTCATACTGTTTGACCAGTATGTTAGCCTTTGCTTCTTGAACCTGCTGGCTTCCTTCATAGGTCAGAACCAGACTGTCGAATATGCTCTTTGCTGTTTCTTTATCTGTGCATCTATCAAATTCCTTGAATGTGATGGCACTGATCATGATGTTTCTAGACTTGTGATGAAGTTTGTGTCATCTTCTCTTATCTGGTTTCATATCATCCATGTCTAGTTCTTTAGTTGGATCTTCTGGATCAGTAGGTGCAATGTATCCTTTGACTACCATCTTCCATAATTCAGGATCTTGAGATATGAAGAAACTTCTCATTCTGTCCTTCCAAAACTCAAACCTTTCTCCATCAAACAGTGGTGGTCTGTTGATGTTGCCTCCAAGTTCATCTCGGGATTTTGCCATGTTGAACCCCTTGGACCTTTCCTCAAACACTGTTAAGTGCTCAGCCTTGAGACCGAGCTCTGATGCCAATTGAAGCTGCAAACACGAGAAGAGGGGGTTGAATTGTGTTTGAATAACTTGAATACTTTTCCTGTTTTTACACTTTTAAAACAAAACTTAATGTATGAATAAAAATAGAGTTAGCAGCGGATATAAATTAAAAATAAAACACAGAATTTTTATACTGGTTCACCGTTAACGAGGCTACGTCCAGTTCCTTCACCTTGAAGGATTTCACTAATTCAAACCTTAAATTACAACCGTTCTACTGACATTTGACTCCAACTTGTCTGGATCAAGTCTCCCTCTGGCAGGCTTCATTCTGGTCTGGTCCAGGTTTCCTTCTGACTTTGCTTCCTTCTGATCTGGGCCAGCAAAGATATCTTCTGGTGGTGTTTTGACATCCTAGAGTATCTTCTGGTACCTTCAGGATTCAATCTCTGGAACACTTTGATCTTCTGCTTGTTATTACTTCAGCTTCTAGTGACATTTGATTTAATAATTCAAGGTTCAACATAAGATTACATGGAGTGCTTTTGTAAACATCAAAATGCTAAGTACTTAGAACCAACTTGGTTCCAACACAATATACTTAAAGACTTTAATTACTCATCAAAACTTTCATTTCAATAACTCATACAAAAAAGAACATGTTGCAACCAAGTTGGTTCGATCAATCAAAGTTTTGATGTTAACAAAAGTATTTTATGTAAATAGTATTTTGACTTAGAAGAACAAATTAGAAGTTGTGCAAAATGAGAGGATGACGCCACCAGAGGATACATCCAAAGGAAACAACCAGAGGATAGAAATGTCACTAGAAAGGTTCGGCCAGCGGAAACATCTAGAGGGTACCAGAGGATGCATCCTGAAGGCACCAGAGGATCCACCTCTAGAGGATATCAGAGGATGTCATGAAAGGCAAAATATCAAAGGACAAATAACATCATCAGAGGATATCTTTCTTAGCACAGATCAGAAGGAAGCAGAGTCCAGAAGGAGACTTGTGTTAGAACCAAGTTGGTTCTAACTACTTAGGATTTTGATGTTTATAAAAGAACTCCATGTAATCTTATTTTATACCTTGAATTATTACATTAAATGCCACCAGAAGATGAAGTTTCCAGAGGCAGAAGATGAAGATACTAGATAATGCATCCAGAAGGTACCAGAGGATGCTTCCTGAAATTACCAGATGATATCTTTGCTGGCCCAGATCAGAAGGAAGCAAAGTCAAAAGCAAACCTGGACCAGACCAGAAGGAAGCCTGCCAGAGGGAGACTTGATCCAGACCAGAAGGAATCATAAGTCAGCTTTAGTCCAGAAGTTATTCTGACCAGAAGATGGCCTGGCAGTGAAATGATAAATAGTCCAGACTTGATCCAGCCTTAATCAGAGGATAAATTAATGGGTCCAGAACAAGAGATTCAATCCAGATTTGACCCAGACCAGAAGATATCATGGTTCAGGGTATGAAATTAAGTCTAGACCAAAAGAAATGATGTTCAGATTTGATCCAGACTTGATCCAAATCAGAAGGTAAAATGTCCAGACTGAAATATTATTTGTCCAGATTTAATATCAGTTCAATCCAGACCCAGTTCCTAATTGGTCCAGAATAGAGGGAAGATGTTCAGATCAATGGTCCAGATTTAAGTATATGGCCCAGTGTTGGCCGAGATCAGAAGATCAGACCATGGCCCAATGTTGGCCAAAATCAGAAGGTCAGAATGTGTGGTCCAGCATTGGCCGAGATAAGAGGATCACAGCAGATCAGTTTGCAAGTCCAGGTTGGCCGAGATCAGAAGATCATAAGATCAGAAAGTGTGGTCCAGGGTTGGCCGAAATCAGAGGATCACATCAAATCACTTAGTATGGTCCAGATGTGGACGAGAGCAGAAGATCAAACGGTCCAGAATTAATCATGATGATAATCGGTGGAGATTTAATTTAATTTGATCAAAGTATTAAAAGGATTTGATTCAAAAATAAGTTGAATTCGTATGGGAATTCTGTAGCTATTGGCGAGAAGGAAGATTTGTTCCAGAATTAATTAAAGACAGGATTGGCCCAAGTTATTTATGAAAGCAAATCTGGAGATAAAAAGATATGTTTTTTTATATAAATGAAACCCAATTGGCCAAGTTATTTTTGCAAGAGTATATGGCAAGATACAGCTCGAATTTAAACTTGGAAGAGACCCTAATCTGCATCTATAAAAGGAGGCTCAAGGCAGAATACTTATTATCGAAAATCACAAAAGAGTCATACACTTCCAAAGCAAACACTCAAGTTTTCAGTGAGGTTAATTGTGAGTTCCAGCTTTCTAGAAGCAAGCACTCGTGTTATTTTCTTTCCCTTGTGTTAGATCTAAGTTTTTGAAGTAGAGACTACAATCTGAGGGAGTCAGAAGGGGTAGCACATTCCTTGGCAATTAGATTCAAGGCGTTGTAATTCCTTCTACAATCTGGGATTGTCAGATTGGTAAGAGAAGACTTGACTTTAGAAGTTAAGGTGCTGTATTCCTCAAAAGTCTAGGATTGTTAGACTGTTTGAGAAGACTGATTTGGAGGGTCAGTGGTATTGTTGTAATTCAAGGTATTGAATTAGTGAAATCCTTCAAGGTGAAGGGACTGGACGTAGCCTCGTTAACGGTGAACCAATATAAAATTATGTGTTTTTATTTTTACTTTATATCCGCTACTAACTCTGTTTTATTCATACATCAAGTTTTGTTTTAAAACTGCAAAAACCGAAAAAGTATTCAAGTTAGTCAAACACAATTCAACCCCCATTTCTCGTGTTTGCACCTTCAATTGGCATCAGAGCTTGGCCTCAAGGCTGAGCACTTAACAGTGTTTGAGGAAAGGTCCAAGGGGTTCAACATGGCAGAATCCAAAGATGATTTGGGAGGCAACATCAACAGACCACCACTGTTTGATGGAGAAAGGTTTGAGTATTAGAAGGACAGAATGAGAAATTTCTTCATATCTCAAGATCCTGAATTATGGAAGCTGGTTGTCAAAGGATATACTGCACCTACTGTTCCAGGAGATCCAACAAAAGAACTGGACATGGAAGATATGAAACTAGATCAGAGCAAACTATACAAGCTGCATCACAAGTCCAGAAACATCATGGTCAGTTCCATCACATTCAAAGAATTTGAGAGATGCACATATAAAGAAACAGCAAAGAGCATATTCGACAGTCTGGTTCTGACCTATGATGGAAGCCAACAGGTTCAAGAAGCAAGGGCTAACATACTGGTTAAACAGTATGAGATGTTCAAGATGGAAGATGATGAAGACATTGATAGAATGTTCTGTAGACTCCAGACTCTGATATCTGGACTGAAGGTCTTGAAGAAAAGCTACACAACAGCAGATCATGTCAACAAGATTCTAAGAAGTTTACCAACCAAGTGGAGACCAATGGTTACTGTAGTTCAGCAAGCCAAAGATCTGAATAACTTAAAACTTGAAGATTTGATCAGCTCACTCAAGTCTCATGAACTAGAACTGGAAGCAGATGAACCAAAGAAGAAGAAGAATCTGGCCCTGAAGTCGAAATAGAAGAAAGCTGCAAGGGCAACATCAGAATCAGAGGATAGCGACAGTGACTGTGATGATATGGCTTACTTAACCAATCAGATGGTTAAGATCTGGAAAAACAGGAAGAGAAGAGGTTCCAAGAAGAAATATACTAGCAAAGGAAAGGAAGAATCTGACAAGAAGAGCATCATCTGTTATTGAAGCAATGAACCTGGACATATCAAGTCAGAATGTCCAAATCTGGAAAAAGACAAACATCACATGAAGAGTTCCAGATTCAGAAAGAAGGGTCTGATGGCAGCCTGAGATGTATCAGAATTAGAAGAAGAATCTTCTGATGAAAAAGAGGAAGAAACAACAATGATGACACGCATCAGGTCTGCCTCTGGATTTCACAAAGGCACAGTTCCAGGAAGGAAAGCAGGCAGAAGGAGGAATGATGAAAGCAGTCATTCAGGCAAGTCTGGAAGCACATCAGAGGAAGCGATTCTGGCTTTGATGGCTCATACCAACTCAAGTTCTGGATACAGCTCAGGTTCTGGAACAGAATCAGAAGATGAAGACAGTGAGGTATTTTCTGATCTCACTAGATCTGAATTAATTGAGGCTTTAAAAGATTTTTTAAATGCAAACAATAAGATGTCTTTAAAACTGAAAACTCTTAGGGAAGATAAGAAAAATCTAACCAAAGAAGTCC
This sequence comes from Cicer cuneatum, assembly GCA_037974295.1. Taxonomy (NCBI): domain Eukaryota; kingdom Viridiplantae; phylum Streptophyta; class Magnoliopsida; order Fabales; family Fabaceae; genus Cicer; species Cicer cuneatum. Next base: position 18,944,957 of record JBBPBO010000003.1, read on the forward strand.
AAGTTTTAAAAAATCGAAATTCTGAGTATGCAACTGAAAACAAGGATTTTTAAACGTAAGTTGCAAGACTCAAATCTGAAAACCAAACTCTCAAAAATAATATTTGTTCCACTCCCAAAACTGTTTGTGAATTTGATATGCATGAACAATTTTTTCAAAACTTTATTTCTAATGGAATGGAAAGAAGTAAATATGCATATATGATTTATGGAAACAGTAACAGTGGAAATAGAGGTCTTGGTTTTACAGAAACGATTGCTGAAAGTAAAGCTGTTCATTCTGATATTTTATGCATTGTTTGCGCTATGAAAGGTCACTCTGAACTATCTTGTCCAATGGTAAAATTTGAACAAGATCAGAGAGCTGTTAAGACTAACAAACCTGGACCTAATCAGTTCTGGGTACCAAAAGATCAAATTGTCTATGTTGCAGATATTCTGAGCAACCAGAAGGAGACACCAACAATAGTGCCTGGACAATGGATGTTGGCAATGCACAAGCAGAAGAAAGTTTATGTTCCAACATCTACCAAACAGAAGCCAATTGACTCTGGTAGAAGAAGAACTGGTCAACACAATACCCATCAGAACCAGAACCAAAATCATAGAAGGAACAGCAAAATATCAAAGAAATCACACGAATCAGAAAAGGAACTGGAACCAGAATCAGAACTGGAACCAGTATCAGAGGTACAGGAACTGGAACCAGAACCAACGCTGGATCCAAAATCAGAATAGGAACTGGAACCAGAACCAGAACTGGAACCAGTATCAGAGGTACAGGAACTGGAACCAGAATCAACACTGGAACCAGAATCAAAATCAGTACCAAAACCCGAACCAGAACCAAAACCTAAACCAGCATAATTACCAGAATCAGTATCATCACCAGAATCACCATAAGTTCCACAATCACCAGAGGAACATGGTGTATCAGCCAAAGCAGAAAGAGAAGAATCAGAATCAGGAGAACACTCCAGTGAAATTCATCAAGACTACAAACCTGGAAGGGAATTCAAATCCCTTAATCCAAACCATGTAATCACAGAACATACAGATTCGGAATCTAAAAATCAAAAGCAAGAGGATTTTCAGAGTAAAACTGAAACTGTTGACATAGAGGTTGCATCTTGCTATAAATACTATTATTATTTGATATTTATGTTTAATGTGATAACAAAAAGCTTGATCTTAAAAATCAAAGCTAGATAGGTATTCTGCAGGTTTTCAAACTGTTAGAGGAACCAAGTGATTCGCGTGATGTGAACACTTCAATAGAAACAATATTTCAGTGGTTTAAAAATCAAGCAAAAACCACTAGAAGCAGTATTAATGGTTTGGCTGTATTGAGTTCATTTTTAAATTAATTGATTTGTATTATGTTATATGACAAATAACTTGATCTTGACAAATCAAAGCAAGATAAAGATAGTGCAGATTCACCAGAACCAAAGGGAGCAGAAGCAGAAGAAACAGAAGTACCTGGAAAGGTAGAGGGTACAAGCAAGTCAGCAACACATGACAAATCTTCAAAAGATAAATTTGATCAAGTCATAAACAGCTAAGATAAGTTAGAAGAGAAATCTGGATAATTACCAGAATCTGAAGCTGTTTCAAATTCACCAGAACGAGAAGCTAATTTATCAGAATCAGAAGCTGTTACAGATTTACCAGAACCAAGAGTTGATTTATCAGAATTAGAAGCTGTTGCAGGCAAAAGAACTTGAAAAAGCAAAAGCTTCAAGCAAGAATACGACAAATCTTCAAATCTGAAGTAGAAGGTTGGATACTTGCAATGCAACAAGAGCTCAATGAATTTCAACGGAACGATGTTTGGGATCTGGTATCCAGACCAAACAAAAACATTATTGGAACCAAGTGGGTATTTAGGAATAAACTCAACGAAAAAGGTCAAGTGGTAAGGAACAAAGCCAGACTTGTAGCTTAAGGATATAGTCAACAGGAAGGTATAGATTACACTGAGACTTTTGCTCCAGTGGCCAGGTTAGAAGCAATTAGAATTCTCTTATCATTTGTTGCTAATCATGATATAATTTTGTATCAAATGGATGTTAATTATGCATTCTTAAATGGCTACATAAGTGAGGAAGTCTATGTCAAACAGCCCCCTGGATTTGAAAATTCTGATTTTCCAAATCATGTTTTTAAACTTAAATTTTTTTTATATGGTTTAAAATAGCACCAAGGGCATGGTATGACAGACTTAGTACCTTTCTGCTTAACAGTGAATTTGATACAGGCCTGATTGATAATACTCTATTTAGGAAATCCATTAAAAATGATATTTTAATTATTCAAGTTTATGTTGACGATATCATCTTTGGATCGACTAATGGCACTTTGTGCAAAGAGTTTTCTGACCTAATGCAGAAAGAGTTCCAAATGAGCATGATGGGAGAATTGAAGTTCTTCCTAGGAATTCAGATTCACCAAGGTAAATCAGTTATACGCATTCACCAATCTAAATATACTAAAGAACTTCTTAAAAAGTTCAAAATGAGTGAATGTAAGCCTATGGCCACCCCCATGCACCCAACCTGCTCACTTGAGAAAGATGAAACCAGCCAAAAGGTAGACCAGAAAACATACAGAGGTATGATTGGATCCCTTCTTTATTTAACTGCTTCTAGACCTGACATCTTGTTTAGTGTTTGTGTCTGTGCCCGATTTCAAGCTAACCCTAGGGAATCCCATTTAACTGCTGTCAAACAAATTTTGAGATACCTTAAAGGAACCACCAACCTTACTTTGTTATACAAGAAAACCCCCACCTACAAACTCAGAGGTTTCTGTTATTCCGACTATGCTGGAGACAAGTTGGAAAGGAAAAGTACAAGTGGCAACTGCACTTTCTTAGGTGATAACTTGATCTCTTGGTCAAGGAAAAGACAAAGCCAGACCAGAAGGAAGCTTGTCAGAGGGAGACTTGTTCCAGACCAGAAGGAAACATAAGTCAAACTTGGTCCAGACTCAATCCTGACCAGAAAATAGCTTGGTCATGAATATAAGAATCAATTCAGACTTAATCTAGACTTGGTCTAGAGCAGAAGATAACTGGTCCAGAACAAATGACTCGGTCCAGAGCAGAAGATAGCATGGTCCGGAACATTAAACTTAGTCCAGATCAGAAGAAATGATTGTCCAGATTTAATGCAGACTTGATCCAGATCAGAAGATAAATGTCTAGATTAAAAGATCAATGGTCCAGATTAAAATATCATAAGTCCAAATTTAATTCAGATTCAATCCAGACTCAGTCCAGACTTGGTCCAGATAAGAGGGAAATGTTCAGATCAATGGTCCAGATTTAAGTATCATGGCCCAGTGTTGGCCGAGATCAGAAGATCAGATCATATGGTCCAGTGTTGGCGGAGATAAGAGGATCACAAAATTGGGGCAGATCAGATTACATAAGTCCAGAGTTGGTCGAGATCAGAAGATCATACGGTCCAAATTTTAATCATGATGAAAATCAGTAGAAGAGTCATAAACTTCCAGAGGCAAACACTTGAGTTTTCAGTGAGGTTAATTGTGAGTATCAACTTTCCAGAAGCAAGTACTCTTGTTTTTCGTTCCCTTGTGTCAGATCTATATTGTTGAAGTAGAATCTACAATCTGAAGAGTCAGAAGAAGTAGCAGGTGACTTAGCAATTAGATTCAAGGTGTTGAAATCCCTTCTGTAATCTGGGGTTGTCAGATTGGCAGGAGAAGACTTGACTTGTGAAGTCAAGGGGCTGTGTTCCTCAAAATTCTAGGATTGTTAGACTATTTGGGAAGACTGACTTGGAGGGTCAGTAGTGCTGTTGTAATTCAAAGGTTTTGAATTAGTGGAAAAATTCTTCAAGGTGAAGGGACTGGATGTAGCCTAGTTAATGGTGAACCAGGATAAATCTTTGTGTTGATTATTTTACTTTATCCGCTGCTAATTTTGCTTGCTTATATATCAGATTTTAAATAATCACCAAAAACAGAAAAAGAATTCAAGTATTACAAACACAATTCAACCCCCCTTTCTCGTGTTTGCACCTTCAGAACAAACCATCCAATATCCTCAAAACATCACAATGCAAGTTCGACTACATACACACATCACAATTATCTATTTTATGTTTTTCAACCACTCTCTTGCATATTCTCAATTTCAGTTCAAGCAATAATAACGACATTATTAAATGCAACCAAGTTATACCTATTTGTGTAGCACATTCTCAGTTCATAGTTACTTCAGTAATAATGTTTCTCTGTTCTCAATTATTGTTCAAGATCATAGGAGGTGAATTTTTTCCCTATGATATTGCATGCGTCTCTCATAACATTTTTTTTCATTTTATAATTAAAAAAGCATAAATCATAATCGAAACAATAAAAAAAATGAATAATATTAAATATTTGGAAATGAATAACTTCTAACAATTTCACTATTCACTCAAAACTTTCTATGTCTTAAACATCCAAAATATTTTCTTGCCTATAATTTTTTGCAACCCACTCTTGAAGTTTTCTGATCGTGTCAAATAATTGTTTGAAGATTTCATTTCACACTCTAATTATTTAGACAAAACAATAGTTAAAGTAATTGAAACTTTTCTCCATCCAGAATACCATAACTATAGAATTTGGTTACATTCTATATTGAAGTTTTATTTGGCTTGACAATTTTGTGTATTTAACATTTTTATTTATGGTTTTTGAAGTTTAAGAAATTTCTATTTTGCTTTGTAGTATTTTTTTCCACATATACCACCTACCTACCACTCACAAATGAATGTTGTAATAAATCACGTAAATTTCGCCATAATTAACTCACACAATTGTGAGGTCCCGAGTTTGAATCCAAGACAAGACGTTCAATGTAGCAACATCGGCATTTGCTAGTTGAACTAAAACTTTAAAAATAAAGAAATGCATAACTATTTAACAAATATATTATTAGAAGGACCACTTCAATGAAACTAAAAAATATTAACGACAAGAATTGCATCTCTTAAATTGTAAAAATTATTGGTCAATAGTATTTTACCTTTTCCTTTGTACTAAAACAAACTTAGATTATATATAATTATTCAAAAGTATATTTACCTTTAGGCTCGTAAAAGTTTGAGTATATTTCTACTCTAAAACAAAAATATTACTTTTAATTACATATTATTGTTATTTAATATTCACTAATATATAAATTTTACCATGCAACACACATGTTAACATCTAATTTATATAAAATGAGAGAAAAAAATATTTAGAGATGTCATTCCAAATCAAAAACTGATACTAAACCATCCATATTTAATAGATAAAGAGGAAGAACCAACCTAGGTATATTTTGGATGAACGGCAGCTAGGTTACATCAACATCTCTGTTAGCCAAAAGCCATTTTTCTTAATGATCGTGTGCATTTTTCTTTGATGATAAATAATTACGTAATTGTTAAGCAATACTAATCAAACTGACTTAAAGAAAGACACCTCAAATATCAAATCTTGAGAACTGATGAACATGCACAATTTATGCAGCATAAGTAATAATAACAATAACAAAATTAATAATTTATTTATTATAATTTTTTATAATAATAAATATTAAAATAAAAATAGAATGAGGTAATAACAAAAAAAGGACAATTTACTTTTTGTTTTTATATAAAATAAAGTTAAATAGAATAAGAACTAACATCAACGAAAAGACAAACTGAGTACTAATACTATGTTTTTAAACAACTCAAATTAAATAAAACAAGAAAAAAAAAATCTAAAGTGATAAAATCTTTTTCATTTAGTATCGCTAGCTTTATGAACATAAGTGGTGACAAGTACAAATAACATGTGTTGGACGCTAAGTTTATCGTCAACTTTGTAGTGGGTCGATCAAGATATACTAAAATTAAATCTTCTTCTTATCTTAGTACGGATTGATCTCATCATCCGTCGACAACGGTTGATAATGTTGAGCAATTAAATGAACAATGGATAATTGAGCGAAAAAAAAAAAATACAACTGATGATATAAGCAACACTTGAAAAATTAAATGCAAAGTGGCAACAAAAGTTTCTTGTTGTGCAACAATAGCAGTTTTCATCTCAACAATTTCCTCCTTCTTTTCACCAGCAGTCCCCGCCTAAGCAGTACCAACAATATCCACAGTCTCAGAACTTGCAGCAACAACCACTAATGTTCCAGCAGCAACAACAATCCTCTCAATACTCCCAACAACAGCAGTCTCCAAACTTCCAACAGCAACAACAATAGTCTCCAAGCTCAGCCTTCCAGCAGCAACAATCTTTTAATAATTATCAGTATGTGTCATCTCTTTCACAACAACTTCTAACTAATTAAACTCCATACCGACCAACTACACCAATAGCTTGCTTGATTAGACCAGATTTAAATCAGCCTCAACCAGCTATGGCTCTGTCGACTAGTGGTGGTGTACTTGAAGATGAAATGCAATTTCAAAGCATGATATCATTACCGCTTAATATTTTTGAAGAATTATTATGATGTTTGATGTATTCGAATAATTTTTTTCCTATTTCAATTTTTGGTGAATAATTTAAATATTATTATTTAATTATGGAGTGTTTTATTTTTGGTTTGTATGATATAATTTATTAATTTTGGAATATTTTTTTATAGTAATAGTAATTTAATTAATTATTGAAAATTTAATTAATATTAAAATTATATTTTTATTTTTGAAATTATATTGATATTAATTTATATATATATATATTATTTTAATATTTATTTCGTATTGACTAAAATTATTTTTATAAATAAAATTACTCATTTGTACTTCCAAAAGCCTACAAATGAAATTTTTTTTTTTGTCTTTGTCACAATCACAACAAAAGATAGAACAATATCCGATCATTGGAATCACTTCTAACAATTGCCAACATGAATTCAATATAATATTCTTTAAAACAATATCCATTTAACCAAAATAACAGGGTTGCACTTGAAAAAAAAATTCCTCCATGCTTTGAAATATATGAAAACTATGTGAAATGAATAACAATTATCAAAGTTTACTGTATTTTCACCCATCTTTATTAAGATTGCACACTTAACTTAACAATGAATTCAAAATTTAATTTCAATAGTTCACGACAATAATTATATAATTGTCTGAAAGAGTTATGATGAAAATGATTAAAATATACCATTTATAAAAGATAAATGATTAAAATAAATAAAAAATAGATAACAAACGAATGTTAGATAAAAAATAAATAATCAAAATTATATTTAAACGTTAAATTTTCTTGTAGCGAAAAAAAGTTTTAAGTGAAAGATTGTGAACATGATATAACCATTTTTTTTGTTGTATCTATAAAGAGATCCTGTATTTTCTTTCACATTAGCGAAGAACTTTACTTTTATTTTGTGGTTTTTTACCTTTATTGTTTGAAGGTTTTCCACATTAATACTTTTGTGGTCTCTTCTTATTTTAGATGTGTGCTATTATTTTGTTACTCTAATCCTAACAAGAACAAGTGGCTTTAAATCAATGCTCTATCATTCATAGTAGAGACATAAGTGAATATAGAAAAAAAATATAGAGAGCAAATTGATTGGTTAATATATTGCGGTGAAGATCAATTAAAGATTTCTTTTCAACTTTTGGTTATAGAAATTTTGGGTTATGGATTTTTTTGGAACGTGGGTATGAGGTTTTTTTTTGAAGAAGAAGAAGGAAAAGATCAACATCACTAGGGCATTTATTATTTATTTTATTCAAATTCAGTTTTTAAAAATAATAATTACATGGAATAAAAATATAAATAAATAAATAAATAAAATGGTGACGCCAAGTCAATGTCAAATTTATGTTTTTCGGTTATCAATACATATTAACCTTTAATTGGACCTAAATAGGAAAATAAGAAGACTTAATGTTTTTCCCTTATCAATACATATATTAACCTTTAATTGAACCTAAATAGGAAAATAAGAAGACTTTTTTTTTTCTTGGGAATCGAATATTATCTCTCGAGCCAGATTGGACCACACTCGGCGAAAAAATTCTTCTTCTAGAAAGTTAATGCTGCTGCGTTTTCAGGGTTAGATTTGAGCCTATGACATCTGATTAAGCTGGTAGATACCCTTACTATCTCATTTATGTAGTCGTAGATGAAAACAAGAAGATAATAGATATTCTTTTGCATTTTTTAAAACATAAAGAAATTATATGAATAAGAAAAAAAAATAAGAGGCGTGTTTGTTAAAACTAAATTTGTCTATTTAAAATATCTCACAAGACAAAATGACAAAGTGAATAAAAGTAAATTATCTCTTTCCATAATTATTGATTATCAAAAAACATATTTTTGTAGCTATGCTTATATTACATAGTAAGTGATCCATTCTACTTTTCACAATCATGTGCTAGCAAGATAGACAAAACACCATACAATGTTCTTAGTATGTCATAAGAGGCACATGGCCATGCCATAACAACAAGGCATTACAACTTAATGCAATCAAAACAACAGATGCAACACTAGAACCAGCACTAGAGTACAATACACATTTAAGATAATCCATAGTACTGCTTATATTACACAGAAAACAGAACAATAGGGATACTATAGCATTTTGAAGCCCCATGTCTTGCATATTGTCTTGTCAATGAAGCAACGTCTTGCATATATTTGGTTCGCAATTTGAGATGGATGGGCATCAAAAAATAGATGAGTGTTTCTGTTTGGACAAGTAATGTTATAAGGATGGCATTCGAGATCACCATATATATTATTTGGGCAGCAAGGTTTCCATGTTTCTACTATCCCTGCAAAGAAAACCAGTTATTCAATTAAGTGTGTCAATAAATAATTTTAAAATGGGAGGTTCGACCGCCGAACCATGAACAGCCTTAGTTCTACCGATTTTAAGCAGTTGAACCATAGTTCAGAAGTCTCGTTCATTTGATGTTTGGTTTGAAATTTAAAACATTTGTCCCAATAACGCTAACAAAACCATTATATGTCTGTTTTAGTAACCATTCGAAATTCTTCTTACCATATTTGTATCCGGTTTCCCTAAGATCCAAAAGGAACTGGTAGAGATTTGAATGCATAAAGGTAAAGTCAATAAGCTGAGACTGCAGCTTTAGGAGAACATTAGTCAAACGATTGTTGTAAGAGAAAATTGCCTTGTTTATCTTCATATTACATTTTCCTCTTGGTTTTGATCTGGCAGCTATCATTGGAAAGCACCCTGCTGGAGGAATGTTATGCACAAAAAACTTTCTAGCTCCTAGGCTATAAATTTTCTGCAAGAAACAAGTGATTAAACAAATGAAAGAAATTTCATATGCCCCATTTCAATGGCGGATCCAGAAATTTTTCATGATGCAGGCAAGAAAATAATCTATAATATGTTTATAAAAGAAAATTATTTTTACTTTTTACAACTTAAAAAACACCCAAAAATAATCTATAATATGCAGGAATGTTTTCCCTTTTTAAGATATGATAATATTTTTTATCATTGTATGTTTTTTTTTTTTGGGATAGAATACTTTTAAGTATTTAGTGTTAAATGTTTGATAAAATAAACAGGATATAATTACTACCAATTAAAAGGATAATTAATATCTGCAAATTTCCACCTTTGATTGCTGAGTTAATTTAAAACCTTATGGATATGCAGATTTTAAGTTCTCTTTATGAGCAAACTATAAAGTGAAAAATAACAAATTAACAGTCAATAATATGTCACGTACCTGCAAACGTAGGGAAAATTCTTTGAGCAGATAAGAAGCAAAATTGCTAGAGCCGCGAAAGGTTCCATTATGGAAGTTGTCATTAACCCCAGTAGAGACAATAAACAAGGATTCAGATAAATGCCTCTTTAATTTATCTTGTTCATTAAAAATATTTGGCAAACGATTCTTAAGTACCCTTCTGAATAACTTTATCTGTTTGTCAAGAGTCAAAGTTTTCTGCAACGTGCCAAAAATTACAATTACTTGACATCAGAAGATAAGATATCTCCAATTAAAAACACAGCAAAGCTGATGAATTTCAAAATGTAGCCATGAAATTTACATTGTTTGTTTCCGGAAGAATGCCAGATCCAGCAGATGCAAAATTTATTCCTGTGGTGATTTTGTTTTTTTGTTTCTTTGGAAGACCCAAATAGGGAGGGGCAAAGGGTAGTCCTAGATGTATAGCTGCATAAACAATAAGCAATGAAATGTCACTTACATGAATCAACATGGCAACACAGTTAATAATTTAAGAAAATGAAAATAATCTGAAAAAAATAATCTAATTGAAATTAATCACATGTATCGGTATTGTATTGGTGTCCAGCAACAACACATACCCAAGTAATCAACCACTGTTTTTCCATTAGTGTATCGACCAGTTGGTTTGCCACCAAAGTCTATATCATAAGGAAGAAATTTTGCATTTGAATTGAGTGGTAGATAGTTGTTGTTACCACTATCAACAAGGGAATCACCAAAAACATACATAGCTGGAATCTGTTTTGGGTTATATGAGTTCTTTGATGATGCTAGGGGTAACAATAGTAAAGTTATTAATACATAAGGAAGAGTAAGATACTTGGTATTCATTTTCTGAGAGCAAGAGGAAATAAACTGAACTCTGTTTTTGTAGTCACCAAGAGGCATTCATAGACCTACTACTCTGCTTTGTAATGATCTACGATATAAACAATTTGACACCAAGAGGAAATAAACATGGTAAGTTTTAGTCAAATAAAACATTTAATATTTATCTAGTAATGATCATTTTGTCCCAAACACTTAATATTAAAAAAATGGTTTATTTTTCAAATTAAATAGGTTTACTTAAAAGAAATAAATTCTATCACTAAAAACTAAAATAAAAAGTATCAAACGAAAAATTAGTATATTATTCTGCCATTTTTAATCCACTTAAAAAATAAATAAATTTACACGCATAATAAGTTTTTTTGACAAAAATACTTAATTTTTTTTAATCAATGAAAAATGTACTTAATAAATTCACAAAAATATAATAAATTATTTTCCACAAATATCTCTCTTCAATTAAATATAAAATATTTCTTTCAAAATACAATTACTTCACAAAAATTGAAATAGAAAACCTGCATTTCATATTGTGATCTTTCTCTCCATCTCACTTTTTTTGTTGGTGAATCTCTATCTCACTTTGTGTGCAAATTTTCTTGCCTTTATTCTTTTGAATGATTTTATTTTTTTTGCAAATGATGATATGCGTTTTGTTCTTGGACCAATTATTATTTGCTTTTGATTGTATTTTATGGATTTTTTTTACTTTTTTCAGTTATGTTAGATTCATTCAGACAGAAGCAAGTGAACTTCAGCAACAAAAATAGAAGTTGAAGCACCATAAAAATCTATTATATGGTTCTCTTGTAAATACACATTTATTTTATGTTGTTTTTATCATTATTTTTACGTAAAAATTTCCATCCTCTGTGACAACACTAGTGCTGTAAATCTTTCCAAAAACCTTATTCAACACTCTAGATCTAAACATATTGAGATTAAACATCATTTCTTAAGAGATCGTGTTCAAAAAAGAGATGTTGAATTAATCTTCATTGAAATAGAAAATTAGCTTGCTGATATATTCACTAAGCCTCTCCAGGACGATCGTTTTGAAAAAAATTTAGAAAAACTTTCCATCTTAAATCTTCAAAAATTGTCTAAAAATACTTATATGCTAAAAACTTTAATCATAATTTTATTATCAATTTTAATTATTTTTTATTATTATTTGTTGATTATTTTAAAAAACACTAAATCTGAGGATGGACAACTCATAAAACTCCTCTATCCTCCTCCAAATTTTGAAAATATGCAAAAGTCAGACGAAGGCACGTCTATCGCTGCTGATTGCACTCCTTTGTCTGCAAAAACTCCTCGTTTTTTGCTGCCTAATCACTGCCCAACGGATAGTTACCCGTGCACCTCCCTAGCCTGCAATGATTAAACCTACAGCCTCCATCCTTCCTCCTTCCAACAGTAACTTATAGTTACTCCCTGCCTCTTCCTTTTTAAATCAACCCTTATGCCTTCTTCCATTTATCCTCTGTAAAAAACCAAACCCTTTGAAAATCCTTCAAATTTCTACTCATGGCTCGCACCAAAACTGCTGGAAAAAGAAAGTTTTCTTTGAACCCATCTGAAGATCACTCTGAAAACGTCTCAAATGATTCCTCTCAACAGAATGATCCAAACCCTACCATTTCCTCACCAGAACCAGTCATCATTATCCATCCTCCTCCATCCACTCAACCATCTTCAAACCTCTCCAAAGCCAGGAAAACCTCCTCTCAGAAAACCTCATCATCAATTCCTTCTCGACATTCAGCACGTATCATGTCTGGAAAATATCTTCTAAACGAACCACTCAAGACAACACTGTTCACGTCATTGACTCAGACGATTCTGAGGCAACGAAATCCGATTCCACAAAGACCCCTTCCTTCAAACCTACATCTTCCAAAACGGTAACTTCAAAAAAAAACAAGTGACTCCAAAAAAATCCTCACACTTCAACAAAAAAAACCAAAATCCCTCTTTTGGAAACCACGCTCCTGGAAGCTAAATATGCAGAAAAATGGCAGGATAAGTCTGTCATCAATGGAAAAATTATTGACCTAAAAGGTCTAACACATGGAGGCGTGAATGTTGAAGAACTCTTTGATCAACTAGGTTGGTCCTCCTTCCTCCTTGTCAACGAGCCCTAATATCCCAAACTAGTTAGAGCTTTCTACACTGCTGCAAATGTGTCCAAGGGTGACAATTGCATCAGTGTTATTCTCAAAGGGGCACATATTGAGCTCACCCCCACCTCGTTATGTCAAATTTTTGACATACGTGATGAAGGCCCCTACCTATTTTATGAAGCTTGGTATTCTCACTACAAGATTACTCTTTCCTTTGTCCTCGCCAACATTTTTATTCATCCTCCCAAGCCCCAGGTTGCCTCCATCCTCTTTCCAATATGTAGAGTGTTACACAATATCTGTGTACATTCTGTTGTCCCTAGGGCTGGCAGTTATGAAAAAGTGACTGAGCTGGACATTTTGATCATCCATCACCTCATTTCTGGATCCCCTCTTCACTTGGGAAACATTATTTTCAGGTTTATGTTGAACGCTGCGTATCTTGGTAGATCAGCTCCTTATGGAATGATACTCACCAAAATTTTCAAATTCTTTAAAGTACCTCTGGATGACAAACACTCTATTGCCTTCAATAACATTTTCTCTGCCAGAAACGTCAATCAAATGTGCCTCGACCCCACAGAAAAGCTCTCACAAAAAGCCATCCAAGAAAAAATCAAAAAAGAACTCAACCTCCACTCCTGCACCTCGACCACCAGTCACATCTAATCCTTCGTCTGACAATGAACCAAAATCCTCGTCCTCACCACCTTCCAAAAATGTCAACCCTCCTGAACATCTTCCTTCACCTCAACTTCATCTTGTCTCTCTTGAAAATCAAAACAATCCTCCAGCAGAGGATGAGGAACACCGTTCACCTTCTCAACTTATGGAAGACGGTACTGAGCTCTACTTTGATCTTAATCTCACTGCTTATCAATTTTCACCACCAGAAACTCCACCCTCATCTGATCCACTAGAAACATCCCAGAATCTGCAAGAACCGTTTCTCTTTCCTTATCCTCCTGCAAGTCCATCCCAACCAGCTCAACTTTCTTACACTATGGCTCAAATCTTTTCCTCTCCTACTAAGGTGTACCCCACAAATATTATCACTACTTCCTCTGCTCATCCTATCATCAGTGAACTAGCAACTGCACCTCTTCCTGAAGTCACATGACGATTCAGTTCACTTGAATCCTTCTTGGCAAAATCAGGAGAAAACTCTTCGCAAAACAAAGGTATTTGCTCTCAGATCAAAAGCACCAGCGTTAACACTGATCCCATTCGTGATGACTCCGTCCCTCCCACCACTGATCCCAAGGCAGAAGACCGTCGCTCCCATAAAGAGCTTCGTGCACTAAAAAAGATCCGCAAGGATAAAAAAAAAGCTTTTTACAACCAAGGCCACATTTCATCAAACACTTGCACAGTTTAGCACCCTTCTAGAATGGGTTACAGCAAATCTAGTCAAGATTGTTGCTCCAGATGCACAGCCTCCAGTACCCTCTGTTCAACCTCCTCCACCACTACCTCGTCATTCAACCTCCTCCTCGTCTGATGATTACTCCCCATCCAAGTAGACTACCATCCTTTGGACCCCCTATATTTTGCTATTGACAAATTTGGGGGAGAAAGATTAAAATCAAATTGTCAATGATTAGGAAGTAAGGAAAGAGGATGCTTTTTGAAACTATCGTATTCAATCCTCTCTGTTTTTTTCTTTTGAACCACTTTTTTGTATGATCTATATATTATTAATATAAAGTATTCTAATTGGTTCAGAACTTTTTAAACTCTTTATGCACTTTTTGAGGGGGAGCCCCATTCTTTTCAGCTAATATTGTGGGGGAGCTTCAAACTCAAAAAATAGCACGTTTACAATTTCATTTTGAAAATAATCTAAAGAAATTTTGTCATCATCAGAAAGGGGGAAATTGTTGAGAAAAAATCTCTTTCAATTATTTTAATGATAAAAAAATTATCTCAAAAGATTATGATTATACTAATGTGTGCATTTAAGTATTTTACTAAGAAAGGAACATGATTCAAATCCAAAGATTCAAGAACAAATATCTCAACCTCCCAAGCCCCAGGTTCTATACTTAGAATTTTGATGTTAACAAAAGTATTTTATGTAAATAGTTTTTTGACTTAGAAGAACAAATCAGAAGCTGTGCAAAATCAGAGGATGACACCACCAGAAGATACATCCAGACTTAATCCTGACCAGAAGATAGCTTGGTAGTGATTATAAGAATAAGTCCAAACTTAATCCAGACTTGGTCCATAGCAGAATATAACTGGTCCAGAACAAGTGACTTGATCCAGACCAGAAGATAGCATGGTCCAGAGCATAAAACTCAGTCCATATCAGAAGAAATGATTGTCCTGATTTAATCCAGACTTGATCTAGATCAGAAGATAAATGTCCAGATTAAAATATCATAAGTCCAGATTTAATTCAGATTCAATCCAGACTTGGTCTAGATCAAAGGGAAAATGTTCAGATCAATGGTCCATATTTAAGTATTATGGCCCAGTCTTGGCCGAGATCAGAAGATCATATCATATGGCCCAGTGTTGGCCGAGATCAGAAGATCAGATCATGTGGTCCAGTGTTGGCCGAGATCAAAAGATCACAAAATTGGGGCAGATCAGATTATATGGTCCAGATGTGGTCGAGATCAGAAGATCATACGGTCCAGATTTTAATCGTGATGAAAATCAGCGATAACTTGATTAAAATTCGAAGAAGACTTGATTAAATTTTGATAGAAATTTGATCAAAGTATTAAGGGGATTTGATTCAAAAATTACTGAAGACTTGAAGAAATTCGAATGCAATTTGAAGCTTAAATAGATATGGTTTGAAATTAAAAGAAACAAGATTGGTCAACAGAATTTTCAAATGCAATATGGAGCTAAAAAGATACGATTTTTATTTAAGTGAAACCCGATTGGCCAAGTTATTTTTGCAAGAGAATCTGGACAGATACAGCTCGAATTTGATCATGGAAGAAACCCTAATTTTCATCTATAAAAGGAGGCTCAAGGCAGAAGACTTGGTATCAAAAATCAGTAAAAGAGTCATAAACTTCCAGAGGCAAACACTCGAGTTTTAAGTGAGGTTAATTGTGAGTTTCAGCTTTCAAGAAGCAAGTACTCTTGTTTTTCGTTCCCTTGTGTCAAATCTATATTGTTGAAGTAGAGTCTACAATCTGAAGAGTTATAAGAAGTAGCATGTGACTTAGTAATTAGATTCAAGGTGTTGAAATCCCTTCTGCAATCTGGGTTTTCTGATTGGTAGGAGAAGACTTGACTTGTGAAGTCACAGTGTTGTGTTCCTCAAAAGTCTAGGATTGTTAGACTGTTTGGGAAGACTGACTTGGAGGGTCAGTAGTGTGACACCCTAAACCCCAAAACAACATATATAATAATTTATACTAGAATTTTTTTAAAATTAATTCGCAACGGATAAAGAAAATATGTTTTCAAGAAAATAAGAATTTTTATAACTAATTTATGATATCACGTTTCTCTAAATACACACGTAAAAATTTAACTTTATTCCTTAATTAAAACAATGCAATCTCGATGAACTTGATTTAACTATAATTACTTGATTTAATTCCAAAAACTTACTAGTACTATAAGGTTTTCATACAAAAGGTTTTTTTTTCTAATTAAACAAGTGAAAGTGAAATATAAATTACAACTCTTAATTCCCGGTATCACCTATTAGAGCGGAGTTTCTCCCAAATTTGAACTTCAAGACTCATTAAGCTGTAATAACTGCGATTTCGCAAACGCAGGGCCAAGCCAGTCAAACACAAACAACGAAGGAGGTGAGTTTTGAAATCATGTTTATAGTATAATATAAGTAAGAAGAACACGCAATCAATCATAATATACCGTATCATTATACAAACATTCTTCAAGAAAAGAAATATCACATTATAAAGTCAAAATCACTAACGAGAAACCAATATATTTCACTATAACATTAAATCATCTAAAAGGAATTATTATCGCACACGGTACATATTAATCACAACAAAACAATCACAATAAGATGCAATGCTATGCATGAGCTTAGACTCTACTTCACAATGTGGTACCATTCTAACTCTGAAGTACTTGGTTAGGAGACTTGATACTATGCCACCATCCCGGTGGACGGACAATTCAAATTGGCCCTGTCCTCATAGATCCGCTCAACTCAACCCAAGACACATATACGCGACAGTCGAGGTAAACGTGTGTTGCATGGTAGCTCCCGACATTAGGAGTGCTATCTCCAAGTCACCTAGGAATTCCCCACCCTAATACCTCCAAGGTCTAACAATCTTGCCCTAAGGCTCAACAGCAGACCGCCACGATCAGGCTCATTCAGTTGTACTTCCCCGGAATCACTAGGCTTGTCAGGCCTTACCTATATGGTGACAAAATAATCTCCACTTCAAAAATTCTCAATATTTATTTTCTCCCCACGTTGGCCTATGATACTCCATTAAGACCATAATCTCAAACACAAATTGGAATCATCACCACTCCATCAATTATGGGGTTACTTCAATATCCTCATCACAAATTTATAACATCACAATTATTAATCATACATCATTATCATCACATAAACTCATCACAATGCATCCATATTTTATTATCACATCACAAAACTCATCTAATCAAACATACATAAAATTCATTCGACATCCAATATCACAATAATATTAAATATCACACATTTAACGAAAATAAATCAAATATCACGATAATATCAAATAACACACATTTAACAAAATTAAATCAATCAAAACTTTATAAATATTTTTATTCCAAATTTTAATCTCACAATTTCCATATTTTCACATTTATCAATTTATCACTCAAAGGGCTACTGCCGTACGTAGCAAGCCCCAGATGAATCGTTGGGAAATACGGTTTTCCCGATCATCTCACAATATATTATACTCATAAATTCAAACGCTCTCTCACCCCTTATCTTACTTAGACGCTTTCTCTAATCACAGAAATCAATGGAAGTTTTCAACAGCAACCGTAGATTGACAACGTACAGCGAGTGAATCCAAATAAACGGCGAGTTCACAAAATCTCTGAGATGTGACTGATAAATTATGCGGAGCATAAAAATCAATGTTAAATAATTAATAATAATTTTTGGAGCAAAAATAGAGTCAAAACGATGAGAAAAAATCTGCAGAAAAAGTCTCACCGACTCGTCGGAGCGCCGGAAGGGTCTAACATCAACTTCACCGAAAAATGTAAATGAGTAGTGCTTCTTGAAGGTTTCGACGAGAGGAATCCAAAAACGATGTCAGTTTTTTGATACGACAAACGTGGTGATCGGAATTGGCCAAAAACAGCTCGCCCAAGAAAAATAGCGCAGCTGTTTCTGTAAAAACGGAGCCACGATTGATAAAATTGATGCCAAAAATGGATTCAGTGGCCGATTTTGTGTGGGATAGAAGTTGGGATCGGTTCAAATGGCAAGGAGTTGGTGGGATGAATTTGAGAAGAAGAGGATGTGCTTTTTTTGGTTTGCGTCGCTGGTTCCTTTTGTTTCTTCTTCTTCTTCTTTTCTTATGTGTTCCTTTCTTTTCTTCTTCTTCTTCTTTTATTCTAAAACTAATATTTTATAAAATAATTAATCTTTTAAAATACATTAATAATCAAAATTATCATATTTCAAATAAGCACTATAATAATACTTATTTTTCCAAATACTCAAATTAAAATATTACCATCATTAGTGAATAGTCGAAATTATAAAATAAATAAATATAACATCTACATTTTATATTAATTACTAAATCATAATAAATATATATAAAATCACAACGTCATAACAAGTATATAAAAATAAAGTAAATCAAACACAATATCACTACTATCCCAAGATAATTATTTATAAAATAAATAACTAAAATAGAAAATAGTTCTAAATAATTGAAATATAAAATCGCATGAAATCTTATTCTTTAAAATATTACACTAAAATACAATTACTTTTAGAAAAACATATAAAATAATAAAATAAAATATTTATTATTTATATCACTCATTTAATATAATATAATATATATCAAACTAACACGTCATAGAAAACATCCATATAACGGAAATTAATCACGAAATCTATCAACATATATTCTAAAATAATATTAATATCAAATTAATTATTTAAAATCTTATTTCATTAATAAAATAGTTTATTATAAAAATTGGGGTGTTACAAGTAGTGCTGTTGTAATTCAAAAGTTTTGAATTAGTGGAAAAATCCTTCAAGATGAAGGGACTGGATGTAGCCTAGTTAATGGTGAACCAGGATAAATCTTTGTGTTGATTATTTTACTTTATCCGCTGCTAACTCTACTTGATTATATTTCATATTTCAAATAATCATCAAAAACAGAAAAATAATTCAAGTAGTACAAACACAATTCAACCCCCCTTCTCGTGTTTGCACCTTCAATTGGCATCAGAGCTCGGTCTCAAGGCTGAGCACTTAACAATGTTTTAGCAAAGGTCCAAGGGGGTTCAACATGTCAGAATCCAAAGAAGAATTTGGAGGCAACATCAACAGGCCACCACTGTTTGATGGAGATCACTTTGAATACTGGAAGGACAGAATGAGAAGCTTCTTCATCTTCCAAGATCCTGATCTCTGGACCTTGGTAGTCAAAGGCTATACTGCACCATTACACCAGGAGATGAAACTGGTCAAGAACTGGATGTAGAAGATATGAATCCCAACCAGAGGAAGTTATACAAGCTACATCACAAGTCCAGAACCATCATGATCAATGCTATCACATTCAAAGAATTTGACAGATGCACCAACAAGGAAATAACAAAAGACATCTATGACAATCTGGTTCTGACCTATGAAGGAAGTCAACAGGTTCAAGAGGCAACGACAAACATACTGGTCAAACAGTATGAGATGTTCAAGATGGAAGAGGATGAAGACATTGAAGCAATGTTCTGCAGATTCCAAACTATGGTATCAAGTTTAAAAGTATTAAAGAAAAGTTACACCACTGCAGATCATGTAAAGAAAATCCTCAGAAGCTTACCAACCAAATGGAGACAAGAGGTTACTGCAGTACAAGAAGCCAGAGATCTAAATACCTTAAGGCTTGAAGATCTCATCAGCTCCCTCAGGTCTCATGAAATAGAGCTGAATGCAGATGAACCAAAGAAGAAGACTTTAGCCCTTAAGTCAAAATAGAAGAAAGCTGCAAAGGTTGTATCAAAATCAGAGGATAGTGATTGTGAAGATGATGATCTTGCTTACATAACCAAGCAGATTGCAAAGATGTGGCAAAAAAGAAAGAAGAAAGCTCCCAGGAAAAATGGCAAATACTTCAACAAAGGAAAAGAAGAAGTTGACAAGAAAAGCATCATCTGCTATGGATGCAATGAACCTGAACATATCAAGTCAGAATGTCCAAACATGGAGAAAGGAAAACATCACAAGAAATGTTCCAGATTCAAAAAGAAGAGACTGATGGCAGCATGAGATGCATTTGACTCAGAAGAAGAATCATCTGATGATGAAGAGGCAGAAACACCTATGATGGCTCACATCAGGTTTGCCTCTGTACTCCATAATGGACAAATCATTCATTCCAGCAAGTCTGATGGCACATACTGTTGGAACCAAGTTGGTTCTAAATACTTAGGATTTTGATGTTTACAAAAGCACTCCATGTAATCTTATTTTGTACCTTGAATTATTACATTAAATACCACCAGAAAATGAAGTTTGCAGAGGCATAAAATGCATCCAGAATGCATCCTAGAATTACCAGAAGATACTCCAGGATGTCAAAACATCACCAGAAGGTATCTTTGCTGACCCAGATCAGAAGGAAGCAATGTTAGAAGGAGACCTGGACCAGACCAGAGGGAAGCCTGCCAGAGGGAGAGTTGTTCCAGACCAGAAGATGTCAAATGTCAGATTTATTCCAGAAGTTATTCTGACCAGAAGATGGCCTGGCAGTGAAGTGATAAACAGCTCAGACTTGATCCAGACTTAATTAGAGGGTAAATAAATGGGTCCAGAACAAAGGAATTAATCCAGATTTGACCCAGACCAGAAGATAGCATGGTTCAGGGTATGAAACTAACTCCAGACCAGAAGAAATGATCTCTAGAATTGATCCATAACTGATCCAAAATAGAAGGTAAAATGTCCAGACTGAAATATTATTTGTCCAGATTTAATTTCAGTTTAATCCAGACCAAGTCCAGAATTGGTCCAGATCAGAGGGAAGATTTTCAGATCAATGGTTTAGATTTAAGTATTTGGCCCAGTGTTGGCCGAGATCAGAAGATCAGACCATGGCCCTGTGTTGGCCGAAATCAGAAGGTCAGGATGTGTGGTCCATCAATGGCCGAGATCAGAGGATCACAGCAGATCAGT
Source organism: Cicer cuneatum (assembly GCA_037974295.1). Classification (NCBI taxonomy): domain Eukaryota; kingdom Viridiplantae; phylum Streptophyta; class Magnoliopsida; order Fabales; family Fabaceae; genus Cicer; species Cicer cuneatum. The sequence continues at coordinate 18,966,084 of JBBPBO010000003.1, forward strand.
TGGCTAGACCAGGGTGGCCGAGATCAGAAGATCAGAAGGTTAGGAAGTGTGGTCCAGGGATGGCCGAAATCAGAGGATCACAGCATATCACTTAGTATGATCCAGATGTGGACTAGCGTAGAAGATCAAATGATCCAGATTTAATCAGGAGGATTAACGGTGGAGATTTTAATTTATTTTGATCAAAGTATTGAAAAGATTTGTTACAAAAATAAAGTGAGGTGTTGTGGAATTCAGGAGCTCTTGGCGGGATGAATGTAAAGACGTGATTAGCCAGTTATTTTTGAAAGAAAATCTTAAGCTTAAAAAAGATATGTTTTTTATTTAAATAAAGCCCAATTGGTCAAGATATTTTTGCAAGAGAATCCAGCAAGATTCAGCTCGAAATTAAGCTTGGAAGAGGCCCTAATCTGCATCTATTAAAGGAGGCTCAAGGCAGAATACTTAGCATCGAAAATCACAAAAGAGTCATACACTTCCAAAGCAAACACTCAAGTTTTCAGTGAGGTTAATTGTGAGTTCCAGCTTTCAAGAAGCAAGCACTCGTGTTATTTTCTTTCCCTTGTGTTAGATCTAAGTTTTTGAAGTAGAGTCTACAATCTGAGGGATTCAGAAGGGGTAGCAGATTACTTGGCAATTAGATTCAAGGCGTTGTAATTCCTTCTACAATCTGGGGTTGTCAGATTGGTAGGAGAAGAAAGGTGTTGTATTCCTCAAGAGTCTAGGATTGTTAGACTTGGAGGGTTAGTAGAACTGCTGTAATTCAAGGTTTTAATTAGTGAAATCCTTCAAGGTGAAGGGACTGGACGTAGCCTCGTTAACGGTGAACCAATATAAAAATTATGTGTTTGATTTTTACTTTATATCTGCTGTTAACTCTGTTTTTATTCATACATCAAGTTTTGTTTTAAAAGTGTAAAAACAGGAAAAGTATTCAAGTTAGTCAAACACAATTCAACCCCCCTTCTCGTGTTTGCACCTTCACATACCAACTCAAGTTATGGATCCAGTACAACCTCTAGAACTGATTCAGAAGATGAAAACAAAGAGTTCTTCTCTAATCTTACTAGATCTGAATTAATTATTGCTCTTAAAGACTTTCTAAATGCCAACAACAAGATGTCTTTAAAACTGAAAACTCTTGGGGAAGAAAAGAAAATTCTAACCAAAGAAGTACAGATTTTAAAGAATCAGAATGCTGAGTTTGCAACTGAAAACACTAATTTTAAAACTGAAGTTGCCAGACTTAATTATGAAAATCTAACTCTCAAAAGTAATATTTGCTCTACTTCCAATACTGTTTGTGAATCTGATATGCATGAACAATATTTTCAAAACTTTATTGCAAATGGTAGGGAAAGAAGTAAGTATGCTTCCATGATTTATGGAATCAGTAACAATGGTAAGAGAGGAATAGGTTTTACTGAATCTGTGCTGAAATTAAATCTGCTCATTCTAATGTTCTGTGTATTATTTGTGCTAAAAAGAGTCATTCTAAATTGTCTTGTCCTATGATAAAATCTGGGAAAGACAAGAGACCTATTAAGTCTCACAAACTTGGACCCAACCAGTTTTGGGTATCAAAGAACGAAATTGTTTATGTTGCAGATATTCTGAGCAACCAGAAGGAAACATCAATCATGGTGCCTGGTCAATAGATGCTGGCAATACACAAATAGAAAAAGGTGTACGTTCCAGTTTCCACCAAACAGAAGCAAAGTGAGTCTAATGAAAGAAGGTCTGGTCAGTACAATTCACAACAGAATCAAAACCAGAACCCGAACCAGAACCCAAACCAGAACTAGTATCAGTATCAGAATCAGAGGTTCAGCCACAAACAACAGAATCACACACATCAGCTTCAGTATTACCAGAAAAAGCAGAATTACCAGAATCACCAAAAGTTCCAGAATCACCAGAGGAACATGGTGTATCAGCCGAAGTAGAATCAAGGGAACAATTCAACCAGTCTGAACAAGCCAAAAACAGAATTGGCTCTGATGGCTCGTACAAAATCTGATTACAGCACTCAGTCTGACTCTGACGGTGAAGTATCAGAAGAAGAAAGGTTTGATCTGAAACACAAAGTATGGTATCTGGACAGTGGATGCTCCAGGTATATGATTAGAGACACATCAATGTTCCAGAAGCTGACTCTGAAGAAAGGAGGCAAGGTTGCCTTTTTAATTAGAAAACCTGCAAGGCTATTAGTCAAAAAGATGGATTTGTTTTGTTCACTGGTGTTAGGCAGAATAATGTCTATAAGATAGATCTGTTTATCCTAGTTAAGCAAAAAGTTAAGTGTCTTTTATCTGTTAGGGAGGAAAATCTGATTTGGCACAAACGGTTAGGCCATGCAAACCCTAGGCTGGTTTCTGAGTGAAGTAAACTTCAACTAGTGAGATGTCACCCCAAACTAAGTACCAAATCTGATATTCTGTGTGAAGCATGTCAAAAAGGTAAACAGACCAAAAGCTCTTTTAAACCCTAAAAACTGTATTTCTACTTCACAACCTCTTGAACTGCTTCACTTAGATCTGTTTGGTCCTGTTCAAACTGCATCCCTTAGTGGTAAGAAGTATGGGTTTATCATAGTTGATGATTACTCAAGGTGGACTTGGGTAAAGTTTCTGAGAAACAAAGATGAATCCCATAAGGTATTCATTTCTTTCTACAAGCAAGTTATGAATGAAAAAGGTTTTAAATCATAACTATTAGAAGTGATCATGGAGGTGAGTTTGAGAACAGGTACTTTGAAGAATTTTGTGATGAGAATGATATCTCTCCCAACTTCTCATCCCCCAGAACACCTCAACAGAATGGAGTTGTTGAAAGGAAAAAAAGGTCACTGCAGGAGATGGCAAGAACCATGCTGAATGACATGAATGTTGCTACCTACCTATGGGCAGAAACTATTAATACTGCATGCTACATCCAGAACAGAGTTTACATCAGGTCTATTCTAAACAAAACTCCATATGAACTGTGGAAAGGTAAGAAACCTAATTTTTCCTATTTCAAACAGTTTGGTTGCATTTGTTATATGTTAAACACTAAGGATAATCTTGCAAAATTTGATTCCAGATCTCAAAAGTGTACCTTCATTGGTTACTCAGAGAGATCAAAAGCTTATAGAGTGTTTATAAATAAACTAACATTGTGGAGGAATCCATACACATTAAGTTTGATGATAAACAGCTTGACTCTGAAAAGTCAAAGCAAGATGAGGAAATTGCAGGTTTACCAGAAGCACAGGAAGCAGGAGCAAATCAAACAATAGAACCAGAGAAAGAAAAGGATGAAAGAAAATCCGAAGATAATGCTGAACTAAAGACAAGTCAGAAGGAAAGAATGGGTGAAAGTACAAGTCTTCACATCCAGAAACACTGATTATTGGAAATGCAGCTGAACCATTGAAAACCATATCATCGTTTAAAGAAACAAGTCTGTTTGGTTTACTTTCTACCATTGAACCAACTACTGTTGATGAAGCACTGGCAGAAGAAGGATGGATTCTTGCAATGCAAGAAGAGCTGAATGAGTTTGAAAGGAATGATGTTTGGGATCTGGTATCCAGACCACACAAAAATATCATTGGAACCAAGTGGCTGTTCAAGAACAAACTCAATTAAAAAGGTGAAGTAGTCAGGAATAAAGCTAGGCTTGTGGCACAAGGATATTGTAACGCCCCAGATTTTTGGTCCAAAACGTTACTAAGAAAAATACTTTTAGAAAAATTTACGATAATTTCTTTTTGTGTAAGAATATCTAACATTCAAGCTTTTAAATAATTAGTAACAATCACGTTTATTTAATATTATTAAAAATATGTTTATTCAAAAACTAAAACAAAAAAACCTTACTAAAGTTTAGTGACAAAGATTTAAAAATAAAAAAATAGACATAGAAATGTTGCGGCAATATTTATTATTACAAAAATTGTCTTGAAAACCCCATTTTTAGCCCACGCTCGCCGCTTATTAATACTCATCAACTACTGTTGAATCTCATCGAACTCATTAATACCTAAAATGTTGTTGTAAGGGTCAGTTTTTTTCCATCATCCACATCAAACCAAAGCTAAACATATAGAAGAATAACACAAAACATATAAAGGTAAAAACTTCTAATTTAAAAGAAAAAAATGCGCAAACGGTAAATTGTATATAAAAATATATGTATAATGCATGCTTCTAAAACTATATGATCCGGATATAAACCTGCCACTAAGGCAACTTCCACACAGAAAGATCACCCATACCAATGGGGAAAATAAACCTGTCACTAAGGCAACTCCCACGAAGATGCATATGCCATGACATGACCATATATTATCACAATTATACTCGCACACAGCCCACTAAGAATCATGTCATATGCATTCAAAAAAAAATCACCTTTTTAAAACCATCATCTTATTCACCTCACAAAGATCACATATCACACAACCTTATCATGAGAATCATATATTCATAGACAAATAATCATTAAATAATAATTTTCACCACGAACACATAAAAATCGGGACTTGACTTCATTTACACCATAAAGATTAAAACTTTATATATAACAAGAAACTTCAAACTCCAACTCGTAATACATAACAAAATCAAAACTTTATATAACATAAGAAAAATCATATTTCGCTTCATATCCATCATAAAAATTAAAACTCTATCATGTATAATATAAAAATTCATATTTTACTTCTTAAAAATACATGCATTACATATTGAATTCAACGTAAAGATTTCCGATTCCATTATTTTATTTTATTAGTTTACATTTATTTCTTTCAAAAGCAAGCAATTACAATTATTAGTTCCATGTCATCCAACTAACGGTCTAACTCAAATTTGTGTGGGGAAAAGCCCTTAACTTGGCCGCTTTTCTTCCTAGTACGAATCTCTAAGCCCCCATGAAGTTGTTCACACGAAAGTTTGCTGCACGAAGGAGATGACGGCTAGGGTTTCGGTATTTTTTTTCTGCTTACTATTACTTAGTATGGAAATATTGTGGACTTTAGGGAAAATTTAAAGTGGAGATTATTGGGTAGATAGTGTTGGGCCCAAATAAAGAATAGAAAGGAGAAAATATTATTTTATTTATTATTATTTTTTCTTAACCTTGATCATACAAAAACAAAGCCACCAACTCCAAGCCCAAATTTCTATTACGGGTTGGGTCACACCTAGCCACAAACCCTTAGCTCAAATTCTTCTTGTACTAAAAAAACATATATATATATATATATAATTATATAAAACTTCTCCATTGATTAAATAATTCTTACTAATAATGTTATCAACTACAATAAGTCGAACAAGGCAAATAATTATCACATCTAAATTAATAATGAAATATATATATATATATATATGTATATTTATAAGTCTTAATTATTTTAAATAATAAATTTAGAGGATGTTACAATACTCACCCCCTTAAAAACAGTTTCGTCCTCGAAACTAGTCTAACATGAAAAGGTTAGGGTAGTGCTCTCTCATTTTTTCCTCTAATTCCCATGTTGCATCTCCAGTTGTTTGGTCCCAAATTACCTTGACCAATGTGATCTCCTTACCTTGAAGGTGCTTAGTAGTCCTGTCTCCATTGCTCAATGGTGGAACTGCAAAAGAAAGGTTCTCCTTCAACTGGATATCATCTGGCACGATAATATGGGAAGGATCAGCCATGTACTTCCTCAACTGTGACACGTGGAACACATCATGCAACTTGGCCAAACTCGGAGGCAAGGCAATTTGATAAGCTACTAGACCCACACGTCGGAGGATGTGGTATGGGCAAATGAATTTAGGAGTTAACTTGTTCGACTTTAGTGCCTTACCAACTCCAGTAGTAGGCGTCACTCTCAAAAATACATGTTCACCCTCTTGAAACTCCAGCGGTTTCCTCCGTTGGTCGGCATAACTCTTTTGTCTGCTTTGTGCTGCCTTCATCCTTTCTTGGATCAGACGGACCTTATCTGTGGTCTGTTGTACCAATTCTGGCCCCACAATTAAGTTCTCACCATCCTGATACTAACACAAGGGGGTTTGGCACTTACGCCCATACAGAGCGTCGTACGGTGCCATCCCAATGCTTGCATGATAGCTGTTGTAGTAGGTGAACTCAATGAGAGGCAATATATTATCCCAACTTCCTCGCTCATCCAGCACACACGCTTTCAGTAGATCCTCCAAGGTCTGAATAGTTCTTTCTGTTTGCCCATCTATTTGAGGGCGATAGGCCGAACTCAATCTCAATTTAGTACCCAACGCCTCATGTAATGCTCCCCACAAACGAGAAATGAACTTCGGATCTCTATCTGACACAATGCTAGAGGGTACCCCATGTAGTCTGACAATCTCTGCAATGTATATCTCTGCAAGCTTAGTCACATCATAATTAGTCCTCACGGGTATGAAATAGGAAGATTTGGTCAATATATCGACAATCACCCAAATGGAGTCAAACTTCTGTTGAGTCCTAGGCAATGCTACCACAACATCCATGGATATGCTATCCCATTTCCATACTGGTATGTCTAATGGCCTTAATAGTCCCCCTGGCTTTTGATGTTCTACCTTAGCTTTCTGACAAGTCAAACACGAAGCCACATATTCTGCTACTTGTTTCTTCATTCTCGGCCACCAAAACTTCTGCTTAAGGTCTTTATACATTTTGGTGGTACCAGGGTGAATACTCAGCTTGCTTTTGTGGGCCTCATCCAAGATAGTCCTCCTTAATTCGGTATTTTCGAGTATACAAACACGTCCATTACATCTCAAAATATCATCTGGGCCCACCTTGAATTCAGGTGCCCTGCCAACCTCGATCAACTTCCTTTTCTCTTTAGTCAACACGTCTGTAACTTGGAGAACTTTAATCTCATTCATCAGTTCACTATCTATAATGATTATTCCACAGTGTACTTTCCCCAATGTAGAATCCAAATTAAGATTCAAGTCACAGAACTTCTCTAACAACTCCAACCCCTTCATTGTTACAAACAAGAGATGAACGCGCTTCGTGCTTAGGGCATCAGCCACCACGTTCGCTTTCCCTGGATGGTAATGCAATGTGAACTCATAATCTTTAATAAACTCCATCCATCTCATCTGCCTAATGTTAAGCTCCTTTTGATCAAACAAGTATTTCAAACTCTTATGGTCACTAAATACATCAAAACTACACCCATACAGATAATGGCTCCAAATTTTCAATGCAAAGACAATTGCAGCTAACTCCAAGTCATGAGTGGGATAATTCTTTTCATGCACCTTCAATTGCCTCAAAGCATAGGCCACTACTTGTTTGTTTTGCATCAGTACACAACCCAATCCTTGGTATGAGGCATCACAATAAACTTCGTAAGGCTCTTCTGGTTGTGGCAACACTAACACTGGAGATGTAGTTAGTTTCTCTTTCATCAGTTGGAAACTTTTCTCACATTCCTCAGTCCAAGCATAAATCTTGTTCTTCTTCGTAAGGTGTGTCAACGGAGCAACAATCTTGGCAAATCCCTCAATAAATCTCCTATAGTACCCCGCCAAGCCCAGAAAACTCCTAATCTCTGTGACTGTTTGCGGTTATTTCCATGCCATCACGGCTTCTACCTTGGATGGGTCGACGGCGATCCCTTCCGTAGAAATTACATGTCCCAAGAACTTCACTTCTTCCAACCAAAATTCACATTTTCCTAGATTGGCATATAGTTGTTGCTCCTTCAGAACTTGCAGAACTTGACGCAAATGTTCCTCCCTACTCTTGGAATAGATCAAGATGTCATCAATAAAGATCACCACAAACTTTTCTAAGAACATACGGAAGATACGGTTCATATAATCCATGAAGATAGCTGGTGCATTGGTTACTCCAAAAGGCATCACCAAGTACTCATAGTGCCCATATCGCGTTCTAAAGGCTGTCTTGGATATATCATCTTGTTTCACTCGAATATGGTGGTATCCCGACTTTAGATCAATCTTAGAAAACACCTATGCCCATCTGAGTTGGTCCATTAAATCATCAATGCGAGGTAAAGGGTATCTATTTTTTATTGTGACTTTGTTGAGCTGTCGATAATCAACACACAATCTCGACTTTCCATCCTTCTTCTTAACCAATAACACGGGGGATCCCCATGGTGACACACTAGGCCGAATGAATTTCTTAGACAGAAGGTCTTCCAATTGATTCTTTTGTTCTGATAGCTCTAAGGGGGCCATTCTGTAAGGAGCGATAGAGATGGGTCCAGTACCTTGAATAACATCGATAGAAAATTCGACATCACGGACTGGGGGTAGTCCTGGTACGTCTGGTGGGAAAACCTCAAAGAAATCCTTCACTACCGGGATGTCATCGACAACAACCTCTGGACTCATGCTGTCTGAGTTGAGAACCACATATTTCTGGACTCCTCCCTTCAGAGAAAACTTCAATCTATTGGCTGAAAGGAACTTCGAAATATCGGGATCTGGAAATATCACGTTCCGTCGGGCACAGTCTAGCATGATGTAGTTGCTAGACAACCAATCCATTCCCAAAATTACTCCAAGATGTTTCAGAGGAATACAAATTAAATCGATCTTAAAATTGATTTTAAACACAGTCAGCGAGCATTGCAAACACGCAAAATTACATTTTACTGGTTCAGTAGAGGGAAGGGTAACCATTAAATCGAATGGTAAGGTAGTGACATCTAGTTGGAGCGATTCCACCCAATCTAATGAAATGAACGAGTATGTTGCCCTAAAATCATATATCACAGAAAGTATTTTTCCAGCAATAAAACACTCACCATGGATAAGTTTTGAGGAAGATGGTGTTTCTTCTCCTCTAATGTGATAAACACGTCCTCGAGCAGTAGGGCGTGCCACATCCTTGTTGTTGACAGTATCCTTCTCCGGACAATCTTTTGCCATATTACCTGGTTTCTGACAAGCATAACATATCCCGGTTCTTTTTGACACTCAGTCAGCCTATGTCCCTCCTGTCCACAGTGATAGCATCGAACAATATGCGCCTGGTTTTGTGTTGGATTCTGATGCCTGTGATCTCCCCTGTTTTGGGGTCCCGGTCGATCTCCAGTAGTCCCCTGTGGGCGGGCATACAGCTTTTTCTGTTGGAACTGACTGCCTTTGTTTTGTTGGTCACCGTTTCCCTGTTTGAAAGTAATATTTAGAGATAGAACCCCATAATTAAATGGTAAGGTTGTGTTTGATTTCCTACCAGATGTCTCGTTGGTCCCCCAATAGCACCTCTGTTCAGGTGGCCCCCTTTAATGATCTCCACCTTTTTGCACTTCTCCACCATCACCTGATACTGACGTATCTCTAGAGGTCCCACAGACTCCTTAATTTCATATCTGAGCCCGCTTTCAAACCTCTCACACATGTACTCTTCATCCATTTGGTTACGAAAGTAGCGAAAATGTTTTGCTAGGGACTCAAACTTTGCTGCATACTCGGACACTGTGAGACTTCCCTGATATAGTCTCAGGAATTGGGCCTCCTTCTCAGCCCTA